>CM039677.1:134948740-136148740 GCA_022496015.1 Hordeum marinum | reverse complement strand
CAATATGTGGAAATCTCGCAGGTGCTAGATTGGTGTATTCGTTGGATGATATTAATCATATAATAGTCATGACGTAGGGCGACACAGAACTAGCTTCGGTTCATAAATGTAATGTAGGCATGTATTTCGTAAATAGTCATATGTGCTTATGGAAAAGAACTTGCATGACATCTTTTGTCCTACCCTCCTATGGCAGCAGGGTCCATAAGGAAACTAAGGGATATCAAGGCCTCCTTTTAATAGAGAACCGGAACAAAGCATTAACACATAGTGAATACATGAACTCCTCAAACTACGGTCATCATCGGAAAGTATCCCAACTATTGTCACCTTGGGATTTACTGATCATACA
The DNA here is from genome assembly GCA_022496015.1 of Hordeum marinum. Taxonomy (NCBI): domain Eukaryota; kingdom Viridiplantae; phylum Streptophyta; class Magnoliopsida; order Poales; family Poaceae; genus Hordeum; species Hordeum marinum. The sequence continues at coordinate 136,148,388 of CM039677.1, read as the reverse complement.
CACGTAATAGGTGCATATGACTAGGCAAGATCAGATCAAGAACATAGATATAATGTTGATAACATAAATGGTTCAGATCTCAAATCATGGCACTCAAGCCCTAGTGACAAGCATTAAGCATGGCAAAGTCATAGCAACATCAATCTCAGAACATAGTGGATACTAGGGATCAAGCCCTAACAAAACTAACCCGATTAATTGATGAATCTCATCCAACTCCTCACCGACCAGCAAGCCTACGAAGGAATTACCCACTTTCGATGGGGAGAATCATGGAATCGGCGATGAAGGGGGTTGATGATGACAAAGACCAAAGATTCCCCTCTCCGAAGCCCCAAACGGGCTCCAGATCTGGCCTCCCGATGAAGAACGGGAGGTGGCGGCGGCTCCGTCTCGTGAAACTTGATAAAAATTTCTCCCTAATTTTTTCTCCAAAAATAGGAATTTATAGTGTGGAAATTAGGATAAGCGGGGCCACGAGGTGGGCCCAACCCACCAGGGCGTGCCTAGGGGTTGGCGCACCCTAGTGTATCGTGCCCAACCAGGGCACACCCTTCGGTGGTTCTTGGATCTAGTATTTTTTATTTAATGTAAAATAATTCTCCAAAAAGTTTCGTTCAATTCCGAGAACTTTTATTTCTACACAAAAACAACACCATGGTAGTTCTGTTGAAAATAGTGTCAGTCCGGGTTAGTTTCATTCAAATCATGCAAATTAGAGTCCAAAATAAGAGTAAAGGGTTAGGAAAAGTATATACGATGGAGACGTATCAGCCCTAGAGGAAATCATGTATGATGATATTTCCTATGTGTTTATGAGTAAAGATAGTCCTTCGACATTATCAATTATGTGTATTAACAAGTACGTGACTTGGTTGTGAGTATATGCATTGTATGCTCACTTTCCTAAATTGCACGTAGTCGAAAGTGTTGTGTGGACATGCAGCCAGTTAGACTAGCATATGACGTGATGGATCGTTCGGTCTCACTGACCGTGTAGCATTGGATACTATCCAGATAATATGGACTCAGAAAGATGTGGTTGGATTTGACATAGTCGGATCCAAGTCGAGATAAGGTCTCAGTTGGATAGACCCGACTATGAGACACAACGATAGGTCATCTTTGAGTTTCTATAACATATGTTCTGTGTCCTAAGACCTGAGCTGAGGCATGTACTCGGGATAGTGATAGACCTACTTTGGTCTGACTAAACACTACTCCGTAACTAGGCAGTTATAAAAGTAGGTTTCAGGCTTGTCCGGACCCATCCTACGAGACATGGTTGAGCAAGATGGGATTTTCCCCTTCGATTAAGAGAGATATACTCTATGCCCCTCAGGTGATCCGACCTGGATAAGCATGGACATGCAATGAGGAGTATGAGATAATTTGAAGTGTTGCACAAATTCACAGGAACAGGAAGCGGATCATGCTGCAATAAGAATGACCATGTCGACATGAGCATGACAACATATATCGTGCGGCAATGGGAACAGAAGTCTGAAGTATAGGTTCGCCTAACCAGATTCATTGGACACTTGGAATTGGCATGCTTTGCTAGAGTCCACTATCGAATAGCCAAGACGGATGTGATCAGACTCGCGACAAAGTGAACGAGAACCTAAGGGGTCATGCTCTTAAGGAAAGGAACTTATGGCTTTAGGATCATTTCAAGGCCCAAGTGTTGAGCCTACGACAGATGCCTATATATAGTGGAGGTGCAGCACACTCATTCAATTGATCGATTTGGCGCGATCATTAGGAATTTGCATGTGTTGCAAGTAGCCATCTCCACTCGTTGCCGACTGTGTGATCGCACCTAGCATTCCATCGCACGTTGTTCCTCCTCCACGTGCGGATTCCGCTCTGGTGAACCTTTACATGGGATCCGACGACCGGTTGTTCGAGGGAGATCGGACGAGGTGGAGACGACTCTAGACGTGCTACCCCAACTCTACTTCCGCTGCACGGCACTGCGCGTCTAGTGGTAACGATATGTGATCCATCTCTATAGCATGATCCTGGTTGTTCTACGCGTAGGAAAATTTTATATTACAGCCGATTCACCTGCCGTAGAACCCAACAGTGGTATCAGAGCCTCTGTTATAGGATTTGGATTTAGATCGTATGCATATTTGATATGCGGAGGCAGTAGATGAGATCTGTTGTTGTTTATGAGATTGACTATCTGCACGGTTGATGAGATCAACCGCACATGGAGATCGTTGAGGCTATGTCTTCTGTCAATCGGAATTGACGAGGTCGTGACACAACCTACCCCTACCGATCAGTTTCCACCATCGGGGTTAACAGTGAAACATAAATCTGAATCTGATTTGCAATGGTTAATGAGTTGGTCAGATCAAAAAATTCGGCGTTATCGGAGTACAGATTCAATTTGTAATTTTCGAAAACTTGATTGCCAGTCGGTAGGAACCAAAGTGTTTTCATTACAATTTATAACAACTTATGTGGCGACTTGTGATTCTCTGTAAAATTCATTACTAGTTGTGGTACTTGGAGGACAGAGATCAAGTTCGAGGCTTTGGCGCCCAGTGTGACGAACAAGATGGAGTTCCTCCCTCGTCATCAGAGTCGGAGCCGGCCTAGAAGGACGTCCATGAAGGATCCATACTATTTCACATATTTATGTTTATATGTGATTGATATTGCTTCTTATTTCTATGCATGTTAAAATGGTAGAAAGATCCCTCGTTAATATCAAGCATATTGCCATTCTGGATGTTGCACCTTCGCATCTCAAGTACGCCTAGTAGTGGGTTCATAAAATTGAGGTGCTACTAGGTGTCCTTGAACTACAGGGTTCGTGTCGGACACGTCCATGGACTACATCAGGTTAACTTGACAAGGCTATCAAAACGCTTTGGGGCCTTGTGTCAAAGAATGTTCGGAGCTAGGGTATAAGATACCTACCCGATCGACAAGATTCGTATAGAGATACGATTAGCAAGGAGTTGCGTACCTAATAGGCAAGTTGGCTAGCAGTGATGCAAAATCTCACTAGTCGCTTGCGCTAGACAGATCCTGAATCACAGAGAGTTTGCGGAGGGATGCCGATTTCAGTGGGAGTAGTTCTGTTTCATATTTGAATTACTCTACATAAACACATTGCTTAGTGATTGCATATTTCTCTATTGTAGATCAATGGCACCACTGGCTCAAAACAACTTTGCATTGAAATCAATTCTGCAAAAGGATAAACTCAGTGGAACAAACTTTACCACATGGTATCGAAATTTGAGAATTGTTATCAAGCACGATAAAAAGGAACATGTTCTAGAGGATCCACTTCTAGAGGAACCTAGAAATAATGCTAATTCCACAACCAAGAATGCCTACCAGAAACTCGTTGATGAATCAAACGAGATCAACTGCCTCATGTTGGCTTGTATGGAGCCCGATTTGCAGCATCATTTCAAAATGTTGAGGCTTATGATATGATCGAGAGTCTCAAGAGCATGTTTCAGACACAGGCTAGGACCGAAAGTTTCAACATCTGCTATCCTTGACAGATTGTAAGATGAAAGAGGGTGATCAAGTGTGCTTGCATGTGATCAAAATGATCAGGTACGTGCAAGCTTTGGATCGGTTAGGCTTCCCACATGGGGACAAGCTGTCCACGGATGCAATTCTGGGATCTCTTCCAGCTAACTATGTGACGTTCATCTCGAACTATCATATGCATGGCATGGATAAGAAGCTCACTTAATTGCATGGGATGCTCAAGGTGTCAGAGCAGGATATTAAGAAAGGCACACATCAAGTGTTGATTGTGCAGAACTCCGCTAAGTTCAATAAGAGTTGGTCCAAGAAAAAGGGTAAGGCAAAGGGCACGAAGAAGGTTGTCTCCGCCGCTAAGCCGAAGTCGGGAGCGTACTCAAAGACCATTTGCTTTCATTGCAAGGAAACTGGTCACTAGAAGAGGAACTATAGCAAGTGCCTTGCTGAGCATGTCAAGAAGGACGGAAATACTTATTCAAGCAAAGTTAACACTTGTTACATATGTTGTAGACATTTACCTTGCTGACACCTAGTAGCTCTTGGGTATTTGATAATGGATCGTTTGTTCATATTTACAACTCGATGCAGGAGTTGGTAATAACTAGGCGTGTGGCACAAGGGGAGATTGACATCAGGGTTGACAACAAAGCAAGAGTTGCTGCATTGTAGGTCGGCACGATGGAGCTCCAGCTTCCTTCTGGGTTTATCTTGGAATTCAATAATTGTTATTACATTCCCGCACTTAGTCGGAACATTATTTCTGCCTTATGCTTGACGAGTCAGGGTTTTGAATTCAATTTAAAGGACAACGATTGTTCATTTTATTTGAATGAGATGTTCCCTGGCTATGCACCCATTGTAGATGGGATATTTATTTTGAATCTGGAAACGGAACTAGTCTGTAACATGAATGTCAAGAGGCATAAGCCTAATGAGATAAATCCAACATACTTCTAGCATTGCCGGCTTGGACACATTAGTCTGAAACGCATGAAGAAGCTCCATGATGATGGACTCCTAACTTCGTCTGACTTCGAGTTGTTCAAGAAATGTGAATCATGCTTGCTAGGTAAGATGGCTAAGTCTCCTTTTGCAAAGAGTTGCAAAAGGGCGTCCGAGCTGTTGGAGCTTATACACAGTGATGTGTGTGGTACAATGAGCACAACGGTCAGGGTGGCTATCAGTACTTCGTGACTTTTACCATTGACTTGACTAGATATGGATATATCTATTTGATGAGGCATAACTTGGAAAATTTTGAAAAGTTCAAAGAGTTTCAGAACGAGGTTGAAAATCAACTCGGCAAGACAATAAAGCTTGTGTAGTCAGATCATGGAGGTGAGTACATGAGCCAGAAGTTTGATGATCATTTGCAAAGCTGAGGTATAACACCTTAGCTCACGCCTCCGGGTACGTCACAAAGAAACGGCGTGTCAGAACAGAGAAATAGAACCTTGTTGGACATGGTCTGGTCGATGATGAGCAAATCGGATTTACCCTCATCATTCTGGGGATACGCTCTAGAAACTGCATGCTACCTCTTGAGCTTGCGTTGGTTTTCCCTTAAAGAGGAAAGGGTGATGCAGCAAAGTAGATAAGTATTTCCCTCAGTTGATGAGAACCAAGGTATCAATCCAGTAGGAGGAACAAGCAAGTCACCAATGGATGCACCTACACAAACAATCAAACTCTTGCACCCAAAGCTATAAAGGGGTTGTCAATCCCTTCACGGTTATTTCCAAGGATTAGATCTGATAGAGGTAGATGTAAAAGATTGCAGAAAGTAAAAATTAAATAAATTGCAGCAAGGTATTTTTGGTATTTTTGGTTTATAGATCTAAAAATATAATATGGAAAGTAGACCCGGGGGCATAGGTTTCACTAGAGGCTTCTCTCTTGAAGGAAAGTATCACGGTGGGTGAACAAATACTGTCGAGCAATTGATAGAAAAGCGAATAATTATGAAGATATCCAAGGCAATGATTATGCATATAGGCATCACTTCCGTGTCAATTAGACCGAAACAATTCTGCATCTACTACTATTACTCCACACATCAACCGACTCCTGCCTGCATCTAGAGTATTAAGTTCATGAAGAACAGAGTAACGCATTAGGTAAGATGACATGATGTAGAGGGATAAACTCAAGCAATATGATGAAAACCCCTTCTTGTTACCCTTGATGGCAACAATACAATACATGCCTCGCTACCCCTACTTTGTCACTGGGTGAGGACACCGCAAGATTGAACCCAAAACTAAGCACTTCTCCCATTGCAAGAATTACCAATCTAGAAGAGACTTGCAAATATATGAAATCATGCATATAAGAATTTAGGAAAGACTCAAATAATATTCATGGATAATCTGAACATAAACCCGCAATTCATCGGATCTCGACAAACACACTGCAAAAGAGTATTACATCGAATAGATCTCCATGAATATCATGAAGAACATGGTATTGAAGCACAAAGAGAGAGAAGAAGCCATCTAGCTACTAGTAATGGACCCGTAGGTCTGTGGTGGACTACTCACGCATCATCAGAGGGGCAATGGAGTTGATGTAGATGCCCTCCGTGATCGAATCCCCCTCTGGCAGATTACCGGAAAAGGCTCCAAGATTGGATCTCTCGGGAACGGAGTCTTATGGCGGCGGAAAAGTATTTGCGTGGCTCTTTTTGGTATTGGGGGGATATTTGGGTATTTATAGGACGAAGATTAGGCCTAGGACTCCTGTCAGAGAGTCACAAGCCTGCCAGGTGCGGCTAGGGGGGTGGTCGCGCCCCCTGGCTTGTGACTTACTCGCAGCTTCCCTGCCTTGCACTCCAAGCCTGGTAGATCTCTTTTGTTCAAGAAAAAATCATCGCGAAGATTTTATTCCCTTTGGACTCGTTTAATACTCCATATCTGCAATACTCAAAAACAAGGAAAAATAGAAACTGGCACTAGGCTCTAGATTAATAGGTTAGTCCCAAAAATAATATAAAATAGCATATTAATGCATACAAAACATCCAAAATAGATAAAACAATAGCATGACAGAATCAAAAATTATAGATACGTTGGAGACGTATCACTGCAGCTTTCACACTTAACAAGGTACCATCAAAATTCATAGACAAGACACCACATGAAATGTGGACTGGGAAGAGTCCTAGTTTGTCTTTTCTAAATATTTTGGGTTGTGAAGCATTTGTCAAGCGACTCATGTCAGACAAGCTTACACCCAAGTCAGAGAAATGCATATTCGTGGGATATCTGAGGGGAACCTTGGGATATAGCTTCTACAACTAAGAAGAGAACAAGGTGTTTGTTTCTCGGAATAGGGTTTTCCTAGAGAAATGTTTCTCACTCGGGAAGCCAATGGGAGAGAGGTGCAACTCAAAGAAATTCGAGAGCCACTCGGGGACGACTTGGTTCGTGATAACATCATAACAGAGCCAATTAGGGAACCCGTAGTGGAGTTTGCACCGAAGCCACAAAGGTCGGAAAGATTGTGCAGAGTGTGTGATGTGTTGTTGCTAGAAAGCGACGAACCAGCCACATATGCAAAAGCGATGGTGAGCCCAAATTCCAAGGCATGGCTGGAGGCCATGAAATCCGAGTTCAATTCCATGGATGTCAATCAAGTCTATGACTTGGTTGATCCGTCGCCTGGCATAAGTTCCATTGGTTGCAAATGAGTCATTAAGGACAAAACCGATGTGGATGGAAATGTTCAGATCCACAAAGCTCGGCTTGTCGCTAAACGTTATGGACAAGTTCAAGAAATTGACTACGACGAGACCTACTTGTCGATAGCGATGCTAAAGTCGGTTAGGATCATACTAGCTATAGTTGCATATTTCGATTATAAGATATGGCAGATGGATGTCAAAACGGCTTTCCTTCATGGAAATTTAAAATAGGATGTATACATGATACAACCCGAAGGTTTTGTCGACCCAACTAACTTAAATATGCAAGCTTAAGAGATCCATTTATGGATTGAGGCAAGCAGCTCGAAATTGGAATATTCGTTTTGATGAAGTCATCATTGACCTTGGTTTCATCATGAACGAAGAGGACTATTATTTGTACAAGAAGTCTAGTGGGAGATCGGTACTATTTTTGATCATGTATGTGGATGACATATTGTTGATCGGAAATGATGTTTCAATGCTGAACTCAGTCAAGGAATCATTTAATGGTAGGTTTTCAATGAAAGACCTTAAAGAAGCAGTGTACATTTTAGGCATCAAGATCTATAGAGATAGATCGAGGAGGTTGCTCAGCTTAAGCCAGAGCATGTACATATACAAAGTGTTAAAGTGGTTCAACATGAGCGAGACCAAGAAAGGGTTCTTGCCCATCTCTCATGGTATAAGGCTAAGCAAGACTCGGTATACTATGACTTCTGATGAGTGAAACCCAATGAGTAGGATTCTGTATGCTTCGGCAATAGGATCCATCATGTATGCCATTCTATGTACATGGCCTAATGTCGCCTATGCAATAAGCTTAACAAGCACATACCAAGTCGACCCAGGTGAGAGTCACTGGGCAGCGGTGAAAACTATCCTGAAGTACCTGAAAAGGACTAAAAAGATGTTCCTGGTTTATGGAGGTGAGGAGGAGCTCTACGTAAATGGCTACATTGATGCTAGTTTCCAAATCGACATGGATGATTATCGATTGCAAACTAGATTTGTGTATGTCACGAATGGAGGAGCAGTGAGCTGGACGAGTTCCAAGCAAGATACGATGGCTGACTCCACAACAGAGGCCGAATACATTGCGGCTTGTGAAGCCGCAAAGGAGGGTGTTCGGATTCGGAAGTTCCTGGAATATCTTGGTGTGTTCCCGGACTAGTCAAATCCCTTGGGCCTTTATTGCGATAATTCAGGTGCCATCGCACAAGACAAGGAGTCGAGACAACACCACAAGACCAGACACATAGACCAAAAATATCACCTGATTCGAAAGCTCATAAAGAATGGTGATACCAATTTATGCAAGATTCACACAAATGCAAATATTGCAGATCCATTGACTAAGCCACTTCCACAACCCAAGCATGAGGGGCACGTTAGAGTTATGGGCGTATGATGTTTGTTTGATTGACTCTAGTGCAAGTGGGAGACTATTGGAGATATGCCCTAGAGGCAATCATGTATGATGATATCTCCTATGTGTTTATGAGTAAACATAGTCCTTGGACATTATCGATGATGTGTATTAACAAGTACGTGACTTGTTTGTGAGACTATGCATTGTATGATGACTGCCCTAAATGGTCCCTAGTCAAAAGGGTTGTGTGGACGCATAGCCGGTTGGACTAGCATATGACACGATGGATGGTCCGGTCTCACTGACCACGTAGCATTGGACACTAGCCGGTTAATATGGACTCAGAATGATCTGGTCGGATTCAACGTAGTTGGATCCAAGTCGAGATAAGGTCTGAGTTGGATAGACCCGACTATGAGACGCAGTGATAGGCCATCTGTTAGTCTCTAGTACAACATATGTTTTATGTCTTAAGACCTGAGCTGACGCATGTAATCGAGATGGTGACAGACCTGCTTTGGGCCGACCAAACACTACTCCGTAACTGGGTAGTTATAAAGGTAGGTTTCAGACTTGTTCGGGCCCATGCTGCGAGACATTGTTGAGCAAGATGGGATTTTCCCCTCCGATCAGGAGAGATATACTCTGGGACCCTTGGGTGATCCGGCCTGGATAAGCATGGACATGCAATGAGGAGTATGAGATAATTCGAAGTGTTGCACAAATTCACTGGAACAAGAAAAAGGCCATGCTGCAACAAGAATGACCATGCCGACATGAGCATGACAACATATATCGTGCGGCAATGGGAACAGAAGTCTGAAGTATAGGTTCGCCTAACCAGATTCATCGGACACTTGGAATTGGCATGCTTTTCTAGAGGCCGCTACCGACTAGCTCAGCCGGATGTGATCAGACTCGCTTCCAAGTGAACGAGAACCTAAGGGGTCGCGCGCTTAAGGGAAGGAACTTATGGCTTTAGGATCCGTTCGAGGCCCAAGTGTTGAGCCCGCAACGGATGCCTTTATATAGTGGAGGTGTGGCACACTCATTCAGTTAATCGCTTCAGTGTCGTCATTAGGGTTTTGCATGTGTTGCGACTAGCCACCTCCACTCGTCGCCGACTATGTGATCGGACCTAGCAGTCTGATGCATGATGTTCCTCCTACACGCACGGATATCGTTAAAGTTAGTGCACATGCGCGGCTCTAACAAACATGTACGTGGGATCTCACGACCGGCCCATTCAAGGGAGGTCATATAAGGAGGAGACGACTATGGACATGTTGCCCCAACTCTACTTCCGCTGCAAGGCACTGCGCATCTTGTGGTAACGATATGTGATCCATCTCTATAGCATGATCCTGGTTGTTTTGCGCGTAGGAAAATTTTATATTGCAGCCAATGCACCTACCGTAAAACCCAACAAATAGCAATAGGGAAAATCCAATTGTGGCCATCTAGAGCATTGCATGCTGCCAATTGACCATTCCACTTCCCAGTCAAAGAAGAAGAGCCTATTTTCAAATATGGACGACACCCTACATTGAAGCCATCGATGCAAGGCTTTAAAGCCATAAAGAACTTAGAGAAAATGACTTTGTCATCCTATGTTATCTAAGTATCTATCTCAACAACACTTCCAGGTGACCTCTTATCCATCTCCGCTTTGAAATTATAAAGCATCCTAAAGGTATTTGCCCAATCACCATATAATTGTTTCATTGCCCTTTGTTTTGCCTTCCAGGCTGCGGTATATTTCAGCTTAATGGGGTACTGATTTTCTAGGTATACTAGAAGTTTCTTTGCAGTAGTGTTTGGTATCTTGGCTAAATTAGGAGTAATCTTTTCTGCAATCCAAACATGTGATGTCATGGTTGGTACTCTATGTGAACTTTTAATACATGTATGTTGATGTGGGGTTTGATTAACCGTGATGGTAATTCCATCAGGTTGGCATCTAGCGGATATGTACCACTGGCAAGACTTGGCATTTTTATCAAAACCTTTGCACATTGCATAAAACTTCTTTCTATCAGTGCACTTAGTCTTGGAACACTCATGCTTCACTTCATAACTCTTGAAACACATCCTAAACTCATCCATGTTTGTCCACAACTTCCCCACTTCAATTACAGGGTTTTCTTTATCATAGACATTCACTAGCTCATCATCGTGTGCATCATCAACACGGTCAACACCATCTTCCATCAATTGTCTGTCCACATCTTCAAATGAACCTTTGTTAGCATCAACGGGCAAGCTAGATTCACCCCTCTCCCCCTTATCTATATCATCTACTGGAATTCCAATAAAAATTTCCATCTCAGTGTCGGCCATTTGTGTAGTGAACAAACCTATAGGGTCATCTAATTCTACCGAATTCCAATCAACGGAAGCAACCCTTGCAGCACCATCCCCCTTGTTTGTCAGTGCCAGCCCAATCTCACTCACCCCACCCGCACCCCAGACAATCTAGACTCCAGATCCGCCAAAAATAGAGGTGATGCGGTCAGATCTAAATCGACATGGATTAGGGTTTCGAATTCACTCACCTCATCCGCACCGCAGTCGAGAACGATAGCTCCGCCACCCGCGGTCCGTTGCCGAGAACGAAGAGGGGAGCAAGGAGGGTACAGTCCGACACGGGGGCTTGATTTACTGCCAAATTAAGTTGGACCTGCCAGCCTTAACATAAGCTCATTTTTTACGACTGTTTTATCGCCTGGTCGGACTTTGGTTCTTTCTTCCTGTCTCACAACAACTTTTTATATTACCAACTGCGTTGCTGTCCTCCATTACGTGTTTAAAAACATTGCACGGGAGGTAAGTTGCACCACATGTCAGGATATCAGGTCGTCCCGCTAGCCAAAGGTAACGGTCAAAGTCTTTGACTGGACGGTGGTGGTTCATTTGGCCTTTTCTGAGCAGGTGGTGGAGGGGGAGGGCAAAAGAGAGCAAAGTTAGTTGACTTGGACAAAATTGAACAAAACTATGGAACTAGGGGCACGAAAATAGAAATCCATTGTTCTTTTGGCGTCTAATCTAGGATAGGTTAAACTTGAGGGACCTACTTTCTGAGTTCTAGGCTAATCTAGGGACCACATGGATATTTGAGATGTTGATAGAAGGGAGACACAGAATGAACATGAATTACTACAGAGAAATCATCATTGCGGGGTGCTGGAGCATATTAATTCATAGAAATGGCATCATTTTTTACCATAAAGTGAAGGACCTCAACTATCATATTAAACTAGAAGAGTTGGGCGCGCTTTGCTGCGCTGTTGGTGTTATTGAATTTTCATAAGAAAATTACTCTCTCCATTTCAAAATATTAGGTGCATTTTTTTGAAAAGTCAAACCTCTAAGTTTCACCAAATTTGTAAAGAAATTTATCAAATCAATGCCATTAGCTTTATCATGAAATGAATTTAGTCAACGTTTAAATTTGTCTTTTCGAAAACAACTTAGATGGAAAGGTGTGTTAGAGGGATGACTGGTGTTTGTTGAAAAGAGAGAAAAATGATTGTATTTGTTGTCTTGTAAAATATCACACACAATATGTACATTCTTAATAAAAATAACTCGAACAATATTTACATTTATTTGTTGGTCCATGACAATGTACGGACACTCTCCTAGTTAGTATATGTTTCAAGAAACATTTCCACACCATAATAAAAAGAGCCAAGCCTAGCCTTAAAGATGGTATGCACCTTAAAGATGGTATGCACGCACGGCTTCCTATTGTACTCTCCATCTCCTAACTCTCACATTGTATGTACTTCCATATTAATAAATAAATAAAAGAGTTATAGTAGGGTCTTCCGTGCTGTTTTTGCTAACAAAAGGGTTGTGCCCGTCGGCATAAGGCGTGACTAGATGAGTTGATGATAAAAGGTGAAATTTACTCAAAGAAAACTCTTATGCAAAAAAGAAGAGAGTTTTTTTTAACACGGTACATGCGAAGATGCTCATACATACATACATACACACAAACTCACTTCTATGAACGCATGCACATACACTCTATCCATATTAGCACCTTCGAGAAACTGAGCCGGCAGATCACCTTGATATTGATATAGTCACCATAGACGTTTTTATAGCTAGTCGACGAGAACGTCTCCTCCCACTAAATAAATATCGCCGGAAGGCCTGAAATAAATTCAGAAAAATATAATTATCAATGTCAAGTCTAGAACTTAAACTCTGGCGGGCTGAAATACCACTGTCCTCCTAACCGTCCAAATATAGGTTGGTTTCGCAAAAAATGAGAGTCAGAAGTGCACATTTAAATGACTAAACTTGTGTGGGTGTATGACCCTTGCTAATTATGTAAGCCAGCTTTAAAATGTCTTGAACTTTTAAACTTGTATGGAAGCGACTATATATAAGGCTAGCTAGGAGTAACTTAAAGTAGTGTCATGCATATGACATTAGTCTATATATCTTTATAGTGGGTACTAGTAACATGTGATATCATGTAAGTCTTTATTTTTTTAGATGTAGACTCATTTTACCTTCGTACGTCTTATGCATGTCGTTATGGTACGGTAACATATTACGTTACTACAAATGCCTTTCTTTTCATTAACTAATTGCCACGTAAGGAAAGTTGCCTTGGGGTGCTATATGCTACTAGTTAGGTTATTCTCACAATGTTCAAACTAAGTTGGCTGTTTTTCTTCTTCGTGTAATTCAATTTTGTCCTGTCATTGGATGGGCACCCTTCTTCCTTCTCCAGACCCTCCTGTTCTTCCTCCTCCTGTAGCGATTTGCCTCCATGCCTCTCCTTCGCCTCTAAGGTCACACCTCGCTACCACTCGCGCACCGTCCCTACCTCTACGAGGTCATGTCTAATCCGGAAGGGAATATATAACTAAAACATTTCCTCTCCACCCGCATTTGGCAAGCCTCCTCTTTGCGTCATCTCTGTCTCCGACTCGTCCCTGCCTGGTCTTGGGGGTCTGCCTCGCCCCGCTTCTTCTCTTTGAAAGCCGACTTACACCAAATCCTTTTTTAGGGAGACTTGCACCAATTTGATTTTGAGGCGCCTTACGAATGGCAAGCACGAACTTGCAAACTACACCAAACATGAGTTTGCGGACAGAGCCCAAACATCCAACATGTTCCTTTTTTTTACTTGCACTTCTAGAATTTTTGAGCTTTCAACTGGCCAGTCAACAAGATATGGTGCGGCCATAAACGACAGGCTTTGCCATCTTTATGAGTATTTTAATTGATCGCCTGAGTTTGCACGGCTCTGACTAGTTGAAGGTCAAAGGAAATTAGACCCTATCTAGTGGTTGGTGGTTTAAGTTGGTTCAACGCGATAGCGACTGCCCAGCAAATTTGGATGCATTGCCTTTACACAATTTTTCTTTTAGTTAATTGGTAACATATATAAAACATTCTACTATCTGGCCACATGTACATGCTGTTAATGATTTACGTAATGTTACGGGCTAATCTGACGTGAAAATATTGGATTGGATTAGAGGAAGGGTGAGGCCCACCCCGCCTGAAAATCTGGGGGGGTCTGTTAGTTAGCGATGGAAGTTTACGTAACAGGCACGTAGCCTTTCGTAGGTTTAGGATTTTCGTTTTTGGTACTAATTAATTCAGTTAACATGTAGAGGAATATACAGGCGTCGAGAGACAAGAGAGTGAAGGAGAAAAATAAATCAATAATCGACCAATATGCACGATGCAGCTACCAGCTAGCATTGCATATCCTGGCACGGCTTCGATGGCGGCTGGGCCCACAAGCGGACGGACCGGCGACGCACGTATGAGCTGACGTTATGGCACGAGTCAAGGAGTTGACTCCATATTCTTTTCTCGCACTATAGTACTGTGGCAGGAGTAGGAGTACTAGTGGTGCTACTGCTTTTGAATCACAGAAAAAAGAAATACTAGCACAGAACGCCCCCTGCTCCCCTGCTAATTAACACCCCTAGCTTCCCTCAAAAAAAAAACCCTAGCTAGAGCCTGTGATACCAGTAGTAGCGTTCTCAATCAGCAGTTATATTGTTGTTGTTCACCACTCCTTCCATTTTAAAATATAAGTTTTAAAAAAAATCAATACGGACTACATGTATGTGCATATAGACATTTTTATAGAATCTTATATACACATATTTTGAAGTATAGATTCGTTCGCTTTGTTTCATACGTAGTTCATATTGATATATCTAGAAAGATTTATATTTAAAAATGGAGGGAGTACATCTACATGGCTATGAGCCTGTGACCTTGTAATCTGCAGTCTACTGCCTCCCTTCCTGAACGAAATATTAAGACGACCATCCTGTTCAAGTTCACACAAGCTTAATTTACGTAAACACAAGACGGGCACTTTTAATCCACGCCATTCAAACTCCCTCCTTTTCGTTCGTACTACAGCATGATCTTGGTTTCGTGAGCGCATATATTCCAGCATCCCACTAACACAAGAGAGCTGTCGAGCTCGCGTGAAAACCGCACCATCTCGCGCCCGCTTGTCCGGTTCCTCCGAGAGAACGACGCGTCGCATGCATTACCGTTTTACCACATGTGGGTTTAGGACAAACACAAGAAAATCCAAAGGATGGTGAAGGGATAGATAGGGTCTGGTTAGGTTAGGATTTGGTGTGGGGGCGGGCCCCTCCACCAGGAACTTGGTTGACCTTTCAACCCTTGATTGGCGGGGAGGAAAGAGGCAAGGAACCGGTCAAGAATCAAGATGGCTCACTGGCTAGCCAACTTAACTTTAGCTGCCCCCAACTTCTTCAGTCTCTACTCAGTGTGGTCAGGCTAGAGCATCTAAAGAGTAGGGCGGTTGCTAAGCGTACACGTCGAAAGGCTACAGGCCCTACGATCGGGTCCCGTTGAAAGTTCAAGTCGCACTTGTTGTGCGGCAGCGTTTTTCAACAATTCCATTCGTACATGTGCGTATATATAATGTCGTGCGTTGATCGACGGGTCTATGCCCGTGTCTGGACCTTTCTGAACGGGGTCCAAGGGTCCTCTTAACCAGGCAGCCGGCAAAGGAGGAACATCTTCCTTTTGAATGTTTTGACGACTGCTGGCCACGGCTGCCGCCCGGTAGAAACGTTTTACAAGGCACCGGTGAAATTTCGTGCAGTGTCATTCTTTCTGTGTTTTGCATGCCTGCATTTTTTTTTCAAAAATAATGGACTGATGTACATCTTGGGGAAAAAAATGTCAACCCGCAATTTTGGGTCGGCGGCGCGTTTGTTGGAAACACAGGTACTCGGGCAGAAATCCGAATGCACGACATATCTTCACAAAGAGGAAAAGAGTGCGCAACACATAGTAGTCTTTCTTAAGTACAATACGGCGTAACTTTTGCACAGGTAAAGTCGCAAACCTTTCCGTAGTCAAACTGTCAAAGGGGCAAACTTTGCTTAATATACTAGAATTTGAGCTCCATACATACTTAGGGTGCAAGTATCCCATGATGCGCGAGTAACACGGTAGACAGACGTCACGCTGACGTTGGAAGACCACTTGCCTTATGTTTTACATACAGAAATCAAGTTTACAGAACCCAAATCAACCCTCAAACTGAAATCTGCAACATATGGAAATCGCAGGCTAGAGAAGATAAAAAAAAATATTATAACTGGTTCTGAATCTTTACCATCTTTGCTGTTGCTACATTCATCACGAAATATAATTCCATACGTACATATAAAAAGACGTGGCCTTGATGTTTTTTCACAGACCTAGAGTGACAATCATATCAAGTCGACTGAAGGTGATTCAAGAAAAGAAGCAAACAACAGAGGTAGATTAGGCTTTCGTTGTCCGAGAAGATCTGTTTACCATGTATACAACCCGTGAGACAGCGAATTCGCTGACCACAAAAGGTCGCTGAAACGTGCTGTCTCGGCTCCAACTAATGCAACATCAACAGCAGAATTTCCAACTAAAAAAACCCAGCAAAATTCCACCCTAACCAGAGATTTTTCACCATCACAAGAACCACACACGTATATGGAATATTATATATATAGTAATGATAACAAAATGTGGAATAGTACAAAACATCAAGCCATCAACGGATGGAAAGAAGTAGGAGTAGCTTACTTGCCCCAATCGCTATCGGCGTCGATTTTGTTTTGAATTTAATTCTGTGGGCTTCTTGTTTCCTGCACAGCCTGCATCCCACCGCAACACGGCATGACAGCATGACTGAAACCTACCTCTGCTTCCATGCCAAGAGGCATCTAATCGCACGTCGCCACGGCACAGATCAGGTGATCTGGGTTCACAAGAAACCGGACACCTGGGTGAGGCATCTCCATCAAAATAATCTGGTCAATTTGGCATGGAGTGTACTACTGTAATTCTGTTTAGATGCATGCATGCACACAGCACACAGCATTTGCAGCCATATGTTTCAGATGATGGTTGTGCACAGAATTGATGCCCCTAAAGCTCCGAAGAGATGTAACCATGTACATGAACCTGCTTTATTCCCAGCTAAAGCATGCAGACGACCCGATAAGTCAACAATAAGCAAAGCCTTTTGGTGCAAAGTTATGCGCGCTGATCAAGTCCTTTTCCTCAGCCTGCACCACAACCCGTTCTTTGTGTGAATCGTCGCGCCTGTCACCATCTCTACTTCATCGGGCGAGCCTCGCAGCTCCACGTCAAACTTTTGCAATAGCAGGGCCAAGGCCACTGTTGACTCGAGGAGCGCGAATTGGTCTCCCACACATTTGCGTGGTCCTCCGCCGAAGGGGAGGAAAGCAAAGTCTGCTATAATCTGGCAAATGAAGTTTCATAAAGTTTTAATTTCTTCAAGAAAGACAGAGGTCTATCAGTAGGATCGAATGACCAGACCAGTTTTCAGGTATACCTCGTTGGGATACATCGCGCCAGGACTCCGGTCAGGATCAAACCCAGCCCACCCTTCTATGTTCTCATCCTCCTTTGGAACTGTAAACCTCTCTGGTTCAAACTCATTTGGCCTATCCCAAAAGTATGGGGACCTATGGAGATTGTATATCTGCAGTGCCAGCATTTTCACATAAGACAAACTTCTCAAGGATAACAGAATAAAGTTTGGAGTCATCTATGTTCCACAGACCAGTCAACCTATAGCAAATTTATCATGAAAGTAACTTATATTGGTACCGAAACTAAGAATGTCTGAAAGAAAGAACCAGCTTAAATCTACCAATTCCCCATCTTACCGAAAGAAATATATCTGTTCCTGCTGGTATTTCATATCCCTCTTTCGCTCCATTGTACCCACCTATGAATTTGTGTGCATTAATTTTCATAACACGAGTTGGTATCACATCTCATGCCCTTTGATATCTGGCACATGTTTTTCTGATTGTTGGGAGAAAGCTGTGTGTATTAAAGAGGAGATGGAACCTGGCAATTTATCAGGCCGGAGAGAACGCCTGATTAACAATGGTGGTTGAGGATACAAGCGAAGAGCTTCGACAATGATTAATCTTATGTACCTAGAGCATATCATGAATGCAGTGTGTGAAATTTAGAAACATTTATGGCGCATTAATACAGTAAACTCTTACTAACACGTGGTAAGAAGCTAGTGATTTTGCAAGCATATAATATGCAAAATATATGATGATTTTTTAAAAATGACACCTGAAAAAATAGTGAATAGAAGAATCAAACATGGTTCAATTTACAAGAAATGGTAACATAAGTAACATACTCCAATTTCTTGAGCTTTTCCGCAGTGAATGCCCCATCAATCAGTACAGAATCAATCTCTGCCTGGGCTTTTCTCATCTTCGTGGGATTCTGTATCGACATACAGTATATTATATGATATTCATAATTTAAAGTTAATTATCTGTCCATGTCAGTTAAAATGTGTACCTGGGCCAGTAGAAAAATAGACCATGTCAGAACAGCCGCAGTTGTTTCATGTCCCGCGATAAGCATTGTCATAAGATCATCTCGAAGCTATCACAAACCAAGAAATTTGTCAATTTATTTGCCTGATTCAAGTAGAAATAGAAAGTAAAACTTCGAAGGGCATTAAACATTGGAAACTCCCTGTGCTGGAAGAAATAAATGGTACAAAATACAAGTTATAGATGTTCCATTCTTACCAAACAAAACATTACATGGGTGATTTACCTGGCGGTCGTCAACATCAGCTCCCCGCATGTCAACAAGGAACCTTAGCAAGCTGGCATCCTACAAATATAATGGCAACATTACAAACTGCCAAACTACCACAGATGTTTTATAAAGCAACCTAATAAGACAAGCATGACCCAACAAAATCAAGAGTAATAGGAGCCAACCTTTAACGATGAGTAGTCTCTCTGCTGGAGTTTTTCCACATCAGCTTCCTATAAAAAGCAATGTTGATTTACTACAAGTTCCAGAAAAAAGCACCATGTATGACTAAATTTTCTGTTAGCACAAACCTGTCTAGTTTCTTTTGCATTTTTAATAAGATTATCAAGGCAATCATTGATAACCTTGAGGTCACTGCGGAACTTCCGCTGTCTTGGCACTATCCATTGAGTTAAAGGAAGATTCCAGTAAGGGATGTAAAAGGTGGATCGATGCTCAGCTTCAAAAAGAGTACCATATACTGCCTGCACAATAGACATAGACCCCCCCCCCCCCAAGAAGGGCCGACTAAATTAGCAGAAGAGCATTAGTCATGTCTGTTAATCCTACATGCACGATGGGTATTCTTCTGTACTTTTACTCAATTTTAAAAAGCAGAACAGATGCACTTGTCATGAACAAATTATCATCAGATAGTATAACTACGTATGTGATATTATACCAACCTTGATTACAGGAGATTCCTTATTAACAGAGTCAAAATCAAAATTGAACACTCCCAAGCCAATTATGTCGAGAGCCAAATTGGAGAATTCCTCTTCAAGGTTCACTACGGTAGATTTGTCACCATGGTCTCCCTTTTCAATAAGTGCTTCAAGTTTCAATATGGTTCTTTCGGAACATTTGGTAAATACTCTCACCATAGCTTCTATGAATAAGGCATGGAACCCAGGAGTTATAACTGCAGAACACACATAATGGATAAGGTGCACCATTACAAAATGCAGTGGTGAAGCCACGGTCAAGCTTGTGCGGTCAACTGACCACACAAGATTTTGCCAAAACCCTTAGATACAAGTAAAAATTATGCAAAAGCTAGTACAAAAGTTTCAAACATACATGTATTTGATATCACAAGTTTAAATTGACATCATATGCTTGTTTTCTTGGCACTGCCACTGAAAAAATGTTCTGTGAATGCAAACATGAGGTTCACGTAGGCTCTGTAATAGTTTGATTATGTTGAGAAGTTGTGCCATAAGGTAACTACCATTTTATGATTGTATCTAAAAATATTTCAGAAATCATGCTAGTTGGCTAAACAGTCCAAAGTGCTAGGTCCAATTAGCAGAACTGGAGCTACTATCATAAAGCATACACAGGTAACCTCTATTTTTGAAATTTAAGTTAACCTTTGGTTGTCAGGTCGAAAAAAACATGAGCAGGATAATGGATTCATATCAATGGACAACAGTCAATCTGCTTCTATTGACTAACAGGAACTTATACAAGTGTACAGAAACATGAAGTATGAATGCACTCAAGGAGGCCTTAGAAGTATGCAAATATGATTCAAAATCCGACCTTCTAACCTTTTCTTCTTTGCTTCCAGGTATCAAGGTCAGCAGGTATAAGACCCTTCCCCATTATTGGTTCTAGAATTTCAGCGAGAACTCCCTGATTTCAAGTAGAAAAGTATGTAAGAAAGAAAGGTACTAAATTAATCCAGCAGTTATTCCTTACATGTATTTAATACTGTTATATGCATAGTTCAGTCACGGGAAAACAACATACGATACAAATAAGTTGCCAACCATTATAGTCCGAGCTTATCTACAGTTTCAGATGATCCGTGTATTCATTTACATATGTTCACACACTATGTATTAGAAAACATACCTTGTCATAACAGAAAGCATTTTCTCGCAGGATGTATCTAGCAACAATTGGATCAGAGACGACAACAAATGATTTGGGTCCAAAAGCAAGTTTGTAGACAGAACCATGCTGCAAGGATAACAGGATATGTTAGCATAGCATTAGTTTTCCTCATGGTTGCTTGATTATGAACCTAACAATAAAGAAGCTACAATCAAATGAAATTTCTATCATATGACAGCAGCAGAACTCAATCAAAAAGACCACACATAAACTATTAGTATTCACCTTGTTATGCTCCTGCCATAGTTCAAAAAGGAGCGCCTAGGCGAGCGCTTAAGCACACCTAGGCTCTAGGCGATAGCAAAACGTCTAATGTGTGCATAATTGCGCTTAAGTGTGCACTTTGGTCAGAATAACGCAAGGCACTGGCAAAAAACACAATTAATGCCTAGCGCTTTTTGTAACTTCAGCTCCTGCTACTTCTGCTTTTCTTTTTATCTCGGCATGCAGCTCATAAAGGCATGATTTGTCACATTATATGCAAGTGCAGCATTTCTGAATGGGGCTATGAGAGGCCACATGTTATATGACTTGCATGGTGCATATAAATATACCAAATGGAGAAGTTTGTTTTAATGTTGATGAAGGCCTCTTAAATGATCTTAGGCGATTTTTCAAGCTGAAGCTGAGACATCAACGAACAGAAGGTTTTCTGATAGGGTATGATTAGCAATGTACATTGCATAAAAGGAGACTTGAAGAAAAAAATCAATGACATGATTCAAATAAATATGGCTTGAACATGAAGTTAGAAAATGGCAACCTTACCATGCAGGTG
The DNA here is from genome assembly GCA_022496015.1 of Hordeum marinum. Classification (NCBI taxonomy): domain Eukaryota; kingdom Viridiplantae; phylum Streptophyta; class Magnoliopsida; order Poales; family Poaceae; genus Hordeum; species Hordeum marinum. The sequence goes on along the minus strand of CM039677.1, from coordinate 136,127,004 downwards.
ATCATCTGGTCAAGAGTACCAAATTTGTGGAATTATATCATGTAAGTATTCGCTCAAATGTCATGTACACACGTCACATGTATCTACTATTCGCAGAGTGCAACTAATACATGCTTCCGGTAAGCAGAACAAACCACTGCAATAAAAACAGTAAGCAACACGAGACAGAACGGGATAAGCACCTCGAGGAACCAATCATAGAGCGAATAGAAAAGGGGCCGGTCGAACAGGTCAGTGACAGCACCTTCGGCAACCGGCATATTCTTGAGGTTGCCGCCAGCGAGCAAATTGGTGAGAAGGTTGCTGGCGTTGTCAAACATGTTCCTCTTAGGCTTGGTGGTTTTGTCAACTCCGGGAGACTGGCATCTGCATAAACACCAACAGTGAGGGCTAGGCACATAGTATTATACTCGGCAAAAACCAAACCTGGTATTTTGACAGGCACCAGCACTACTATGTTTCACATCAAGGAAACCACCAAGCATTAGTATATCTTATCAATTAATGGGTCAACCAGCAGAGAGCTGATAGACCACCAAGCATTATTAATTAATGTACTATACTAAGTGAAGAAGGATGAATGGGCAGAGTTAAGCTGCCTGCTCAGCGTGGACAGCGCTAGCTACATAGTTAAACTGGCAGTTACTTCAAACAAATACTCCCTTCATTCCATAATGTAGTGTGTCTGTACTTTTTAAGATTTAAGTTTGACCATAACTTTAACCAACGTGGCCGACCGTGGCGGGAGCAAAAATTACCAACACGTTCGTTCACGTTGATTAAATTCATGATCAAACTTAAATCTGAAACGCTATGAAACGGAGGAAGTAGTTATAACGAGGGAGTAGCTATAATTTGACGGGGCTTAGCAGGGCGCACGGTGCAGGGGCAATAGATCGAACGCCTGGTGGACAGGGCACAAGACCGAGTAAGTGGAGAGCTGCGGAGTGTGAGGCTGGGGATGGCTTCCGTACCTGACGGGGAGGAGGCGGCTCCTCCCGTGAGCTGCCGACGAGGAGGGGTAGGAGGAGGCGAGGCGGTGCGTGCCGGTGCTGGACCTCGGGAGGAGCGTGGCGGCAGTGGCCGCGCTCATGGCCATGGCGCTGGAGCGCGCACTCTCGCAGTGGGAGAAGGTTCGACGGGCGCTGGCATCGTGGTGGAGTCAGACGATAGATAAGGTAGCGTAGCTAGACGACTAGTGTGTGCGCGCCATGTGAGATCGGCATCCGCGCCGCTAGTTAGAGATCACGCCGCGTCCGTCAGATCGGAGGACGGTGGCGTCTGGTCCGTCGGAGGGGCGCCGGTTACCCGCCGACCACGGAACGTGGCATGGCTGGTGATTATTGGATTCCGGTTGGTCGCCCGCTAGCGCCAGAGGTGGCACGACACCCGCACGGATCAGTCAGTGGTTGCTCCACTACAGCCGCGGGGAATACCTCCTAGCAAAATCATTTTTCACATTTTTCTTGTTTGAAACGGAGGCAAATCAGGCATAAATTGATTCAGAGGACGGAAAAAAATTAAGGCGAGACGAAGTCCTCAGTAAAAATTCTTTTATGCAAATTAAAACAGTCAATACACACCAAGCACAGTACAAATAAATACAAATATAATAAAAATGTAGTCATATTTTAATAGAGAATAACCATGTAAAATAAAAATATAAACATGTTTCAATAGAAAAAAACATTAATTTGTCACTAAAATCTGTTTGGATTCAAGCTGTTGTTAAAAATTGCTGCTAAATTTCAAAGAAATACGCCTCTTCCTTTTTTCCTTTAGCTTTGCTATGTTTTCTTCCCCTTCTTTTCCATCTTCTGGCCGGAAGCCCGAACTGCGTTGGAGTGCACCCTTTGTCCCAGCCGTAGCTCATTGATGTCCCCCGTGTAAGGGTAATCTCTTACCCTAGTGTTTTGGCGATGATGACAACTCACTATGATCTAATCGTGTGTCAAGTTATACAAGTATTGTGTGTGAGACACAAGACGGTTAGGTATTCCCTCCAAACGGAAAAGATCAAAGACGGTGTTCTCTAAGTGTTTATTCTCATTGGTCGTAAGGATCATGTACTATTAAGAGGGAATCCACATTGGAAGGTGTCGGGGATATACCCCGCGGTATGACCCGGTCTGGCGACTCACAAAAGACCTGGTCAAGACATGGCGTTTTATTGGTGACCCGGCAGGCGGGTCGCAGGACGACCAGGCCCAAGACCCGGCATGTAAGCCGACGCCAGGCGGCTCACAAGAGAAGGTCCAAAAGAGAGAGGATTCCCTTACAAGAGAAACAAGACCCGGAGTAGGATTCGTGAAAGACTAGTCCTAGTCCTACTAGGAGTAGGACTCTACATGTAAACTTACCCCTTCCACCTATATAAGAAGGGGTAAGGCGCCCCTAGAGAGACAAGTCCGCAAGTTAAGACAGACACAAGTCATTAGGGATAGACAGATTAGAGGTTCTCGAGATTAGAGGTAGCAAGACAACACCATTGTAACCAAGAGCTTCCTCATCATCAATACAAGACAAGCATGACGTAGGCTTTTACCTCCATCGGAGGGGCCGAACCTGGGTAAACTCGTGTCTCTCGATTCCGACCAACCCCTTTCAAGCAGCCACATAGTTGCGACCGCCCCAAACCTAAGTCCGTTCACCCGGACATCTGTCGTGACAAATCCATGACAGTTGACGCCCACCATGGGGCCACGCACGAGGGTATTGTGTTCTTGGAGGGATCTATTTCAGGGATCGAGAAGCTCATAATGGGCCAGATGAATAACAACCGACACAAAGCAATTGTGTAGGGCAACCTGGCATGGGCAATCTTGGGCAAAGTCGACAATTTCATCGTTTTGTGATCAGGATAGCGATCAACTTGGAGATGGAATTTACGAGACGGAGTTCGAAAGGAATTAAGCTCTCATTGTGTGCATCGCCGCACGTATCTTTGACTATCCATCAGTCTGAGGAAGGGTCAAAGTCGGCCGTAGTCAGGACCGACACGTTAATCTCGATGGTCTCCAAAGTTTCTATTTTACATGGTGTGTTCAAGTCGAGAAAGGATATTTGCTAGTGCCCTACATACCGATTTGCTACCCCCAAGGAAAAGAAATTTTGTCGGTACGTACATCCAGGCAAAGATGTGGTGAAAACCAGCGCCTGCTGGCCCTGTACGGCGCACGCACATACTGGAGTAATCTGCCAAAACCTAAAGTTGAAGAGAGGAATATTACAGCCACCCCGATCAAACGGCGGTCTGAGTTTTACCACATGTGGCCGGGCAGTCTGCCAAATCCTCACGTCAAGCACAAGCTTTATTTGGCCTTAAAATAATGTTTGAAAAAAAAGAGAAGGAACAAGGAAATTGACGGGAGGTTTCGAGCAGGCCCGGAGCAGACATGCACACGGACTCTACAGGGTCGCTTGAGCTCATGTCCGAGCCGGCCTCGCCCCGGCCACCTCCGCGTAGCGTCGCCCCTTGGCTGCCGCTGCGCACGCCTTCCGCTTTGTTTTCTGGCCGTTGTCATGCTCCCTGCTCCTCCGAGCCGGCCTCACCTTGCTGTTGTCGCTGCGCTTCACCTCGCCTTCGCTACAGCGTCGGCTCATGCACGCGGAGACACCTCGCTATCGCCGCTGTGTTTCGCTTCCATGGCCGCGGCCCTATCGAGCCAGCTGCTCATATCCACCTCGCGCGCCCGTCGCCTCGCCGTTCCACGTTGCTTTCACCCCACCTGCAGTTCTGCCGCGCCTCAAGCTGTCGTTGTGTTGACTTCCTCTGCGCCTTGAGCCGTCGTTGAGACGGCCTGCCGGCACCACGCTCACCGTGTCCGAGCCGCCATCACTTCACCTCGCCTTGAGACGGCCCTCCGCCGTGCGGACTCGGCATCCGCCCACGTCACCGACTGCGCCTCGAGCCGCCGTCTTTAAAACGCCGCGGCGGCCTTCTTCCATAACCTTTTTTGAGCCAGCTCCGCCTTGCTGGTCGCCTCCAAGACGGCCGCTCCCGTCGCACTCACCGTGTTGCGCCCCGGCTGGCTCAGGGGCCACCTCGCGTCACCTCGCCTTCAGTCATCGTGCTCGTTGCGTTGTGCCTCGGCCGGCTTGGGCGCCACCTTGCCTCACCTCTCTTCGCCTCAGCAGCACCGCCTTCACCCGCGGGCGCCCCCGCGTTACGCTGTTGTGGCCCGCTCTCGCTTCGCTTGTCTGCCGAGCCGGTGCTCTGCCACGCGCCTGCCTCGCCTACTCGTCGAGCCGCCGCTCTGCTTCGCACTCGAGAAGCTTGATGAGTCGGATGAAGAAGAGGCCACACGGAGGATGAATCGACTGGTACTACTATATAGCAATACTAGTAATACTTCATCATTGCTTCTTTGTCCAAATTAAGACCAACAGGGGAGCAAGTATATCCAGCATGAGGGTTCTCATTCATCCGATAAAAATTAGGTGCTATCTATCCTATCTATTTTATCAGTATATATTAATTTCTTTGAGAATAATTACTCTGCCTATTTTTCGCGCATGAGAATTATTCACTACGATGGTGGTTTTATATTGTGAGTTCGTGCCAATCAAACGCCACGACGACTCGTCGTTCGTGTCAGCTTACAAATGCTATTACCCACTCACCGTCTGTGTCGGGTTACAAATGCCAAGGCCAACTCCCCGTTCGTACTGGCCTACAACGCCGTGGGCGACTCACGCGTCTGCGTCGGCTTACAATGCCACGGACGAATCCCGTGTTTACATCAATACGTCGGTATCGCGCACACTCACCCGCCAATACGAGCCGCCCAATGAGTGCGACAAGCTGCCGTATCCGCGGCATGGTTTTCACCAACAACGCCACAACTGTCTCTCGTGACTGAACTGGCTTACAATGCCGCAATGGATTTTTACGTCTACATCAATACACCGAAGTTATCCAGACAAACTGTGCAGCGGGCGCGCGCAAGTCACCGCCCGTAGTCTGATCTGCATCAACATATCAGTGCGGTGCTCGCCTGTACGAGCCGCCCAACGGACGCGCGTAAGACGCCGCCCACAGTCTGATTCTACATCAGCATATCAGTGCAGTTCGTCTATACGAGCCGCCCAAATGGACAAGCGCACAAATCGCCGCCACTGCAGTTTGGTTAACTTCAACAACCAGCCGAGACGAACCATCGACCGGATTATTAAAGCAATTCATACGGGATCGCCTATAACCCGCCACGGTCAACCTCAACCTTCAGCAGAGATTCTCAAGCCGCCTCTTCGAGTCAACTTAAGACTCAGGGGCTACAGACATGGCGAGACACATTTGGTCGTTTTCAAAGAGAACCCCGGGTCTTTGCAAAGAGAAAAGTTAACCCAATCCAGGGTGCCCCGATTTATTGGATCATCATAAAGTACCTTGAAGTTTCTGTTGTCTATGCGTTTCGGGTTGTGCCAAGGCGGATACTTCAACAAAGTTCATTTTAGGGCTTCCAACCCACTGGGTTTAGCTCGCTCACCCTCTTGATCAGCTCTTCAGCCAAGACAGCAGCAGCATTGTACAGCGGCTTGCAAGATGACGGCTTACAAATCGGCGGGCCACGTGATGGAGGCGTGCAAGATGGCGCAAGGCTTAAGGTCATTCAAGAGGACGAGCCACCACGTTGCGAGCCGTTCAAACATGGGTGCACCGCCTTCCCGGCGAAAGGCTTAAAGGTCGCTCAAGAGGACGAGCCGTCATGTTGCGAGCCGTTCAAACATGGGTGCACCGCCTTACTGATGAAAGATTTAAGGTCGCTAAAGAGGGTGAGACGCCATGATGCGAGCCGTTCAAACATGGGTGCCAAGTCGCTCAAGAGGGCGAGCCGCCATGATGTGAGTCGTTCAAACATGGGTGCCAAGTCGCTCAAGAGGGTGAGCCGCCATGATGTGAGTCGTTCAAACATCGGTGCCAAGTCGCTCAAGAGGGCGAGACACCATGATGCGAGCCGTTCAAATATAGGTGCCATGGGAGCCAAAGAGGATGAGCCGTCAGGATGCGAGCCGTTCAAACATAGGTACCATGATGCAAGACGGGTCGTGGACCAAAGCAAGTGCCAGAGTGGGTGAAGGCCGCCCCCCACTCTTGGTAGGGTTGTACCTACCTGTATGTAGCTGCTGCTCGTCTAGGGGTGTAGCGAGATGTCAACTCACCCCCTCCAAGGGCCTCATGCAGCAGCGAGGGAAGCTCTCTCATCTGCTACGTACTCTCCACCAAGTGGCCCGTCGTACTCTTAACAAGTGACGTTGTTTAAGGTTCAAACAATGGATTTATGTCACGTGATAAGTAGCTTATGGGCCCCGGGGCACTCGCCCCGTTTTAAATTCTGGTCTGTTGCGCCCTTGATAGTTAATCTCGCCTAGAGACCCTGAGCCGTGCAAGATTGGCGGTCACTCTCGTTAGAGACCCTGCATTGTTAAGCGGTTCAAAGCAACAGTTCCCCCTCAGACGGGCCAGAATATGAGTTTTCAAAAAAACAAAAAACAAGGGGAAAGCAAGATCATCATGCATTACGTCACATATTGCATCATATACATATTGCATCATACGTTGCATCATAGTTGCATCGTACATTGCATTCATATTATAAGTGTGGCCAGAGCAAGATGGAAAGATGAAGCAAGGCGATATTGAGATCTCCGGGTTATGCTTTTTCAAGCCACCCTTACAACAATGCAAAATATATTCTGTCTTGTTTATTCTTGCATGTCTTGTCTTTTAAGATGAGCCGCCATCAAGTATGATGAAAGAACTTCTGCAGGAACAAATAGATCTTTGATAGCCGAAATGGCTGGATCTTTATCATGGTTTTATCATAACCAGTATTAAGTGGTTGGGGTTTTTTCAAGCCGGATTGGAAAGTCGATTATTCTTGAAGAAGCCGCCCTATCAGATATAATGTCGTGTCATCTAATTGACCGGTTGTCGGATTTCCTCAATTGTGCTCTGTAGTAATCTACAACACTTATGGATTTCTCAAAACATATATTTGTCGGGTTGCACCGCAATCACGAGCAGGGATTTCGTGTCAAGGATAAAGGTATTCTTCCAGGATATTCGTACCGGGTTACAACCGCGGTCAAGGATTCATTCAACAAATTATGATGAGTCATATTATTCTCACATAGTCTCGAGTCGCCGCAGGCAAACGACCCGGCACTTGGGGGATACACTATTTAAGTCTAGTTTATATCAAATATGCAAGTCCCATGTCGCTGCAAGCACGCACCACGACACTTGGGGGCTAATGCAAGCCGGTTTTCAAATCATTACATTGTCAGCAAGACCCTATTATCTCAAGGAGATGAGCCAACCTTTCTATATCTTTCTAAGTCCGAGCCCAGTAATTCTTACTGAGCCGGCACTTGGGGGCTACACCGCTCAGGTCAAAATTCTCAAAGTCCCAAGTTGCTACACGCATGCGACCCGACACTTGGGGGCAACATTATTCAACTGTTTAACAGATTAAGAGGTTCAAATTGAAGACCCGACACATCACATTCCGATGAGCCGGCCCTTGAGGCTACACCTGCTGAAGTTTCATAAGGTATAAGACGGTTATAAGTCTCAGGCTGCTGTAGGCAGGACAACCCGACACTTGGGGGCTACACAATCCAATATATTATTGCAAAGCACCAAGTCATCATGGATAATCTCGGATCTTGGGGGCTATAGGTAATATGGACATATCAAAAACTTTGAGGAGAATTTTCAAGATGTTAATTATGGAGTTCAGTTGTTAGACCCAGCGTCACCAACATTCATGACCCGGTGTTATCAAAAGATCATAACCCGCCAGAGTTTACATAAGCCGCCCTGCTTCACAACAATGGAAGTCTGGATCTACGTCATGAGGATTTCTTATTTTCAAGATTTTCACTAAGCCAAAGTATTGGAAGCCGACTCAGTGGCATATGGGTATTCTATTCCCAATATTTTTCAAAGGACACTGACAAGCAAGACAATTTTCAAGATGACTCATTCCTATGCAGAAAAGACCCAAATTTCTGAGGAGCCACTTCATAAGTCGGCCAAAGGAGCAAGCCGGCCACCTAAAATATTTACTATTCCTATTTCATGAGGTTACCATGAATAAATTCAAGCTAACTTGGGGGCTAATGTCGGGGTTATACCCCGCGGTATGACCCGACCTAGCGACTCACAGGAGACCTGGTCAAGACATCATGTTTCATTGGTGACCCGATAGGCGGGTCATAGGACGACTAGGCCCAAGACCCGGCGTGTAAGCCGGCGCCAGGCGGCTCACAAGAGAAGGCCCAAAGGAGAGAGGATTCCCTTACAAGAAAAACAAGACCCGGAGTAGGATTCATGAAAGACTAGTCCTAGTCCTACTGGGAGTAGGACTCTACATGTAAACTTACCCCTTCCACCTATATAAGGAGGGGTAAGGCGCCCCTAGAGAGACAAGTCCACAAGTTAAGACAGACACAAGTCATTACGGATAGACAGATTATAGGTTCTCAAGATTAGAGGTAGCAAGACAACACCCTTGTAACCGAGAGGTCTTCCTCATCATCAATACAAGACAAGCAGGATGTAGGCTTTTACCTCCATCGGAGGGGCCGAACCTAGGTAAACTCGTGTCTCTCGATTCCGACCAACCCTTTTCAAGCCGCCACATAGTTGCGACCACCCCGAACCTAAGTCCGTTCACCCGGACATCTGCCATGACAAATCCACAACAGAAGGTCTTGGGTGAATCAGTTCTCTCACACACCCTTATGCACCCAACTTGTTCCTTCGCATCATAAAGAGAGAGGCCCCTCTTTCCTTCCATGCTTGTCGGTTGTACCATTGTCCCGACCAGATGCACCGCTCACTCCAGACATCAGGTTTGACCACCACTTCATGGGTGATACCCTAGGGGGCCTGCCACTGAGAGGTCCCCAGCGGTTGTACTGCCCACAGCTAGGTAACCCAGGGTGGCAGCTCTGGGCGGTTGAACCGACCCAGCACCGGACACGGTTCTGTTGGTTGTTGGGCGGACCTGGACCGGTTGTACCGCTACATTTTATAGCTCGATACTACCAATGTCCCAAGAGGTTGTATCGCTAGGGAATTTGCCTGGTCCAGCGCTTGGGCCGAGCTGTTGCATCGTGGTGGAACCACTGGCCACGTTTCTGTTGTGGTCCGATGGTTGGGGGATGGTGGGGCATTTGTATCGGTCATGCCGGTTGTACCACCTGCAACTTCGGTTGAATTGCTGCCCTGTAAAAATGGTTGTAACGGTTGGAAAGTGGGGGACCTATATAAAGGGGTGGTTCTTCCACCTCTCTCTTATCTCTTACCTCTCTCTCCACCATTGATGCCCATTGAGCTTTCTTGCCCTATCTCTCTCTCTAGCCATCCAAACTTGTTGTCTTGCTAGGGATTGAAGGAGGAGATCTAGATCTGCACTTCCACCAAAGGAAAATTGATTCCTCCATACTTTATTGTGTGGATTTTGTTACTCTTGGTTGTTTGAGCACCCTATACGGAAGATGTCACCTCGAAGCCATATTCCATTGTGGTGAATCTTTGTGGTTTCGTTGGGAGCCTCCAATTAAGTTATGGAGAGAGCCCTTAACTTGTTTGTAAAGGTCTGGTTGTTGCCTTTAAGGGCACCACTAGTGGAATCACGACATCTCGCATTGTGTGAGAGCGTGAGGAGAATGCGGTGGCACTAGTGGCTTCTTGGGGAGCATTGTGCCTCCACACCGCTCAAACGAAGACGTACTTCCCCTTACCGGGAAGGAACTCCGATAACACATCCTCGTCTCCATTGGTTCCACTTGTGGTTATTTCTTACCTTTACTTTGTGCAAGCTATTTGTATTGTTTATCTCCTTGCTTGTATTGTTATTGTTGTTAGAATCATATAGGTTGCTCACCTAGTTGCATATCTAGCCGACCAATTTGTTGTTAAGCCCAACTTGTTAAAGAAAAGTTAAAAAGTGATAGTTGCCTATTCACCCCCCTCTAGTCAACCATATTGATCCTTTCAATTGGTATCAGAGCCTCGTCTCTTTATTGAGGGTTTCGCCACCCGAAGAGTATGGTTGACGATGAGGAGCGGCTGATTGAACTCCCCGAGGTCATGGGTGTGAACATTGTCTCTCCTGAGGATTTGTATGAGGCCGTGTCCTCGCTTAAATCATCCATGACGACTGAGGTCAAATCCATGTTTAAAGAATTCCTTGATACTCTTAAACTTTCCACCGATGTGGTGCAAGTGGCTAATCCCACTAACTTGACATCAAATGTCAACTCCGGCAAGGAGGGGGCTAGTGTTGATAAGGACACTCGGTCTCAAGGAATTAATGGTCAGGGACCTTTTCCTTGGTTCCCCCTCCCTTGGTCTATGGAGGACCGGTGCACCCACCTCATATAGTCCTCCTCCTAAACTTGTTAAGAATGATTTTGCTAATTGTTTTTTTGTATCAAGTCTCATTTGGATCACAGCTCAATTCAACTCATGCGAGTCATTGAAGAAGGATACTATCCTTGCGATCCACGCAACCTCACCCCAACAGAAGAGGCTAATAAACAGCTAAATTCCTCTGCCTTGTTCATACTCCAAGATGCAGTTCCTACCGAAGACCTAGCTCACCCGTGTCCCTTCACTGTTGCTAAAGAGTGTTGGGAACACATTGTCTCCATGTACAAGGGCAGATCAAGCATTTAACGGTCGAACTATGAGGTAGTGCTTGATTAGTCAGATGAGTTTGTAGTGATAGAAGATGAGGAATCGCGTGAGCATTATAGGAGGGTAACTACTCTTGACATTGCCCTCCGAGATCATGGCTGCAAGGATGTGGATGAAACCTGGGTCAAGCGTAAGTTTCTGAAGTCCATCATGCCCTTCAACAAGGCCATGTCTGTCGTCATCCGCCAAAGATCGGACTTTCACACCTTGTCCTCTAGCGATGTGTTGGATGAATTTATTGCAATGAACATCTTCAACACGACCGCATACAGTGCTCTTGCTCGTGTGCAATGATACGTCTCCAACATATCTAGAATTTTTTATTGTTCCATGCTATTATATTATCCGTTTTGGATGTTTTATATGCATTAATATGCTATTTTATATTATTATTTTGGACTAATCTATTAATCTAGAGCCTAGTGCCAGATTCTGTTTTTTCCTTGTTTTTGAGAATTGCAGATAAGGAATATTAAACGGAGTCCAAACGGAATAAAATCTTTGGAATAACTTTTCTTGGACCAGAAGCAAACCCGGAGACTTTGAGATTGATAACCCACAAGTATAGGGGATCACAATGGTTTTTGAGGATAGAGTATTCAACCCAAATTTATTGATTCGACACAAGGGGAGCCAAAGAATATTCTCGAGTATTAGCAGCTTAGTTGTCAATTCAACCACACCTGAAAGACTTAATATCTGCAGCAAAGTATTCAGTAGCAAAGTAATATGGTAGTAACGGTAACAGTGGCAAAGTGATAGTAGCAATTTTGTAGTGTTTGTAGCAGTAGCAACGGAAAAGTAACTTAGCAAAGATCAATATATGGAAAGCTCGTAGGCAATGGATTAGTGATGGATAATTATGTCGGATGGCATTCGTCATGCAACAGTTATAACATAGGGTGACACAGAACTAGCTCCAATTCATCAATGTAATGTAGGCATGTAGTCCATATATAGTCATAGGTGCTTATGGAAAAGAACTTGCATGACATCTTTTGTCCTACCCTCCCGTGGCAGCGGGGTCCTATTGGAAACTAAGGGATATTAAGGCCTCCTTTTAATAGAGAACCGAACCAAAGCATTAGCACTTAGTGAATACATGAACTCCTCAAACTACGGTAATCACCGGAAAGAATCCCAGTTATTGTCGCCATGGGGGATACGGATCATAACTCATAATAGGTGTCTACAACTTGCAAGCTAGGATCAAGAACACACATATATTCATGAAAACATAATGGGTTCAGATCTGAAATCATGGCACTCGGGCCCTAGTGACAAGCATTAAGCATACGAAAGTCATAGCAACATCAATCTCAGAACATAGTGGATACTAGGGATCAAACCCTAACAAAACTAACTCGATTACATGATAAATCTCATCCAACCCATCACCGTCCAGCAAGCCTACGATGAGATTACTCACGAACGGTGGAGAGCATCATGGAATTGGTGATGAAGGATGGTTGGTGATGACGAAGGCGTCGATTTCCCCTCTCCGAAGCCCAAAACGGACTCCAGATCTATTCTCCCGAGGAAGAACAGGAGGTGGCAGTGGCTCCGTATCGTGAAACGCAATGAACTCTTCTCTCTGATTTTTTTCTCCCGAAATAGGAATAGATAGAAGTGGAAACGAGGTCGGAGGAGCAGCAGGGGGCTCACAAGCCTGCCCGGCGCGCCCACCAGGCTTGTGGCCAGGTGATGGGCCCCCTACAGTTGATTCTTTCACCAATATTTTTATTAATTCCAAAAATATTCTCCGTAAATTTTCAGGCCAATCCGAGAACTTTTATTTCTGCACAAAAATAACACCAAGGCAATTCTACTGAAAACAGCGTAACTCCGGGTTAGTTCCATTCAAATCATGCAAATTAGAGTCCAAAACAAGGGCAAAAGAGTTTGGAAAAGTAGATACGTTGGAGACGTATCAACTCCCCCAAGCTTAAAACTTTTCTTGTCCTCAAGCAATCCAGTTGATAAACTGAAAGTGATAAAGAAAAACTTTTACAAACTCTGTTTGATCTTGTTGTTGTAAATATGTCTAACTTATGTTCAGATTTTCAGCAAGGATTATAGACTAACCACATTCACAATAACATTTAGGTCTCACATTTACTCATATCAATGGCATAATCAACTAGCGAGCAATAATAATAAGTCTCGGATGACAAGAATTTTATCAAAACAATCATGATACAATATGACATAATGGTATCTCGCTAGCCCTTTCTAAGACCACAAAACATAAATGCAGAGCACCGCTGGAGAACAAGGACCGACTAAACATTGCAATTCACGGTGAGAGAGATACAGTCATGCTCATACTCAATATCAATTAATAGCAAGGCATACAACCGACGATGGCGTTCTCTAACTGGTGCTTTTTTATAAGAGGATGATGACTCTACAATAAAGTAAATGGAAAGACCCTTCGTAGAGGGAAGCATTGATTTGTAGAGGTGCCAGAGCTCGAGCTTTTAAAATAGAGATAAGTAATGATTTTTGGAGCGGTATGCTTTCATTGCTCACATAACGACCAAGAGGTTTTCATTATCTTCCATGCTAGATACATTATAGGCGGTTCCCAAATAGAATGGTAAAGTTTTTACTCCCCCTCCACCAATTAGTCACACTCCACGGCGGGCCGAATCCACGGGTACCAGCCATACAAACACAGTCTTTGGGGATTTTTATTTAATTATAATTTGCTTTTTATTTCGAACATGGGACTGGGCATCCCGATTAGCTGCCACTTTCTCGTGAATGATAGTGAATCAACACATATCGTGAGAATAACCCACCTAGCATGGAAGATACTGACAGCCCCCAGTCGCCACATGAGCGCTTTGGCATACAAAATAGAATATTTATTTGAAGGTTTAAAGTTTAGCACATGCAAATTTACTTGGAACGGCAGGTAAATACCGCATATAGGTAGATGTGGTGGAATCATATGGAACAACTTTGGGTTTATTGAGATGGAAGCACAAGCAGTATTCTCGCTTAGTACAAGTGAAGGCTAGAAAAACACTGGGGAGCAACCAACTAGAGAGCGACACAATCATCAACATGCTTTGAGATTAACCAACATTGAATGCAAGCATCAGTAGGATATAATTCACCATGAACATAAATATCATGGAGGCTATGTCTATTTTCCATCTTATACTTTCAGATCTAAAACCGAATATGGCAAAAAATACTTTGTTGCATTATTTTTACCTTTTGTTTTACTTTCCATTCAAGCAATCTATCTCTAGCAGATCTCATCCTTGCAAGTAACCGTGAAGGGATTGACAAGCCCTTTATAGCGTTGGGTGCAAGAGTTTGATTCTTTGTGTAGGTACATCTACTGGGGACTTGCTTGTATCTCCTACTGGATTGATACCTTGGTTCTCAACAACTGAGGGAAATACTTATCTACTTTGCTGCATCAACCGTTCCTCTTCACGGAAACCAACGCATGCTCGAGAAGTAGCATGCAATGGTCAAAGAAATCGTCTCCCAACTTTGCTTTGAAAGCCAAGGCCAGTCAAGAGGAGGAGGACGGAGAATAAGAAGAAGAAGAAGAAGAAGAAGAAGAAGAGGAAGAAGAGGAAGAAGAAGAAGAAGAAGAATAAGAAGAGGAAGAAGAGGAAGAAGAAGAAGAAGAATAGGAAGAGGAAGAAGAAGAAGAAGAAGAAGAAGAAGATGACGACGAAGAAGAAGACAATGACGAAGAAGAAGATGAAGACAGAAGAGGAAGAAGAAGAGGAAGAAGAAGAAGAAGAAGAAGAAGAAGAAGAAGAAGAAGAGGAAGAAGAAGAAGAGGGTTGCCCCAAGGACACCAAATATGCTTATCATGATCATATGGTTCTAGCGTCTAGGCAATTTTGGGGCAACCAGAGAAATAGAAGGCCCAACTTCTCCAAGAACAACTCAAGCGGGTCAAAGGGCAAGCAACGTGTAAGGACCTGCTACAACTGTAGTAATGTGAGTCACTTTGTGGTGGATTGTCCATATGAGAAGAGGGAAGTCAATGGTGGCAAGCTCAACCGCAAAGATAAGGCCAAGTCTTTCCCCAACAAGACCAACTTCACCAAGAAGGCTCCTCACAAAGTGTTGGTGGCTCAAGAAGAGTATGTCTGCGATGATGATGTTGATGACGAAGACACAAGTGGTGAAGGAATGGCAGTGGCATCTGTGGCAATTGCATCTTCTACCCCAACAAAGGTGTCACTCTTTGATGCCCCCAACGAGAACCACATTGCTAGGTGCCTCATGGCAAAAGGTATCACCAAGGTAACCTCCAATGCCAAAACCTCAAACATTAATACTTCTATTTATTCCACTCCGTCTTTGTTAGATTGTGTGGATGAACATGAGGAGGAGAAAGAGGGTGAGAATGAGTTTGACAAGTTCTTGTGTAAACTCAAGGGAGAATCGAAGAAGCACTTCATTGCTCTCTTGGAACAACTTGGTGAGGCCAATGACACTACTAAGTCTCAAGAAGAATACCTTGAGGAGTTGAGAGAGCATAGTTGTGATTATGTCGACGAGATAGCAGATCCTTCTATTGCTATTGAGGAAGAGCGAGGTCTTTGTTTGACTCTTGAGGAGTCACAAAATGATGAGCTTGGTAAATTACGTAAAGATTATGATCATGCTATCGTTCTTAACCGTGTGCTCAAATCTAAAAAGGTTGCACTTGGGGTTGGCCATGATTGACTCAAGGATGAGTTTGACTCACTTGACAATTCTCGCAAGGCATTGGAGAGTGTTCATGCTTCTCTTAAGGAGTCGCATGACCAACTCCAAGTAAAACTCATTAAGGAAATTGCTACGTGTCCTCCTTTTGTTTTAATTGATAATGCCTCTGCTACTAACCCGTGTTGTGAGCATGCACATCTTGTGGAGGAAAATGCTAAGCTGAAAGAGCATCTTGAGAAAGGCCTAGTGACATGTATCCAAGGTGAGAAGACTCTCAATGATCTTTTGAGCAATCAAAAGGAAGTGGTTGAAAAGGAAGGAATTGGGTTTGCACCCAAGTCCAAAAAGAAGAAGGTGAAGACCAAGCAAGCTCCCCCGCTCATGGAAACGTTTGTCAAAGCAGGGGGGTCTACTCATGTAACAGCCCAAGTGCACCCCTTGCCTTATTTGTAATATTCCCATGTTTGAACCTTCCAAGTTTTCCCTCATGTGGTTGAATAGAAATAATTTGTGTTTCATGACTATCATCATTCATCATGGCATCATATCATCCATCATCATGTCATGTTTGCATAAAGTGCTTATTGTGTGATGTTGTGTGTGAGTGTGTGTTTGTGGTGTTGGAGTGTAGGAGTCATGTGTGTTTAGTGTGAAAACCTCTCCTCAACTTTCTATAAAAAAAACTATGCCCAACTCTCTCTTTTAAAATATTTGCAACATGTGATTTCAACTTGTTTCTTAATTCCAATAAAAATGTTGCACTTAACTGAAATATTCTGGTTATAATTGTAAGCTAGCTCTCAACCTGTTTGTAATATGGTTGCTTGTTAATAATTTTGCAAAATAGATTAATATGATAATAATAGGTGGTTATTTTACTTTCTCTATAAATCCTCAATCCAATTTTATAAAATCGGGACTATTTTTGGCATATCAAAAATATTTCTATTTCTTTTTATCTCTTCTCCAAACTTGTTGGGCTTTAGTTTTCGTTTTGCTATGTTATTTCATAAGAAAGGGTTTTCTAGGGGAAGAGACACCCACCTCGGCCTTACCTCCCCGCACGACCAAGCTAGCCTCCCCGAGCAGCCTCCTGGCCCAACAGAGCTAGCGGCCACCTGCTCCGTCTCCCTTCGTCAGCTACAATGAGGGAGAGAGAGAGCTCGGCGCCGTGAGCCCTCACGGACGTCGAGGCCATCCCATCAACCGACGCCCTTATAAAGCCTCGACATCTGCGCCCCTCTCCCTAGGGTTTCCCCCTTCTCCCCCTCGCTCTGCCACCTCTCTTCTCCCCCTTGACTCAGCTTTGCCTCTGCTGCGTCATCGCTTCATCTAGCCTCCCCTTCTTCTCCAGCAAGCGCGGGAACAGGCTAGGTGAGCCGCGTACCCCCTTTTGTACTCCCGCTCACGCATCGCCATAGCCGCCTCGTTGCATCGTGCTCACCCTGCGTCGCCATGGAGGATCGGAGCTCCTACTCATGCTCAAGCACCCGCTTCCTTCATCCTCACCTTCGTTTAGACGCGGGAATGAGTTCCCCTCATGTCCCACATTACCTGCCGGTGATCCCCACCGCCGGAGGTCGCCGCCCTGCCGCCGCCGCCGAGGTCTCCTTCTCTGTCTTCGGGAAGGAGAAGACCTACACGTGTAGGTTAGCCAAGAGGGGTTGAGCCCCCTTTTCTGACGAGATTTGGTGTGTAGTGCAGTGGATGCACCCCTCTGTGGCAACCCACAGGTCGTGGGTTTGACCCCCCCGACTGATTTAATCCCCCCTTTTTCCTGTTTGTGTGAGGCCCTGACACGTGGGCCCTGGCCCAACTTGTCATCCTCAGGGGGGGCCTGGTGTCTATGCCAGTGGGACCCTCCGCTTTATTATTATTTTTACTATGGTTTATTCTTTGGTTGTGTTTTTTTATGTTTTAGGAAATAGTTCATTTCTGGACATGGCCATATTTGGCAGTAGCCAAATAGGGTAACTTTGGACTTATAAGTCATTTGTGATTTTTTGGCGCATTTTTCGTTCTAGGGTTGTGTGTTTTTTTCCTATATAAACATATGAGTGTGATATATGGTTTTGGGGTAGAATTTCCCAAGGAATCCAATGGTGGTGTTAGTTTTCACTTTTGATCAAGTTTGCAAATGTGCTATTTTGTGGTGACGTGGCATTTTGTGATTTTTGTAGTATTTAATCCATGCATACTATGGTAGATGTGTCAACAGGTAAGTGGTACTGTTTTGTGAGCACTAGGCCCTAGTATTTTCCTTTGCCATGATAAGCTTGTATATTAGTGGGTTTCTTGCTGCAAGTAGCTAAGGAAAAGTTGCTGTTGTCACATGCTAAATATTTCTAAGTGTTGAGAATCTGTAATTTTTTCCCCATGTTGTGTGGATAATTCCCATGGATATAGGGTTCCTTTGGAGTTGGTCCAATGCCATGAATTGTTATTCTTGTCTTCCTCTGTAGATGTGTGCCAAGTTCTTGTAAATTGGACCATTGCATGTTATATAAAAACTGCTGTCAAAATGCTATTCTGTTAAACAAGTGCCATGTTTTCCCCTTCTCAAATTTGTCTAAGTACGAGAATCTGTAGTTGTTTTCATGCCATGTTTAGGGGATGCTACCAAGTTATCCGTGATGTTTTAGCTCATGCTCACTGTTAGTGTTTTGTACTAGATGTTGCCCTCTAGCACCCTGTTAAATTACATGCCATGAAACTTGTTGCGGAATAGTTTTTTTTTCTATTAAGATGCTATCATGATAACTGAGAATCTGTGAAGCAGTAATTTTCACTAAGTCCCTAAAAAGTGTTTCATCATGACTTCTTGTGAGCTTCATTGCCATGAATCCATGCTTCCTTTCAAGTTTCTGTAGATAGATGAATTGTTTAGCATGATTTATTCTTCTTGTACATGCATTGGGTGTGAATTAAAACTTGTTATAGCTCTTGTTATGAGTGTGGCAACATAGCATGTTATTGTTTTTGGACAGATTGGATGTTGAAGTCTTTTGTGACTTGTGGGGCTTATACTCCATTGTTTGCATGTTCCTTAGGTCTATTATTGCTAGATTTTCACTCCCTATCCAGTGGCATCCTTGGAACACCAAGGAATAGCCCATGCCCTTCTCCTTCCTTGCTTTTGTCTTCGATAACGTTCGTATCTTACCATGAGTGTGTCATGAGAACCTAACTCAGTTTGCGATGTTCTACATATGCATATGCATCAATTTGACAGGATGCATTAATATTTTCCATGTTCATGCATGTTACTAAACATGAGATTATGTCCAGAATACTAAATAAATTAATATCTGCATATGAAACATGACTAGCATAGGATTGCCATGTTATTGCATCAAAATGATCATGCATCATCTTGTTTGCGCATTGCACTTGGTATGTATTTTTATTTGGTATTGTTTCTCTTTTGGTAGACCCGAGTGTCGATCCTAAGTATGAGGGTCTCGGAGAGAACGTCTACAAGGACCCAACTCTTTATTCCCCTAAAGACCCAACATGCAAGATGACACATTTCCCTGGATACCACTACTATCATTGCTATGCTAGTTGTCTCGCTTCCATCGTTATGTCTCGCTACCTACCACTTGTTTGTCAAGCCTCCCAACATTGCCATGATAAGCCTCTAACCCCTCCACATCCCAGCAAACCATTGTTTGGCCATGTTACCGCTTGCTCACCCCTTCTTATAGTGTTTCTAGCTGCAGGTGAAATTGCTTCCAGGCGACAACATGGGTATTTTGTCATATCACAATATTATTGCTATTTAATTTAATGCACGTCTATACTTGGTAAAGGGTGGAGGGCTTGGCCTTTTGCTTGGTGTTTTGTTCCACCTTTGCTGCCATAGTCACTTGTGTACCGGTGTTATGTTCCATATTGAGCGCTCCTAACATGCTCGAGGTTGTTATGGAGACCCCCTTGACTTTCGTTTTAGGATAAAAATCTTCTGGGAAGGCCCAACATTGGTACTATATTTGCTCAACATAATAATACCGAACACCGTTATTAAAGCATGGGGTGTCATGAACCCAAGGAGTTAATTCAACATAATACTGGGGGGCAATGTTGATGGTGTTGGTCCGAAACGGCAGACTGCGGGGCCACTATGGGGAAACTTGTGGTTTGGTTTTACTCGTAGGCTTTCCCATTCGGTTGTGCCCTGAGAACAAGATATGCGGCTCCTATCGGGATTGTCGGCACATCGGGCGGCCTTGCTGGATTTGTTTTACCTTTCTCGAATGTCTTGTGTGTTGAATTCCGAAAATACTTCGGGCTATCTCGAGGTTGCGGTTTTCCAACGGAATTGCCTAGGAAATCACGGGATTCATGGTCGAGGTTATTCCCGCTACGCGTGGTTAATTTGTGATGGATGAGTTGGAGCACCCCTGCAGGGTTAAATCTTTTGGAAAGACGTGCCCGTGGTTACATGGCAACTTGGAAAACTTTGCTTAACACCCGGTCATAGCAAACTTGAAGTAAACTCCAATAAAATACACCAACTGTGTGCGTAACTGTGACTCTCTCTTATCGTGAGTCCTTATCCGAGAGAGAACACAGTGGGGTTATGTTCGACGTAAGTAGGTGTTCAGGATCACTTAGTGATCATTACTAGTTCGCGTCCGTTATGCGTAGACCACCCACTTTACTTTCGGTATTTGTAAGTTAGTCACTCAAATAAATGCTTAGTTGCTTGCTGCAGCCTCACCACTTAACCATACCTCACCCATTAAGCTTTGCTATTCTTCATACCCTTGGAAATGAGATTGCTGAGTCCCTATGGCTTACAGATTACTACAACAATAGTTGTAGGTACAGGTAATGTGATGCTTTGATGTGAGCGCGAAGCTTGTTTGATTTGGAGTTCTTCTTTTTCTTCTTCATCGATCTAGGATGGGTTCCACGCGGCAGCCTGGGATAGCAAGGATGGATATCAGTTTATCGTTTGTTTTCGTCCGTAGTCAAACCCCGCTCTTCTGTATGATGGTTGAATATGTTGTTGAATTGATGTGATCTTGATGTAGCTTGTGGCGAGTGTAAGCCAATTCCATATACTCATCTCTTTTGTACATGTACTTGTAATGATATTCATTCTTGCGAAAAGATGAGATGCGCTTCTATACTTGTCGAGGCCCTCGTGCCAAAAATGAGGATAGGATCACATCTTGGGTGTTACAAGTTGGTAACAGAGCCTATACCCACCTAGGAGCCCCCTTGATTGATCAAACTTGGCCGAGTTGAGTGTAGTGAAAAACTATTTTGAGTCTAGTTATATTGGAGAGTAGGATTATTTTTACTTCTCTTCTACACTCTAGTGAGGAATTGCGACTTAGGAATTTTAATTCTACCCTCTTCTCGCTCCAAAAAAATTAGGATCACGCGGGTATTTTGGAATCTCTATGATGCCGATGTGACGGAGTTCTGTACTTGGTGCCTCCTGTTACCGAGGAGTAGAGCTCCAGGGGATTCTTGACACATCATTATCATTCAGATTCCTTAGTATCTCAGGATGGAGGATGTTAGAAATTGCTTCAATACTATTTGTGGTGAGAGCAGTTTGGCGTCACCCAGTACTGGGGAGAGCGTTCAGATGTATTGCCATAATTGGTATCATTGTGATTACGAGGGTCTATGGTAGATGAATTTCCGAGACCTCTGGTTATGTGTTGACGGATGTGTTACATTGGAGCGTAGTATCATGTTAGGAGTTGAGTGATGGATTTTGCTCCTTGTATCTATGGACCCGATTGCATAATGGAAGATTTTGGGAGTTCTCAGGTGGGAATTCAAGTAGTTACCTAGGCTATATTTCTAACAAATGTGTGAAGTGAGGTTGGGGTTTGGCATCTAGTGGATTCATTTGTTCACGGTCGTTCTTACATACGACAGTCTCGATATATGTCATTAGATATGATTCATCAAGCCTTGTAGTTCGCTACGCCTAGGGAGCATATTCGAGTGTCATTTCAATATGACAATCCAATGTACGATCGAGCCCGTGCGAACCTTATCATGAAAATATCAAGCGAAATCTCTGTCATGAATTTGTTCTGGCTTCTTTTGTAAGCCTCGTCCTTGTTTTGTTGGAGTATGGTAATTCAAGTTGCTTCGATGTCAATTGGTGATCTCATATCTTTCTGAAGTAGTGTTCTCATATTTCTATGGTATTTCCAATTCTTGTGCTCAATCAAGTTATCATATCAATTCTTTTCATATGGGTGTGATTCTCTTCACGATAATTCTATCCTCTTCAATATTTGCAAGATCAGTCCTCGTATTTCTTTCCGAAGTTCATCTCATCTGTTCCAAGTTGTCTTTGTTTTTTCCCACCCTCCCTCCCTTTTCCTTCTATGATTAAATTCTCATCCAAGTGCATTTATTTCGTTAATGCTTCCGCTATATTTTCTTCCTCATCATATCCGGTGATTCATTGTGAAGATCCCAAGTGCTCAAGATCCCCATTTCTTAGTCTTCATACTTGCTTTCTTCTCCGGTGGATTCAATTGAAGATTTGGAGATTCATCATATCATTTTCATCCTTTAAAATCTTTCCCATGTGGAAGTTCTGATCCAAGCCTCTCTTGTTTATCCAACCTATCTATTCTATCCAGAGTGCCGAAGATATCTCGGAAGATTTGTGTTTGCATTCAAATCCTTTCAAATTATTTCGAGGTTCTCACCTCATTGATTTTTTTCATTTGTACCGGTGCAATCTCTCTTTCTAAGCAGTTATTTCAATGATGGTTTCCTTTCAGTGGGCCCATAACCCACAGTTTTTTCCCAGGATCTTACCTGGATCTTTTAATGTTCCCGGAGATGTCCTCAAGTCCTTTCCAACATGACATAAGAATGGATTTCATCAGTCATATTCCTTCTAAAAAATCGCTTCCAAATCATTTTCATCGTTGGCTCAACCTTTCTTTTTTCATTATTTTGGAGTGTCTTAGTAATTCATGGTGTTGTTTCTCATCATCATTCTCTATGTTTGAAGATCGAAGAAGAGTTTCTCAAAAAATCTTTGCTCATTCTCTTGAAGATTCATGGTTTCAGCTTCATGTTATCCTCATGAATTGTTTTTAATAATGAGTAATCCATTCCATAACTATCAGGAGCATTTCAGAATTGTTTTCATTTCTTGATCCTCTAAAGGCCATCATTTCAGAAGATTTCTTCATCCTCATCTTTCAACTTTTGTTCTCAATTCTTCTCAATTGTTTTCCCTTCGTTCGTATCTCAATTATTCTGGTGCTTCGTTCAAGATTTCTCTAGGCATATCATCATCTATTTGTTCTCATGTATCTCTATTCATTCATAGTATCTTCATTCGTTTCAAATTCTTACCGATGTCTCATTCAAGAGTTCTTCAAGTTCATGGTATTCTCTCTTCAATCTTTCAGAAGAATAAGTAGTATGCCAAATCAGTTTCTTGTCATCAATTTAACTTGATGAAGGGTAATCATAACGTAATTCTGATTCTTGTTTCATCAAGGTGATTTCAATCCTTTTCCGGAGTTGTTCATGATATCAAATTCCTTATCCCAAGTGATCATCGTTTCTTTGTGGAGTTCCTAGTTTTCTCAAGTATCCTATCGGGAAGCTTCATGTAAATCATAGAAGGCCTCAAGCTCTCTCTTTTCAAGCTTCATTTCTTTTCATCATTCTTTTGGATACGAAGACTCTTCATGGTGGTTCTTCAAGGATTCAATTCATTCTCGAAGTGTTCCTTAATATTCTTGTTGGAGTAGCTCAAGTATTATCTATCTTGCATGTCAAAGTGCAATTCATTTTCTCCTTATCTTTTGAGATGGTGTTATAGCATTCTTGACTCATGAGGAGTCTCGAAGAGAATTTGTCAAGAATGAGATATTTAAACCCATCTTTTCTTCTCGTAGTTATCTTGGATTGGATTTCACCTAAGGCATTTCCTAAGGGTTGTTGCTATCATGGTGTTATAAATGATTCAAGTTTTTCTCCTCCTCTTCTTGGTGAAAGAAGTTTCTATCTCTTCATTAATTCCAATCAACCAAATGTTTTCCTTCGTGTTTGGTTATCAACTCATAATTTTGAGATGTTTTCCATAAGCCCACAACAAGTTATTCTTTCATTGTTGATTTTTCAACAATTCCGTTCAACCATGCTTTTCAAATTCAATGGTGGTAGAAGTTGTCATTTTCTTCTCCGTTCTCTTCTCTCCAAAGATGTAGCTTCTATTCTTTTGTTCTGGAGGCATTGTATTGTTGCTCTCTTCGACTCATCATCTCGTTTGTCAAGATCATGTTCTTTCGTGCTTATCCATTTAACCGGAATGTGGTGTCCTCTTTTCAATTTCATCCATCTTATCAAATTTAGCCTCTCTTTTCTACTGAAGCGTTGCCCAAATTTCTTGTGAATTCTTGTTTGTTCATCTTGTCATTCTTCATCTCCTTGCAACCTTCAAGATTTGTTGTTTTTACTCGTTTGTAAAAGAAGCAACTAAGTTTTGCCTCTTGCTCTTTCTCTTCCACTTCTCATTCTAGATCTCGGGACGAGATCCTCTTGTAGTGTGGGAGAGTTGTACCAGCTCAAGTGCACCCCTTGCCTTATTTGTAACATTCCCATGTTTCAACCTTCCAAGTTTGCCCTCATGTGGTTGAATAGAAATAATTTGTGCTTCATGACTTTCATCATTCATCATGGCATCATATCATCCATCATCATGTCATGTTTGCATCAAGTGCTTATTGTGTGATGTTGTGTGTGAGTGTGTGTTTGTGGTCTTGGAGTGTAGGAGTCATGTATGTTTGGTGTCAAAACCTCTCCTCAACTTTCTATAATAAGAACTATGCCCAACTCTCTCTTTTGAAAAATCTACAGCATGTGATTTCAACTTGTTTCTTAATTCCAATAAAAATGTTGCACTTAACTAAAATATTTTGGTTATAATTGTAAGCTAGCTCTCAACCTGTTTCTAATATGGTTGCTTGTTAATAATTTTGCAAAACTGATTAATATGATAATAATAGGTGGTCATTTTACTTTCTCTACAAATCCTCAATCCAATTTTAGAAAATCAGGACTATTTTCAGCATATCAAAACTATTTCTATTTCTCTTTATCTCTTCTCCAAACTTGTTGGGCTTTAGTTTTCGTTTTGCTTTGTTATTTTATAAGAAAGGGTTTTCTACGGGAAGAGACACCCACTTGGGCCTTAACACCCCGTGTGGCCTAGCTAGCCGCCCCGAGCAGCCTCCTGGCCCAGCAGAGCTAGCGGCCACCTGCTTCGTTTCCCTCTGTCAGCTGCAGCGAGCGAGAGAGAGAGAGCTCGGCGCCGTGAGCCCTCATGGACGCCGAGGCCGGCCCGTCATCCTGTTCCTTTATAAAACCTCGATGTTCGTACTCCTCTCCCTAGGGTTTCGCCCTTCTCCCCCTCGCGCCGCCACCTCTCTTCTCCCCCTCACCTTCGCCTCGCCTCTGTTGCGCCATCACTTCGCTCGGCCTCCCCTTCTTCTCCAGCAAGCGCGGGAACGCACTAGGTGAGCCGCGTACCCCCCTTATGTTCCCCCGCTCACGCATCACCATAGCCGACTCGCAGCGCCTTGCTCGCCCCGCGTCGTCATGGCGGAGCCAAGCTCCGCTCGTGCTCAAGCCCCTGATTCCTTCCTCCTCGCCTTCGTGTAGATGTGGGAATGAGTTCCCCTTGTGTCCCGTGTTCCCTGCCGGTGATCCCCATCGCCGGAGGTCGTCGCCGCCGCCGCCGACGAGGAGGTCTCCTTCTTTGTCTTCGGGAAGGAGAAAACATGTGCATGTAGGTTAGCTAAGAGGGGTCGAGCCCCCTCTTGTGACAAGATTCAATGTGTAGCGCAGTGGTTGTGCCCCTCTATGGCAACCCGCACGTCGTGGATTCGATCCCCCCACGACCGATTTAATCCCCCTTTTTTCCTATTTGTTTGAGGCCCTGAAAAGTGAGCCCTGGCCCCACTTGTTATCCTCCTGGGGCTCTGGTGTCTATGCTAGTGGGACCCTACCCTTTATTATTATTTTTACACTGGTTTATTCTTTGTTTGTGTTTTTTTATGTTTTAGGAAATAGTTCATTTCTGGACATGGCCATATTTGGCAGTAGCCAAATAGGGTAACTTTGGACTTATAAGTCATCTGTGATTTTTGTGCATTTTTCGTTCTAGGGTTGTGTGTGTTTTTCCTATATAAACATATGATTATGATATATGGTTTTGGGGCAGAATTTCCCAAGGAATCCAATGGTGGTGTTAGTTTTCACTTTTGATCAAGTTTGCAAATGTGATATTTTGTGGTGATGTGGTATTTTGTGATTTTTGTAGTATTTAATCCATGCATACTATGGTAGATGTGTCAACATGTAAGTGGTACTGTTTTGTGAGCACTAGGCCCTGGTATTTTCCTTTTCCATGATAAGCTTGTATATTAGTGGGTTTCTTGCTGCAAGTAGCTAAGGAAAAGTTGTTGTTGTCACATGCTAAATATTTCTAAGTGTTGAGAATCTGTAATTTTCCCCCATGTTGTGTGGATGATTCCCATGGATATAGGGTTCCTTTGGAGTTGGTCCAATGCCATGAATTGTTATTCTTGTCTTCCTCTGTAGATGTGTGCCAAGTTCTTGTAAATTGGACCATTGCATGTTATATAAAAACTACTGTCAAAATGCTATTCTGTTAACAAGTGCCATGTTTGCCCCTTCTCAAATTTGTCTAAGTACGAGAATCTGTAGTTGTTTTCATGCCATGTTTAGGGGATGCTACCAAGTTATCCGTGATGTTGTAGCTCATGCTCACTGTTAGTGTTTTGTACTAGATGTTGCCCTCTAGCACCCTGTTAAATTACATGCCATGAAACTTGCAGTAGAATATTTTTTTGCTATTAAGATGCTATCATGATAACTGAGAATTCGTGAAGCAGTAATTTTCACTAAGTCCCTAAAAAGTGTTTCATCATGACTTCTTGTGAGCTTCATTGCCATGAATCCATGCTTCCTTTCAAGTTTCTGTAGACAGATGAATTGTTTAGAATGATTTATTCTTCTTGTACATGCCTTGGGTGTGAATTAAAACTTGATGTATCTCTTGTTATGAGTGTGGCAACATAGCATGTTGTTGTTTTTGGACAGATTGGGTGTTGAAGTGTTTTGTGACTTGTGGGAGTTATACTCCATTTTTTGCATGTTCCTTAGGTCTATTATTGCTAGATTTTCACTCCCTATCCAGTGGCATCCTTGGAACAACAAGGAATAGCCCATGGCCTTCTCCTTCCTTGCTTTTGTCTTCGATAACGTCTGTAACTTACCGTGAGTGTGTCGTGACGTTCTACAGGATGCGACGTTCTACATATGCATATGCATCAACTTTACAGGATGCATTCATATTTGCCATGTTCATGCATGTTAAAACTAATAAACATGAGATTTTGTATAGAATACTAAATAACTTAATATCTGCATATGAAACATGACTAGCATAGGATTTCCATGTTATTGCATCAAAATGATCAATCATCCTCTTATTTGCGCATTGCACTTGGTATGTATGTTTATTTGGTATTGTTTCTCTTTGGGAAGATCCAGGTGTCGAGCCTGAGTACGTGGGTCCCGGAGAGAACGTCTACAAGGACCCAACTCTTTATTCCCCTGAAGACCCAACATGCAAGATGACACATTTCCCTGGATACCACTACTATCATTGCTATGCTAGTTGTCTCACTTCCATCATTATGTCTCGCTACCTACCACTTGTTTGTCAAGCCTCCCAACGTTGCCATGATAAGCCTCTAACCCCTCCACATCCCAACAAACCATTGTTTGGCTATGTTACCGCTTGCTCACCCCTTCTTATAGCGTTTCTAGCTGCAGGTGTAATTGCTTCCATGCGACAACATGGATATTTTGTCATATCACAATATTATTGCTATTTAATTTAATGCACCTATATACTTGGTAAAGGGTGGAAGTCTTGGCCTTTTGCTTGGTGTTTTGTTCCGCCTTTGCCGCCATAGTCACTTGTGTACCGGTGTTATGTTCCATATTGAGCGCTCCTAACATGCTTGGGGTTGTTATGGGGACCCCCTTGACTTTCGTTTTAGGATAAAACTCTTATGGCAAGGCCCAACATTGGTACTATATTTTCTCAACATAATAATATGGAACACTATTATTAAAGCATAGGGTGTCATGAACCCGAGGAGTTAATTCAACATAATACAGGGGGGCGGTGCTGATGGTGTTGGTCCCAAACGGTTAGACTGCGGGGCCACTACGGGGAAACTCGTGGTTTGGTTTTACTCGTAGGCTCTCCCATCCGGTTGTTCCCTGAGAACAAGATACGTGGCTCCTATCGGGATTGTCGGCACGTCGAGCGGCCTTGCTGGATTTGTTTTACCTTTCTCGAATGTCTTGTGTGAGGAATTCCGAAAATACTTCGGGATATCTCGAGGTTGCGGTTTTCCAATGGAATTGCCTAGGAAATCACGGGATTCGTGGTCGAGGTTATTCCCGCTGAGCGTGGTTAGTTTGTGATGGATGAGTTGGAACACCCCTGCATGGTTAAATCTTTTGGAAAGCCATGCCCGCGGTTACGTGACAACTTGGAAAACTTTGTTTAACACCCGGTCATAGTAAACTTGAAGTAAAATCTAATAAAATACACCAACTGTGTGCATAACCGTGACTGTCTCTTATCGTGAGTCCTTATCCGAGAGGGAACACAGTGGGGTTATGTTTGACGTAAGTAGGTGTTCAGGATCACTTAGTGATCATTACTAGTCTGCGTTCTTTATGCGTAGACCACCCACTTTACTTTCTGTATTCGTAAGTTAGCCACTCAAATAAATGCTTAGTTGCTTGCTGCAGCCTCACCACTTAAGAATACCTCACCCATTAAGCTTTGCTAGTCTTGATACCCTTGGAAATGAGATTGCTGAGTCACTGCGGCTCACAGATTACTACAACAACACTTGCAGGTACAGGTAATGTGATGCTTTGACGTGAGCGCGAAGCTTGTTTGATTTGGAGTTCTTCTTCTTCTTCTTCTTTGATCTAGGATGGGTTCCAGGCGGCAGCCTGGGATAGCAAGGATGGATGTCATTTTATCGTTTGTTTTCGTCCGTAGTCAGACCTCGCTCTTCTGTATGATGATTGAATATGTTTTTGAATTGATGTGATCCTTATGTAGCTTGTGGCGAGTTTAAGCCAATTCCATATACTCATCCCCTCTATACATGTACTTGTAATGATATCCATTCTTGCGAAACGATGAGATGTGCTTCTATCCTTGTCGAGGCCCTCGTGCCAAAAATGAGGATATGATCGCATCTTGGGCGTTACAACTCATGAGAAGAAGAAGGACAAGGTTGTGAGTGGTAGTGCCAAGAAGGGCAAGACCACTCCTTCCAACAGGGCTGACCACTTTAACCCCTCTTATATCTTGTGTCGTGCTAGTGATGGGCATGTGTATGCCAAATATGGTGGGTCTTCTTATGAGTACATTGAGTGGTCTATTTGGGTTCCTAAGACCCTTGTCACTAACATGAAAGCACCCATTAAAGAACGGATACCTAAAATCAAGCATTGATCTATTGTAGGAGTTTGCTTTTGGGGGAGTTTCATGGTTGCTCGATAGTGGAGCAACAAATCATATGACCGAAAGCAAGGACTTGGTGGAGGATGTTCGACCCGATACATCCGTGGCCACTCAAGTCTCCTTGGCGATGACACAATTTAAAAGGTATTGGGTCTTGGCAAGGTGGTTATCTCTCCAACCTTAACCATTGATAAAGTCATGCTTGTCAAGACCCTTGCATACAATTTACTTTTTGTTCGTCAACTTGCACTTATGGGTTTTAGTACCTTATTTGACATCGACATTGTGACCCTTTTGTGGAGCAAGACTCTTAAAGTAGCCTTTGTTGGTCTCTACGTGATTAACTTCTTAGAGCGACCCACTAAGACCGCGACATGCCTAATGGCTAAAGTTGATATGGGATGGCTTTGGCATCGCCGACTAGCCCATGTCAATATGAGATCTTTGAAAAGTCTCCTCAAAGGGGATCACATTCTTGGACTAACAAATGTGAGTTTTGCTAAAGATCGTGCTTGTAGTGCTTGTATCGAAGGAAAGCTACATGAAAAGGCTCATCGTCGTACCACTACGATATACTCAGAGAGGACCTTAGAGCTACTTCACATGGATCTCTTCGGTCCTCCATATTTTGATAGTCTTGGAGGGAGAAAGTATTGCTTGGTGATTGTGGATGATTACTCAAGATACACATGGGTATATTTCTTCAAGAGGAAGAGTGTAATGCCCTGAACACACCCCCTGGTAGTCGTTACTCCTGGCGGGATCTAGACTAGCCTCACAAATCAATACTAGTCTTTTCTGCGCACTTTGTCCTCACTCATGCGCACCCGGGACCAACTTCCCGGTCAAATCAATACTAGTCTTTTCTGCACACTTTGCCCTCACTCATGCACACCCGGGACCATCTTCCCGGTCGGTCACCCGTCCTAGAACTACTCCAAGCCAAGCACGCTTAACCTGGGAGTTCTATTCGAATGGGCTCCCCAAAAAGAAGAAATTCCTTATTGATATGAGTAGTCTATCATCCCTAATAAGCTAGTCTATTACAAAGAGTATACCCAACAGACCGTCATCAACTTTGCAAATGAAGTCCAACGTCAACATGAAGCAAATATTTTGATGATTAGAAGTGACAACGACACTGAGTTCAAGAACTAAACCCTGGATGAGTTTCTTAGTGATGAGGGGATAAAGCACTAATATTCCACTCCTTACACCCCTCAACAAAATGGTGTTGCAGAGAGGAAGAAGCAGACGTTAATGGATGCGGCAAGAACCATGATGCAGAGTTTAAATCTCCTTACAACTTTTGGGCCGAAGCCATCAACATCGCGTGTCATGCATCAAATCGGCTCTATCTCCGTAAAGGCTTGAACAAGACTCCTTACGAGGTTCTTACCGGGAACAAGCCTAACCTCAAGTACTTCCAGGTGTTCGGTTATAAGTGTTTCATTCTCAAGAAAAGTGTTAGTTTGTAAAAATTTGAACCTAGAGCTTATGAGGGCATATTTGTTGGTTATGCTACAAACTCTCATGCTTACCGTGTCCTCAACAAGTCCACGGGACTCATTGAGGAGACGATTAATGTAGAGTTTGATGAAAATAATGGCTCCCAAGTGGAGCAAAGTGGTCTTTGTGATGTAGGTGATGAAATTTCTCCCCAAGCCATAAGAAGAATGGGAGTGGGATACTTCCTACCCGTTGAGGAACCCGTTGTGGCTGAGGGAGAAGGACAATGTTCCACTCAAGTGGAACCATCACTGACGCATGACCCACATGCTTACGAAGAACAAAGTGAAGGCCCTCAACCCCATGATCAAGATCAAGGGCAAGATCAACTTAATGATGATGATTCTACATCACATGATGCTCAAGATATAGATCACAGCCCTGTGCAAGCTCAAGATCAAGACGAAGCTCAAGACCAAGATCAAGCTCAATATCAAGGTCAAGCTAAATATCAAGATCATGCTCAAGAGCAAGCCGGTGCTAGTACCAAAGTTTGTCAAGTTACCAAACCTCAACTTTCCATGGAGGAAATTCTTGAAAGACGAGTTGCCAAGATTGCTTCCAAACTAAGAGTCAAGCAACACCTATTAAAGAACATTTATGGAAGTTTGAAGAGAGGGTTAACTACTCGTCGTCAATTAACAAACTTTTGTGCACATCATGCATTTGTTTCTTGCTTTGAACCCCTCAAGGTACAAGATGCGCTCGAAGACGAGGAATGCCTTGAAACCATGCATGATGAAATCAACAACTTTGAGCACAAAAAAGTGTGCGATTGGTGCCAAGACCAAAGGAGAAGCAAAATGTCATTGGAACCAAATGGATCTTTAAGAACAAGCAAGATGGCTTATTCTCCGATGATGCGCGAGTAGTCCACCACAGACCTACGGGTCCATAGCTAGTAGCTAGATGGCTTATTCTCTCTCTTTGTTCTTCAATACCATGTACTCCATGATCTTCATGGGGATCTATCTGATGTAATACTCTTTTGCGGCGTGTTTGTCGAGATCCGATGAATTGTGGGTTTATGATCAGCTTATCTATGAATATTATTTGGTTCTTCTCTAAATTCTTATATGCATGATTTCATATCTTTGCAAGTCTCTTCGAGTTATTGGTTTGGTTTGGCCAACTAGATTGGTAATTCTTGCAATGGGAGAAGTGCTTAGTTTTGGGTTCAATCTTGCGGTGTCCTCACCCAGTGACATAGTAGGGGTAGCGAGGCACGTATTGTATTGTTGCCTTCAAGGATAAAAAGATGGGGTTTTCATCATATTTCTTGAGTTTATACCTCTACATCATGTCATCTTACTTAATGCGTTACTCTGTTCTTCATGAACTTAATACTCTAGATGCAGGCAGGAGTCGGTCAATGTGTGGAGTAATAGTAGTAGATGCAAAATCGTTTCGGCCTACTTTACATGGACGTGATGCCTATATTCATAATCATTGCCTTGGACATCGTCATAACTATGCGCTTTTCTATCAATTGCTCGACAGTAATTTGTTCACCTACCGTATTATTTTCCTTCAAGAGAGAAGCCTCTAGTGAAACCTATGGCCCCCGGGTCTATTTTCTATATTATACTTTCAGATCTATATACCAAAAATACCTTGCTGCAATTTTATTTACCTTTTACTTCTCGCAATCTTCCATATCTATCTCTATCAGATCTAATCCTTGCAAGTAATCGTGAAGGGATTGACAACCCCTTTATAGCGTTGGGTGCAAGTGTTTGATTGTTTGTGTAGGTGCATAAATTGGTGACTTGCTTGTTCCTCTTACTGGATTGATACCTTGGTTCTCAACAACTGATGTAAATACTTCTCTACTTTGTTGCATCACCCTTTCCTGTTCAAGGGAAAACCAACGCAAGATCAAGAAGTAGCATGCTGCCACTGAGAGGTCCCCAATGGTTGTACTGCTGCCCCGGGCGGTTGTACCACCCACAGCTGGGTGACCCAGGGTGGCAACTCTAGGTGGTTGAACCGTCCCAGCACCGGACACGGTTCTGTTGGGCTCCGGTTGTTGGGCGGACCTGGACCAGTTGTACCGCTATATTTTATAGCCCAATACTACTGGTGTCCCAAGCGGTTGTACTGCTAGGGACTTTGCCTGGTCGAACGCTCGGGCCGAGCTGTTGCATCATGGTGGAACCACTGGCCACATTCGGTTGTGTTCCGGTGGTTGGGCGGTTGTACCGGTCATGCCGGTTGTACCGCCCGCAACTCCGGTTGTACCACTACCATGTAAAAATGGCTGCAACGGTTGGAAAGTGGGGGACCTATATAAAGGGGTAGTTATTCCACCTCTCTCTTATCTCTTACCTTTCTATCTCTCCATCATTGATGCCCATTGAGCTTTCTTGCCCGATCTCTCTCTCTAGACACCCAAACTTGTTGTCTTGCTAGGGATTGAAGGAGGAGATCTAGATCTACACTCCCACCAAAGGAAAATTAATTCCCCCATACTTTCTTGTGTGGGTTTTGTTACTCTTGGGTGTTTGAGCACCCTAGATGGAAGATGTCACCTCGAAGCCATATTCCATCGTGGTGAAGCTTCGTGGTTTCGTTGGGAGACTCCAATTAAGTTGTGGAGAGAGCCCCAACCTTGTTTGTAAAGGTACGGTTGCCGCCTTCAAGGGCACCACTAGTGGAAACGCCGCATCTCGCATTGTGTGAGGGTGTGAGGAGAATACGGTGGCCCTAGTGGCTTCTTGGGGAGCATTGTGCCTCCACACCACTCTAACGAAGACGTACTTCCCCTTACCGGGAAGGAACTCCGGTAACACATCCTCGTCTCCATTGGTTCAACTTGTGGTTACTTCTTACCTTTACTTTGTGCAAGCTATTTGTATTGTTTATCTCCTTGCTCATACTATTATTGTTTATAGCATCATATAGGTGGATCACCTAGTTGCATATCTACCCAACCAATTTGTTGCTAAGCCTAACTTGTTAAAGAAAAGTTAAAAAGTGATAATTGCCTTTTGACCCCCCCTCTAATCAACCATATAGATCCTTTCACCCCACAACCGTCACCTGGAGCCGCTGCTGGAGGCACTACTTGTGTTGTTGTCGCTTGTTTCCGCCACCCTTTAGTTCGTTAGTTTGTTGCCGCCATCGGCTACCCTATCATCGATTGCCTGTCTCCTCCTTGCAACCAGACGAGCCGCCACCGCGACGCTAGCTTAGGGTTGGGTCACGTGTTGATGACCCACAAGTATAGGGGATCAATTGTAGTCCTTTCAATAAGTAAGAGTGTCAAACCCAACGAGGAGCAGAAGGATATGATAAGCGGTTTTCAACAAGGTAATTTCTGCAAGCACTGAAATTGTAAGTAGCAAGTAGTTTCATAGCAAGGCAATTTGTAATGAGCAAGTAACGGTAACAATAGGTAAGGTGCAGCAAGGTAGCCCAATCCTATTGTGGCAAAGGACATGCCAGAACAATCACTAGTAATAGGAAAAGTGTTCTTGAGGGCACACGGGAATTTCGTCTAGTCACTTTTATGATGTTGGTTTGATTCATGTTTGCTACTTTGATAATTTGATATCTGGGTGGACCGGTGTTAAGGTGCTGTTATTACTTGAACTAACAACCTACTTATGATTAACCCCCTCGCAAGCATCCGCAACTACGAGAAAAGTATTAAGACAAAGTCTAACCATAGCATTAAACATGTGGATCCAAGTCAGCCCCTTACGAAGTAGCGCATAAACTAGGGTTTAAGCTTCTTTCACTCTAGCAACCCATCATCTAAAAACTACTCCACAATGCATTCCCTTAGGCCCATGAATGGTGAAGTGTCATGTAGTCGACTTTCACATGACACCACTAAGGGAATCACAACATACATATCACCAAAATATCGAACATCTATCAAATTCACTTGATTACTCGCAACATGACTTCTCCCGTGACCTCAAGAACAAAGGTAACTACTCACAAATAATAATCATGCTCAAGATGAGGAGTATTGAATATCATAATGGATCTGAACATATAATCTTCCACCAAATAAACCATATATTAATCAACTACGAAAGGTAATCAACACTACTAGTCACCCACAGGTACCAATCAAAGGTTTTGGTAGAAAGATTGAACACAAGAGATGAACTAGGGTTTGAGAGGATATGGTGTTGTTGAATATGTTGATGAATATTGGCCTCCCAAAGATCAGAAGGGTGTTGGTGATGACGATGGCTTCGATTTCCCCCTCGGGGAGGGAAGTTCCCCCGGTGAAAGCACATTTGCTCCCTTGGTGGTCTTGGTAATTTATAACAACATATATGTCATTGAACTAATGTTTCCACTAAGTATGTTTCAGGAAAAGTTCAATGATGGGTTGGCATAAGGTTTGTGGAATACCCCAAGATGCAAGGAAATAGATTGGCAAAGCCTCAAGCAAAGGACTCTACATTTTATCTTTTGTGAGAAATCACCTTAAGTCCATAGGAAAGCCAATACTATTAAAAGGGGGTAAGGTTTTTTTGGTGAAAAAATGCTCATACGTGTACAAGTGATAGTCACCACATACACCCACAAGCTCTTCCACAAAAGTCTGTCCAAAGCCAAATATTCAAAATCGGTGCAACCAACACTTTCCACTCAGTACCACCGATTCCCGAACCTAGACAGACTTGGCCAAACCCTAGCCACTTCAGTGCAACCGATTCTGCTTTGGTGCCATCGAGTTTAGGTTGCCAACTTTCTATTACGCAAATTCACAATAAGGTCCCACCGAGATTGTTGGATCGGCATCACCGAGATTGGGCAATCTAACCGTTGGTCACCTTATCGGTGCAACCGAGTTTCCTATATCGGTCTCATCAAGATTCAAAAGTTATCACCTTTTGGTCACTTCGGTACCACCGAGATTAACACGTCGGTGTCACCGAGTTGGTCATTTTGTGTGTAACGGTTAGATTTTTGGAGATGCCTATACATACCCCTCCACCACCACTCACTCGCAAGAGAAGCACTCAGAACAGTTCCCCACTCATACCTATTGATTTTCTGAGAGAGAGCCACCTACTCATGTGTTGATATCATGCTATTCCATTCCTACCATATGAATCTTGATCTCTAGCCTCCCCAAGTTGTTTTCCACCCAATCAATCTCTTCTACCAAGCCAAATCTATGAGAGAGTGATTGTGTGTTGAGGAGTCTATCATCTTGAAGCACAAGATCAAGGAGTTCATCGACACAATCGAGCCTTTTACCTTTTGGAGGGTGGTGCCTCCTAGATTGGTCCGGTGTCGCTTGGGAGCCTCCTACTTTGTGTTGTGGAGTGAACCAAGAAGTTTGTAAGGGCAAGGAGATCACCTACTTCATGAAGATCTACCCCGAGTTAGGTTAGTCCTCTATGGATGTAGGCCATCATGGTATAGTCAAGGTTGCTTCTTCGTGGAACCCTCCGTGGGTAGAGCCCTCCATGGACTCTCGCAAGCGTTACCCTCCGTGGGTTGAAGACTCCATAAACGTGGATGTACGATAGCGCCACCTATCGGAACCACGGGAAAATCATCGTGTCACCAATTGTGTTTGATATTTCTACCATTCCTATACTTACATGCTTGTCTTTACTTTCAGCTGCTATGCTCTTAGACATGCATGTGTAGGGTGTACTTGTCATACTATGAATGCTAAAATCTGCCAAGACATAAAATTGAGAACAAGTATATTTTATTTGGTCAAGTAGTCTAATCCCCCTCTAGCACTACTTTCGATCCTACAAGTTGTATCAAAGCATTGGTCTCCAGTGCATTGGTCTCACAACCTAGGAGAGTATGGCATCTAGTGAGGGAAATTATCATCATAGAGGTATGTACTTTGATGGCACAAATTTTGCTAGTTGGAAGCACAAAATGAAAATGCATTTGCTTGGTAATAACCCTGTCGTTTGGGCTATTGTTCGTGTTGGTATGCAAGGTGCATTCTTTGCAGAAGGAAGGGAACCGGATCACGAAGCGACAACGGATGAATTGAAGATGTTGCAACTCAGTGCTCAAGCAAGTAACATTCTCTTCAACTACCTATGCCCCGAAGAATTCAAAAAAATCAGTCGTCTTGAGAATGCAAAAGAGATTTGGGATACTTTGATTGATATGCAAGAAGGTACAGAATGTGTGAGAGAATCCCAGTTGGATGTTCTTCAAAGTCAACTTGACAAGTTCAAGATGAAGGATGGTGAAGGAGTTGCTGAGATGTATTCCAGGATAGCTCTCATCACCAATGATATTGCCGGCTTACGAAGCGAAGAAATGACTGACAAATTTATCATCAAGAAGATACTTCAAGCTTTGGATGATCGATATGACACCGTTTGCACATTGATCCAAATGATGCCCAACTACAAAGATCTCAAGCCAACGGAAGTGATTGGAAGAATTGTTTCTCATGAGAGTTTCACCACAAGGAAGAGCTTCACCACAAGTCTAGCGGTGCTTACAAAGCCACAAGTGATGCTCCCGCTACCTCAAGCGACAACCTTGTCACAAATGAAGAGATAAGCCTCATGGTCAAGAAATTCAACAAGTTCTACAAGAATAGAAGCAAAGATCAAAGCTCCAACTCAGGATATGAAGAGAAGTGTCTGTCAAGTCATGATCGAAACTGCTACAGTTGTGGGAAGCCCGAACACTACTCAAATGAGTGCACATCTCCTTACAAAAGGAAAGAAGAGTCACCAAGAAGACGAAGCTCAAGAGACGAGTCACCTCGAAGAGAGAGAAGGAGTAGAGATGATCGTTATGAACGAAGACCCTCAAGGAGAAGTAGGGACTCGGAGAATAAGGACAAGTACACCAAGAGCTACTCAAGAAGGAAACATCAAGCTCATGTTGGTGAATGGGTTTCCGGCTCTGAATTCGACAACCACTCCGAGAGAAGCTATCACTCCAACTCTGACTATAGTCAAGATGAAGGTGTTGTCAGACTTGCACTAGTGACAACCGACTCCTACGACATATTCGATTCACCAAATTAAGGGAGTGGACATTGCTTCATGGCTAAAGGCCCCAAGGTATCACACCTCGAGTATCTTGATTTAAATAGTGATGAAGATGACTTGTTAATTGAAGATGACTTGCTATTTGAAAAATCTAGTAATGTTAGTCAAAATGAACTTGCTAGTACTCACTCTAGTGTAGATAAGTCGTGCGATGATGATAAGTTGGAAATAGAATGACTAACTCAAGAACTAAAAACTCCTAAGTTAGCTCACGAGTCAACTCTAGAAGATCATAGAGAGCTTGTAAGGACACATGAGAAGCTACGCTTCGAGAAGATCAATTTAGAGCAAGAGCATGAGTTCCTTAAAACTATCAATGATGATCTTTGAAAGAAGACTTCCTCTTATCTAGCCAAGCGACTTCTCTTATCTACATTCATGCCACAAGTTAAGTCTAAGGAAGCTAGTAACAAAGGAAAGAAAGGTTCTTCAACTAGTAGCAATAAAAATGATAAATCCAATGATATTGCTTCTAGTAGTTCTCTTGATCCCACTAACTCTTCTCTTAGCCAAGTTTCACTTGAGAAAGAAAAGGAACTCTTGAAAGGGATTATAGAGAAAGGCATCTACAAAAGTCTTGAAGGATGCAAACAATTTGAGGAGATTGTACACAAGCACGGAGGATACCGAAAGAATCGTGGTGTTGGCTACTTCAACGCTAATGGAGTTGAACGGGAAGAAGGTCAATACCCCAATCCCAAGTTTGTTCCTCAAAAAGAGAAGTATGAAAATACTCTCCCCAAGGGAACAAAAGCTCAAGATGACCTTCCACCACAAGACCCCAAGCTCAAGGACAAGAACAAGCTTCAAGAGGACATTGACTCATATGAAGATGAATCCCAAGCTTTGGTGAAGTGGGTTCCCAAGGCTACTACAAGCTCAACTTCTGCAAGTGCTACTTCAACACCGAGGATCCCCATCAACTTGATGTGGGTCCCCAAGAAGAAGAACTAGAGAAGTTCTTGAGGGGTGACTCCGCCAATGAAATTCACTCGTATTCATTATTGGCAAGAACTAGTTGCAATCAACATCAACATCATGCAATAATTCAAGGAGTCATACAGTCCCTCAAAGGTAAGCAAGGGACAAGGTAATCAACAAATCAATGGACATCATCACATATGCTTTGCACTCCATGTCCATAGATATCCTTGTATCTGTCTCTTGTGTGTTAGGACTAACCCATGTATGTGAGAAGAGTAATGAAACAACAAGGATGCTCCCAACTCTTGGTGATCTTCATCAACTTTGAGCATCCACCACTACTTCACCTACATGAAATCTTCATCAACAAAACCCAAGGTTAGTTTATGTTGGGGAACATTGCATGGGAAACAAAAAAATTCCTACGCACACGCAAGATCTATCCATGGTGATGAGCATCTACGAGAGGGAGAGTGGATCTACATACCCTTGTAGATCGCTAAGCGGGAAGCGTTAAGAAACGCGGTTGGTGTAGTCGAACGTCTTCGCGATCCAAATCGCCGAGCGTCCCGCGATCACATCACGATCCGTCCCGCGATCCAATCACGATCCGTCCCGCGAACTCATCATCCGTCCCACGATCTCATCACGATCCATCTCGCAATCTTGATCATGGTCCTTCCGATCTAGCACCGAACGGACGACACCTCCGAGTTCAGCACACGTACAACTCGATGACGATCTCCGCCTTCTTGATCCAGCAAGAGGGAGCGAAGAGGTAGAAGAGTTCTCCGGCAGTGCGACGGTGCTGCGGCGATGGTGGTGGAACTATTCCGGTAGGGCTTCGCCTAAGCACTGCAGAAAACCGATCTAGAGGAGAAACTATGCACTAGAGGAGAGGGTAGCACGTTGCAGAAAATCTAGTGCAAAACCCCTAAAACCTCTAGTATATATAAGAGGAAGAGAGGATGAGGCTTGGCCCTCAAGGGGCCATCCCTAGGCTTCGGCCAAAACAAGGAGGAGAGGAGGAATCCTCCTCCAATCCTAGTAGGACTAGGACTCCTCCTTATTTTGGTCTTTTTACCTTTTTCCACGTTTTCCTCTTTGGGCTTTTCTTCCCAGCCGCATGGGCCTTGTGTGGGACTTCCACCATCCCACTAAGGGCTGGTATTCCCTCTCCCACAGCCCATGTAGCCTCTTGGGTCGAAATACCCCTCTCGATGGTCTCCCGGTACACTACCGGCACTCCCGGTACACTACCGATGAGCCCGAAACTTTTCCGGCAACCAAAATAGGACCTCCTACATATCAATCTTTACAACCGGACCATTCCAGAGATCCTCATGACATCCGGGATCTCATCCGGGACCCCTAACAAACTTCGGTAACCACCATACATAACTCTATACTACCGAAACGTCACCGAACCTTAAGTGTGCAGACCCTACGGTTCGAGAACTATGTAGACATGACCGAGACACCTCTATGGTCAATAACCAATAGTGGGACCTGGATGCCCATATTGGTTCCTACATATTCTACAAAGATCTTTATCGGTCGAACCCCTATGTCAAGGATTCAGTTAATCATGTATGATGTTCCTTTTGTTCTTCGGTATGTTACTTGCCCGAGATTCAATCGTAGATATCTCCATACCTAGTTCAACCTCGTTACTGGCAAGTCTGTTTACTTGTTTCGTAATACAAGATCCTGTGACTAACACTTAGTCACATTGCTTGCAAGGCTTATTGTGATGTTGTATTACCGAGTGGGCCCTGAGATACCTCTCCATCACACGGAGTAACAAATCCCAGTCTTGATCCATGCCAACCCAACAGACACCCTCGGAGATACCTGTAGAGCACCTTTATAGTCACCCAGTTATGTTGCGACATTTGATACACACAAGGTACTCCTCCGGTATCAGTGAGTTGCATGATCTCATGGTCATAGGAACAAATACTTGACTTGCAGAAAACAGTAGCAATAAACTAACATGATCATATGCTACGTTTGTAGTTTGGATCTTGTCCATCACACCATTCTCCTAATGATGTGATCCCGTTATCAAATGACATCTCATGTCCATGGCTAGGAAACCTTAACCATCTTTGATCAACGAGATAGTCTATTAGAGGCATACTAGGGACATGGTTTTGTCTATGTATCCACACATGTATCTGAGTTTCCGATCAACACAATTATAACATGGATAATAAACGATTATCATGAACAAGGAAATATGATAATAACCAATTTATTATTGCCTCTAGGGCATATTTCCAACAGTCTCCCACTTGCACTAGTGTCAGTAATCTAGTTCACATTACCATGTGATTCGCATTGTTATGAATCTAACACCCAATGAGTTCTGGGGCTCGATCATGCTTTGCATGTGAGAGAGGTCTTATAGTCAATGGGTCTGCGACATTCAGATCCATGTGTACTTTACAAATCTCTATGTTAAGCTGTAAACACTTCTACCACACTCCACTTTGAGCTATTCCAAATGTCTGCTCTACTAAATGTATCCGAACTGCTACTAAGAGTCATCCGAATTGGTGTCAAAGCTTGCATCGATGTAACCCTTTACGACGAACTCTTTATCACCTCCATAATCGAGAAACATTTTCCTTAGTCTTTTAGTTGCTAAGGATAATCTTGACTACTGTCCAGTGATCCACTCCTGGATCACTCTTGTACCCCTTGATGGACTCATGGCAAGGCACATACAGGTGCGGTACACAACATGTCATACTATACAGAGCCTATGGCTAAGGCATAGGGGATGACGTTCGTCTTTTCTCTTTCTTCTGTAGTTGTCGAGCTTTGAGCCTCACTCAACTTCACACCTTACAAATCAGGCGAGAACTCTTTCTTTGACTGATCCATTTTGAACTCTTTCAAAATCTTGTCAAGGTATGTACTCATTGAAAGTCTCATCAAGCATCTTGATCTATCTCTATAGATCTTGATGCTCAACAATTAGGTAGCTTTATCCAGGTCTTCCTTTGAAAAACACTTTTCAAACAACCGTTTATGCTTTCCAGAAATTCTACATCATTTTCGATCAATAATATGTCAACCACACATGTTTATCAAAAATTCTATAGTGCTCACACTCACCTTATTGTAGATACAAGTTTCTCATAAACTTTGTATAGACTCAAAAACTTTGATCACCTCATCGAAGCGTATATTCCAACTCCGAGATGCTTGCTCCAGTCCATAGAAGGAATACTGGAGCTTGCACACCTTTTAGCATCCTTAGGACTGACAAAACCTTCTGGTTGTATCACATACAACCTTTCCTCAAGTAAACCATTAAGGAAACAATGTTTTGACATCCATCTGCTAGATTTCATAATTGAAAAATGTAGCAACTGCTAACATAATTCCAACAGACTTTAGCATCGCTACGAGTGAGAAAGTCTCATCGCAGTCAACTCCTTGAACTTGTCGGAAACTTCTTTGCGACAAGTCGAGCTTTATAAATGGTGACATTTACCATCAACGTCTGTCATCATCTCAAAGGTCCATTTGTACTCGACGACCTGCCGTCCAATGGGCAAGTCTACCAAAGTCTATACTTGGTTTTCATACATGGATCCTTTCTCGGATTTCATGGCCTCTAACCATTTGTCAGAATCCGGGCCCATCATCGCTTCTCCACAGCTCGTAGGTTCATCGTTGTCCAACAACATGACCTCCAAGACACGGTTGTCGTACCGCTCAGGAGCAGTACACATCCTTGTCGACCTACGAGGTTTGATAGTAACTTGATCCGAAGCTTCATGATCATCATCATTAACTTCTTCTTCAACTAACGTAGGCTTCACAGAAACATCTTCATGTGTTGCCCTACTCTCTGGTTGAACAAAGGTTCAACAACCTCATCAAGTTCTATCTTCCTCCCACTCAATTCTTTTGAGAGAAACTCTTTCTCGAGAAAGGACCCAGTTTTAGCAATAAACATTTTATGCTTGGATCAGAGATAGAAGGTGCACCCAACTGTTCTTAGCCTAATCTATGAAGATGCATTTGTCCGCTTTGGGTTCGAGCTCATTAGGTGAAAACATTTTTCCACACAAGCATCGCAGCCCCAAACATTAAGAAATGACAGCTTAGGTTTCTATCAAACCATAATTCACACGGTGTCATCTCAACGGATTTAGATGGTGCCCTATTTAAAGTGAATGTAGTTGTCTCTAATGCATAACCCCAAAATTATAGTAGCAAAATGATAAGAGACATCCAGCCCACACCATATCCAATAGAGCACAACTATGACGTTCAGACACACCATCACACTATGGTGTTCTAGGTGGCGTAAGTTGTGAAACGACTTTCACATTGTATAAAGTTGTATGCCAAACTCGTAACTTAGATATTCACCTCCACGATCATATCGCAGAAATTTTTATCTTCTTGTCACGATGATCTTAAACTTCACTCTGAATTTGCTTGAAATTTTCAAACAATTCAGACTTGTGTTTCATTAAGTAAACATACACTATATCTACTCAAATCATCAGTGAAGGTAAGAAAATAATGATATCCACCGCACGCTACAAGAGTCATTGGATTGCATACATCAACATGTATCATTTCCAATAAATCACTTGCCCGCTCCATCAATCCGGAAAATGGGGTCCTTAGTCATCTTTCCCAAGAGGCATGGTTCGCATGTATCAACCGATTCAAAATCGAATGAGCCAAAGATCCATCAACATGGAGTTTCTTCATGCGCTTTATACCATTATGACATTTGGCGGCATTTCCACAAGTATGTGGTACTATCATTATTAACTTTGTATCTTTTGGCATCAATGTTACGAACATGTGTATTACTATGATCAAGATTCAACAAACCATTCTCACTGGGTGCATGACCATTGAAGGTATTATTCATGTAAACAGAATAAAAATTATTCTCTAACTTAAATGAATAACAGTGTTGCAATAAACACGATCTAATCATGTTCATGCTCAACGCAAAACACCAAATAACATTTATTTAGGTTTGTCACTAATCCCGAAGGTAGAGAGAGCGTGCGATGTTGATCACATCAACCTTGGAAACATTTCCAACACACATCATCACCTCACCCTTACCTAGTTCTCCGTTTATTCCGTAGCTTTTATTTCGAGTTACTAACATTTAGCAACCGAACCGGTATCCAATACCCAGGTGCTACTAGGAGTACTCGCAAGGTACACATCATTAACACGTATATCAAATATACTTCTGTCGACGTTGCCAGCCTTCTTATCTACCAAGTATCTAGGGTTGTTCCGCTTCAGCGATCGCTCTCCTCATAATCGAAGCACTTAGTCTCGAGTTTGGGTTCAACTTTGGGTTGCTTCACTGGAGCAGCAACTGACTTGCTATCCATGAAGTTTCCCTCCTTG
Organism: Hordeum marinum; assembly: GCA_022496015.1. Taxonomy (NCBI): domain Eukaryota; kingdom Viridiplantae; phylum Streptophyta; class Magnoliopsida; order Poales; family Poaceae; genus Hordeum; species Hordeum marinum. The sequence goes on along the minus strand of CM039677.1, from coordinate 136,083,134 downwards.
CTCTTGCCCTTCTTGAAACTAGTGGTTTGACTAACCATCAACACTTGACGCTCCTTCTTGATTTCTACCTTCACAGTGTCAAACATCGCGAACAGCTTAGGGATCATTATTTCTATCCCTGGCATTTTATAATTCATCACCAAGTTCTAGTAGCTTAGTGACAGTGACTTGGAGAACTATATCAATCACTCCCGACAGCGGGACCCCGATATTAGTATTACAGCGTCATACTGGCACTTGCCGGGGTCATACTGTAGATATTTAACTGTCTAGGCTAGCATTGTGTTTGCATCATCATCATCATCATTGCATCAATATGAAATGGGGAGAAACAAAGAAACCCTAAGCATTTTATGAATTAAAGGAATTCCAAACAAATGAAATTTCAACAAATCCAAAATGCCCATAAAAAATGTTCCCTATGTCTCATAATTGAGGACATGGATATACCAGGGACCATTTTAGTTATTTGAACATTTTAAATAATTTAAATTAATGATTTAAGTCTCTGATAATGACAAATAAAATCATTATCAGTAATTCTGATTTCAAAACCCCTGAAACTTTTTGAATAGGTTTGAAATATTCAAACTCTATTTTAGAAATTGTTTGGGGATAATTTGAAAGTCATTTGAATCTGGAAATAATATAAACAAAGGTCAGAAAAATAGAAAAACCAGAAGAAAGGAAAAAGAGAAAGAGAGAGAGGGAGCTTACCTGCTGGCCCATCTGGCCCAGGAGGGTCTTCTTCCTCCTGGCGTCCAGTAGGCGCGGCGTGTGGCCGCCGTGCGCTCACGTCGGTGGCGCCATGCCACCTGCCTGCCTGGCCCCTCCCTTGCCAGCTCAACGACGGGGATAAGCTCCAAGACGCTTCCCTGCCGCTCTCTTCCTCCTCTTCCCCGCTCTTCCCTCTTCTCCTTTCGGATCCGCCATGGCCGCGCAGCTCCCCGCCGTCGTGCCGTCATTCTAGCCACCCCTGAGCCCCCCTGACCCAACCAGCAGCTCCGCCCTGAGCTCCTGAAGCCCCTCGACGGAGGAATTGAGCTGGGAGCCCTCTGCTTCGCCGTCATCGCTGAATCCCCTCCGCCGGTCGCCGTCGGTCCTCGCCGTCGTTTAGAGCCGTCCGGTCGTCCCCGAGCCCGCCGGCCAGTCCGTCCGACCCCCCTGTGAGCTTCCCGTCCTTCTCCCCCTCTCCCAGTGGTCCTCCTCGCCTCCTAGCCGCTAACCTTGCCGTTGCCGAGCTCCGGTCACTGCCAAAAGTCATCGTGGCCATCGACTCCGGTGACCCCGCGTCCTCCCGTTGCCCTAGGTGGATGCGCGCGAGCCTTAGCCGTCCGTAGGTGCCCTCCACCGCTCAAATGGCCGCCGGAGGAAGATTTTTGGCGACCCCCACCGTCTCGGCTCGCCGCCGGTGGCCTCCCTCCGGCAAGTGCCAGCGTGGCGACGTCATTAGTGACTAATGACCGTGCTAACCCCCCCCCCCTAGACGCTGACAGTGGGCCCTGGCCCGAGTCAAACCTCGGGTCAACTCAGGATTAACCCCTGAGTCACTGACTACAGGGGCCCACCTGCCAGTGACACTAGCCAGTCCTGAGAGGTTGACAGGCGGGTCCCACTGGTCAGGGTTTGACCTGGACCTGGCCCTGTTGACTGCTGACGCAAGCATGACATCAGGCTGACGCATTTAATCATTTTCTTAATAAAAATAATTCCAGAAAATGTTTAAAACTTTGAAAAATCATATAAATTAATTTGTAACTCAGATGAAAATAATTTATATATGAAAATTTATCAGAAAAATCCAATGAATCCAATGGTGCTACTCTCATGCATGATAGAGCAACCTAAATAGGTGAACATGGACATTTTAGCATTAGGTCAATATATAGAATTTGAAATGAGAACAACTTTGAACCTATATTCAAATACATTTCAAATTGACATGACCAGTAGTTACATTAGCTCATCCATGCACATCATTATGCCATGTTCATGCATCATATTATTGCATCTGTTTGTATTGAATGTTGTCTGTGTTGCGGTAGGCCCTAATCCGGAGGATACTACTTCGTACCCCGACAAAGGAGAGAACTCTTCCGCAACCCAGCAAGGCAAGCAACCTCATTGATCATTCCGATAACATTCCACTCTCTCGCTCCTGCTCTCATTTATTGCATTAGGACAAACAATCACATGTCAGTTATACACGGTAGATGATCCTATTCTTATGCATGACCTGATCTTGTCACAGTAAATAGCTAAACCTTGCAACCTAGCATACCTGGTAGATGCTTGTGCCATGATGTGCTTAGCTTACTTTGCCTGCTATGCTTGCTATGCTTAGAGTTGTGTCAAGTCAGATTCATCTGGGTGATGAACTGAGTGAAACAGTGTTGCCCGATGTGATGAGCTTATAATGAATACGATTTGGTAAAGGTTGCGATGAGAGGCTATGTAGGAGTACATGGTGGGTTGTCTCATTGGGACCGTTCTTAGGAACTGGGTTCCGTGTTTGTGATCCAAGACTAGATACTACCACACGTTGGGATACTTAACTGACCCTCTCGACTTATCAGTCGCTTAGTCTTTGGTCCAGGTATTGCAAGTAGTTTCTGGTGTTTATAGCATGCTGGAGGCCGTGCGTAGCGCTGACCCTCGGGGTGGGTTACGACGCGGTAGGCAGTGGCACGGTGTACCAAGGGTCACCCGAATGGTGGGCTTGGGAAACCTGCGCACATCGTTTGGGACCATAGCGGAAACTTCGGTCGGACTTCCGTGCGGGTCAGTCTCAAATAGGCGGTAGCCTGGAGTAGAGGTCTTATGTGATTGACGGTCGTGGCCGACTCCCTCGCTGGGCATCCGCTTGAAGGTTGCCGACGTGCATGATTTATGGCACACAGCGATAAGTGGCGAGAGCGTGTGTGAAGAAGTACACCCCTGCAGGGTATGGAACTATTCGAATAGCCGCGTCCTCGGATATGGACTACTTGGAGAACTTATGCTGTTCATAGATAATCAAATGGAGACTTCTAAAAATCTCAAGACAAGTGTGAGTACCATGGATGGCACTCTTCCGGAAGGGGAAGGTGAGTCCATGGTGGTGTATTGAGATGGAGTTAGTGGACTCGTGTGCGATAATTAAAATTGTAACCAAGAGTTTAAAATTGAGTAGTGTAGGTTAGCCAAGAGTCAAAGCTGGCTTTCTGCATAACTCCACCACCCCTTGTTGATACATGAGCATAAATAGACTAGGTCTGTTTTAAAGACTTGCTGAGTACGATTGTACTCATCCTTGCTTAATTAATGTTGCAGAAGAAAACCAGGACCCACCAGGTGGGTTTTATCTAGACGTTGACGATGCCGAATAGCTGGTGTCTCAGCTACGATCTTGCCCGTGTGGTGGGCTGTAGATAGTCAGGCCATGTGCCTCTTTTATATTTTGCCGTCTGTACCCAGACAACTTTAGTTTCCGCTGGCTTGTATGACTATGTTTGTATGACTTGAGTGCCGGGTCATGTGACCCCTGTCTGTATGAACATATTATGCAAGGCTCGTCTGAGCCTCTTAAATAAAAGTCATGTTATTGCATGGTTATGTTGTGATGCCTTGGTTGTATTTTTGCATATCGGGCATGTCGTGCGTACGTGTGACGTGCAACGGTATGTATGGGATCCGACACCTAGTCGTGTGCCTTTAGTAGTACTCTTTACGGGAAACTGCCTCTTTGTGCTTCCATCGAGCCATGGTAGCTTGCTACTGCTCCGGACACATTGATTGACCGGCATGTATCCTTCTTTGCTGTTGTGTCTGTCCCTTCGGGGAAATGTCTCGCAGTGTAATGGAGTCCCTGTAGCCTGTTACGACTCGTCTACGTGCAGTGATGACGTTCGTGTCTCGCGACGTAATGGAGTCCTTGTAACTTGCTATGACTTGTCTACACATGCTTGAGGCCGACACCTGCATTGCTGGGTTATGTATGCTTGTTTCCGTACAGATGTGCCACTTGGGTTCTATGACTAGTTATGTCGGCCCGGGTTCTTTGTTGTGTGATTGCCAGCGACATGTTCACATACGTGAGCCAAAAGACGCAAACGGTCCCGGCCAAGGTAAGGTGGCAGCCGTGGAGTACCGTGTGTGAGGCCGCAAGGTGATGTGTCTTGTTACAATATGGAATCATATGACTTAGGATCGGGGTCCCAACATATCTTATCTGGAAGATCATCTCCCACTCGATTCAAGCGATTGTAGCACCCAGACAATCTGAGCACATGCTCAACGATTGAGCTATTCTCTTTCATCTTGCAGGCAAAGAATCTTGTTGGAGATCTCATATCTCATAACATGGGCACGAGCCTGAGATCCTAATTTTAGCTCTTAGAACATCTCATATGTTCCGTGATGTTCAAAACGTTTCGGAGCCTCAATTCTAAGCCGTAATGCATGACGCACTAAACTATCAAGTAGTCATCAGAACGTGCTTGTCAGATGTTCACATCATCTACAGACGATGCTAGAGGGGTTGGTGCACCGAGCGGTGCATTAAGGACATAAGCCTTCTATGCAGCAATGAGGACAATCCTCAGATCATGGACCCAGTCCGCAATATTGCTACCATCATCTCTCAACTCTATTTCTCTAGGAACATATAAAAATTCAAGGGAGCTACAGCGCGAGCAAGTAATCTACAACATAATTTGCAAAGACACTACTGACTATGTTTATGATAATGAGTTCAATTAATCATATTACTGAAGAACTCCCACTCAAATTGACATCCTCCGGTCATTCGAGTGATACATGATCCAAATTCACCAACTCAAGTCCGATCATCACGTGAGTTGAGGTGGTTTCAATGGTGAACATTATCATGTTGATCATATCTACTATATGACTCATGTTTGACCTTTCGGTCTCTTGTGTTCTGAGGCCATGTCTGTACATGCTAGTCTCGTCAAGTTTAACCCGAGTGTTCTGCACGTGTAACACTGGCTTGCACCCGTTGTATGTGAACGTAGAGTCTATCACACCCGATCATCACGTGGTGTCTCAACACGATGAACTTTCGCAATAGTGCACACTCGGGGAGAACACAATTTATCTTGAAATTAAGTGAGGGATCACCTTATAATGCTACCGCCGTCCTAAGCAAAACAAGGTGCATAAAAGGATTAACATCACATGCAAATCATAAGTGGCATGATATGGTCATGAACTTGTGCTTTTGATCTCCATCTTGAAAGCACCGGCTTGATCTCCGGCAGCGCTACGGCGCTGCGGCGATGGTGGTGGAGCTATTTCGGCAGGGCTTCGCCTAAGCATTGTAGAAAACCGATCTAGAGGAGAAACTATGCACTAGAGGAGAGGGTAGCATGTGGCACAAAATCTAGTGCAAAAACCCTAAAACCTCTAGTATATATAAGAGGAAGAGAGGAGGAGGCTTGGACCTCAAGGGGCCATCCCTAGGCTTCAGCCGAACCATGGAGGAGAGGAGGAATCCTCCTCCAATCCTAGTAGGACTACGACTCCTCCTTGTTTTGGTCTTTTTGCCTTTTTCCACCTTTTTCTCTTTGGGCTTTTCTTCCCAGCTGCATGGACCTTGTGTAGGACTTCCACCAGCCCACTAAGGGCTAGCATTCACTCTCCCATAGCCCATGTAGCCTCTTGGGTCGAAATACCCCTCCCGATGGTCTCCCGGTACACTACCGGCACTCCCGGTACACTACCGATGAGCCCGAAACTTTTCCGGCGACCAAAATAGGACTTCCTATATATCAATATTTACCTCCGGACCATTCCGGAGATACTCGTGATGTCCGGGATCTCATACGGGACTCCGAATAACCTTCGTAACCACCATACATAACTCTATACTACCGATACGTCACCGAACCTTAAGTGTGCAGACCCTGCGGGTTCGAGAACTATGTAGACATGACTGAGACACCTCTATGGTCAATAAGCAATAGCGGGACCTGGATGCCCATATTGGTTCCTACATATTCTACGAAGATCTTTATCGGTCGAACCCCTATGTCAAGGATTCAGTTAATCCCGTAAGATGTTCCTTTTATTCTTCGGTATGTTACTTGCCCGAGATTCGATCGTCGGTATCTCCATACCTAGTTCAACCTCGTTACCGGCAAGTCTCTTTACTCGTTCCATAATACAAGATCTCATGACTAACACTTAGTCACATTGCTTACAAGGCTTATTGTGATGTTGTATTACCGAGTGGGCCCTGATATACCTCTCCATCACACGGAGTGACAAATCCCAGTCTTGATTCATGCCAACCCAACAGACACCCTCGAAGATACCTGTAGAGCACCTTTATAGTCACCCAGTTACGTTGAGACGTTTGATACACACAAGGTACTCCTCCAGTGTTAGTGAGTTGCATGATCTCATGGTCATAGGAACAAATACTTGACATGCAGAAAACAGTAGCAATAAACTGACACGATCATATGCTATGTTTGTAGTTTGGGTCTTGTCCATCACACCATTCTCCTAATGATGTGATCCTGTTATCAAATGACATCTCATGTCCATGTCTAGGAAACCTTAACCATCTTTGATCAACGAGCTAGTCTATTAGAGGCATACTAGGGACATGGTTTTGTCTATGTATCCACACATGTATCTGAGTTTCCGATCAACACAATTATAGCACGGACAATAAATGATTATCATGAACAAGGAAATATGATAATAACCAATTTATTATTGTCTCTAGGGCATATTTCCAATAGTTTACCCCTCCTATGGGGGGATGTCACATCAAGGGAGAGCTTTATTCTAAGACTTGAGTCAAAGCATCTCATAGAATGTGACAACATTAAATGCTTGATGTAAAAGTGGTAACTCCACTTGTGTTTAAACGATGAGTATGACCTACGATCAAGTATTCTTACCTGGATCCTAAGTCAATATACTCATATATAGATGACTTTGTCGTCACCAAAATGCTTGTTAGATGCTATTGTGTTTGTGCATGTTTGCCATTATTTCATTTGACATCTTATTGTGTGAGCATGTTGGCCCGTATTTATTTACTCATTCGAGGATATCCAATTGTTGCTATTTGGCTTTTGATTTTCACTTGCCAAATGGATATACAAGAATGCCTAGGACCACTCCTCTAGCTATCTATACTTTCTCACCTCATACTCTCTTCATACCGCATCACAAAATTTGAACAAGTACTTCTCAATCTCTTTGTGTGAGGAGCACTCGGAGTTCCGTATTGTCAAGGACTGACCATTAAAATCTCCCAAGTGCATCTCGGTGGAACCAACTCCAAATGCTCGGTCTCACCGCATACCTAGGGTCGATCTGGTTTTTCAATCTCGGTACTGCCGATTTCATATTCTCGGTTACACTAAGTTTCCCTGTCAGCTGACAGTTGTGAAACTCGGTGACACCGAAAATATCAAATCGGTGTCACCGACAATGATTGGTATATAATCTATGGACCCCTACATTTAGAAATCCATTCTTCAAATGTTGCACCTCCACAACCCTAGTTGTCGTTTCGAAGGCCCCTAGTCATCGCCTTGCTTCCCCGAGCGCCTCCGCCGCTGGCAATCGCCGCCTTCGACGTATTCTTCTCCAACGTTGTCGTCGTAGAGGATCCATCGCCAAATTAGGGTATGGATTCAGCCCCCTCTCGCGCTCCACTATCTGATTCATGTGCATTAGGGTTTATTACTAGTCTAGCCACTGTTTGAGATTGCTCCATCCAATAGGAAATTCCATTAGATAACGAATGAAGGATTTTTTGGGTTTTGCCATCCGCATCCTGTATCTCGGTAGAACCGATGTGAAATAATCGGTGTCACCGACTTTCTTTTCTGCCACACGGAGAACACCTTGGTGGAACCAAGTTCTCATTTTCTGTGCAATCGAAAATGGTGCCAAGTTCCTAGAAAGAAGGTTGTTTGTCTCGGTGTGACCGAAAAGTTTGCCTCGACTGTACCGAAATACATTTGATAGAATGCAAAACTTTGGAAATTCTTAGTTCAAACTTTCAAAAGTCTCTGCATTTTGTGATGACTCATCCTATTCCACTCTTCTATACTCTATTCACAAGGTCAGACATGTCAAATGCTGAAGATAGCCAGAAGCTGCAGGAGCAGAATGTTGATATGAGTTCAGGCTCTAGTCCTGAGTCCAGCTCATCCTCAGATCCAGGCACTCCCAGTTCTCATGGGTTGCCTAAGGATGCAACAAGGACCAGGAATAGAATCAATTATGATGAGGAAGATTCTGATTTTGTGCCAGAAGATGTTCTTGCTAAGAAGCAAGAGAAGGCTACAAGGAAATTTGTCAATGAGGCCACCTCATCTAGGAGGGTGGTCAGCAAAGTTTATGCACTTGTAGAGACCTTCAAAGCACATGAGAGTGCTAGGGAAACTATGTTTGTTGAGATTCCAAGGAAATCTTTGCCTAAGAAAGCAGGAGAGAAGTTGACAACCAGGAAGAGGATGTCAAAACCATCATGGACACTTAGGAGAGCCTTGTGAACATCATTGAGGATAGAGCGAAAACTCTTAATGACAAGGTTGATGGGCTGACTAAGACAGTCAATGATCATAAAAAGGAGGTAGATGAAGCCCCTATCCATCGCACCTCTTCAGAGTCCGAGTCTGATGATGATGATGATAGTGCACCTGTCAGGACAATTGTCCAGTTCACGACTAAGGCCAGGACACCTACAGTGCCAGCTCCAGAGACGAGGCTTCATCTTCTGCTCCAGCCACAGTGACATCAGCTCCATCAGCTCCAGTGCCTCCAGTATCTACTCCAACTCCATCCGGGACTTCAACGGAAGTCTTTGCCAACATAGTTCTCTCGACTTCGACATCGAGTACCGGAGGTGATCAGCCGCAGAAGGACAATTAGCTATATCTCTTCGAGCTTTTTGGTAACTTGTTGCCAAAGGGGGAGAAGTGGTATATATATCTTAGGCTTCGAGTGAGAGAGCCTATGTTTTATTTGCCAGTTTTACAAAACATTTGGTCTTTTGGTTTGGATGTGAGATACTTTTGTTTGTGTTTGATCATACGCTTTAATGTGTGTTGCTACTATTTCCTATCTTTCGATGATTATGTGATGATCATTCACTTTGCTTGATGTGGTGTGCTATGTTGTTAACTCTTATTACTCTCGCACACCACCAAGTTGTATGTGACATGGAAGAAGTGCCCCATGTACCTAATCGATTGTGCATTTGCATTCAAATGCAAATTTAAAATAATGCACAAATTTAGGGGGAGCTCTTGCTTATCACATACTTCTCAAAGTGACGATTATATTCATTGATTATATCATATGTCAAAGCTTTGATATATATGTTGTCATCAATTACCAAAAAGGGGGAGATTGAAAGCACATTTGCTCCCTTGGTGGTTTTGGTAATTAATAACAACATATATGCCATTGAACTAATGTTTCCAGTAAGTATGTTTCAGGAAAAGTTCAATGATGGGTTGGCTTAAGGTTTGTGGAATACCCCATGATGCAAGGAAATAGATTGGCAAAGCCTCAAGCAAAGGACTCTACATTTTATCTTTTGTGAGAAATCACCTTGAGTCTATAGGAAAGCCAATACTATTAAAAGGGGTAAGGTTTTGTTGGTGAACAAAATGCTCATACGGGCACAAGTGATAGTCACCACATACACCCACCAGCTCTTCCACAAAAGTCTGTCCAAAGCCAAATATTCAAAATCGGTGCAACCAGCACTTTCCACTCAGTGCCACCGATTCTAGAACCTAGACAGACTCAGCCAAACCCTAGCCACTTCAGCGCAACAGATTTTGCTTTGGTGCCACCGAGTTTAGATTGCCAACTTTATGTTACACAAATTCACAATATCGGTCCCACCGAGATTGTTGGATCGGCATCACCGAGATTGGGCAATCTGACCGTTGGTCACCTTATCGGTGCAATCGAGTTTTCTATATCGGTCTCACCGAGATTCAAAAGTTGCCACCTTTTGGTCACTTTGGTACCACCAAGATTAACACATTGGTGTCACCGAGTTGGTAATTTTGTGTGTAACAGTTGGATTTTTGGAGATGCCTATATATACCCCTCCACCACCACTCACTCGCAAGAGAAGCACTCAGAATAGTTCCCCACTCATACCTACTGTTTTTTTGAGAGAGAGCCACCTAATAATGTGTTGAGATCATGCCATTCCATTCCTACCATATGAATCTTGATCTCTAGCCTCCCCAAGTTGCTTTCCACCCAATCAATCTCTTCTACCAAGCCAAATCTGTGAGAGAGTGATTGTGTGTTGAGGAGTCTATCATCTTCAAGCACAAGAGCAAGGAGTTCATCGACACAATCAAGCCTTTTACCTTTTGGAGGGTGGTGCCTCCTACATTGGTTAGATGTCACTTGGGAGCCTCCTACTTCGTGTTGTAGAGTGAACCAAGAAGTTTGTAAGGACAAGGAGATCGCCTACTTCGTGAAGATCTACCCTGAGTTAGGCTAGTTCTCCGTGGACGTAGGCCATCATGGTATAGTCAAGGTTGCTTATTCGTGGAACCCTCCGTGGGTAGAGCCCTCCATGGACTCTCACGGCCGTTACCCTCTATGGGTTGAAGAATCCATAAATGTGGATGTACGATATCACCACCTATCGGAACCACGGGAAAAATCATCGTGTCACCAATTGTGTTTGATCTTCCTACCCTTCGTTTACTTACATGCTTGGCTTTACTTTCCACTGCTACTCTTAGACATGCATGTGTAGGGTGTACTTGACATACTATGAATGCTAACATCTGCCAATACATAAAATTGGGAAAAAATACATTTTATTTGGTCAAGTAGTCTAATCCCTGCCCCCTCTAGCACTACTTTCGATCCTACACCCGGCGGAATCACTCCGCAGGAGGGCGAAAGTGGTCCTGCCCAAGTTCCGCCTCGAGGCAGCGGCGCTTCGTATCGAAAGTCCTCCTCCTCATTTTTAATGTTTTTTTGGGGAATTTATACCAGAAGATGGGCTTCAGAGGTGGGCCTGGGTGAGCACCACCCACCCTCCGGTATATTTTTGCTCTAGTATTTTTTATTAATTCCAAAAATAATCTCCGTAAAGTTTCAGCTTCATTGGAGTTGTGCAGAATAGGTCTGTGACGTGCTTTTCTTGGGTCCAGAATTCCAGTTGTTAGTATTCTCCCTCTTTGTGTAAACCTTGCATATTATGAGAGAAAGGGCATTTGAATCACTCCCCCAAAGCATTATTATTCAACAAAACAAAGTAAATAACAGTAGGAAATCATGATGCAAAATGGACGTATCAACTCCCCCAAGCTTAGACCTCGCTTGTCATCAAGCGAAAGCCGATATTGAAAATCATGTACACATGGTTTGAGAGAGAGGTGTCGATAAAAACAAAATACAGACATAGAAGCCTCATGCTTATTAACATAACAACAACAAACTATACCATAAGAACTTGTTTAAATAATTTTTTATCATAAAGCTTCTCATGAACAAGTACCAATTCATCACTACATAGAAGTATGAAGCATAAACCTTATTGGGAACTGAAAGGACGTGGATGTCGCCTAGAGGGGGGTGAATAGGCGCTTTAAAATAATTATGATTTAGGCTTGAACAAATGCGGAATAAAACTATCGTTTAATTAGTCAAGCACAAAACCTAAAACAACTAGGCTCACCTATGTGCACCAACAACTTATGCTAAGAAAGATAGACAACTAAGTGATAGCAAGATATATAACAAGAAACAATATGGCTATCACAAAGTAAAGTGCATAAGTAAAGGGGCTCGGGAAGAGATAACCGAGGCACGTGGACACGACGACGTATCCCGAAGTTCACACCCTTACGGATGCTAATCTCCGTTCGAAGCGGTGTGGAGGCACAATGCTCCCCAAGAAGCCACTAGGGCCACCGTAATCTCCTCACGCCCTCGCACAATGCAAGATGCCGTGATTCCACTAAGGGACCCTTGAGGGTGGTCACCGAACCCGTACAAGCAAGGTTGGGGTAATCTCCACAACTTGATTGGAGGCTCCCAATGACACCACGAAGCTTCACCACAATGGATTGTGGCTCCGAGGTGACCTCAAATGCTCGGGGCAATCTCCACAACCTAATTGGAGACTCCGAAGCTTGCCCGGAGCTTTGCACCACAATGATTGAGCTCCGAGGCACCACCAACCGTCTAGGGTGCCAAAGCACCCAAGAGGAACAAGCTCTAGGGTGCTCAAACACCCAAGAGTAATAGCTTCTCAACTTCTCACTTCCACGTATCACCGTGGAGAACTCAAACCTATGCACCAAATGCAATGGCAAGGGCACACGGAGTGCCCAAGTCCTTCTCTCCCAAATCCCACCCAAGCAACTAATGCTAGGGAGGGAAATGAGAGGAAGAACAAAGAAGAACACGAAGAACTCCAAGATCTAGATCCAAGGGGTTCCCCTCACTTAGAGGAGAAAGTGATTGGTGGAAATGTGGATCTAGATCTCCTCTCTCTTTTCCCTCAAGAACTAGCAAGAATCATTGGAGGGATTGAGAGTTAGTAAGCTCGAAGAAGGTCAACAATGGGGGAAGAACACGAGCTCAAAGGATAAGGTCCATTGGAGAACAAGACCCCCTTTTATAGGTGGGGAAAAATCCAACCGCTATCCACGCACTCAGCCCCGTGTATCGCGGTACTACCGCAAAAGTCATAGTACTACCGTGACGGCTTGCGGTACTACCGCGGCCTTGTGCGGTACTACCGCTAGCACGGGAGTAACTGGCCCTGGCCGTTAGCATGGGGCCACAAGCGGTAGAACCGCCGGAGCGGTACTACCGCACGGTCGATAGAGGTAGCCACTGGAGGTGCATGGAAGTAAAAAATTACTTCCGTGCCAACCTCCGCAGAGGGAAACTCTACGAAAAAGTCCGCACGGTAGTACCGGAAGATATTTGCGATACTACCGCCTGAGGGGCAGAAGTAAAAATTACTTTCGTGCTTGCGGTACTACCGCCCTCGGGGCGGAAGTAAAAAAATTACTTGCGTGCCACTTGCGGTACTACCGCTCCAAGGAGCGGTACTACCGCAATCCACTGAACTGCAACACCTACAACTACTCGGCTAGAAAAATGGTGTTGGGGAACGTTGCATGGGAAACAAAAAAATTCCTACGCACACGCAGATCTATCCATGGTGATGAGCATCTACAAGAGGGGGAGTGGATCTACATACCCTTGTAGATCGCTAAGCGGGAAGCGTTAAGAAACGCGGTTGGTGTAGTCGAACGTCTTCGCGATCCAAATCGTTGTGCGTCCCGCGATCCAATCACGATCCGTCCCGCGATCCAATCACGATCCGTCACGCAATCTGATCATGATCCTTCCCACGAACTTGATCACGATCCGTCCCACGAACTTGATCACGATCCTTCCGATCTAGCGCCGAACGGATGGCACCTCCGCGTTCAGCACACGTACAGCTTGATGACTATCTCCACCGTCATGATCCAGCAAGAAGGAGTGGAGAGGAAGAAGAGTTCTCCGGCAGCGTGACGGCGCTCCGGCGATGGTGGTGAAGCAATTCCGGCAGGGCTTCTCCTAAGCACTGCAGAAATCCGATCTAGAGGAGAAACTATGCACTGGAGGAATGGGTAGCACGTGGCTGAAAAACTAGTGCAAAAACCCTCAATACCACCAGTATATATAGGAGGAAGAGAGGAGAAGAGGAAGCATTGTCTTCCCAAGACAAGGGCTTCGGCCGAACCAAGGGTGGAGGTGGAGTCCACCTCCAATCCTAGTAGGACTAGGATTCACCCTCTTTTTTTTGCATTTTTCCACTTTTTCTCTTAGGACTCTTTTCTTCCAGCCGCATGGGACTCTTGTGGTTGTTCCACCAGCCCACTAAGGGCTGGTTTCCATTCTCCCACAGCCCATGTAGCCTCTTGGGTCGAAATACTCCTCCCGGAAGCCTCCCGGTACACTACCGGCACTCCCGGTACACTACCGATGAGCCCGAAACTTCTTTATCGGTTGTAGACATGACCGAGACACCTCTATGGTCAATAACCAATGGCGGGACCTGGATGTCCACATTGGTTCCTACATATTCTACAAAGATCTTTATCGGTTGAACCTCTATGTCAAGGATTCAATTAATCCCGTATGATGTTCCCTTTGTTCTTCCGTATGTTGCTTGCCCGAGATTCGATCGTCGGTATCTCCATACCTAGTTCAACCTCGTTACTGGCAAGTCTCTTTACTCATTCCGTAATACAAGATGCCGTAACTAACACTTAGTCACATTGCTTGCACGGTTATTGTGATGTTGTATTACCGAGTGGGCCCTGAGATACCTCTCCGTCACACGGAGTAACAAATCCCAGTGTTGATCCATGCCAACTCAACAGACACCTTCGGAGACACCTATAGAGCACCTTTATAGTCACCCAGTTACGTTGCGACGTTTGATACACACAAGGAACTCCTCCGATGTCCGTGAGTTGCATGATCTCATGGTCATAGGAACATATACTTGACATGCAGAAAACAGTAGCAATAAACTGACATGATCATAAGCTACGTTTGTAGTTTGTGTCTTGTCCATCACATCATTCTCCTAATGATGTTCTCCCGTTATCAAATGACATCTCATGTCCATGGCTAGGAAACCTTAACCATCTTTCGATCAACGAGCTAGTTCACTAGAGGCATACTAGGGACATTGTGTTTGTCTATGTATCCACACATGTATCCATGTTTCCAATTAATACAATTCTAGCATGGATAATAAACAATTATCATGAACAAGGAAATATAATAATAAACACTTTATTTATTGCCTCTAGGGCATATTTCCAACAAATGGAAGAATACAGTCAAAACCAGAACTGCCACAACTTCTGCAAATGAGCTCCGAATTGACAAGAGCTATCCAACAACGACTGGTTTTCTTAAGATGAGGCAGTATAAAAAATGCCAAAGCTATAGAGATGAGAAACCTCTTTTAATGAAGAATCGGCAATAACACCAAGATCGAAAACATCATTGAAGATGCATATTGACTCCGTTTTCGATGAACTTGAGCTTGTCATGAAGTTAACCATATGCTCAAGAAACCTCAACGAGACAAACCAACCAAGAACCAAGAAAGATGATGATGCCAAGAATGCAATGGTTTGAGCTCTCAATGAACAATACGATCAAGCTACTCACTTGAGAGCCCCCTTGATATCACGATTACCTACCCTATAACCCAGTCTCCCAACTACCACTATGAGACCGGTAAAATAGAAAACCCTATCAAGGTCAAACCTTAGCCTTGCGCATAGTCCACTTGAGCTAGATGATGACGATCTTGACTTCCTCAAGATGGTCCACCTTTCTTGATTGCGTTGGCTTGATGAAGACTAGATGATTGATCCCCCATACTCCACTATGGGTGAGATACTCTTCGGCACATATTCACAAGTCCATTGACATCACAATGGACGGAAAGCTTCAAGCCTGGTCTCTCCGTGATGCTTCACTTGAGCTTGCACACCGCAACCTTGATAACGATCACCACTTGATGTCATCTTCCATGGGTTGTATGGGATCTTCCTCTTGATGGAATCCCATGGAAATATGCCTAACCCCACAAAGAACCTCACAAGGAACATGGGTTAGTACACAAAGCTAATGGACAATGCTTACCATACCATGGGATCACTTGATCCCTCTTGGTACATCTTGCACGCTTTGTGTGTTAATCACTTGATTCACTCTTTGACTTAGTCTTGATCAACCTTGTATCTTATCTTCTTTCTTCATAAAGATGATGTCTTGAAGGTAATCATGAATGCTCACACAATCTCCTTCTTCAAGACATGATTGCAATAAGCTCAACTCTCACATGACCAATCTTTGGATAAACCTTGAATACCACCTTGGTCATCATATAAACTCCTTGAAACCCAACAGATGGACTTCAAGAAGTGCTTATGGACAAATCCTTCGAATATAACTCAAGGCAACCATTAGTCCATTGGGGTGTCATCAATTACCAAAACCACACATGGAGAAATGTGCTCTTACAATCTCCCCCATTTTGGTAATTGATGACAACCACTTTCAAGAGAGTTTATATAAGGAAAAAAGGCACAACCAAGCACACACAAATGCAATGCATGAATGTGAGATGCAAATGCTTAAACAACAAAAGCAAAACTCTCAAAGCATTCCAAAATAAACTCTATAAACTTCTCCCCCATTGGCATCGATTGCCAAAATGGCCGAAAAGTTTAGAAAGCCAATATAATAGGTGTTCCTCCAAAAAGTTTGTATATCTTAAAATACGAGTGCAACGAAATCCACATATCCAATGATAAGTAGTTGGAGGAAGACAAACTATATTGAGAATCCAAAGATTGCAAAAAGGATCGTATGGCACAAAGACATACACCGGAGTGAAGCAAGCAATCAAAAGATACTAATTGGAACAATCAATCACATGGGCTAACGAGCCACATGAATAAAAGATATTATGATATGGTCAAAAAAATGTTTATAAAGAAACTAGAGGATCTCCCCATGATTTGTGAACAAATAAGAATTTTTTGTATTTGAATACAAGTGCACAAAATAGGATCATGACTCCCCCCAAAATCAATATAAACACATCACAAGTGCAAGCAAGTAGAAAAGACAATGATCATAGTACTTGCACTAAACATATGGTTGAGCAACAGTTAAAAGAGGAAATCTTAAGAATAGGCTCAACCAAAATGATGTTTGTGAGTCATGTCAAAGCACTTGAGAAGACTAGTATAAGGATGAGCATAAAGCATCAACATAGTCTTGATGAAATGAGACACAAAATGCAAACCATATCCTTCCCACACACAAACCACTTGCAAAAGGGTTCACAAGCTTACTAATAGGAAGACTAAAAAACAAATCTGGTGACAAACCCTAGTGAAGATAGGAAATGATAGCCTTGTCAAGAGGAGGGATACCAATCTAAATGGAAAAACCCTCGTGAAGACAAGCAAGAGGGAAAAAATCTTCACCACCAACGAGTGCATCAAGATGCTAGGATATAAGATCTGCACTCAAGACAGATTCTTTCATGAAACCACCAAGTAAATAAAAAGGAAATGCAATAGTGGACGTGAAAGAAAAGAGGATATCAACTAGAGATGTAACTTATCTCATGTGTATAAGATTCTAGGTAGAGGGCAATCATGATGATATATCCATAAAGAATAATGTACACACGAAATAGTTACAAGAAGGAACAAACAAGATATCCAAAAGGAAGTCATAAATATACCAATAAGATCATTGCTTGAAAGCATAGCACATAGCCTAATATTCTCTAATTGTACATAAATGAACTCCCAATACACAAACATCAAAGACATCACAACTAGAAATATGACATCATCGTTGAGACGCTTTGAGAAAGGAAACAAGTACCACAGGAATGAATCAAGAAATTCATGCCATGATGCAACCTATACAAGGTTGAATGTGAGAAATGTATGCATGAAGAAGATACTTGTTACTGAGATAGCATTGGATTGATGTAGTAGACAGTGGTTCTTCGATCATCCTAGCATGGTCCAATAAGCACATGGTGTCAACACCTTCCTTGTATGTGAGTCGGGTGTCCAATGTATCTCCAATTGTTCCTAGAACAACACCACAAACAAAGTGGTACCCAAACTTATGGGGACCAAAAAGTTAGTGGACCAACAATATATATAGGACAACCTCCACATAAATATGTGCATATAGATATGAAATTGAATTTCATGCACACTTTAGCCAATTTATGTCATAGTGGAGTTTCCCCTATATACAGGGTCAAGGAAAGAGAACATGCCAACGAAAGTACATGTAGTAAATATGCATGCTCAAAGCTTTCAAGAATCAACTCAACACACGGTTGATAAGATACTGAAAGAAAAGGTATCAAGTCAAAATAAGATACCAAACAAAAAAATATCACTTGATGAATACCAACTAAAAGATACATCAAGGAATGAGATATCCATTGACACATGCCAAATAGAAGGAAACAAGATACCAATTGAAGGAAAACAAGAGGTATCAAGTTCCCAAAAGAGAGCTAGGTTCCAAACAAACCAAACCCTCCGCAAATTTTCATGATGGCACAAAGCACCATAGAGAGAAGGCTTGCCTCCCACCAACACACACCAAAAGATTTTATGATGAACACATAGAGAGAGTGTTCTATAGAAAATAGGATAGCTCCCCCAAGAGATGTGCATTATATAGAATTTGCATTTGAATACAAAATGCACATGATGGGATCATCACTTTCCCTATATCTATAGAAACACTAGGCATGCTCAAACAGATCCAAAAGAGGCAAGGAAGACAAACGATAAATAAAATCCTATGTAAAGATGATTAGCAATCTCAACCACTTAAAAGGAATACCAATTGTCAAGGACAAGAAGTATTTGGAAATAATTCCCATTGGTAGATTGCAAATAGATCCAACATCGTTTTTACTCCTCAATCATAAGCAAGTGACACTTGTAGAGCTAGCATGCCACCTAGGAACAAGATAAATTGTAATATCAAATCTAAGTGGCAATATCTCAAATGTACACATTCTCTGGGCTTATAATATGCACATATCATATTACTCCCCCATAATGTGGTAACCCAACGTTAATAACAAGTGACAAATGAAATCCAACAAGAGATAATTAATGGACCATTTAGAATTTGAATTTATCATGAGAAGACATACCAAATAGAGGCTAGATAATCTTGTAATATCAATATTAAGTGGTATTCCTCATGAACACACATTTTTAGGGTCGTGAAGTGCATAAGGCACATCACTCCCCCAAAATGGGATAATCCATTAATCTCTCACAAAGAGCCAACTAAGATACAAACATGATGCAAAAAGGCTCTACACAAGACTCACACATACATGATGTGCAACCCATCATACATACTTGATTTATCAAGATAAACAAATAGGAAGCACAACATATGCAAACACATGCAAGGTACAAAACCACAACATGCAAAGGGGCAAGTAACTAACAATGTATTCAATTTAAGTACAAGTTACCACAAGAAGGAACATTGGATATAAGATAGAAACTTGATAATCCACATGACTTGGCTTGAGATAATATGAATGATGAAGATCCCTTAATTCTTCATGATGTAACCAAGTCACCAATGCCCTCCAACAATACCTATTGATCAAGTTTGAGCTTGTTGGTCCCCAACCAAGTTGGGTCCTAAGAGGTAAGTCACAATAGGCTTGGCTACCCAAATGGTTCTTTTCTTGACACCACTTTGAGTACCAACCAACTTGGCAAACACATTGCCAACCTTATCCCTCCCAAGAGAATAGATATCATCAATAATGATTGGGTTGGATAAGTTACCATTAGTGCATGAAGAAGCAAAGTGACCCTTCTCACGACATAAGTAGCAACATTTACCCTTTACTTTCTTCTCAATTGATTTCTCAACTTGAGGAGCGTTGACTTGGGTCTTCTTGGCAAGTAGCCTTTCTTCAACTTGGCGTTGAGCATGAGATTGAACTTGTGGCCGCTTCCCTTGTTGCTTGTCACTATGGGGCTTCTTCTTCAATGGGCAAGATCTAACATGGTGTCCTTCTATTTTGCACTTGAAGCAAACAATCTTGGCCGAGTTCTTGACTTGTTATTGGCCCTTCTTGTTGTTTCTCTTGGACTTCTTATCCTCATTGGAGTTGAATCCAAGTCCACCTTTGTCATTTGGGGATTTTTGCCCACACAAGATATTGTTGAGTGTGGAATTCCCTTCATGACTCTTTTCCAAGTCTTTCTTCAAAGAAGTGACTTGGGCCTTGAGCTCTTTGATTTCCTCTACATGGTTAGTATCAATACAAGTACTAGAGGAAGTATATGCTTCATCATTAGAGCAACAAGGCAAGGAAAGTAATTCATCACAAGATGTACCAATATTATGAGTAGATGAACTACGATGACTAGCACATGGCAATAAAGCATTTCTACTAGATGTAGTGCTAATTTCCACATGAGGCTCACTAGATGTTACCTTAGTATTACTAGCCTCATGAGCTATCTTTAGCACATTATGAGATACTAGAAGATCGCCATGAGAGCTAGAAAGCTTTTCATGACTTTCTTCCAATTTCGCATAATTGCTAGATAGCAACTCAAGTTGAGCCCTTAGCTCAACATTCTCCTTTAATATGGATGCTTCAAAAGAAATAGAGTTAGTAGCACAAGCATCATCATTAACAACAAGAGGAGAAGGCAACTTGGCAAGCTCTTTAGCATATGAAACTTTAAGTTGAGCATGAGACTCGGTGAGTTCAATGAGCGAACTCTTAACGACCCTTGAGCCATTTTCGAGGTGCTCAAAGTCCTCAAGGAGTTTAGCATGTGCACCTTCAAGCTTATCATTTTTAGTTCTAAAATCATTAGCCACCTTGAGAGCTCTTTCATGGGATTCCTTTAATCTAGATAATTCTAGAGCAAAGGTCTCCTCAAGAGATTCCTTGGTGGTTTGTTCATTTTCAAGAGCTTGAGATAGCTCTGCGATCTCATTAGCGTAATCACGTTCATGACCTTCCATTTTCTCAATGGTGGCCTCATGCTCCTCGAGATGAGCTTCCAACTCCTCAATATATTTCTTGCCATCAATGGCAATAGACATGATTTCCATGAAGTTGGAACGAGCAATATTATTCTTATGAAGAGCTTTAAAAACCATTTCTCCCTTAAGTTTTAAGGAAGCTATATTATCACTCTCTTCACCATTATCATCAACATCATCATCGTGAGATATATTGGGATTCAAAGTAGGAGATACCTTTGAAGCCTTAGCCATAAGGAAAAAGTGAGAAACAACAGATGTTGATGTAGGATCCCTTGAGTTCACATCTTGTTCCATGGAGTGTTGGGTGTCCTCTACATTGTTAGCACAATAACTCGAGGACATAGATACATTCTTATCATGGCAACAAGATATAGCAAGCATATCATCATGAGAAGTCAAGCGATTTGTACATGATATGCAAGGACTATCAACACAAGCATGTGAAACATTTAAAGTGCTTGAGGTGTTAAAGTCCAAAGATGAAGCATTGCAATAAGATAGTGAAGAAGAATTATCAACAATAAGCCCACTATCATCATTACAGTGATCATCACTACTCACCATATAATTACCTTGTGGCAATCCACATGTAGGTGAAGTAGAAGAAGTTGAGAAGATAACACGACCGGAGGTGGAGGGAGAACAATCATCCCTACAAATCTTGGACACACCATATTTATCTTGAAGCTTTGTCCACAACTCATGAGCATCCCAGAATGGCATGAGTTCAAATATAACTACATTGCTCAAAGCATCAAAAAGCACATTAGAATCTTGAGCATTGAGATAAGAGTTTTTCTCATCAGCTAAAGATATGTGTTGAGAATCCTTTGGAGGAGAAAAACCCATATCTACAATTCACTCTAAATTTGGGTCCATGACCCTAAAGAGATTAAGCATGCGAATTACCCAAACATCAAAATTTGTGCCATCAAAACTAACAGTGTCAAAGAATCCTAATCCCCTAGTCGACATCCTTACTCTCTAGGTGGTTAAACCTAACAATGAGAAACCTGGCTCTGATACCAATTGAAAGGACGTGGATGTCGCCTAGAGGGGGGTGAATAGGCGCTTTAAAATAATTACGATTTAGGCTTGAACAAATGCGGAATAAAACTGTCATTTAATTAGTCAAGCACAAAACCTAAAACAACTAGGCTCACCTATGTGCACCAACAACTTATGCTAAGCAAGATAGACAACTAAGTGATAGCAAAATATATAACAAGAAACAGTATGGCTATCACAAAGTAAAGTGCATAAGTAAAGGGGCTCGGGAAGAGATAACTGAGGCACGCGGAGACGACGATGTATCCCGAAGTTCACACCCTTGCGGATGCTAATCTCCGTTCGGAGCGGTGTCGAGGCACAATGCTCCCCAAGAAGCCACTAGGGCCACTGTAATCTCCTCACACCCTTGCACAATGCAAGATGCCATGATTCCACTAAGGGACCCTTGAGGGTGGTCACCGAACCCGTACAAACAAGGTTGGGGCAATCTCCACAACTTGATTGGAGGCTCCCAACGACACCACGAAGCTTCATCACAATGGATTGTGGCTCTGAGGTGACCTCAAGTGCTCGGGGCAATCTCCACAACCTAATTGGAGACCCCGAAGCTTGCCCGGAGATTTGCACCACAATGATTGAGCTCTGAGGCACCACCAACCGTCTAGGGTGCCAAAGCACCCAAGAGGAACAAGCTCTAGGGTGCTCAAACACCAAAGAGTAATAGCTTCTCAACTTCTCACTTCCACGTATCACCGTGGAGAACTCAAACCTATGCACCAAATGCAATGGCAAGGGCACACGGAGTGCCCAAGTCCTTCTCTCCCAAATCACACCAAAGATCCTAATGCTAGGGAGGAAAATGAGAGGAAGAACAAAGAAGAACACGAAGAACTCCAAGATCTAGATCCAAGGGGTTCCCCTCACTTAGAGGAGAAAGTGATTGGTGGAAATGTGGATCTAGATCTCCTCTCTCTTTTCCCTCAAGAACTAGCAAGAATCATTGGAGGGATTGAGAGTTAGCAAGCTCAAAAAAGGTCAACAATGGGGGGAGAACATGAGCTCAAAGGATAAGGTCCATTGGAGAAGAAGACCCCCTTTTATAGGTGGGGAAAAATCCAACCGTTATCCACTCACTCAGCCCCGCGTATCGCGGTACTACTGCAAAAGTCACGGTACTACCGTGATGGCTTGCGGTACTACCGCAGCCTTGTGCGGTACTACCGCTAGCACGGGAGTAACTGGCCCTGGCCGTTAGCACGGGGCCACAGGCGGTAGAACCGCCGGAGCGGTACTACCGTGAGCCCGTGCGGTACTACTGCACGGTTGGCAGAGGCAGCCACTAGAGGTGCACGAAAGTACAAAATTACTTCCATGCCAACCTCCGCACAGGGAAACTCTGCGAAAAAGTCCGCACAGTAGTACCAGAAGGCATTTGCGGTACTACTACCCGAGGGGCGAAAGTAAAAAATTACTTCTGTGCTTGCGGTACTATCGCCCTCGGGGCGGAAGTAAAAAATTACTTCCATGCCACTTGCGGTACTACCGCTCCGAGGAGCGGTACTACCGCAATCCACTGAACTGCAACACCTACAACTACTCGGCTAGAAAAACGGAAGAATATAGTCAAAACCAGAACTGCCACAACTTCTGCAAATGAGCTCCGAATTAACAAGAGCTATCCAAAAGCGACTAGTTTTCTTAAGAAGAGGCAGTATAAAAAATGCCAAAGGTATAGAGATGAGAAACCTCTTTCCATGAAGAATCGGCAATAACCCCAACATCGAAAACATCATTGAAGATTCATATGGACTCCGTTTTCGATGAACTTGAGCTTGTCATGAAGTTTACCATAAGCTCAAGAAACTTCAACGAGAAAAACCAACCAAGAACCAAGAAAGATGATGATGCCAAGAATGCAATGGTTTTAGCTCTCAACAAACGATACGATCAAGCTACTCACTTGAGATCCCCTTGATAGCACGGTTACCTACCCTATAACCCAGTCTCCCAACTACCACTATGAGACCGGTAAAATAGAAAACCCTATCAATGTCAAACCTTAGCCTTGCGCATAGTCCACTTGAGCTAGATGATGACGATCTTGACTTCCTCAAGATGGACCACCTTTCTTGATTGCGTTGGCTTGATGAAGACTAGATGATTGCTCCCCCATACTCCACTATGGGTGAGATACTCTTCGGCACGTATTCACAAGTCCATTGACATCACAATGGATGGCAAGCTTCAAGCCTGGTCTCTCCGTGATGCTTCACTTGAACTTGCACACCGCAACCTTGATAACGATCACCACTTGATGTCATCTTCCGTGGGTTGTATGGGATCTTACTCTTGATGGAATACCATGGAAATATGCCTAACCCCACAAAGAACTCTCACAAGGAACATGGGTTAGTACACAAAGCATAATGGACAATGCTTACCATACCATGGGTTCACTTGATCCCTCTCGGTACATCTTGCACGCTTTGTGTGTTGATCACTAGATTCACTCTTTGACTTAGTCTTGATCAACCTTGTATCTTATCTTATTTCTTCATAAAGATGATGTCTTGAAGGTAATCATGAATGCTCACACAATCTCCTTCTTCAAGGCATGCTTGCAATAAGCTCAACTCTCACATGACCAATCTTTGGATAAACCTTGAATACCACCTTGGTCATCATATAAACTCCTTGAAACCCAACAGATGGACTTCAAGAAGTGCTTATGGACAAATCCTTCGAATATAACTCAAGGAAACCATTAGTCCATTGGGGTGTCATAAATTACCAAAACCACACATGGAGAAATGTGCTCTTACAGGAACCAACAAACTATGTTCTCAGTCAACTTGCAACTACAATTCATCATATTTTCAGGAAGGGTCTCATGTCGGAGGCTTTTGGCAAGTCCACATACTCAACCATCATTTAGTCTTCTATGATTGCTAATGCTCATAGCATACCCATGAACAAAAAGTTTCAATCGGACACGTAGGAAGATAGAGGCTTATAGTTTTACCTCCCAACGTATTCACCTCAAGGGTGATGTCAACAATAATAACTCATGCCCACCCATATCCAACTGGATATATGTGCCTAGATCTTTCCTCACCACATGATGCTTGCAAAGGAAAAAGTAAAAAAGGAATGGGAAGAATAATTTGACTCATGCATAAAAGTAAGTGCATAAAAGTAATAGATAGGCCCTTCGCAGAGGGAAGCAGAGGTTGGCATGTGCTTATTGTTTCGTATACCCAATCCCTTAATGTAAAAGAACGTCACACTATATTGCCCCCTATGATAGCAACCTTTATTATGCAGTTTGTTGCTTTTATTACTTTGCCATCATAAGTTCCTATAACGCTTAATTTTCTCTTACACTAATTGATCAAAACACTTTTAGAAGAATTTTTTATTTCCTTATTGTACCGATAACAACTTACTTGGAGGATCTTTCTTGATCGATAGGTAGGTATGGTGGACACTCAGGAAAGAGTTTGGGTTTGGTTTTTTGGATGCACAAGTAGTATCTCTACTTAGTGCAGAATTTTCGGTAGGAAAGATATTGAGCAAGCACCACATGTTAAGGGATCTTTGACAATATAAATCCTATGTGGATACGAACAAACATAAATCATTACGTTGTCTTCCTTGTCCGGCGTCAAGAATTTTGACATATAATATTTGATGGGGGCTGACAATCATAAAATATGTCCAAGATAGTGTATTTTCATGTGAATCTTCTCTTCCCTAATTAATTCTTGCATGAATTGCACCATTGACCAATGCTATGTTTGTCAATATCCAACAAATTTTACTACTTATACTTTTCCTTATGTCATGTCATTACTCACCATAAGATTAGCATATGATTTTTTTCATTTGTTTCTTTCCCTTTATTTGAACGCAACAAGAAAGTAGAGAAGCAAAAACTCAAACTAAACTTTATTATATAACTTTCACATGATTACATATATAGGTAGACCACAAAACTAACACACAAAAATAGATCTCGCTAAACTTTTATTTGACCCAGGCAAAGGGAAACTAAAGATAAAACTAGAATATGTAAAGGTGAATAAAAGTGATGGTGATACGATACCGGGGCACCTCCCCCAAGCTTGGTTTAAGCCAAGGGGAGTGCCCATACTCGTGTGCTCAAGTCTTCTTTGGTGGTGGTGATGAAGAAGGTGGAGGTGAGGCGTTACACTTCAACTCCAATAAGTACTTCAATTTGCGAATGACACTCCTGAGGGTGGTGATATGCCCCTCTAGCAAAAGATTTTCACGGGTGAGGTATCTATTCTGAACACGAACCTTCTCAAAGGCCCTGAAAGATTCAATTTCAAGAGGGTGATATGAGGATAGTAAGGTCGAAGGATATCTTCTTCTTCCTCTTCCACCATGCCCGTGGGTCACTCTCCTTCAGGAGGCTGATCCACCATAGCCTCCTTGCCCTTGTATCCCTTGTTGACTTCTTCTGGCTCCTCGCTCTTCAGCTCTATCTTCTTAGCTAAGCATCTTCCTCCACGTTGTTAGAAGAGGGGGAAGACATGATGCCCGATTCAACAAATGTGACAGGAAAACAACACGAAGCAAGAACAGAGGATTTTTTTGCGACGCGATTGTCAAAACAGTCGAGGGTATATATACATAATTTTTATTCTCGGGAAACAAGTATTTGGAAGGAAAACGGAGTCGGGAAGGCATCCGAGGTGGGCACCACCCACCAGGGTGCAGCCGTGGTGTATCGTGCTCACCTCGATCACCTTCCGGTTTATCTTTTTATTCCTAAAATTCTAAAATATTACAAAACTGATAGAAAATATTTTTGCGGATTTTTCGGAGTCCGTTTGCTTACCGTATCACGTACCTCCTATTTTTAAATATTCTGGAGTGTTCTGGAAGGTTTCTTTTATGTGTTCCTCCGGTGTCATGGTTTGGATAACATTGCTTTCAACATTAATAGGCATACGTGAGATATAGTGCTTAATTCTTTATCCATTGACCACCTTCGGGTTAGTACCTTTAGCATTATTAATCTTAATAGCTCCAGAAAGATAGACCTCTTCGATAATATATGGTCCTTCCCATTTGGAGAGAAGCTTTCTTGCAAAAAATCTTAAACGAGAGTTGAACAAAAGAACGTGGTCTCCTATTTTGAATTCTTTTGTCATGCCATATTTTTACTTTTTCTTTGAATAGCTTGGCATTTTCATACACTTGGGTTCCTCATTCATCTAGTGAGCTAATATCAAATAGCCTCTTCTCACGGGCAAGTTTGAAATCATAGTTGAGCTCTTTGATTTCCCAAAATGCTTTATGTTCTAACTGTAGAGGCAAATGACAAGCTTTCCCATATACCATTTTATATGGAGACATACCCATAGGACTTTTATAAGCTGTTCTATAGGCCCAAAGTGCATCATCTAATTTCTTAGACCAATTCTTACGAGACATATTGACAGTTTTTGTAATATTAATTTTATTTCTCTATTGCTAAGTTCTACTTGACCACTAGATTGAGGATGATAGGGTGATGCAATTCTATGGTTAACATCATATTCAGCAAGCATCTTACAAAAAGCACCATGAATAAAGTGTGAACCACCATCGGTCATTAAATATCTAGGGACTCCAAACCTTAGGAAGATAACCTCTTTAAGCATTTTAATGGAAGTGTGGTGACAAGCACTACTAGTTGGAATAGCTTCTACCCACTTAGTGACATAATCAACCACAACTAAAATAAGAGTGTATCCGTTAGAGGAAGGAAAAGGTCCCATACAATCAAAACCCCACACGTCAAATGGTTCAACAACAAGTGAATAATTCATAGGCATTTCTTGACGCTTATATTACCAATTCTTTGACATTCATCAGAAGACAAGACAAACTTACGAGCATCCTTGAAGAGAGTAGGCCAATAAAAACCAGATTGCAATACCTTATGAGTAGTTCTATAAGCTTCGGAATGACATTTCCGCAGGATCTGTTCATGTTCATGCTCAAGTACACAACGCCTAATAATACCATATACTCCTTCTTTATAAAGATGTGGGTCATCCCAAAAGTAATGCCTCAAGTCATAGAAGTTTTTTTTTCTTTTGTTGGTATGTAAAGCAAGGTGGTATATATTTAGCGACAATGTAATTAGCATAATCAACATACCAAGGTGTGTTGTGTGAGACACTTATTGTAGCTAACTATTCGTCGGGAAACTATCATCAATAGGTAGTGGGTCATCAAGAATATTTTCTAACCTAGACAAGTTATCAGCTACGGGGTTCTCAGCTCCTTTCCTATCAATGATATGCAAGTCAAATTCTTGAAGCAAAAGAACCCACCTAATAAGTATAGGTTTAGAATCTTTCTTTTCCATAAGGTATTTTATAGCAGCATGATCGGTGTGAACAATAACTTTTGAGTCAACAATATAGGGTCTAAATTTATCACAAGCAAACACAACTCCTAAAAATTATTTTTTAGTAGTAGCATAGTTTCATTGGGCACCGTCTAGAGTTTTACTAGCATAATGGATAACATTCAATTTCTTATCAACTCTTTGTCCTAGGACAACACCAACATCATAATCACTAGCATCACACATAATTTCAAAAGGCAAGTTCCAATCAGGTGGTTGAACAATAGGTGTAGAGGTTAAGGCTTTGCTGAGTGTTTCAAAGGCTTCCACACAATCATCATAAAAAACAAAAGGACTTTTTCAAAAGATTAGTAAGAGGCCTAGAAATTTTAGAGAAGTCTTTAACGAACCTCCTATAAAAACCGGCATGACCAAGGAAACTTTGAATACCTTTCATATCTTTAGGACATGGCATTTTCTCAATTGCATCAACTTTAGCTTGATCCACCTCAATACCTCGTTCGGAGATCTTATGCCCCAAGACAATTCCTTCATTAACCATAAATTGGCACTTCTCCCAATTCAAGACAAGATTAGTGTGTTCACATCTCTGCAAACCTC
Organism: Hordeum marinum; assembly: GCA_022496015.1. Lineage (NCBI taxonomy): Eukaryota > Viridiplantae > Streptophyta > Magnoliopsida > Poales > Poaceae > Hordeum > Hordeum marinum. The sequence continues at coordinate 136,054,483 of CM039677.1, read as the reverse complement.
GATCAAGGTTGCTTAAGAAATCATCAAAAGAAGTTCCATAAACGAAAAAATCATCCATGAAAACCTCTATAATCTTTTCACAAAAATCAGAGAATATAACAGTCATACATCTTTGAAAGGTAGCAGGTGCATTGCATAAACTAAAAGGCATACGTCTATAAGCATGGGTTCCAAAAGGGCAAGTAAAGGTGATTTTCTCTTGATCGGATTGTGACATGGGTATTTGAGAGAAACCAGAATATCCATCTAGGAAACAAAAGTGTGTGTGCTTAGGTAATCTCTCTAGCATTTGATCAATGAAAGGAAAAGGGTAATGATCTTTCCTAGTAGATTTATTTAATTTTCTAAAATAATTTACCATTCTATAGCCAGTGACAATCCTTTCTGGAATGAGTTCATTCTTATCATTAGGAACAACGGTAATACCTCCTTTCTTAGGGACATAGTGAACAGGACTTACCCATCTACTATCAGCCCTGGGATAGATTATACCTGCTTCCAGAAGCTTTAATATTTTAGTTCTTACCACTTCCTTCATCTTAGGATTCAATCGTCGTTGGTGATCAACAACAGGTTTAGCGTCCGGTTCCATTTTGATCTTGTGCTGACATAGAGTGGGACTAATGCCCTTAAGATCATCAAGAGTATATCCAATAGCAGCCCGGTGCTTCCTTAGAACTTTCAATAATCTTTATTCTTCATGTTCTGAAAGGTTAGCACTAATAATTACATGATATATCTTTTTCTCATCAAGATAAACATACTTCAAAGTGTTGGTCAATTGTTTCAATTCAAACATAGGATCACCTTTAGGTGGAGGAGGACCTCCAAGGGTTTCAATAGGAAAGTTGTGTTTCAAGAGAGGTTGTCGTTCAAAGAAAATTTGATCTATTTCATTTCTTTCACGCAAGTGCATATCATTTTCATGGTCAAGCAAATATTGTTCTAATGGATCAGTAGGAGGCACAACAATAGAAGCAAGACCAACCATTTCATCTTCACTAGGTAACACTTTATCACGAGGTTGTCTACTAAACATGGAAAAATTAAACTCATGAGACACATCACCAAACTCAACACTGATAGTTTCCTTTTTGCAATCTATCTTAGCATTAAAAGTGTTCAAGACGGGTCTGCCAAAGATAATGGGACAAAAGTCATCTTGTGGGGAACCAAGAACTAGAAAATCAGTAGGATATTTTATTTTCCCACACAAGACTTCAACATCTCTAAAAATCCCAAGTGGTGTGATAGTGTCTCTATTAGCAAGTTTAATAGTAACATCAATATCTTCTATTTCAACAGGTGCTATTTCATTCATAATTTATTGATATAAGGTAAAAGGAATAGCACTCACGCTAGCACCTAAATCACATAAGCCATGATAACAATGATCTCCTATTTTGACTGAGACAATAGGTAAGCCAACTACGCGTCTATGTTTGTCTTTTTCATCGGGTTTAGCAATTCTAGCAGCTTCATCACAGAGGTAAATGACATGCCCATCAACATTTTCTACCAAGAGATCTTTAACCATAGCAACACTAGGTTCTACCTTAATTTGTTCAGAGGGCTTAGGTGCTCTTATATTACTCTTGCGAACCGCAGTTGCTACCTTAGCATGTTCCTTTATCCTAACAGGAAAAGGTGGTTTCTCAATATAAGTAGTAGGCACAACTGGATCAACATTGTAAACAATAGTTTCTTCTTTAGCTATGATCGTTTCTTTAATTTCTTATTTAATAGGGGGATGATATTTAAACCACTTCTCCTTAGGGAGGTCAACATGAGTAGCAAATGCTTCACAAAAAGAGGCTACTATCTCAGAGTCAAGTCCATATTTAGTGCTAAACTTATGAAAAGTATCAGTATTCATAAAAGATTTAACACAATTTAATTCAAGCTTTATACCTGACTCATTACCTTTGTCGAGTTCCCAATCTTCGGAGTTGTGTTTAATTCTTTCTAAGAGATCCCACTTGAAATCAATAGTCTTCTTCATATAAGAACCAGCACAAGAAGTATCGAGCATGGTTTGATCATTATGAGAAAGTCGAGCATAAAAATTATGAATGATAACTTCCCTCAGAATGTGATGGTTGGGTCATGAATATAACATTGAATTAAGCCTCCCAAGCTAGAGCGATACTTTCTCTTTCACGAGGCCAAAAGTTATATATATAATTCTGATCACGATGAACTAGATGCATAGGATAAAACTTTTGATGGAATTCCAATTGCAAACGATTCCAGTTCCATGATCCAAGATCATCACATAGCCTATACCATGTCAATGCTTTTCCCTCCAAAGATAAAGGGAAAACCTTCTTCTTAACTTCATCTCCGGATAAGCCTGCAAGCTTAAATAATCCACATATTTCGTTCACATATAAAAGATGCATATCAGGATGTTCAGTTCCATCTCCTGCATAAGGTTTAGCAAGAAATTTTTCTAGCATACCCGAAGGAATTTCATAAGTAACATTTTCAGTAGGTGTTGTAGGTTGAGGGGTAACTAATTGTGGTTCTGGTTGAGGTGAAGATACCCCGAACAAACCCCTCAAATGATTGTTCTCCATAGTAGCAAGTAGCAATAAATTTCAGCATGTAGTATAAGTTTTTCCTTACCGATTTCCACTTACCAAGAGTGCTTCACTCCCTAGCAACGACGCCAGAAAAGAGTTTTGATGACCCACAAGTATAGGGGATCAATCATAGTCCTTTCGATAAGTAAGAGTGTCGAACCCAACGAGGAGCAGAAGGATATAATAAGCGGTTTTCAGCAAGGTAATTTCTGCAAGCACTGAAATTGTAAGTAGCAAGTAGTTTGATAGCCAGGCAATTTGTAACGAGCAAGTAATGGTAACAATAGGTAAGGTGCAGCAAGGTATCCCAACCCTTTTGTGGCAAAGGACAGGCCAGAACAATCACTGTTAATAGGCAAAGTGTTCTTGAGGGTACACAGGAATTTTGTCTAGTCACTTTTATCATGTTGGTTTGATTTGTGTTCGCTACTTTGATAATTTGATATGTGGGTGGACCGGTGCTAAGGTGTTGTTTTTACTTGAACTAACAACATACTTATGATTAACCCCTTGCAAGCACCCACAACTACGAGAAAAGTATTAAGACAAAGTCTAACCATAGCATTAAACTTGTGGATCCAAATCAGCCCCTTACGAAGTAGCGCATAAACTAGGGTTTAAGCTTCTGTCACTCTAGAAACCCATCATCTAATAATTACTCCACAATGCATTCCCTTAGTCCCATGAATGGTGAAGTGTCATGTATTCGACGTTCACATGACACCACTAAGGGAATCACAACATACACATCATCGAAATATCGAACATATATCAAATTCACATGATTACCCGCAACATGACTTCTCCCGTGACCTCAAGAACAAAGGTAACTACTCACAAATAATAATCATGCTCAAGATCAGAGGAGTATTGAGTAGCATAATGGATCTTAACATATAATCTTCCACCAAATAAACCATATAGTAATCAACTACGCAAGGTAATCAACAGTACTAGTCACCCACAGGTGCCAATCTAAGGTTCCGATAGAAAAATTGAACACAACAGATGAACTAGGGTTTGAGAGGAGATGGTGCTGTTCAAGATGTTGATGAATATTGGCCTCCCAAAGATGATAGGGGTGTTGGTGATGACGATGGCTTCGATTTCCCCCTCCGGGAGGGAAGTTCCCCCAATGGAATCGCTCCGCCGGAGGGCAAAAGTGCTCCTGCCCAAGTTCCGCCTCGAGGCGGCGACGCTTCGTCCCGAAAGTCCTCCTCCTCATTTTTAGTTTTTTTTAGAATTTATACAGAAGATGGGCTCCGGAGGTTGGCCTGGGTGAGCACCACCCACCAGGTCGCGCCAGGGGGTACCTGGTGCGCTTCAAAAATAATTTTTGCTCACCGGGTGCCCCCCTCAGGTATATTTTTGCTCCAACATTTTTTATTAATTCCAAAAATAATCTCTGTAAAGTTTCAGCTTCATTGGAGTTGTGCAGAATAGGTATCTCTGACGTGCTTTTCTTGGGTCCAAAATTGCAACTGCCGGTATTCTCCCTCTTTGTGTAAACCTTGCATATTAAGAGAGAAGGCACCAGAATCACTCCCCAAAGCATTATTATTCAACAAAACAAAGTAAATAACAGTAGGAAATCATGATGCAGAATGGACGTATCACGTGTCATGTGCACCCATCGTCTCTGCTTTGTGTGTGCCTACATGGGCGATCGAACCTGGCAAGTCATGTGTGGTCGAGTGGACGAGCGATTCGTGGCCCAATACACTGGTTGCGTCAGCCCACCAGGCCAACGTCCAGCGATAGCGTAGCGACTAGTGCAAGATAACGAATTGATCAAAATAAGATCGATGCATATATATATATATATATATATATATATATATATATATATATATATATATATATGCTCCAAATTAAGGTATGGTAGCCGCCATACCCTACCCACCGGAGTCCACCACCACTAAATTCACTACAAGAGCCCATAAAATTAGGTCACACGTGTTCGCTTGAGCTACCCACATTTGTCGTCGAGAAGAAAAAACATCGTCGATGTTGCCATTCAGTGTCATTGCTATCATTCATCCACGATCCAATGACCCCAAATTTAGATATACTCAGATGGTGTAGATGATTTAGTTTTAAATATTTCAACAAAGTATAATATCCATTCCATTATAAAGAGTAATTTCAATTTGGACATTGACCATCTAGAAAAGCATGAAGTGAGTCTGTGCTCCAAATTCCAAGTGCCAATTTCTTGACCATCCAAACAACATAATTCAGGTTCAATTATGAATAATGTCATGTATCATTTGGTACTGGACCCAATTTAATTCCGTGCCCCTCAGTGTCAACAGCCAAACGAAGCTTCACCATTGCCTAGTCATAACTGAACCCAATTGAATACTCATAATTTATGTTTTTTTATTGAATACTCATAATTGTGTAAGTATACCTCTGGACTATTGTATATTGCGCTCATTAACCATTGCCCATTCATTTTTTTGTATTGTTGTCTACCTACTCCAATCTAAAGTGTCGGCTTTTTAAGTCATGAGGTGATCTTCAACATGATACTTTGGCATTTAACCATCAAATTTGGGTGCAAACATGTTGCCTCACGGAAAATATATATAATATATTTGATAATAAACCCCATTATATCAAAAAGATATCTGGGTATTAATAATTATTTTTGTAATACATGCTTGCTCAAACCTAGGAATTGTTGTACTAAAATTCTAAAGAAACTACATTTTATACCGAAAGTAGCTACTAATTTTCAATAGCTATCTTAAGCAAGAAAAAACAGGATGAAACAACAAAACTTAAAAATGTACTCCCTTCGTATAGTAATATATGACCTTTTAGATCACTAATAGTACAAAACAAGACAAACCTAGGTGAAAAGTCAAAGAAAAAATGAATAAGGAACTAATGGTAGTACAGAAAAACACTGGTAAATTAAAAGAAAATCCATATTACTAGTAAGAAGTCGCATGTTTGCTCATAAGGGATGCTCACTTGGTAATAAAATTAATGATTCTGGTAAAAGAAAACACTAGTAGGCTTGCACTGCTAAGTCGCCTAAAAACAATTGCAAGTTTTTTCTTCATAATTCCTAATCACCTAGTGGATGGAAAAGGAAATAGCAGAAGGAATATTTCTAGCCAGTTGCGAGACTTAACTCGGTCTTGCCTTCAGTGTGACGCTACTGTGTGTCGGCGCAATACTAAAGCTCTCGAGGGAGTTTTTTCTTCTTTCTGGTTTTCTTTATCGGGTTTTGACTGTTTCAAATCAGTTTGCTTCGGGTTTCTTTGGTTTTTCTTTGTTTTTAGCTTTTCTTTTTCTCCGGTTTCCTTTGTTTCTTTTTCTGTTTTTGAATGGTTTTCTTTGGGTTTTTTATTTTTATTTAATAATTTTCCACTTTTCATACACATTGTATATTTTTTATATACATCATGATATTTTTATACATTTCAATAAGTTTGAAATACATGATTATATTTTTTTAAACATATGATTTGATGTTTACCTTTAAAGTACACATATATATTTTTCATATACCTTTTAAATCTTATTTATCTACCTAATAATAAATCATTAACTATTTCTGGTCATCCGTCATTCAAGTTACCCCTAAAATTACAAAATATTACTCACCAATGTCATCTATAAGTGACAAAAAAAACATTTCACACAGAAAAATCGAAGACACGGCCGGCCTATGTAGGAACCACGTATACTACGCTGTGCGCGCTAGAAAATGGCAATGCTCGTCAGCTTGGGCCGGTCCATCTGTGCCCGACGAGATTTTAATTTTTGGTTTTCCTTTTCCATTAATGTTTTTTTCTACTTTAAGAATTTTCAAAAGTTCCGAAAATAAGTAAAAATGAGAATTTACAAATAAATTTCTTTCATTTCATAAATGTTTGTCGATTCAGAAAATGTTTGCGATTTTTTAAAAGATATTTTAAAATTTTACAAAATATCCTCGAGGAATAAAAATACGATCATGAATTTTATAAAAAGTTTGTATATTCAAAAATGGTTATGAAATTTTAAAAAATTCATCAATCCATAAAATATTTACATAATAAAAAAATGCTCAATTTTTAACAACAATTCAATTTAAAAAAATCGCAAATTTTAAAACAAATGCTGGGGTAATAAAAACACGTTCATGAATTCTTTTTAAAGTTCGTATATTTTTTAATGAAATTGCACATAAATCAACAATCCAAAAAATATTCTATCAAATCCTTAAAAATTATTCGTTCATTAATTTTGAAAATTGTTTCATCAAATCCTTAAAAAGATCGATTCTAGAAATATTCGCTAATTAAAGAAAAATGTTTTGAAAATGTTCACAGATTTTTTAACAAATGTTCGCAAATAGCATAAAATATTCAAGATTTTTTTCTTGATTTTAGAAAATTTTCGCGAATTTGAAAAATGTTCACAATTTCAAATATGTTCTCGCGTTTAGAATTATCTTTAAGATTTTTAAAATTCATTCATGATTTCATGAAAATAGAGTGATAGTGTATGTCGATGATGTAGTGAAATGTGGCCATGGCCATTTGAGATTATGTTTTTTCTCCTATTGCAAGCACGGGCCATTTTGCTAGTGTATATATATGTTTAGAAAATTCTGAATACAGGATTAACACTTTTTAGAATTCATAATTTTGAACAATTTTTTAAAGTATGTGCAAGCATTTTCTTAATTGTATTTTTTGAACACATTTGTTATTAATTGTATGGAACACTTCTTTTAGACCACTCTAACTTCTTGTGTACATTGTATAACATTTTCTAAAATGTTGCAAATTTAAACGTGTAATATTTTTTAAATATTAACCTACATTTTTTTAAGGTTAAGTTTTTTTTGGCATACACTGACTTTTCTTTACATTGTATAATCATTATGTAAAAATGCCACGTGCAAGTGTTTGGAAACAAGTGAACATTTTTTAGTATCATAACATATTTTAGAATGCTATCAACATTTTTCTTAAATATGCTAAAAAAATCTTACAGCAAATTATCGATTTTTTTAAATTCATGGTTTTATACATTTGCGAGTAAGTTTTTTCAATATATATATATATATACTGTTTTCAAAAAATTGAAAAACAAATTAATTAATGAATAAATAGAGAAAAAAACAATCCTGAAGGAAGCAACTTAGGCCAGGCCATTAGTAGCGACGCTTGAGGCGCAAGGTCCTGTTTTGCTACAAAGCCTCTCCCTCGGCCCAAAATTCCATTTTTTTGGGTTGACTCTTCTGTCAGGGCCTTCGCCTATGGAATGGAACTGGACGCGGTCGCCGACGGAGGGCTGACGACGGCGGCCATGGCGACGCCGACCCTGACGGGCGTGGTGAGGGTGGAGAAGGTGAGGGGAAGGTCGACGGTCACCAGGTGCTTCGCCAAGTATCCGCTCAAGATCATCGTCCCCTCCATGGCACCTACCTCCTCTGTCGCTCCCTCGCTCAGAGAGGAGGTAGATTGGCTCGCTCAACTGACCTCGCCACGTGGCAGGTCTGCCTCGCTTCCTTCGGCGTCGTCTGGCTCTACGTCCTCACCTACGGTGACGACATCGTCTCCGTGAGCCTTCTCTCCAATTCCGTTATCCTGACCAATTGGCACCCGCACAAAGGAGGGAAGCCAAGTGCGGGCTCTTCCTTGAGAGTGCATTTTGTTCATGCAGGGATAAGATCTTCTGCGCGGTGACAGTCGGTGATGGGTGCACAGCGGCGATGACGACATAGGCCTCCACCAAGGTGAATCTACTTCTTATGTTTTTGATGACAATTCGACCAAAGAACCCATGCACTCGTTTTTATGTTGTAGGAAATAAACGACAATGCACTTCTTAATATGTACTCTCTCTGCCTCAAAATATAAGACGTTTGGTGTCAAAAAAACTTCTTACATTTTGAGACAAAGGAAGTGCTAGAAACTAATCTGGAAGAGTCGGACCCCCCGCCCCCCACACAGAGTACGCAACTTCGCCTGGAGACTATCTACTGACTCTCTTCCGACGTGGAAAAACAAGCACAAGATCGGTTTGGAGATTTCTAGTTTATGCCGAGTATGTGGCATGGAAGAATAGGACAACTTTCATCCGTTCTTGAGATGCCTGTTCGGACGAGACCTATATTTAATTATGGTGGGCGTGTGGAGCCTTCCCTCGATGGATTTTTCATTAAAAACGGGCAAAGAATGGCTAGTCCACTCATTAACCCAGTTGAGTGATATTCAGAGATGCATGTTGCTGCTAATTTTCTGGAGGAGTTGGTATATCTGCAACGAAGTAACTCATGCAAAACCCGTGTCCCCATGATTACTTCAATACGATTCCTGCAGAAGTATCTCAATGAACTATTCGACATCAAACTTAATTTTCAATGTGATCCGGTTAAGGGTTAGGGTTGCATCACCTATGATACGATGGCAGTTCCTCCTACCGTGCGCCTACCACCCAATGTCTCATTGTGGTTGCCACCCCGGGAGTGCTGGGTGAAGCTCAACACGGATGGGTCGTACTTCGAAGGCAGATCAGGCGCTGGGATGATATTGTGAGATGAATCGGGTTCTATAATCTACTCAGGATGCCGAGCCCTTTTTGTGTTAGGGATGCCCTAGAGGCGGAGCTATGTGTGTTGGAAATATGCCCTAGAGGCAATAAATAAAGTGTTTATTATTGTATTTCCTTGTTCATGATAATCGTTTATTATCCATGCTATAATTGTATTAATTGGAAACATGGATACATGTGTGGATACATAGACAAACACAATGTCCCTAGTATGCCTCTAGTGAACTAGCTCGTTGATTGAAAGATGGTTAAGATTTCCTAGCCATGGACTGAGATGTCATTTGATAACGGGATCACATCATTAGGAGAATGATGTGATGGACAAGACCCAAACTACAAACGTAGCTTATGATCGTGTCAGTTTATTGCTACTGTTTTCTGCATGTCAAGTATATGTTCCTATGACCATGAGATCATGCAACTCACAGATATCGGAGGAGTACCTTGTGTGTATCAAACGTCGCAACGTAACTGGGTGAATATAAAGGTGCTCTAAAGGTGTCTCCGAGGGTGTCTATTGAGTTGGCATGGATCAAGACTGGGATTTGTTACTCCGTGTGACGGAGAGGTATCTCAGGGCCCACTCGGTAATACAACATCACAATAAGCCTTGCAAGCAATGTGACTAAGTGTTGGTCACGGGATCTTGTATTACGGAACGAGTAAAGAGACTTGCCAGTAACGAGGTTGAACTAGGTATGGAGATACCGACGATCGAATCTCGGGCAAGTAACATACTGAAGAACAAAGGGAACATCATAAGGGATTAACTGAATCCTTGACATAGAGGTTCAACCGATAAAGATCTTCGTAGAATATGTAGGAACCAATGTGGACATCCAGGTCCCGCCATTGGTTATTGACCGTAGAGGTGTCTCGATCATGTCTACATAGTTCTCGAACCCACAGGGTCTGCACACTTAAGGTTTGGTGACGTTTCGGTAGTATAGAGTTATGTATGGTGGTGACTGAAGTTTGTTCAGAGTCCCGGACGAGATCCTGGACGTCACGAGGAGCTCCGGAATGGTTCGGAGGTAAAGATTCATATATAGGAAGTCCTGTTTTGGTCGCCGGAAAAGTTCCGGGCTTATCGGTAGTGTACCGGGAGTGCCGGTAGTGTACCGGGAGACCTCCGGGAGGGGTATTTCGACCCAAGAGGCTTCATGGGCTGTGGGAGAGTGAATCAGCCCTTAGTGGGCTGGTGGAAACTCCCACATAAGGCCCATGTGGCTGGAGAAGAAAACCCAAAAGGAAAAAGGTGGAAAAAGGAAAAAAGGAAAAAAAAAGGATGAATCCTAATCCTACTAGGAGTGGAGGAGGTGGACTCCTCCTCTCCTAGTTCGGCCGAAGCCTAGAAGGCTTGGAGGCCAAGCTGCCTCTCCTCCTCTCCTCCTATATATACTGGTGGTATTGAGGGTTTTTGCACTAGATTTTCAGCCACGTGCTACCCGTTCCTCCGGTGCATAGTTTCTCCTCTAGATCAGTTTTTTGTAGTACTTAGGCGAAGCCCTGCCGGAATTGCTCCACCACCATCGCCGGAGCGCCGTCAGGCTGCCGGATAACTCTTCTTCCTCTCCACTCCTTGCTGGATCAAGACGGTGGAGATCGTCATCAAGCTGTATGTGTGCTGAACGCGGAGGTGCCGTCCGTTCGGTGCTAGATCGGAAGGATCGTGGTCAAGTTTGTGAGACGGATCGTGATCAAGTTCGTGGGACGGATCGTGATCGGATCGCGGGACGGATCGTGATTGGATCGCGGGACGGATCGTGATTGTATCGCGGGACGCACGGCAATTTGGATCGCGAAGACGTTCGACTACACCAACCGCGTTTCTTAACGCTTCCCGCTTAGCAATCTATAAGGGTATGTAGATCCACTCTCCCTATCGTAGATGCTCATCACCATGGATAGATCGTCGTGTGCGTAGGAAATTTTTCGTTTCCCATGCAACGTTCCCCAACAGTGGTATCAGAGCTAGGTCTATGTGTAGATGAGATCTCGAGTAGAACACAAAAGGTTTGTGGGCGTTGATGCTTAGATTGCTTCCTCCCTTGGTCGGATTTTGGTTTAGCGGTATTGTGAGATGAAGCGGCCTGGACCAACATTACTCGTACGCTTATGAGAGATCGGTTCCCTCGACGCAACTTGTTGCCTAGATGGCTTGCGGGTGGCAGTTTCTCTCACTTTAGTTGGATCGGATTCGACAAAGGCGGTCCTTGGGAAGGTTGAAAAGCAAATTATGTATCACCGTTGTGGTTTGTGCATAGGTGAGAATCGTTCTTGCTAGAAACCCGTAGCAGCCACGTAAAACATGCAACAACAATTAGAGGACGTCTAACTTGTTTTTGCAGGGTATGTTGTGATGTGATATGGCCAATTACATGATGTGATATATGTGATGTATGAGATGATCATGTGATGTATAGAATTTCACTACTTGCATGTCGATGAGTATGGAAACTGGCAGGAGCCATAGGTTGTCTTTAATTATTGTATGACCTACGTGTCAATCATTAAGCGCTATGTAATGCTTTACTTTATCGCTAAACGGTAGCAATAGTAGTAGAAGCATGCAGGGCGTGACAACCTCGATGGCAACACGTTTATGGAGATCAAGATGATGGAGATCATGTTGTCATGCTGGTGACGATGAAGATCATGCCGGTGCTTTCAAGATGGAGATCTAAAGCACAAGTTCATGGCCATATCATGTCACTTATGAATTGCATGTGATGTTAATCCTTTTATGCACCTTGTTATGCTTAGTACGACGGTAGCATTATAAGGTGATCCCTCACTTAAATTTCAAGATAAAATTGTGTTCTCCCCGAGTGTGCACCGTTGCGAAAGTTTGTCGTGTTGCGACACCATGTGATGATCGGGTGTGATAGACTCTACGTTCACATACAACGGGTGCAAGGCAGTGTTGCACGCGTAGAACACTTGGGTTAAACTTGACGAGCCTAGCATGTATATACATGGCCTCGGAACACAAGAGACCGAAAGGTCGAACATGAGTCATATAGTAGATATGATCAACATAATGATGTTCACCATTGAAGCCACCTCAACTCACGTGATGATCGGACTTGAGTTGGTGGATTTGGATCATGTGACACTCAGATGACCTAAGGGATGTCAATTTGAGTGGGAGCTTTAGTAATTTGATTAACTAAACTCATTATCTTGAACAATACTCTAAGTGAACTTTGCATATTTATGTTGTAGATTAATGGTTCGCGCAGTAGCACCCCTGAATTTTAATGCGTTCCTAGAGAAAGCTAAACTGAAAGATGATGGAAGTAGCTTTGTTGACTGGGCCCGTAATCTAAGGATTATCCTCACGGCTTCCCAGAAATCATATGTCCTTGATGCACCGCTTGGTGACCAACCAGAAGACATGACCTCCGAAGACGTTAAGAACGCTTGGGAGGCACGTACTAGAGATTACTCAATAGTTCAGTGTGCAATATTGTATGGCTTAGAACCGGGACTTCAAATACGTTTTGAATGTCATGGAGCATATGAGATGTTCCAGGAGTTGAAGTTTATCTTTCAGAAGAACGCCCGGATCGAGAGGTATGAAACCTCCGATAAGTTCTATGCTTGCAAGATGGAGGAGAACGGGTCTATCGGTGAACATATACTCAGAATGTCTGGGTATTCAACTCGTCTAGCGGAGTTGGGAATTGCCCTTCCGCCAGAGGCGATCACTGACAGAGTTCTTCAATCACTGCCACCTAGTTACAAGAGCTTTGTGATGAACTATAACATGCACGGGATGAACAAGTCAGTCACTGAGCTGTTTGCGATGCTGAAAGTCACTGAGTCTGAAATCCAGAAAGAACATCAAGTGTTGATGGTCAATAAAACCACTAGTTTAAAGAAAAATGGCGAGGGCAAAGGCAAGAACGGTAAAACCAAGAAGGATGGCAAAGCAGTTGCTACTCCTACAAAGAAGCATAAGCATGGACCTAAGCCAGAAACTGAGTGCTTTCATTGCAAGGGAACTGGTCACTGGAAGCGGAACTGCCCCAAGTACCTGGCTGACAAGAAGGCGGCCAACGACAAACAAGGTATATATGATATACATGTTATTGATGTGTACCTTACTAGCTCTCGTAGTAGTGCCTGGGTATTTGATACCGGTTCAGTTGCTCACATTTGCAACTCAAAGCAGGAACTACAGAATAAACGAAGCTGGCAAAGGATGAAGTGATGATGCGCATGGGAAATGGTTCCAAGGTTGATGTGATCGCCATCGTCACACTCTCTCTTCGATTACCATCGGGATTAGTGATGAACCTGAATAATTGTTATTTAGTGCCTGCGTTAAGCATGAACATTATATCTGGATCTTGTTTATTGCGAGACGGTTACTCATTTAAATCAGAGAATAAAGGTTGTTCTATTTATATGAGTAATATCTTTTATGGTCATGCACCCAATGTTAGGGGTTTATTCATATTGAATCTTGATAGTGATGACACACATGTTCATAACATTGATGCCAAAAGATGTAGAATTGATAATGATAGTACCACTTTCTTGTGGCACTACCGTTTAGGTCATATTGGTGTAAAACGCATGAGGAAGTTCCATGCTGATGGACTTTTGGAGTCACTTGATTTTGAATCACTTGACACATGTGAACCATGCCTCATGGTTAAGATGACTAAAACGCCGTTCTCTGGAACAATGTAACGGGCGAGTGACTTATTGGAAATCATACACACTGATGTGTGCGGTCCAATGAATGTTACAGCGCGTGGTGGATATCGTTATTTTCTCACATTCACTGATGACTTAAGTAGATATGGGTATATTTACTTAATGAAACACAAGTCTGAAACGTTTGAAAAGTTCAAGCAATTTCAGAGTGAAGTTGAGAATCATCGTAACAAGAAGATTTAGTTCCTGCAATCTAATCGAGGAGGTGAATATCTGAGTTATGAGTTTGGCAGTGACTTAAGATAGTGTGGAATTGTTTCACAGTTGACACCGCCCGGAACACCACAACGTAATGGTGTGTCCGAACGTCGTAATCGAACCTTATTAGATATGGTGCGTTCTATGATGTCTCTTGCTGATTTGCCACTATCGTTTTGGGGTTATGCGTTAGAGACAGCTGCATTCACTTTAAATAGGGCACCATCAAAATCCGTTGAGACGACGCCATATGAACTGTGGTTTGGCAAGAAGCCAAAGTTGTCGTTTCTTAAAGTTTGGGGATGTGATGCTTATGTCAAAAAGCTTCAGCCTGAAAAGCTGGAACCCAAAGCGGAGAAATGCGTCTTCATAGGATACCCGGAAGAGACAGTCGGATATACCTTCTATCTCAGATCCGAAGGCAAAGTGTTTGTCGCTAAAAACGGAACATTTCTTGAGAAAGAGTTTCTCTCGAAAGAATTGAGTGGGAGGAAAATAGAGCTTGATGAGGTTATTGAACCTTTACTTCAACCAGAAAGTAGCGCAACGCAGAAAGATGTTTCTGTGGAACCTACGACGGTAGAAGAGGAAGTTAATGATGATGATCATGAAGCTTCGGATCAAGCAGCTATTGAACCTCATAGGTCGACAAGGCCGCGTACTACCCCTGAGTTGTACGGCAACCCTGTCTTGGAGGTCATGTTATTGGACAACAATGAACCTACGAGCTATGGAGGAGCAATGATGGGCCCGGATTCCGAGAAATGGTTAGAGGCCATGAAATCCGAGATGGGATCCATGTATGAAAACAAAGTATGGACTTTGGAAGTATTACCTGAAGGGCGAAAGGCCATTCAGAACAAATGGATCTTTAAGAAGAAAACAGACGCGGACGGTAATGTCACCGTCTATAAAGCTCGACTTGTGGCAAAGGGTTTTTCACAAGTTCAAGGAGTTGACTACGATGAGACTTTCTCACCCATAGAGATGCTTAAGTCTGTCAGAATCATGTTAGCAATAGCTGCCTATTTCGACTATGAAATTTGGCAAATGGATGTAAAAACAGCGTTCCTCAACGGTTTCCTTGAGGAAGAGTTGTATATGATGCAACCCGAAGGTTTTGTCGATCCAGAGAATGCTGACAGAGTTTGCAAACTCCAGCGATCCATTTATGGACTGGTGCAAGCATCTCGGAGTTGGAATAAGCGCTTTGATGAGGTGATCAAAGCGTTTGAGTTTATACAAGTTTACGGAGAAGCTTGTATTTACAAGAAAGTGAGTGGGAGCTCTATAGCGTTTCTAGTATTATATGTGGATGACATATTGTTGATTGGAAACAATATAGAAATGCTGGAAAGCGTGAAGGAATATTTGAACAAGAGTTTTTCAATGAAGGACCTAGGAGAAGCTGCTTTCATATTAGGCATTAAGATCTATAGAGATAGATCGAGACGCTTAATAGCACTTTCACAGAGCACATACCTTGATAAAGTTTTGAAGAAGTTCAAAATGGAACAGTCCAAGAAGGGGTTCTTGCCTGTATTACAAGGTGTGAAGTTGAGTAAGACTCAATGCCCAGTAACTGCAGAAGATAGAGAAAAGATGAGTGTCATCCCCTATGCTTCAGCCATAGGCTCTATCATGTATGCAATGCTGTGCACAAGACCCGATGTCAGCCTTGCCATAAGTATAGCCGGAAGGTTTCAAAGTGCTCCTGGAATGGAGCACTGGTAAGCGGTCAAGAATATCCTTAAGTACCTGAAAAGGACCAAGGAAATGTTTCTCGTTTATGGAGGTGATGAAGAGCTCGTCGTAAAGGGTTACGTCGATGCAAGCTTTGACACTGATCCGGACGACTCTAAGTCGCAAACCAGATACATATTTATTCTTAACGGGGGAGCGGTAAGCTGGTGCAGTTCCAAGCAAAGTGTGGTAGCTTATTCTACGTGCGAAGCGGAATACATCGCAGCCTCGGAGGTGGCGAAGGAAGGTGTCTGGATGAAGCAGTTCATGACAGATCTTGGAGTAGTGCCCAGTGCACTGAATCCAATGAATCTGTTCTGTGACAACACTGGTGCCATTGCTCTGGCCAAGGAACCAAGGTTTCACAAGAGGACCAGGCACATAAAGCGACGCTTCAACTCCATCCGTGATTACATCTTGGAGAAAGACATAAATATTTGCAAAGTGCACACGGATCTGAATGTTGCAGACCCGTTGACTAAACCTCTTGCAAGGGCTAAACATGATCAACACTAGAACTGCATGGGTGTTCGATTCATTACAATGTAAATCACATAGTGATGTGAACTAGATTATTGACTCTAGTGCAAGTGGGAGATTGTTGGAAATATGCCCTAGAGGCAATAAATAAAGTGTTTATTATTGTATTTCCTTGTTCATGATAATCGTTTATTATCCATGCTATAATTGTATTAATTGGAAACATGGATACATGTGTGGATACATAGACAAACACAATGTCCCTAGTATGCCTCTAGTGAACTAGCTCGTTGATTGAAAGATGGTTAAGGTTTCCTAGCCATGGACATGAGATGTCATTTGATAACGGGATCACATCATTAGGAGAATGATGTGATGGACAAGACCCAAACTACAAACGTAGCTTATGATCGTGTCAGTTTATTGCTACTGTTTTCTGCATGTCAAGTATATGTTCCTATGACCATGAGATCATGCAACTCACAGATATCGAAGGAGTACCTTGTGTGTATCAAACGTCGCAACGTAACTGGGTGACTATAAAGGTGCTCTACAGGTGTCTCTGAGGGTGTCTGTTGAGTTGGCATGGGTCAAGACTGGGATTTGTTACTCCGTGTGACGAGAGGTATCTCAGGGCCCACTCGGTAATACAACATCACAATAAGCCTTGCAAGCAATGTGACTAAGTGTTGGTCACGGGATCTTGTATTACGGAACGAGTAAAGAGACTTGCCAGTAACGAGGTTGAACTAGGTATGGAGATACCGACGATCGAATCTCGGGCAAGTAACATACTGAAGAACAAAGGGAACATCATATGGGATTAACTGAATCCTTGACACAGAGGTTCGACCGATAAAGATCTTTGTAGAATATGTAGGAACCAATGTGGACATCCAGGTCCCGCCATTGGTTATTGACCGTAGAGGTGTCTCGGTCATGTCTACATAGTTCTCGAACCCGCAGGGTCTGCACACTTAAGGTTTGGTGACGTTTCGGTAGTATAGAGTTATGTATGGTGGTGACCGAAGTTTGTTCGGAGTCCCGGATGAGATCCTGGAAGTCACGAGGAGCTCTGGAATGGTCCGGAGGTAAAGATTCATATATAGGAAGTCTTGTTTTGGTCACCGGAAAAGTTCCGGGCTTATCGGTAGTGTACCGGGAGTGCCGGTAGTGTACCGGGAGTGCCGGTAGTGTACCGGGAGACCTCCGGGAGGGGTATTTCGACCCAAGAGGCTTCATGGGCTGTGGGAGAGTGAATATCAGCCCTTAGTGGGCTGGTGGAAACTCCCACACAAAGCCCATGTGGCTGGAGAAGAAAACCCAAAAGGAAAAAGGTGGAAAAAGGAAAAAAGGAAAAAAAAGGATGAATCCTAATCCTACTAGGAGTGGAGGAGGTGGACTCCTCCTCTCCTAGTTCGGCCGAATCCTAGAAGGCTTGGAGGCCAAGCTGCCTCCTCTCCTCCTATATATACTGGTGGTATTGAGGGTTTTTGCACTAGATTTTCAGCCACGTGCTACCCGTTCCTCCGGTGCATAGTTTCTCCTTTAGATCGGTTTTTTGAAGTGCTTAGGCGAAGCCCTGCCGGAATTGTTCCACCACCATCGCCGGAGCGCCATCAGGCTGCCGGAGAACTCTCATCCTCTCCACTCCTTCTTGCTGGATCAAGACGGTGGAGATCGTCATCAAGTTGTACGTGTGCTGGACGCGGAGGTGTCGTCCGTTCGGTGCTAGATCGGAAGGATCATGGTCAAGTTCGTGAGACGGATCGTGATCAAGTTCGTGGGACGAATCGTGATCGGATAGCGGGACGGATCGTGATTGGATCGCGGGACGCACGACGATTTGGATCGCGAAGACGTTCGACTACACCAACCGCGTTTCTTAACGCTTCTCGCTTAGCGATCTACAAGGGTATGTAGATCCACTCTCCCTCTCGTAGATGCTCATCACCATGGATAGATCTTCGTGTGCGTAGGAAATTTTTTGTTTCCCATGCAACGTTCCCCAACAATGTGCATGTATGGAAGGGCTCTCCTTCACTATCCAACGACCGGATCAGCCAATTGAGATCGAGATGGATTCGAGCACGACAGTGGCTATGATTTCATGTAATGAGGTGCACCGCTCTATCTATGATGCGTTTGTTGGTGAAATTAAGCATCTTCGGAGTCTTAGAAATACTTGTATTACTCTTATTCCTAGTTGTCAGAATAAAGCGGGAGATAAACTCGCTAGTTTTACCAGAGTAGAGTGTCGAACTATGACTTGGGTCGGTTCGGCCCAGAGGATGTGTTCTGATTTTCCAAGAGATTGTAAGAACCTGGTTCCTGCGTAATACAAGTATTATTGCCGCAAAAAAATTCAATAGCTATCTTAAGCAAGAAAAAACTAGGATGAAACAGCAAAACTTAAAATGTACTTCCTGTGTGTAATATATGACCTTTTAGATCACTAATAGTAAAAAATAAGACAAACCTAGGTGAAAAGTTGAAGAAAAAATGAATAAGAAACTAATGGTGGTACAAAAAAAACCTTGGTCAATTAAAAGAAAAGCATTATTACTAGTAGGAAGTTGCATGCTTGCTCTTAAGGGATGCTCACTTGGTAATACAGTAATGATTCTGGTAAAAGAAAACACTAGTGGGCTTGCACTTCTAAGTCGCCCAAAACAATTGCATTTTTTTTTTCAGAATTCCTAATCACCTAGTGGATGGAAAATGAAATAGCGCAAGGAATATTTTTAGCCTGTTACGAGACTTAACCCGGTCTCGCCTCTAGCGTGGCGCTACTGTGTCAACGCGATAATAAAGCTCTCGAGGGAGTTTTTTCTTCTCTCTCGTTTTCTTTATCGGGTTTTGACTGTTTCAAATCAGCTTCCTTCGGGTTTTCTTTCTTTTTTAGCTTTTCTTCTGCTTTGGTTTCCTTTGTTTATTTTTTCTGTTTTTGAATGGTTTTCTTTGGGTTTTTTATATTTATTTAATAATTTTCTAGTTTTTATACACACTGTACATTTTTTATATATGTCATGATAATTTTATACATGTTTAATATGTTCGAAATGTAAGAATACATTTTTTAAAACATATGCTTTGATGTCTACTTTCAATGTACACATTATATATTTTTCATATAACTTTTAAATATTATTTATATACATGTTTAGAAAATTTCGAATACAGGATTAACATTTTTTCGAATTCAGAATTTTGAATGTTTTTTAAAGTATATGTCAAACATTTTCTTAATTGTATTTTTGAACACGTTTTCTCTTAATTGTATGGAACACTTCTCTTAAACTACGCTAACTTGTTGTGTACATTGTATAACGTTTTCTAAAATGTTGCAAATATGTGTGATATTTTTTTAATATTAACCTACATTTTTTTAATGTTCCGTTTTTTCTTGACATACACTAACTTTTGTTTACATTGTATAATCATTATTTAAAAATGACACGTGCAATTGTTTGGAAACGAGTGGACATTTTTTAAATATTATAACATATTTTAAAATGCTATCAACATTTTTCTAAATTATGCTAAATTAGTATTACGCCATATTATCGATTTTTCAAATTCATGGTTTTATAAATTGGTGAGTAATTTTTTTCCTACATATATATATATATTCATAATGTTTTCAGAAAAAAACAAAAAATGAATGAATGAAAAATAGAGAAGAAAACAATCCTGAAGGAAGCAACTTAGGCCAGCCCATTAGTAGCGAGGCCTGAGGCGATAGACGCGAGGTTCTGTTTTGCTACAAAGCCTCTGAACGGCCCAAACTTCGATTTCTTGGGTTGACCCTTCTGGAAGGGCCTGGGGAATGGAACTGGACGCGGTCGCCGACGGAGGGCCGGCGACGGCGGCCGAGGCGACGCCGACGCCGACAGGCGTGGTGCTGGTGGAGAAGGTGAGGGGAAGGTCAGCGGTCACCAGGTGCTTCGCCAAGTATCCGCTCAAGATCATCGTCCCCTCCAAGGTACCTACCTCCTCTGCCGCTCCGTCGCTCAGACCGGAGGTAGATTGGCTCGCTCAACTGACGTCGCCACGTGGCAGGTCGGCCCCGCCTCCTCCGGCGCCGTCTGGCTCTACTTCCTCACCTACGGCGGCGGCATCGTCTCTGTGAGCCTTCTCTCCGATTCCGTTATCCTGACCAATTGGCACCTGCGCACAGGAGGGAAGCCAAGTGCGGGCTCTTCCCTGAGAGTGCGTTCTGTTCATGCAGGGGGATAAGATCTCCTGCGCGGTGACAGTCGGTGATGGGTGCACGGCGGCGATGACGACGCAGGCCTCCACCAAGGTGATTCTACTTCTAATGTTTCTGGTGACAATTCGACTGAAGAATCTGTGCACTCGTTCAATGTGGTAGACAATAAACGGCAATGCACTTCTTAATATGTACTGCCTCTTGTCTCAAAATATAAGACGTTTGGTGTCAAAAAACTTCTTACATTTTGAGACAGAGGTAATACTTGGTATAACTTTTCCCCGCAAAAAGTATGTATAATTTTGTGGTGTTAATTTTTTTATCAATGTAGGAAACTGATTACTGTTCGCTAGACAAATTATCAAAAAAATTCTTGGTATGGCTTGAGTTCTATTGTTAGCAGCTTGCTAAATCGTTCTACTGAACAACTGACACGCCTCTTTGGTCAATGTATAAACATGGGCAGTTGCCAATTTTGAACTTTAAAAGCTAATTCTCCAGCAAGTCACTGTTTGTTTCCTAATCGCAAGTACATGTGTAGGTTTACAAGGCTGTGGGTTTAAAATGTTCCGAGCAGGTACTAGAGGTAATGTTTCTCTAAAGGAAATTGATACATCTTGGCCCTCGATTTCTAAGGTGACTGCTTCAATTATTACAAATATAACAATAATTTGTCTCATGCAGTAGGCAACAGTTGGAAAAGATGCACTGCTTGCAGTTATTCCAGACCCCGTAACCTGCTTCTCAACCGCTCGATACTACCAGAAGCAAGTGTTTCACGTATCTGGGGATTCAAACTTGGTCATTGTGGATTGGTTTACAAGTGGCCGGTATGAGAGTGGAGAAAAATGGGACTTCAACTCCTACAAGAGTGTTAACCACATTCTTTTGGAAGAGTATCAGCCTCTGTTTATCGACTCGGTGTGAGCTTGTGCCTTTCTCCTAGCATGTGCCAGATTAAGTTATAATCATCTCCGTTTGAATCGTTACTTATCCTCAACATCATGCCATGATAACCATTCCATGTCTGAACAGGTTCTATTGGAACAAGGCTCAAATTGTACTATTGCTGAGCGGATGCAGGAATATAACGTCGTTGCGATGGTTGTATTATTGGGGTAAGTTCATCTGGCACTGATACATATATTTCTCTTCGACCTCTACAGATATGACAGTGAGAAGGACAATTTATGAACTGCCTAGTTAGGTTTAACAAAGTATTCCTATTAGATAAGAATCAGTTTCAGACTACACTGAAAGGCATGAATGTACAATTATGCATATATCAGTTCAGTCAATGAGCACTACTTTTTTCTCCGGTCATGTTTCTCTATTGTGCCAGAGGTTCTCCGGCTTGGTGTTTAGAAATTGTTACAGTGTAAAACTGCACCTGGTTCCTAGTATGTTGTGTCAAGGCTATTCGTACTCCCGAGTTAACATAAAATCTGCTAATGCTTTTCAAAAGAAACATAAATGTACTAGTTCTCAGTAATCATGTCCTATCATTTTTATTTATTTTTGGATCCTATGAAATCGTGGAAACATGTCCCTACTGGGAGCCTGGCTGCCTGAATGTGAACCATGTTGCTGAGGATTCCCTTTGCAGGCCAAAGTTGAAGCACATACAGGATCAGATGCAAGACGAAGTAAAGAACATGATGTCAGTACAACTGCGTCCTCCCACCTCTGGTGGAGGCCGTTACGCTGCAAGGCCGCAGCCCCTACACCCACAGAGCCCCCCGCTCGTTGCCTCTTGCAGTCCATTCGGCCGCACGGTTAGCTGCTGCTCCTTCTTCCTGCAGACCACTACGACCACAACCACTCTGTGCATGCTTGGCTCACAGTACACGTGACGACATCTGTTTTTCGGTTGCTGCAGGGCACTGGCATGGTCGCCCGGATAGTGGCGGTGAGCACCGAGTCCGTATACACCTTCCTGAGATATCATCTGGCAGCGCTTGAACCGTTCCTTGGCGTTGCCCCTTATTCTGCGTCATGAAGCTAGCAAGTAAGGCCAGAAGCTGCTGAGAGTCTCCGGATCATGAAACCTCGGCGCAGATGAATAATGGAGCTGTAAATCGCTGAGGCATACACAGTTTTTTTTTTTGAGGCATACACAGCGTAAATGCTGGGTTGCTTGGGCCAATTCGTGTTACCTGGGCCTTATTTGTCTGTGCAATTTAGGGCCCAAAATATAAGTGTTCCTTATCCTCGTTCTTGGCTTGTATCATCATCACTGCGGATCTTGAAAAAAATCATAAATGCAAAGTGGTCATCGACTGAAGTCGATGTGATGTGATTACCAATATGAACTTGGATGGATCACGAAGTTGTGCACACAGGCGCTGGGAGGTGAAGTCGGAGGCGGCGCACGTGTAGGGAGCTGCACACCGCGTCCAAAACTTCGGCCGGCCATCCGTCCAGAGAGGGAGGGCGCTGGCTGGACGCCGACGAATGATGAGGCGAAGGGAAGGGAGGAGGGAGACCAGCGGTCAAAGCGATGGTACAATGATAATGGAGCGGTGGGGGTTCTGAATCCTCCTGGGCCTGGACTGGGAGATGGGGTGCCGCTGCTGCCTCCCGATTCCCTGCAGCCTCCGTGGGGGCCCCGCCCAGCAGAGCCCGTTGCGCCTCGTCGTGGATGGACCCCCGCCTTTTGTTTTGTTTCCCCCAGCTTTCTCCTCCCATCATTGGGCCTTTCTCTGCACACTCACTAACGTGGAGTACTAGTAAGCAATGACATTGTCTCTCTCAAACAAAAAACTCCTACGAGTAATTACAATAAGATGACATAAGCAGGCTATAAGAACTAGAATATTAGAGCATGGTTAATAGTATAGCCAGCTGCTGGCTATAAGCTTTTGTCATGTCATCTATACCCCATTTTATAGCCAGCATATACAATAGTTGATTAAAAGAGTGTACTACTTTTTTATTATGTAGTTCATCTTTTACTCTCACAAAGTGTCTAGGAGCACGTGCTAGAGCTGGCTCTTCACGAAGAGCCCGCTTACCTTCTCTCTCCTTTTCTCTTTCCTCCAACTAAGCAATAATATACTAGTTTATTTCTTACGGCCCGCTAACTCAACACTATTGTACTTGCTCTATCCTTGCTTAGTTAGAGGAGAGAAAAGAGAAGAAAGAAGAGAAGCAAGCTCTTGGTGAGTAGGCAGCTGCAACACGAAAACCAAGACGCTTTGTGAGATTGTAAGATAAGCCAACTACTAATAAAGTAGTACACACTTAAAACTTATTATTGTATATGCCGACTATTAGGTTTATTCTATATGACATGACAACTCTTTATAGCCGATTGTTGGCTGTATTATTAACCTTGTTCTCCTAAGCAATGATACCTCTATGATGGATGGGGCCTGAGGCGTAGTTGTTGTGATTTCAAAAGAAACACGACCAACCGTGTGATCCCGGGGTCACGGATTCCGCTGCGTCGATGGCGTTATTTCGTGTGAGTTTGTGTAGGTGGTGAGTGTAAACTGGATGGGGGCAGGGGAGACATGGTCGCGCACTGCTCCAAGGACCGGCGCCAGTTTGGGATGGTCCAGGCAGGCAGGCAGGCGGGCAGGGAGGCAGGGGCCGGGCAATGCTTGCTACGCCGATGCGCGGGCGTATCACTTGTGGATTGTCGCCGGTGGTCCTCGATCTGAACAATGCGCTTGGGAAAGCCTGCAGGGGCCTGTTTCCCTTGGGGCTCACACACGTCCTCACAACAAATTCATACTACTACAAACCAGGAAGTTCATTTGGTTAGACGTAATGCAAATATCTTCAGAACTGTAGACTCTTCTTGTTCTATTTATAAACAGAATCCTTCAAATTTCGTGTAAATTTTCCTTGAGCCAAAGAGAAATCCTGGCAGCACCAAGGATGTAGCCTAGCCTAGCCTTCGTGGAAAAAATGCATTACGAGAAGAGGGAGAGAGCACAGTGCTGAACTGTTTATGCTGGCATGTGTGGGTAATTATTACGTACAAGGGTATCCCGTCAAATAAGTTTGTTACCATCCCCACAAAATAACAATATTACTAGTACTAGGGTAGAGGTCGTTGTATGTGGTAAAGCTGACATGCATGAGAGCAGGATGGATGGACGGGACAGGAGAGGGGGGGTTGCGTGTCTGTTCATCGTCTTACACCTACAGGATAGATTCCGCAGGTTTCAAGGGGTGGCGAAGGAGGAGAAGGTATACTGTTGCAACACATCAATCATCCTAGCTGGGCCTTCGTCCTCCTTGGGGTTGGTTATTGCTAGTTATCGCTTTGTTGCTTCCTGTACCATGCAAATGCAAGAGTGGGAGGCGCAAAATATATACACACACAGTGGCAACCAACAAGTGGGACCCAAGGAATTGACATGTGGGGACGTGCTTATTAATCTTTGGCTGTGTGAATTTACCGTGAATTTGAACTTATTTGCCCTAATACACCTTGAATTTGGAAAGCTATTCCAAATTTCCAGCATGATAGTGCGTATGAACATGTTCATGGGGGTTCTCTTCTTAGAATTACTATACAGGGCCATGCATATTTTGAAACTTTGGTGCTTTCAACAAATATTCACTTCGGACGATCACTTGCCCCGATTTGAAAACAAGAAGGTCATAGTGAGAAGTGGACCCACATATCCTTGACCCTCTTTTGTATATATATCGAATTTCTCATATTTGGCTAGATAGCTAGCGCCGGTGCCGCCATAAACGACAAAAAAAACCTCCTATTGACAAGGAACTAGTGTACCCACACTTAATATTCGAGATATTCTTTGTTCATTTTACCATCTTTTGTGACAGACAAAGGGAACAACGCATGTAGCATATCCGCACATTCCAACTATTTGTCGGCACGGTCACCCCTATTGTAAGACTGTGAACGGTGTTCCAGAAAGCCCGACACATATGTGCTCCTAGCACGTGCGGCGGCATGCAAGTACAACGACAAAACCTACAGTTGCACGAATAACTGTAATTGGTCCTCCGTGGAATGCATTGGCACGACGAAAACAAACGCCCCCGGAAGGTCACAACAAGTGGTGAAACAATGCATCATGTTGTGGAACAGGTGCTCTTGTGGGTGCATTGCTACGCATGAATTGACTTGCCAAGTCACATGTCGATCCAAGAGCTGGGCCACATTGATCCCCTGTTGTTTTGGAGATGAGAGGCACAGTATACTCCTAGGCGGTACAAGGAAATAGTGGCCATAGTTTGATGAGACTCAACATGGTTTTGGCGCCAGCTTGTGCGCACATCACAATAATGGAGAATTTGAATTCTTGCCTTGCTACGTTAACTCGGTGGCTAGGAATCTTGGATACGGGCAAGAGCACACGTCCGTAGATCTATAGAGGAGATGTGGTCATGGCAAGGAGACATGAGGTGCAGTTCTATGCAGAAAAAGCTCCCCCATCATCCCAAGTCGGGGTATACAATACAACCCTAGGTCAGTGATCTTTTTTTTTTGGCGAGGACCTAGCTAGTGATCTGGCTTGACTTGTGTCGCCGAAAAGTGGGTCCATTACTCTGCGATCTTGTTTCAATAAAATTTACCCATGCATGCATGCATGCCTTTTTTTTTTGAGGGGGGCATGCATGTCTTAAGTTTCTTGCAAATGGCTTGGAAGGACTGTAGTCCAGGGACGAGGAACACCAAGGAAGTTGCATGCGAGAATGGACGGGGCATCGGATCTAGGAGTACGTACAAAGGAGGTGGCGCACCGGAGCGGTTTTTAGATTTTGCTGGGCTTTCCCGGGCAGTCTGGCTCGGTAGGACCGTGTCTGTGGTCTCGCAGGTCACACGTACGCTGGACCAGGACCACGCACGTATGGATGGCACGGCTCCTCCAGGCATCATGCGTCCGGGCATGCAAAGCTCATTCGACCGGATCGATCGACTCGAGTCGTCCGTGCGTCCCGGCCGACACAAACTCATGGCTCCTGGTCCCATCCGTGCACCACACACCCTGGACCCTGGCTCTGGCCGCATCTACATAACATGCATGCTGCCGAAATAACTTGGTGCTCTTTGGTTGCTACCTAGCTCTTGATCCGCGGTAGCCAGGTCGCTGTCACGACCAGGTCAAATACAAATCCTTTTTTTTCGGGCTTGCTAAAAATCAATCGACTGAGACTTCAATCGACACTACAACGAAGTCTTAATCGATTAAGACTTAGACGCTCCTTTCTTTTATGTTTTCCTGCATGCAAATGCAATACATATCGATCGATCATTTGCTTGAGGTGTGCCAATCAGATGATGCAGGATCAGATCTCAATAGTACGAGGTACCCCAATGCTAATCAACGTACGTCGTGCGTGGCTTCAGATGTGCACGTGGCGCCCGCTACGGCCTACGTACACATGCGCCCCTGCCGTGGTAACGTGCATGGCAGGCCAGAGATCGTGGCCGGTCTCGTGCATGCATGCACTGATGTGATGTACATAAACGTATGTTATGTAATATGTTCGCCGGCCCGTACCGGGGCCTCTTGCTACTGTGCAAGGTGATCGACATCCAAGTGCTTATGGCCTTGCTATTTGTGTGCCCCGCCTCGCTGATCAGGACCCAGCAGCAACACATTTGCATCCTCAGCGGCTCAGCCTGTTGGAGGTATGTTGTCTTGGTGCTGATGCTATAGCTTTCACTGGTTAGGGCGGACATTAGGCTGAATTTAGCGTGTCGGCGACAGTGCGTTCATCTTTCTGGAAGGACTAATGACAGCTTTTTTGTCATACTTGTTCTTTTTACAGGTGTTGTCATTGCTAGTATTATCTGTTGTACTTTGCTTATTGATGTCTTCATTAGTCTCATTGCTTTACATCTACTTTAATACTCCACGAATGCAGAGGTCAGAATGTTTGTTACAAGCACGGTGGCATGCGGTACAAGCACGGGATCGAGTTTGTTACATGTGCCGGCCTCCATGTGGCGACTACATGACCTGCTGCACCACGTACAATGCTGCCTGCCTACTACTCCTATTTTCGATGTAGCTTTGGTAAACTTCGGGGACGGCATTACCGCCACCCATGACCGTGCACGTTAGCTCTATGCGTACCGGTTTTTTTTAAAAAAAAAAGCTCTATGCGTACCGTTAGCCGTTAGGCATCTCGGCCAAAAGGCTACGGCCTACGGGACACCCCTGCCCGATTTACATACTCATAGATCATCGTTCACGATTTGATCAAACGTCCGCCATGCATGCAGGCATGCATGGGGGCCTGTACGTAGGCGTCATAGCCTGAAAACACTGAACAGTCGCCCCGCTGGCCGTGTGGGTAGGGTACGTATGTGCGTGCTCAGAGATGCAACTGTTCCGTGTGATGTCGTGGGGACTAAATGACGCAAAACTAACACATTTGAGGCAGCATTGACACATAACTACCGACTTTGTTTTTTTTGTCTGAAAACTATCAACATTGGGGAATGTATGTGACAGATACCACCGTTCTCTCGGTTTAGCCGTTTTAATTGGTTTTCTGACCGGTCGGCCCCACTCTCAGGTCAACGTGGCAACAAACGGTGGATACGCAGCTGACGGCCATTAGGTGTCCTTGGGTAGGCGATATAACCGCCGTTTAAATTTGGACACCACAAGTAATACATAACTGTCAAAAAATAACAGGCATATCTGTCACAAGTTCAAACACACAGGCAAGTTCCCAGAATATAGAAGTCACAAGTTCACATAGTCAGAACTGAACATCAAATCAACTAGGGCCTGCTGCAGAAGAACTTCCAGCTAGAGGAGGCACATTTGCATCTCTACCAACACCTGCATTTGCACCAGCTGAAAAATATGACATGAAACCACTAGCAAAATTAGTATGTCTTGGAGCAGCAAATGGAGTCCTTGGAGCAGCAAATGCAGCTACAGGGTTTCTTGGAGTAGCAGGAGGAGGCCTTGGTGCAGGTGCTGCAGTAGAACTGG
This sequence comes from Hordeum marinum, assembly GCA_022496015.1. Taxonomy (NCBI): domain Eukaryota; kingdom Viridiplantae; phylum Streptophyta; class Magnoliopsida; order Poales; family Poaceae; genus Hordeum; species Hordeum marinum. Next base: position 136,026,026 of record CM039677.1, on the reverse strand, counting down.
AGGAAGATGGAGGAGGCCGTGGTGCAATTGCAGCAGCAAAACTGGAGGAAGATGGAGGAGGCACAGGAGCAGGCATTGATCTACTATCCTGGTACATTAAAACAGAGAAGGAAAAATTAAATGCAATTAGTAGACAAGTCTAATCAGTAAGGTAACCAAGGATGCAGTTAATTTAACCTTGTGATTATTTTTCCTTATGGCAAGGTCTGGCCTCAAAGGCGCCGAGCAGCTAGTGTACTTGTGGCCTTGCAATTTGCAATTGCTACAAGTGATTGTTGCCATCCTAGAGTTTTCCTTAGGTTTGGGCACCTCAAATTTGCCTTTTTTTCTTTTCTCCTGCTTTCTTCCCTTCTGGTGATCTTTGAAACCTGGTGGCATGATGTCTTCAGTATTTGTTTTGGTCCAACCATGTTGTTGTGGCATAGGATTAAACACATGCTTGTAGCTGTTCAAATACATAGGTTTCTTGAAGAAGTCAGAGACAAAATCCTCTGGATGTAGCCCTGATTTGTATATTGCACTGACAGCATGGTTGCAAGGCAACCCTGTCATGTCCCATTTCCCGCGTGAACAACTTTTTGTGGCCAGATTTATCTCATGTGTTGCATCACCACTCTTTACCTGCCACATTATAAGATCAGCCCTCTTAGGAACACAATTTTTGGAATATGTTTTCATCACCTCTAGCCTCTCTGTATACTGTGGTGTAATGTCCCATCTAGCATTTGCTGCTCCTTCCCTCTTTCCATCAAATCTCACCATTTGCTTGTCATAAATTCCTACAAGCATTGTAGCAATTGGTTTGCTCCTTACATCAAGGATGTACCTATTGAATGTTTCACTAAGATTGTTACATATTAAATCTGTTTTGCAATTGGTGTCCATGGCCCACCTTGCCCATGTGTGCACAGGAATCTTGGACAACCAGGCCCAAGCTGGCTCACATTGCTTCTTTAGTTCCTCCATTGCAAGATCATACCCATGCCTAGTCCAAGAGTAGGCAGCATTGTCCATACACTTCTTTAGATCTTCACCTCTAAAGCCCGCGGTTTGAAAGTTGGCATATATGTGCCTAATGCAGAATCTGTGTGGACAGTTAGGAAACATTGTGCTCACTGCTTTAAGTAGACCCTTCTGTCTATCAGATATTATTGTGTAGTAGCCAAATTTGCCGTGTTCTCCACCTAAAGCATACTTCAGTTGTTCTAAAAACCATAGCCAGTTAGGTGTATCTTCCTTAGCAACAACAGCCCAAGCAATAGGGTAGATATTATTGTTTCCATCTCTGCCAGTAGCTGCAAGGATCTGTGCTCCCGTGGTCAATTTTATGAAACAACCATCCAACCCTATGAATGGCCTACATCCATCAAGAAATCCTTGTCTTGAAGCATTCACACAGAAAAAAGACCATGAAATCTTGGCTTGTAGCTTATGTCAACATGTTTTCCTTCCTTCATTGCTTCCAATTGTTCTTCAGTGGGGCCAGTGACTGTGGTGACAATACATCTAGAGCCAGGATTTTTATCTATTACAGTTTGCAGATAATCGCTGATTCTGTGGTACTGCTTCTTGTGATCACCGAGTACCATGTTCCTAGCTTTGGTCTTTGCCCTATAGGCCATCCTCTTTGGCACTTCCACCATAAAATATTTTTTGGCTTTGTCAACTATAGTAGTGATGACAGTATTGGGATCTGACCTAAAGTTGTCCACATAAGCAGTGCTAAGACACTTAGAATTCACTCTAGTGCTAGATGGATCGGTTGGACAAGTGTGTTTCAAGTGCATCTTCTTAATGCAAAACGTTTTCTCATGAGCTATCTTGGAGGCTGTCATATAGAATTGACATCCATATTTTTCCTTCTCCTTACAACACACAATTATCCTATCTGGAGTATTCCTATGGAAATGAAAATTCCTCACTTGTACAATGTGCAGCCTAGAGAGTGCCTCTCTAAACTGATAAACATCTCTAAAACAAAGTTTCAACATGAATTGTTGCTCTGGGCTTTCTCTGTTCTCATCATACCAGACCCTTTCTTTTTGTTTCTTTGCTCTTGATTTTCTTCCTTTAGGCAGAACAAAAGAAAGTGGCTCAAATCCATCATCATCTTCCTCTTTCATAAAACCCACCTCCTCTTCATTATCAGAAGGAGACCAATTTGGAATATTAGGTATCACTACTTGAGAGTGTGATCTGAGTGTAGGACCTGGCCTCTTTACTTTCTTCTTCACAGGCTGCTCCGGTGGAATTTGTTCAAAACATTCATCATCATTGACAAAAATTTCCTCAACATCTGTCTCACCCTCATAGTGCAGCATTGGGTCTTCTCTTTTCCTCTTCATCTCTGCAATAGTTGCCTTCAGTTCCTCTTCCTCATTCCACCAACTGTAGCTATCATCAGATGCCTCTCCATCATCTTTTTCTTCTTCAGGAAAAGGATTCTCGTCAATTGGAGTTTGCACATTCTCACATATAACACTATTTTGTGTACTGAACTAGTGAGCACTAGGCTGATCATTGGTGTGCAATGGCTGGTAGCACACATTGTCTTGTGTCTGAACCTGATAAGGAATGGGCCGGTCCTCCATTATTGACAGCAAATTGAGATATGTAACATCTGAACGTTCCATTGATTTTTGCACAAATTTGGCACCATCTTGAATAAACAGCTCCCAAACCTCAGATTGTTGGCTACATTGAATTTACAGAAAGATTCAGACCAAATCCTACTGTCTAAATCCACTAATCTGATGAAGGGGGAAGAAATGGCCTTACCCGCTGTCGGAGACGTAGTGGCTGAGCGGATTCTCGCTAGACGTGTTGCCCGCCAACGGCCAAGCTCTCTGCGATTCGGCTGGCAAGGGCATACCCGACTGCAGCAACGGGAGCTGCTTTGAATCGACAGCAACGCTGCGCTGCTCCTCGTCGCTGCCCTCATAGAACAGCCTTTGCCGGACTCGCCCATCGTCGCCTCCGCCGCTAGGGTCGCCGTCGCCGGGCGGGACGCGGAGACGGCCGCCTCCGCCGCTAGGGTCGCCGTCGCCGGGCGGGACGCGGAGACGGCCGCCTCCGCCGCTAGGGTCGCCGTCGCCGGGCGGGACGCGGAGACGTCCGCCTCCGCCGCTAGGGTCGTCGTCACCGGGCGGGACGCGAAGACGGCCGCCTCCGTCGCTAGGGTCGCCGTCACCGAGCGGGACGTGGAGACGGACGCCGCTGCCGCTAGGGTCGCCTCGTCAGGCGGGACGCGAAAACGGCTGCCGCCGCCGCCGCCGCCAGGAGTTGCCATGGTCAAACGCGCGGGATGAAGAGTGGAGCTGGACGAAACTGTTGGGCAAACACTGTCCCAGCGGAGACCTAGCGGCTAAGCTGCGTAATCCGTCGTCTGTTGTCAATTAAAACGGCTAAACCGAGAGAACGGTGGTATCTGTCACGTACCTTCCCTAATATTGATAGTTTTCAGACAAAAAAGACAAAGTCGGTAGTTACGTGTCAACGCTGCCTAAATGTGATAGTTTTGCGTCATTTAGTGTGTCGTGGGGAGCGCACGTCTCCCCTCCGGTGGCATGTGTGCATGCATGTGAGATGTGACTGCCTATTTCCTATTTGCCGCTGCCGGGTACTGTGCTCCGTGGCGCCAACTGCATTTCATTGGGTGGATCTACGCAACAGTGCTATGCCCAGCCTTTCATAATGCACGACATGGACGAAGACCAACAAGTAGATAGAAGCACGACTCTCTCTCTCTCCCCTTGTCATTTTTTAACATAACCTCCCCCCGATCAATCTGTTGAAGCAAATGGAGAAAGCATGTTTCGAAGAAAAGGAACTCTAAAATTTTAAAAAGGGTCAATTTTCCTTTTTGTAAGACTCCTCAAACTCTTCATCTGAAGATTTAAGGCAATTTTTATTTTAAAAATAACATTGAACAACAATTAGTCTACTAATATGTGATTTATATGGTATATTATCATATGCATAATTTTTTTATAATATTAATCTAACTATCGAAATCACATTTATGCTGCATGCATCCTAAATTAATGAAGTAATTATTGATGAAATGATCATCTCTCGGGATGAAAGTACGAAAATATCTATATCAGTAAAAAAATAGTTATTCCATAATTTTATCACAACATACTGTTATTTTGTATGTATAAAAATAATCGTTAAATGCATATAAAAAATCTGTCAATAACTTAGGAACAAATTCTTATACAATCGGGTATTTTCTCTCCTCATGTGAGACACATCTTATCCGATGCCACGGTCAACATGTTCAGACTTCAGAGCACCTCCGTCTTCTTCCCCAAATCGTCTTCCTCGTTATCTCTGCCTGCGAATGTTAGAGAGGGATCCTGGTGGTGATGGTGGACATCGACACTACGGCTGAGACTAGAGAGACGACAAACCGGAGGGGCAAGCATGGGTGCAGCGACAACGTCTACAAATCGTGTAGTGTTCATAGGCAGAGATAATGGGGAGGACTATTTAAGGAAAAAGATGGAAGTGCTTTGAGATCAGGTTGACACGTGGCAAATTATAAGGTGGGTCTCACATGGGGAGAATAAAAACCTGGTCATATAAGATTTTTTTTGTCTCCAATATCGTATCGAACAAACTTGCTTGATTCAAACAGACCTCAAACATCCGGACTAACCGACACCCCTCATATCCAACTTAAATATGGGGCGGATATAGACGCGCCCGGGCACACCCGTCACTTTGGCCTAGCCCGCATTGACTCCCCATATATTTGTCCCCATCCGCTCGCCGGACCATACCCTAGCCACTTCACTTCACTCCCCTCCATTCCCCTCCGTCATCCAAGCTCACCTCCGACGATCTCCGCCCTTTTCCGGCATGGCGGACAACAGATCTGAGTCCTTCTCCTCCATATACGTCGACCGCGAGCTCATCCCACGAGACCACGAGGAGGAGATGGTCGTCCGGCTTGCGCACTGCCGCTCCCAGGAGGCGGCCGCCCGACGTCAGCGCTCGGACTCACAACATCGGGAATCCATTGCGTCGGCACAACCAGTGCTTGGATCCGACGTCGCTGCCTCACCGGAGGCAGTGCGGTCCGTGTGGCGTCTGAACGCCGTGGCGAACATGCAACCGCTCCATTGGCGTGCCGAGGTTGAACCACGGGCGTCCGCGGACGCAAACATGGTGTGGCATGCCCGCCATGTGAGGCGGCGGTCGCGGGAAGGGGTGGAGGCCCTCGCGGGGGTGGACGTTGGAGAGGCGGGGTCCCACTCTCTAGTGCCTTGTATGGTGAACCACTGTGTGCGCCACATTTGTGTTGTGGTGAATGTGGGCTCCTCCCAGGAGGGATCCATCATTGATATCATGTTCACCAACACCGTCCAGGTTATGGCCTCCTATGAGGAAGAGTAGGGCATTGGAGATGGCGGGAGCTCGAGTCCCGTCAGCCGGCTAGTGTCACATGTCCTAGTCTACCTCGCTGGTAACCGAACGAACACTCCTGTAAAGTGCAGCGGCCGCCAGACATGCGCACGGTGGATGCGGACAAGCTCGGCTTAAAGATTGTTACAATTAATGTAATAGTACTGATTTAAGGTATCTAGATGTAAAATGCATTATTTAAGGCATGACTAGTCAGTGTCTGCGGAAGCGCCAGGGCTCGCGGGCATTTGAGGGGTCAGATTTGCCACGTCGTCCGACTATAGATGCTCTAAACCCGAGCTGCGGCCAGCCAACGAGCCCACAGTAAAGAACTCAGACTCTGGTGCATATGTGATACGAGGCCAAGCCCTAGATGTCGATCTTTCACGAACTAAAGGGGGATTCCATGAAGAACAAGAAGAACACAGAGAAATCACAAGAGGAAACACTCAAGAACAAGTCCAATCACACATCCACTAGACTCAAAACCACACAAGATCCACAAAGGTACATGAACAACAAGGGAAAAGAGGATACATGGTAAAGTTCATCCCAGATCCCATGGGAAGATGGGGCATTGAAATCCTGGAGGATCTTCCCTATGATAGGGGCCTTGACATCCACTTGGATCTTCTCACGTAGAGGCCATTTCCATGGAGGAGGTAAGTGGAAGGAGTAATGCTCAACTAACTATGAGCTAAACACCATTGCCAACCCTAGATGGAGAGGGGGGTGTCTATTTATAGTCCAAGGCGAGCTGGGAGGTGACAGAGGAGGATACATGGGACCTTGGCCTGTAGTCTGTGTGTAGGAAGGCAGCAGATGTCCGGTCGTTCATGAGGCGCCAGATGTCTGGGGCTTTGGCCGGATGTCCGGCCTGGCGTTGGACCGATCCTGCAAGGTTCTGGACTCCTCGCGCCGGATTTCCGGGCAAGGGCCCAAATGTCCGGCCTGGCTTGGGGCATCGGATATCTGGGGGGCGGTCGGATGTCCGCCTGCTATAGAGTCGCCTGGCGTCAGCTTCTCTCTGGTCTTCTCCTGGTTGATTGCACCGGATGTTCAGGCTTTGGCCGGATGTCCGGCCGTTGTAGCTCTGCGGCGAGATGCTCGTTCATCCGTCTCCTTGGTTGCTTGGCCTTCACTCCGAGTGTCGCCATGGTCGTCCCGAGTGTACGTGAGTATACACAAGGTCCGTACATGAGGTAGCATCCCTGTCTCGAGCGGATTGAAAGAGTAAAAACACTTAGAAGCGAGTTCACCTTAGATCCAATGGCGCTTGGGGCTTGGTGAGTAGTCGGAGTGTATATGGGGATGACCGTAGGATGTTTCGCATCACCCCCCTTGGGAAAGATCCATCCTTGGATCAAAAACCTCATCCCATGGAAACGGTAGTCGTGGTCGGACTTGTAGTTGGACGGGATAGAAGTCATGGTGCGATCAAACTACTCCAAGATGTCTATGGACGAGCAAACATAACGTACACTTGGAAATACATTGGTTAGTGCACACAAGGTGTCCATTAATTAAGATATACCCAAAGATTGTGACAAGTATCATGAAGCTTACTAGAATGATAGAGAATGGTATGTAAGGCATTCGTGGGAGCAAATTCATTTGTTGTGCACGCAGCGGTGTTGTATATGCGATTAATGCGACCATTGTGCAAAATGATACCATATATAGAAGGTTTATCAATAGCATGAACATGGCAAATATTGGTCATAATTATTGTGTTATCATGCAATTGATATGAAACAATGTGATTATTATGTATGAAAAGTCCATCAAGGTAGATCATAACAAATTTGCTAAGAAAGTGCACAATCTCATATATCATGTATGAGATGGAAAGACAATATGCATGAAGCCATTCATAATGTGATTCAATCTGTTCACAATAAACAAATGTGTTGTGGAAAGAATGTTTCCATTTAGCCTGTTGGACAACATGTGTGAAAGTTTTGGTGCAAGTTTCCAAATGCATGGGGATGTACCCAAGTCTAAATGGCTCAACATGGGATGTTGCTTATCCATCCATGAGATCTAGACTGTAAGCAATAAGGAGGAAACAACAATGAAAAAGTGGCCCATTCAAGAAGCACATGGGAAAATGACCCAAAAGGAATGAGCTCATAGTGGGAAGATTTCCGAAGATCTTTTTGCCACACATCATGTATGCCTTCACATGATCAACATGTCTCATGATGGCACCACCTTGTGAAACCTTCAAAATGAGAGAACACGACTAAAACTTGGAAGAACAAAGAAGGTTAGCGTAAATGCAAAACTTATAATTCATGTGGTGAGATACCCGACAAGTGTATTAAGCATGCTAATCATAAGAAGGTACAAAGGGACGTGACATAGTATGGAAGCATATGATGCGAGCACAACCAAACATACGAAGCTCAATCAAAGTAGCATGTGTCACAAGTAATATGTCCAAGTCCTCAAGCATTAATGAGAACGGTAGTGCAAGCTCAATATCAATAAGCATAGCATGGGCTCACTTGATACGTCCATTTTGCATCATGATTTGTTATTGATAACTATAGTATTATTGGTCATTATTCCACTTTATGATACAATTATGAGGACCCAATTCCGTTGCATTGCCAGAATCGATGTTCCATATTTGAAGCGGGGTGATCTCTGTGCTTCTCACATGGTACAATCCTCTTCCTTCTGAGCCCCCTATGCCTTTTCTCTCTTAATTTACAAGGTACGTCACAAAGAAGGAAATTGCTGAAAACTGGAATTCTGAACCCGAAAACCAAGAAAAATGCTAAAACTTCTCTAGACTCCAAATTACGTGAAACTTTATGAGGAATTTTTGTGGAATATATATGAATTTATGGAGCAAAAATATACCATAGGGGGCCACCTATTGGTGCCAAACCAACAGAGGGCGCCCACACCCTAGGCGCGCCCTGATAGCTTGGAAGGCCCACAGGTGGTCTCCGCCCCCCTCTTCTGCCATATGATATGTTTTGGCCAATAAAAAATAAAGAGGATACTTTTCGGATGAGGTGCCACTGTCTTGAGGTGGAAACCCGGGCAGAGGCCCTTTTGCTCTCTACTAGAGAGATTCTGTCAGGGAAACCTCCCTCCGGGAGGGGGAATCGAAGCCATCGTCATCACCAATGCTTCGTCCTTCGTGGGAGGACCAATCTTCATCAACATATTCACCAGCACCATCTCATCTCAAACCCTAGTTCATCTCTTGTATTCAATCTTTGTCTCAAAACCTCAGATTGGTACCTGGGGGCTACTAGTAGTGTTTATTACATCTTGTAGTTAATGCTTGTTGGTTTACTTGGTGGAAGATAGTATGTTCAGATCCTTAATCATATTTATTATACCTCTCATATTGAACATGGTGATGATTTGTGATTAGTTACTTTTGGTCCCGAGGACATGGGAGAAGGCTTGTTATAAGTAATCATGTGAAATTGGTGTTCGTATGATATTTTGATGATAGGCATGTTGTTGCTTCCTTTAGTGGAGTCGTGTGAATGTAGACTACATGATACTTCACCATATTTGGGCCTAAAGGAGGGCATTGTGGAGTAATAATTAGATGATGGGTTGCTACAGTGATGGTACGTCTCCAACGTATCTATACTTTTTATTGTTCCATGATATTATATTATCATTCTAGGATACTATTTGGGTGTTTATTTACCAATTAATATTATTTTTGAGCACTAACCTATTAACTGAGTGCCCAGTGCCACTTGCTGTTTTCTACATGTTTTTGGCTTTTCAGGTTTACAGTACCAAGCGAAGTCCAATTGCCATGAAACTTTAATATGATTTTTCTGGACCAAAAGAAGACTTGGAAGTTTCGGGAGGAGAGCAAAGGCATCACGAGGGAGGCACAAGCCAACAGGGTGCGCCTAGGGGGTAGGCTGCGCCCTGTTGCCTTGTCCCCCCTCGGGTGCCTCCCGGTGCCCTTCTCTACCCTATAAATTCTCATTAATCCCAAAATCCCAAGAGAGCTCCTAAAACACTTTCTCCACCGCCGCAAGTCTCTATTCCTCAATGTATCCATATGGAGCCTTGTTTCGGTGCCCTGCCGGAGGGGGGGGGGGGTCAATCATGGAGGGCCTCTACATCAACCTTGATGTTCCCATGGTGATGTGTGAGTAGTTCCCCAGAGGCATACGGGTCTGTAGTTAGTACCTAGATGGCCATCTCTATCTCTCGATCTTCAATACAATGATCATCGCATCTTCGCTTTGATCTATCCAATGTAATCCTTTTGTGCGGTGCGTTTGTTGGGATCAGGTGAATTGTGGGTTTTTCTTCAAATTATTCATGAAAAATATTTGTGTCTTCTGTGAAATCTATTATGATTCTTATGTGCATGATCATCATAGCTTCGTAAATCTCTCTGATCTATTGATTTTCTTTGGCCAAGTAGATTGATTTATCTTCAGTGAGAGGGGTGCGTTGTAGTGGGTTCAATCTGACGGGTTTCTATACCCCAGTGACAGCAGGGGACAAGATACGTCTTTGTATTGTTGACACTAAGGATAAAACGATGGGTTAAGTTCATATTAATTTAATCTCTTTGTCTACATCATGTCATTGTTCTCCAAGCATTACTCTGTTTTACTTAATACTCTAGATGCATGCTGGATAGCGGTTGATGGGTGGAGTAATAGTAATAGGTGCAGGAAGAGTCAACCTATTTTATTATGGACGTGATGCCTATATACACATGATCATTTCCATGAATATCACATAACTATGTGCTTTCCTATCAATTTCCCAATAGTAATTTGTTTAGCCATTGTATGCTTGCTTTCATGAGAGATGGGATTAGGGAAAACTATCCCCCCGGTCTATTGACTTATAAGTTTACAAACGCTACAATACCTTGTTGTTGTATGAGAATTCTGCGTAAGGTAAGTTGTCATCCCAACTAGATCCATAATCTAGCGCACAAGATCTCAACATGTCCTCCAAAATCTGGTTGACTCTCTCAGTCTGTCCATCGGTCTGCGGATGAAAAGCTGTACTGAACTCCAGCCTCGTACCCAAAGTTTCATGTAGCTGATGCCAAAACTTTGAGGTAAATTGTGTTCCTCTATCTGACACGATACTCCTCGGAACTCCATGCAGACACACGATTCTGGTCATGTATATTTTGGCTAACTTAGCACTGGTATAGGTGGTCTTCATCGGGATGAAATGAGCCACCTTGGTCAAGCGATCTACCACTACCCATATGCAATGCACAAACATATCACATCAAACACTCATTCAATAATTCAACTCAAGGATTCAAACATCGGGATACAAGTCTCAATTCAAACTAAACATTGACCTACGCTTTAACGATGAAAAATGAAGATACATGGGGGCATAACTAAAGTTTCCCTCAAAAGTGCATAGTCATGGGTCCTCCGGTGGTGCTCTCTTCATAGTCATCATCGTCGCTGATGAAGGGAGCCATGTCTCCCTCGGGATGAAGATTTTCACCCATGTCCATCTGTTCCTCCAGAGTTGCGACGCGAGTACTCAGCTTCTCGATCCTCTCCAGGAAGTCCTTCACTTCATGCTCATGTTCATAATTGGCTTCCCGTATGTCACCTTCAAGATCCAGCTCACGGTTCATTAGATTCTTGATTGTATTCGTATCTGCACGTACCCGAAGCTCCAGAGCCGTGACATGAGTCTCCAAGGTCTGGATATATGAAATGGTGGAGTCTCCAGTGGGGTTGGTGATGATGTTTCCATGGACATCCCTGCGACAAACCATGCCGAGTCCTGATGAAATGGTTCCACCTCTGTATTCCTCCTGAATACGTCCAAGGGCACGATGAATGGCCATGTCTCTCCCAAGTATCCTGCTAGGTGCCACAAACTTGAAGTCGATGGGTTCCTTCCGATTCCCAAAGGTCTTCCCTGGGATGTGCACCTCGATCCTGTAGCGTCCGTCTTGTGGAAAAGACATGATAGGAGTCCTGGTGATGCTCGGCAAAGCAATCCTCACGTCCTTGACGATCCACATCAGCTCCTTGCCAAAGGGCATCGTTGTGTCAGGTTGGCAAAACTCCGTGATCAACACTGGGATGAAGGTGGCCATCTATAAATTTTGAAATAATCGGAGGGAAGTCAGAAACGAGTAGATGAGAGTATAAGAATTTTAAAGAAAAAAGGGAAATGAATCCTAAAGCTGTTCCAATCCTAGAGGTTACGTCCTACGGTCAGCGTGTGCTCTGATACCATTTCTGTAGCGACCCGACCTGAAGGTCGAATCTCCGGTGTTTCCGTACCATCCCAAGATCATGCTGGTACACACGCGATACATCAATGTATATATCAAAGGGAAATCACACATCATTTATTACTCGTAAATCTCATATCGAGTCCTTTATTACAATAAAGATTACAATAAAGTGGCTGAAGGCCAACTCATGAGAATATCTAAATCTTGCGGAAGCTTCAAAGGTAGTGAAGTCCATCTGACTCCAAGGGCATCTCGCCGAGCGTAGAGCGTATCCTCACTCCTGGTCGGAAAAGTACTCTGCAACATGATACGTTGCAGCCGTGTAGGTCAGCATATGGAATATGCCGGCAAAGTCACAAGAGAGGGGTGAAAAGATAATCATCTAATCTACATGCATATATGGCAGGTGGGGTAGTAAGTTTTTGCGTAAAGCCAATTTTCCTACATCAAGAGAGGGGCTAAGCAAAATTATTACTAAGTTGGTTGATTAATGAGATGGTTCCACCAACCAATTCTCATACCCAAGTTATTAATACCCACATCATCATATTAATTGTGTTGAGAGTTTCGGAAGTTTCAGTTCCTTTGGCTCAAGTCGTCCATGACCGTGGACACGGCTAATCGATTAGGTTTGGGTACTCTGCAGAGTTTTGCACACGTTCCCCACAAGATTTGATTGCCTCCGTTGGATTCCTCCCACTTCAGGGTGTTTGAGGAATGGATGACCAAAACATGGTCTTCTAAGGGGTCCCACTAAGACTCTATCGGTGCCCATCCTTTCCTACCGTTCTTCTACATGTCATAGCACCGCCTGTCCAGTGTGGCCACAATATCCAACCAAGCCAGAGCCCATAATGGCTTGTGGCTGTGCAGGTAAGCCTTGGGTCTTGAAGCATCCATCCATCTCTTCGTGCCTGGGTGGACCTTTCCGCGTGAATACTGGCACATCTCCAGCATCACCTAGGCTACCCACTGGTTTCTCTAGGGCACCGTTCAACCATCATCCACCCATAGGTATATTGAAAACTTGGAAATCTTGAAGTCTTGATCATCATAGTAGGTCTTGAAATTATTATCTCACACTCTCATGAATCACACAACCAATCCCCGTCTACTAAAAGCATAGCATGACTAATTTAACGTTTCCCGGGGTCATGTGTCAAAGGTTGAGGGGGTACCTACCACATGATACTACAACAAGTAACCAAGTTTCCAATTTACCTACTTTGCATGCAATTGGGGTGATGGAAGAACTAATGCAATAAAACATAGGTATACATGATCAAAGTGACTTGCCTGATTGACGATCTTCGTACTCGAGGGACTCTAGGTAACAAGCCTCGCACTCCGTATGATCTAACGAATCAAACAAGAGCACTCAATAAGTATACAACAAAAATTGTAACTCACAAAATCAGGAATGAACTAGAATCACTCAAGACAAAACAGGGCACAATCACAAGAAAAGAAATCAACACATAGTTTTGTTTTCTAAAAGATGATGGGTGAACTACTACTAACAAATAGAACCATTAGTATTAACAAAACCATAGTTGACAGAAAAGAACAATAGAAATATTTTAATTAAACAGAATTAAATCCATTTAAAGTTTTGTTTAAGAAAAATCTTAGTAGGGTTTTAAAAGTTTTGATAAACACTACTACATGAAGTGGGCTAGAGTTTATTAACAATAGAGTGAAATAAACTACAATTTTATTAATAAAACAATTCTCCTAACAGAAAATAATTTACTAAAACTTTTCTTAGAAAACAAAATTTAATTATTTAAAACTTTGTTAAAAGAATCTATTACTAAACTAGTTGGTTTTTTAATCAAATTAAACCTAGTTGGAAAAGAGTAGAGTTCCTATAACATTATAGAAATAAACTAAGCAAATTGTTTTATTTATATTAATAGCAAGTAAATCACCTAATTTTTAAACAACAGAACCTACTAAAAACAACATATAACAATTCTGATTTGAACTAACTAAAATCTAAATTAACTAAACTATACTAACCACTAGGCAGATACTGTTTGTAGCTAAAACACTAAACAAATTTATCTTAAAAATCTTCAAACTAAGCATGATGACAGTCCTAACTAATACCCAGCAGTAGCTAAAATATTCATACAAAAATCTATTTTTAAACTCTAGTTATTCAGATTTGAGTAGTTTGAGCAAATTTGATTAAATTCAAATTTTAGAGTTCAAATTTAAAATCTAAGACTACAGGGTGAAACTACATGAAATATGTGACCTAATGCAAAAAGAATTAACTAAAAACACTAAATAGTTTAAAATATATAAGCAAAACAAAATCAGAAAGCATCTGTTTTCTAAAAACAAAACAGAAAATAAAAATAAAACTAACGGACGGTCGAGGCTACGTGGCAAGCGGTGATTGGCTGTGCTAGCATGTGCGTGGGAAGTTAGCGAGCGGTGGCCGAACTCTAGAGGAAAATGGTTCGCGTTTTAAAATGATCTAATCTGGATCGTAGGATCCAGATCCGAAGGTTGAGAGAAGGTGGGGGCTCACAGCGGTGGTCGGGAAGGTCACCGGTGACGTTGACGGCGGCTGGAAGTGGGAGGTGGTCGGGGAAGGCGCTCTCGTGGTCGAGGGCGATGTCTGAAGACTCCAAACGACGGCGGTGACCCTCCGGCGATGAATGGCGGCGTCAGACGGTTCTGAGGACGAGGGAGGTGACGGCCTCGAGCTTGGAGGGGTTCAGTCGTTGACCGAAGTCCGGCGAGGTGGTGAGGGGCGTTCTTGCGAGGGAGAGAGAGGGGTTCGGGGGGGAATGGAGCGCGAAGGTGGCCGGCTTTATATAGGGCCGCGGGTGAGCGAAGGGAAGGAAAGGGAGTGAGATCCGGCGAGCGTGCGATCTCCGGCGATGACCGTCAGGCGCGAGGAGGGTGATGGCCGCGTGATTGCAGCGAACGGTCAGGTGGGCTCCACTGTCAGCGAGGGTGATGAGCGCGGTAGAGGCGTCGGTCGGCCGGTGAAAAGCAAATTCGGGAGGGGCTTAAATGCAGATGGGCCGACCGGCTATTAAACGCTTTAAAGTTTTTCCTATTTTCAAATACCAGCACAGTAAAATTCATTTAATGCCTTCGATTTAATTCCAAATATAGGAAAAGTATATACCAAAATTGACAGAAGAATAAATGCCATTTATTGAACATTTTTATTCTGTCATTTGAATACTTTGGAAAAAAATATTTTCAGAAATTGCCTATTTGGTTTTAAAAGCTTTTGCAAATATTTTTCAAAATAACCCCTGGTTTTTATTGTTCAAATAAATCACCAAGAAGTCCCTGGTGTGGAGTGTCATGTTCCTCCCTCTTATTTTGAACTTTTTCCAAGGTTTTCAAATAGGTGAAAGCAACATATTGAAAATTGAAAGGGACTTTCAGAAAGTCATAAGAAGCATTTCAACAAATTCATATATTCAAGCAATGATGATGGTGATGCATAGCTATATTTCATAACATTCCAAAATGGAATTTTGGGATGTTACAAACCTACCCACCTTAAGATGAATCTCGCCCTCGAGATTCGGGTTGGCTAGAAAATAGGTGCGGGTGGTCTCTACGAAGATCTTCTTCGCATTCCTAGGTGGCTTCTTCCTCGGTGTGGTGACTCCACAAAACCTTACAGAACTTGATGATCCTGCTGCAGGTAACTCTATTGGGAGGCTCGAGGATCCTGACAGGCTTCTCCTCGTAAGTCAGATCACTGTCAAGCTGTATGGCCTCTAGGGGCACGGTGTCTCTCAAAGGAATATCAGCCATCTCGGCATGGCATTTCTTCAGGTGGGAAACATGGAACACATCATGAAATCCAGACAATCCTTCTGGCAATTCCAGCTTGTATGCAACTTCGCCTCTACGTTCCAGAATTTTGTAGGGGCCTATGAACCTGGGTGCTAACTTTCCTTTAACACCAAACCTCTTGATTCCTCGAAGTGGGGACACACGGAGATATGCTCGATCTCCCACTTCATACGTCACTTCCTTGCGTTTGCTATCAGCATAACTCTTCTGTCAAGATTGAGCTATCTTGAGTCTGTCACGAATCAGCTTGACTTTCTCTTCAGAATCTCGGATAAGGTCGGGACCAAAAAGTTTTCGATCTCCAACACCATCCCACATCAATGGTGTTCTGCACCTCCTTCCGTATAAAGCTTCGAAAGGGGCCATCTTCAGACTAGTCTGATAACTGTTGTTGTATGAGAATTCTGCGTAAGGTAAGTTGTCATCCCAACTAGATCCATAATCTAGCGCACAAGCTCTCAACATGTCCTCCAGAACCTGGTTAACTCTCTCAGTCTGTCCATCGGTCTGCGGATGAAAAGCTGTACTGAACTCCAGCCTCGTACCCAAAGTTTCATGTAGCTGATGCCAAAACTTTGAGGTAAATTGTGTTCCTCTATCTGACATGATACTCCTCGGAACTCCATGCAGACACATGATTCTGGTCATGTATATTTTGGCTAACTTAGCACTGGTATAGGTGGTCTTCACCGGGATGAAATGAGCCACCTTGGTCAAGCGATCTACCACTACCCATATGCCCACAAACATATCACATCAAACACTCATTCATTAATTCAACTCAAGGATTCAAACATCGGGATACAAGTCTCAATTCAAACTAAACATCGACCTACGCTTTAACGACGAAAAATGAAGATACATGGGGGCATAACTAAAGTTTTCCTCAAAAGTGCATAGTCATGGGTCCTCCGGTGGTGCTCTCTTCATAGTCATCATCGTCGCTGATGAAGGGAGCCATGTCTCCCTCGGGATGAAGATTTTCACCCATGTCCATCTGTTCCTCCAGAGTTGCGACGCGAGTATTCAGCTTCTCGATCCTCTCCAGGAAGTCCTTCACTTCATGCTCATGTTCATAATTGGCTTCCCGTATGTCACCTTCAAGATCCAGCTCACGGTTCATCAGATTCTTGATTGTCTTCGTATCTGCATGTACCCGAAGCTCCAGAGTCCTGACATGAGTCTCCAAGGTCTGGATATATGAAATGGTGGAGTCTCTAGTGGGGTTGGTGATGATGTTTCCATGGACATCCCTGCGACAAACCATGCTGAGTCCTGATGAAATAGTTCCACCTCTATATTCCTCCTGAATACGTCCAAGGGCACGATGAATGGCCATGTCTCTCCCAAGTATCCAACTGGGTGCCACAAACTTGAAGTCGATGGGTTCCTTATGATTCCCAAAGGTCTTCCCTGGGATGTGCACCTCGATCCTGTAGCGTCCGTCTTGTGGAAAAGACATGATAGGAGTCCCGGTGATGCTCGGCAAAGCAATCCTCACGTCCTTGACGATCCTCATCAGCTCCTTGCCAAAGGGCATCGTTGCGTCAGGCTGGCAAAACTCTGTGATCAACACTGGGATGAAGGTGGCCATCTATAAATTTTGAAATAATCGGAGGGAAGTTAGAAACGAGTAGATGAGAGTATAAGAATTTTAAAGACAAAAGGGAAATGAATCCTAAGTCTATTCCAATCCTAGAGGTTACGTCCTATGGTCAGCGTGTGCTCTGATACCATTTCTGTAGCGACCCGACTTGAAGGTCGAATCTCTGGTGTTTCCGTACCATCCCAAGATCATGTTGGTACACACACGATACATCAATGTATATATCAAAGGGAAATCACACAGCATTTATTAATCGTAAATCTCATATCGAGTCCTTTATTACAATAAAGATTACAATAAAGTGGCTGAAGGCCAACTCATGAGAATATCTAAATCTTGCGGAAGCTTCAAAGGTAGTGAAGTCCATCTGACTCCAAGGGCATCTCACCGAGCGTAGAGCGTATCCTCACTCCTGGTCGGAAAAGTACTCTGGAACATGATACGTTGCAGCCGTGTAGGTCAGCATATGGAATATGCCGGCAAAGTCACAAGAGAGGGGTGAAAAGATAATCATCTAATCTACATGCATATATGGCAGGTGGGGTAGTAAGTTTTTGCGTAAAGCCAATTTTCCTACATCAAGAGAGGGGCTAAGCAAAATTATTACTAAGTTGGTTGATTAATGAGATGGTTCCACCAACCAATTCTCATACCCAAGTTATTAATACCCACATCATCATATTAATTGTGTTGAGAGTTTCGGAAGTTTCAGTTCCTTTGGCTCAAGTCGTCCATGACCGTGGACACGGCTAATCGATTAGGTTTGGGTACTCTGCAGAACTCTCAACACCTCGAATATATCAAACTCCTCATCAACTTATATAACCTGTGTATACTCACAAACACGTTAGTCCCTTAACCTATAAGTCTTCAATGCACCAAAATCACTAAGGGGCAATAGATGCACTAACAATCTCCTGCTTTTTGGTGATTGATGACAAATATGTTAAGTTTTCAATGGGGATATACATATGAAGTGTAAAGTACCCTGTTTGAGGAATTTGATTGCAAGATATAGAAGAACTCCCCATGAAGATGTGCATATTTGAGGAGTTTGTGTTAGTGCATCTAGTGCCCCTTAGTGATTTTGGTGTATTGAAGACTTATAGGTTAAGGCACTAATGTGTTTGTGAGTGTACACAGGCTCTATAAGTCGATGAGGAGTTTGATATATTCGAAGATTATCGACCCCTAAAAATGTATGTCTTCAAGTGAAGACTTTGCTGAAGACTTTGTGAAGACTTCGTGAAGACTTTGAAAATGAAGAAGTTGGTGTGACCTTGAAGATATGAACGAGGAATATGAAGCATGAAGACTTTTGTTCTCGTAGTTTCATTTCCTTTATTTGAGTCATAGGAAACACCGTACTGTTAAAGGGGGCCGAGGTAATACTAAGGAAAATTTCCAACTGATGCTCAACTCCAAAATCCTCAACCCATGCAATCCTTTGATTGAAGCCTTTGGAAATCTCTTACGGTTCAGACAAGCTTTTCAGTGACAGAGACGAAGTTCTTCTGGTCTTTGAGGAAATTGATCCGACTGAGGAGTTAGGATTTCGCCAGTGCGAATTGCCTACAAGTGAGGATCATGATAAGCTGAGGACTTTCATAGTTCGAAATTCCGACCGTTGCTGTGCTTAGTGCCAGCTGTCCCCAATCGTTATTATCCACATAACGGTCATATCATTGGGGGAATTTATGTCTTATCATGTCAGGTTGCACCCTGGCTATAAATAGCCGACCCCCACAACCACTAGCTGGTTGGCAGCTCCGAGAGAGAACTGACACTTGTCATTTGAGAGCAACCCATCCTTTGAGGACTTTGAGAGAAAATCATCAGTGAGGAAAAACCCACAATCAAACCACAAAACCCATAGTGATTGAGCATCACTGAAGAAATTGCTGTGTGGAACCGACGCTTGTTACCTTTGAGGACTGTGCATCCTCCAGACGGTTAGGCGTCATGGTCTAGTGCTCCTGCAGTCAATTGGGGACCATGAAGTGACCTTGGTCTAGAGCATCCAGAAGTAAATTGTGGATCGCCGGGTGACCAGTTTGTGAGGGTTTTGGAAGTCTACCCTGAAGACTTACCACGAGTGTTGGGCGAGGACTGTGTGACCTTAGCTCAAGGAGAATACGGTAAGGATTGTGTGTCCTGGGACTGTGTGTCCTCTGGTTTAAGTACCAGGCCGCTCCAAACCAGACGTGCGACTGTCACAGCAGTTGGAACTGGGTCATCAAACCATTGTCTTCATCGAGCTACCTGGTTCTACTTCCTCAACCTCCTTATTCCTCATAAACCTGTTGATAAAATTGATTGTTACTGTTTGAAGAATTTGACTGAAGACTTTCGCAAATTCCTCACCTCAAATTCTTCAAGTTGCCTTGTTCATCATCGCTTATCCTGTATCATGCTACTCTCTATCTGTGCATGTTTCGTTTCATCATGAGGACTATGCTGTCACTATGTTCCTCATGCACTTGAGTACTTATTTCGCTGCTACTTATTCATCACATGTCAAATTCCTCAAAGTTGAAATTCCTCAAGTGATGAATTTGTAAAAATCGCCTATTCACCCCCCTCTAGTCGATATAACGCACTTTCAATTGGTATCAGAGCAGGTACTCCCTCGCTCTGTGTGATTTTGGTTTAACCACCTGGAGTTTTAGTTATGTCAACTACAGGTATGATCAAGGTTTCCGTGGGTTGTCCTACCTTTGATGGGACAGACTACCCCTACTGGAAGAATAAGATGCGTATGCACCTTGAAGCTATTGACAACGATCTCTGGTATATTATGGAAAATTGTGTGCCCTGTGTTGCTCCCACTGTCACAACTGCTGATGTGAAGAGATTCAAGCAACTCGATTCTCAAGCGAAGAATATCATCTGTGGCCATCTGAGCAAAGGTCAGTATGGCAGAGTAAGCGCTTTGGAGTCTGCTAAGCTTATCTGGGATAGGCTGTCCAAAGTCAACGAAGGTGTTTCCACTCAACATGACTCTCATGTTGATGTTCTTCGCAATCTCTTCAACCGCTTCAAGAGGCTTGACAATGAAAATGTTCAGCAAACATTTGATCGCCTCACTGATATATCAAATAAACTTCAAGCACTGGATGCCACTGATATCACTGACCATGAAGTGGTGAAGAAACTACTACTATCTCTCGATTCCTCATTTGATACTCTGGTTTTGATGATCCAAGAACATGGAGACTACAAAGCTCTTGATCCTACTGATATTCTTGAGAGACTCAATACTCATGAATTCCAACAAGCTGACAAAAGAGACCTCTACGGGCCAAGCTATGGAAGATCTCGTGCTCTGAAGGCAAAAGCAATTTCCTCACCTGAAGAAGAAGATTCTGACAACAGTCTTGGTGATCCTGAAGAACTAAGTCAGGAACTAGCTATGCTTGTGAGGAAATTCCAGAAGTTCTCAAGAAGAGGTGGATTTGGAAAGTCATCAAAAAGTGTCTTGCGGAAATCAGATTCCTTAGAAGATTACAAAAAGAGAACATGTCATCGTTGCAAGAAGCCTGGCCACTTTATCTCTGATTGTCCTCTCTGGGAAAAAGACTCAAAGAAGAAGAAGAAATACAAGGATGATAGTTCTGATGACTCGAAGAAAAAGAAGAAATCTTCAAAGTCCTCATCTGCAAAGTCCTCATCTTCAAAGTCCTCAAAGCACAAGAAGAATGGTTCCAAAAAGGCTCGAGCATTCATCAGCAAGGAAATGGATTTTGAGGAAGAATCTGAAGAATATGAAGAAGAGGAAGAATCTAAGGAGGAATTAGAATCTGGTGTCGCTAGCCTTGCTCTCGCTACTGCTTTTGTCAACAAGTCCATCTTCAACAATGAAGAATATGACTACTCCAACGACTCTGACGTTAGCAGTGATGATTATGCTCCCACTTATTGCTTCATGGCAAAAGGCTCAAAGGTACACAAACATCATTCCTCATCTGAATCAAGTCAAGGTGAATCTAATGAATATGTGAAACCTAGCTATGCTAAACTTGTTAAAATTGCCACTAAACAACAAAGTGTACTTGAAAAGCTTCAGAAAATGCTAGACAAAAGCGATGATCTGTTAAACCGTGAAGTGGATCGGACTCAAACTCTGTCTGTTGATCTTAAAAGTCTTCAGAAAAAGTATGATAACCTTCAGAGTCATCATAACGACCTCTTAGCCGATCATGAGAAGCTTTCATATGAATTTCTTCAAAGAAAGCAAGATCTTGAAAAGCTGAGGGTGTCACATGAGGATCTCCAAAGGGAAAACGATTCCTTACTAGCTCAACAGATCAGTACCGCTCAGGAAGAATTTGTTCCACCCTGTTTGAAATGCATCAAACGTGAAACTGCTAATTCTTCACTTGAATGTTCAAATGCTTCTACTGTTGCAAATCCTTCAACTATTCTAGTGGTTTCAAATTCCTCATCTGAGGATACCACAAGTATTAGTGATGACAATGCAGGGTTGAAGGAATTGTATATGACAGGCATGTACAAAAGTTTAAAAGGGCATCAAACCCTTTGTGATGTCCTCAAGAAGCAGATTCTGAATAGGAACCCTAGGAAAGAGGGTATTTCCTTTGTGAGGAAACTCAACGCTGATGGATCCTACTGGACACCTTAGCAGTACCCCAAAACCTCATGGGTTGCTGCAAAAGGATCTCCTGTAGATCCATCCACTTTATCTGGCTTTACTTGTGAAACTTCATATTCCTCTTATGAGTCACTTGACTCCAATTATAGATTCTTCAAAAATCAGAGAAGTGAAGTATTTGCTAGATATGTTGGAACTAACTGCAGGAACAGTTCTCCTATGAAGAAAATCTGGGTTCCCAAGATCTACCTACAAAATCTTCAAGTGAATGTCCTCACGACACCGCTCATGAAAAATAGGAACCCCAGATCAAAGTCCTCACTCGGACCAGATTCCTCAAATGGTCAAAGTCGTCATTCTCATGCTAATGCCTCTGTTTCGCAGGGAAAACCTAAGAGTTATGAATATGTGCATTATTCTTCAAACCATTATATTCATAAGTCCTCGAAGAATTTCTCTGCTTATTCATTTGAATACTCTAACCCTCGCCCTGTGAAACGAAGCGCACTTGCTTCAATGCCTCCCTTCTCACATGGTGCTCGCAGAATGATGAAATCTTTGCCACCCCTCCAGATGTGGGTGGTGAAGAAAACAAACTGACATCTTATGCAGGGTCAGGTCTCCAGATGAATTTGAACATCTGATGAACTTACTGGAGACCTGAGGAAATGCTTGAAAGGACGCAAGCTAACCATGATGAAATGAATTCTTCATTTCTCACGTCCTCACTCTACTTGCTTACTATCTTATGTGATGAAATTCTGTCTGATGAAGTTGATATCATATTCTTCACTCTGAAGCATATGAGTTCGTAAGTTGTACTAATTCATCTGCAGGATGATACTCTAAAAGTTACTAAGTGGGTTCTCGATAGTGGATGCACAAACCACATGACGGGTGACAAGAATCTACTGATGAATTTGCCACTCACTCCATCTCCTCTGAAGCATATCACCTACACAGACAAAGGAAAAAAGCAAGGTATTGGGACTTGGTAAGGTTGCTATCTCAAAGGACCGAACCATGGACAAGGTGATGCTTGTTGAATCCCTTGGGTTCAACCTTATGTCTGTCTCAATGCTTTGTGATCTTGATATGGTTGTCATATTTGGAAAATATCATTGTGTTGTCATCATGGAATCTGATAATTCCAAAGTCTTCGAAGGCTTTAGGAGAGGAGACTTGTATTGTTGATTTCTCTATAGGTCCTCAACCTGCCACATGCTTACCTGCAAAGTCTTCAGAAGGCTGGTTGTGGCATCGACGACTTGGACATGCTGATATGAGGAACCTGCACACACTCGTGAAGAAAAAGCATGTCATTGGCATCAAGGGTGTCAAATCCCTCAAGCACCACCTCTGCGGTGCATGTGAATCTGGGAAGATGACCAGATCCAAGCATCCCTTGAAGACAATCATGACCACAACTCGACCCTTTGAATTGCTTCACATGGATATATTTGGCCCCACTCATTACTCCATACTAACAAATGCATCAAGCTTGTATGGCTTTGTCATTGTTGATGATTACTCTCGTTACACATGGGTGCATGTTATTCTGTACAAAAATGAAGTGCAGGATGTCTGCAGACGATTTGCTTCAAGGGCCTCCACCAACTTTGGCGTCAAGATCAAGCATACCAGGAGTGATAATGGGACTGAATTCAAGAACACTAACCTTGATGAATATCTTGATGAACTTGGTATTACTCATGAGTTATCTGCTCCTTACACTCCTCAGCAGAATGGCATCGTGGAGCGCAAGAACAGGACTCTTGTTGAGATGGCTCGAACCATGCTTGACGAATACAAAACCCCTCGTTGCTTCTGGCCTGAAGCAATTGGTACTGCATGCCACATCATCAACAGGGTATATCTTCACAAATTCCTCAAGAAGACTTCATATGAGCTCATGACAGGCAAGAAACCCAATGTAAGTTATCTCAAAGTCTTCGGTGCAAAATGCTGGATCAGAGATCCTCACCATAGTTCTAAGTTTGCACCGAAAGCACATGAAGGTTTTATGCTTGGTTATGGAAAGGACTCGCACACCTACAACCATCACAAGGTGGTTGAAACTATAGATGTGCGGTTCGATAAAACTAATGGCTCGCAAAGAGAGCACCTGCCTTCTGTGCTAGATGGACAATCTCCCGAGGAATCCATCAAGCTGAAGGCAACTAAAGATGTCATACCCACTGAGGAAATCATTCCAACAAATGAAGACTCCCATGCTGATATACCTGAAGAAAATGGTGCTGATGAAACTCCTTAGCCTCGTCAACCTGCTCATCCAAGAGTAGCAAATGCAGTGCAGATTGACAAAATCATCGATGACATCAATGCACCAGGTCCTCTCACACGCTCAAAAGCTTCACATCTAACTAACTTTGGTGGGCACTTTGCCTTTGTCTCTATCTTAGAGCCCACCAAAGTTGACGAAGCATTCAAGGAGCCCGAATGGATTCAAGCTATGCAAGAGGAATTGCATCAGTTCAAGCTCAACAACGTGTGGGAACTTGTCAAGCGGCCAGATCCTCGCAAGCATAACATCATAGGTACCAAGTGAATCTACCGCAACAAGCAAGATGAAAATGGTCTTGTGGTGAGGAATAAGGCTCGACTTGTAGCTCAAGGCTATACATAGGTTGAGGGAATTGACTTTGATGAAACTTTTGCACCTGTTGCTAGACTTGAAGCTATTCACATATTACTGGCTTACGCTAACCATCATAATATCATCTTATATCAAATGGATGTGAAAAGTGCATTCCTTAATGGTAAGCTTGAGGAAGAAGTATATATTGCTCAACCCCCAGGTTTTGAAGATCCTAAGCATCCTGACAAAGTCTTCAGACTAAACAAGGCCCTCTATGGCCTCAAGCAGGCCCCTCGGGCGTGGTATGACACTCTGAAGGAATTCCTCATGAAGAAAGGCTTCAAACCCGGTCCACTCGACCCTACTCTTTTCACGAAATCCTATGACAATGAACTATTCATATGCCAAATCTATGTTGATTATATTATCTTTGGATGTACTGACAAACATTACAGTGATGAATTTGCCTATATGATGAGTGAAGAATATCAAATGTCTATGATGGGAGAGTTGAAATTCTTCTTAGGTCTTCAAATTCGTCAGCAAGACAATGGCATCTTCATCTCACAAGAGAAATACCTCAAAGATGTTCTGAGGAAATTTGACATGCAAGATTGTAAAGGCGTCAAAACTCCAATGCCTTCAAAAGGCCACCTCTGCACTGATGAAAATGGTAAAGATTTTGATCAGAAGGTATACCGCTCCATGATTGGTTCCTTATTGTACCTATGTGCATCTAGGCCTGATATAATGCTAAGTGTCTGCATGTGTGCTCGATTCCAAGCAACACCAAAGGAATCACACCATAAGGCTGTGAAACATATTCTTTGATACTTAGCTCACACACCAACACTTGGATTGTGGTATCCCAAGGGCTCAAATCTTCACCTCGTCGGATACTCTGATGCTGACTATGCTGGAGATCGTGTGGATCGCAAGTCAACCTCAGGCACATGTCATTTCCTCGAACGATCCTTAGTCTATTGGTCCTCGAAGTAGCAGAACTGCGTTTCACTCTCTATTGCAGAAGCTGAGTACATTGCTGCTGGCTCGTGTTGTGCTCAGTTACTCTGGATGAAGCAAACCCTCAAGGACTATGGCATCAAGCTGAAGAATGTGCCTCTTTACTACGACAACGAGAGTGCCATCAAGATTGCGTATAACCCAGTTCAGCATTCCAAGACCAAGCACATCCAGATTCTTCATCACTTTCTTCGAGATCATGTACTCAAGGGCGACATCTCCATCAACCACATTCCCACTGAAGAACAACTGGACGATATCTTCACAAAGCCCTTGGATGAAAAGAGATTTTGCAAGTTGCGGTGTGAGCTAAATATCTTAGAATCTTCGAATGTTCTTTGATGAAGAACACACATCCTAACACGTATGCAAAACTGATGACTGAGATGTGCAACACACGAAGTAATGTTTTTCTTCAATCAATGAAGAATGACTCTAAGTGTGTAGAAATTAACGAAGAATTTGATTCTCAGAACTCTACGACAATTGTAAGCGGTGTCTGAAATCATCATTCTTATACGGTGGGTTACGCCACCAACCAAAAGTTGAAATTCTTCAAAATTGAGCACTTTTGCAAATTCTTCAAATTATCAAATTCCTCAAATTTGCAAATTCCTCAAGTTTTCAAATTCATCAACTTTTCAAATTCTTCAAAACTTTTGAGATTCATATTCTTCATTGACTATATATATATATATATATATATGAGGTTTTTTAATGTCCTCAATAGCATTCACTTATTGCAAATTCTTCAAGTTGATTTTCATCTAAGTGAATGTGATCGGACCCTTTCCCCATCTATGCTAAACTCAACCCAGTCTGTTCACTAATTCCTCATATGCGTTCTACTTTGAAACTTGTTCAAAGTCTTCACTGTGTCCTTGACAGCTGAAGAATTTGCGAACGAAAACTTTGAAATCTTCACTACCAAAATTTTTGGCGGTTCCCGCTCAAACTATTCCAATTCCCACGCCTGGATAACCCACGATCCTCCACAATCTTCACTACCCAGATCGTGGGTGACACCTGTCGTATGGAGAGCAAGGGTTAGGGGAAATCCTGTCCAAAATCTTTGGGAGGATCAGTTTTCACTTCCTCTATAAATGCCCCCTTCCCATCAACTGTGCTCGGTTACTCCGCATATCATCCCTCTCCCGAGCTCCAACCTAGCGCCGCCGCTAAAGTCATCATCACCGGTGAGGAAGAGCTTCGCTGCCTCAACCTTGTCGTTGCCGTACTCGCATCGGCCGCGGAAATCTTCATCCCACCGCCGCTGTAGCTGTCTCCTTCTGCCAAGCTAGGGCGTGGGAGATCTGAACGGACGAACTTCCTCATTTCATCTCAGTGTTCGTCGTGTTCTTCACCAGGGTAATTAAAATTTAATTTTACTACCCCTGTTTGATCCTCAACTACAACTACTATTCCTCAATAGGTGTTTATACGTTATAAATCAAATACACAAGCACCTTACATCTCCTCATACTTGATACCTGATGATTTTCCCTAAGTAATGATTTTCCTCATGATTCCTAAATTGTGCGAGTTCTCAAAGTTGCACAACTCTGAATCGTGAGGCAAAGAACACTTAGTGAAATTCCTCAAGACATCCATGGTCAAATTCCTCACACCTATCTTTCTTAAAATTTCTGAGAACGCATATGACCTCTTCAAATTCTTCGCACCTATACTCTGTTCACAGGTACAACATGTCAACTGATGAATCACTAGGTTCTCATCAACTTAACTCATTTGCAGCGCTACTAGAAGAAAAATTGTGTACCTCTTCAGAATCTTCAAGACTTCATATTCCTCAAGTGAAGAAAATGTCTGATGGAAAGAAACCTCAGAAAGGAGGGAAGAAGCCAGATGTGCACACTGCATTTGAGATCCCTGAGGATCCGTATGATGAATATTGCACACCTGACGAAGCAACACATGGAAAGGAGACGACCAAGCAGAGGAAGATCCGTCTGCAGAAAATTGAGCGGAGATGGGCCAAAGAATGGAGAGAATATCGTTATGTAACTCCAAAATACATGATGACATTCGCTGTGAAACCACCTTGCAGCAGACCTCCTCTTGCTCCAAACCAAACTGCTGATCCTACTATCCTCAAAACTGGTGAGGACTTTCCTGACATGTGGGAAAAGCAACAAGCCAAGTTGGCGAGGAAAGCCAAAGAGGCAGTGAAGAAATTCAATGAGGATTCTGCTGCTGCTGCCTCTGCCGGAGCTTCTGCTAGTGCTCCGAAGAAAATGGTAAAGAAATCTGCTCTGAAGATTGGTTCTTCAACATCAAAATCCTCAGTGCAAATTCCTCAAGGTCAAAGGCCCCAGCCCAGAAAACCTTCAGCACCTAGAACTGTTGCTGCTCAGTCATCTGCAACAGCCAAGAAGTCCTCAACCCCAGTGCATCTGGCAACATGCAAAAGAACTGAGGGTTTCACCATAGTTCCGAAGATCACTACAAGCCCCTCCACAACTGCAAAGTCTTCAACCAATCCCTTTGCGCTTAAACTGAAGAAGACAACCGGACGTGGTCAATGACCAAGTCATCACACCAGCAAGGCTCTGGTTAAAGTCCCCTTGCGTTCTGAGGACAATGATAGTGATGATGATGAAGTTGATGATGAGGAATTGGTAGAAATCATCAGACAAAGTCAGCACAGGGTTGCTAAAGCAAAGGGTAGCTCTGTTCCTCTCATGCTGGATCCCAAGATGATCCTCAAATTCATTGATATATGGCATGAGGACCCAAGCACTCCACTTTCCTCACTAAATCTGCCTCCTGAAGTGGATCATGTCCTCACCTACTTCATCTCTGAAGAACAATGGAAGAGAGAGCAAGCTCAGAGAGCTAAGAGGAACAAAACTCGCAAAGAAAAGTTTCTGTGCGAAAATTTGATGAATTTGACCCCAAATCAACTCGTCACAGTTCAGTCCGAGATTCGCACTCTCTCTCTGGATCAACAGAAATATGATGCTGAATGGAAGGGCACCAAGGTCAGACTTGTCAGGGCTGCTTAAGCAGCTGTAAAGGATCACAACACCAGGGTTGCAGCTCGATCGCAACCACAAAAGACTCAGTCTGAAGAAATTGCTCAGATTGAAGATGAAATTCCTCAGGCTGTTGATGAAAATGCTCAGCCTGAAGAAACTGCTGAAGAAAATGCTTCTACACCAGAAGCAACTGCCAGTGCTGCTGAGGAAACTCAGACCACTGAAGAACATGTTAGGACAACCTCCAATGTTGTGCCTGAAGAATCTGATAGGCCAGCTGAAGAATCTGTTATGCCTGAAGAAACTGAACCACCCAGGGTGGTTGCATCAGTCGTTCCTGAAGAAACTGCTACTGCCGAGGAAAATCCCCTCAAAAGAAAAGCATCAACTTCTGAAGCCCCTGTGTTCAAGTTGAAAACTTTGACAAGTTCCTCAGCAACACCACTTGATGCAACTCCAATTTCCTCTGCACCACTCTATGCTATTGTGCCAATTGGGGAAGCATATGAGATTCCTCAAGAAGAAGAGAATCATTCGACTGCTTCCTCAGAGCCTCTTGATGAGGAAACTGTCATTGATGACACTGCATCAACTCCCAAGGTATCATCGCCCCAGCTTCTGCTAACTGCTGGCGCTGAAGAAATTGATGAAGAAGTTGACACTGGTGACACTACTCCTGTCATCAATGATGAATATTGGGAATCTGCACATCCCAATTCACCTGTGGCAACTCCCCTGATGTTGATTCCTCAGTCACCTGCACAAACTGAGGAAATACCTGAAGATTCTGAACACCTGTACCTTCCAGAACCTGAAGAAATTCCAGCTGCAACAGCTAAGGAAATTGATGCTCCGGCCACTACTGAGGAACCAACTCTTCAAGTCACTCAAACTGCTGTTCCTTCCATGCCAACGGAGATCAAGGGGCGTACACAGACAAATCTTCAACCCAAGCCAAGACTGCCTCTCAAAGGCTCTGTTCGTCCCAAATTCCTCAAGACCAATTATGAACACATGTTCTTCTCTGGACCAAACCCCTATGACTCTGCAAGGGCTGGTCGCAACAGGTTCTGGACTGCCACTCAACTGAATTACTATGCTTCAGTCCTCTATGAGAAGAAGAAAGTCTTCGAGCACCATCAGATTCCGCACGCGGACATGGAAAGACTTCCATCATTTACTCCTGTGCTTCAAGTTCTATATGATGCTGGACTTCTTCCATTTTGTGTTGACATCTGCGATTGGAATGAGGAAATCATCCTTCAATTCTATGCCATGTTGCATATCAGTAGAGATTCCTCAGACATCAACTCTTGGATATTGGACTGGATGACTGGCACAACACACTTCACTGCTCAAGCCTCTGAATTACTTCAGTGTGTCCCAGTCCAAATTCTCTCAGAAGAAGCTCGCAAGTTGTTTGATGAACCTCCTCTACCCAATCAACTGATGAATGTGCTGATGAAGACATTGCCATCTGGAAAGCCTCAACGCCAAGTCTTCTTAGTGAAGGATCTGCTCTATGTGCCTCGCACAGTCTATCGCATATTGACAAACACACTATGTCCTCAAAAGGGTCACAACTCTGAAGAAGAAGAAGTTGAAGGAATCATGAAGAATATGCTCTTCAACGTCATCCATGGTATTCCCATTAACTTGCATGATTTCTTCATGAGGACTTTGGCCAGTGCTGTTGTCGCTCCATTTGAGCAGAAGCCATATGCACCCTGCATTATGAAATTCATCCGGGATAAGTCCTCAGTGCACTACAAAGCCGATTTCCAGAATCACTTCAGTTTCCTGCCACCCATTGAAGTCATCAAGAGTACAATTTCATTAGTTGAAGGGAAAGGCAAGTCTGTTATTGATGAAGGAACACGTCCCCTGGATGGACAATTTCGCAAGACCGCTTCCTTCTCCACAAATGATGACACTGCCACACAAGACTCTGATGCAAAGGCCTCATCTCCCAAAGAGTGTGCCCCTCGATTGATGACTGATCGCAAACTTCTTATAAGTCTTCATCAGAAGGTCGATCGCAATCATAAGTGGGTAAAGAGTCAACTTGGGTATATTGTGCAGAATATGACTATGACGCAGAACACTGTCAAGAGGAACCACTATTATGCTCATGAAAACCTCAAGCGCTCTTGGGCTGTGCTAAATCCCATCATGTCTTCTGAAGAATTGGATGAGCTGAACTTTGAAGAATATCCTGACTTCGCTCGCTGTCCTCAGAAGAATTTCAAGAAAGTACAAGTTCCTATGATGGTCACCAGTTCATATTCTTCATCTCGCGAGCGCGATGAAGATGAAGACATTGACGATACTGCTGCTGGCCGTGCATCAACAATCGACCCCGACAACGCTGGCGCTCCTTCTTCACCAACAAGATGAAACTCCTCATGGGGTGTTAGTCATCACTTTTTCTTCCCTTTTGGTCTTCGATGACAAAGGGGGAGAAAAATTGAGTTAGTCTTGAAGCGGGTCTACATATATATGGGCTATTTTTGTTTAAGTTACAACTCTCGCTCTTCTGAAGTTTTTGGTTATTGAGTTGTAAACTTAAGTCCGATGGTGGTCTGACACTTTTGAACTATTTCCTCGCATGTTTATTTCCTCAAATACCTTAATGCATGCATGCTGAACTTCGTTAGACACCATTTTCCTCACGCATTTCAAATACTTCATTTCATATGTTCAAATGCGTGTATGAATTACAAGATATAGGGGGAGTTCTCCATGTTTTGAAGCTGCCATGTGCATTTGCAGTCCAAAGCAAATTCCTCAAATATGCACATCTTCAGGGGGAGTTCTTATATATCTTGCAATCAAATTCCTCAAAATCTGTACTTTCACTTCATATGTTTATCTCCGTTGAAAACTTAACCTATTTGTCATCAATCACCAAAAAGGGGGAGATTGTTAGTGCATCTAGTGCCCCTTAGTGATTTTGGTGTATTGAAGACTTATAGGTTAAGGCACTAATGTGTTTGTGAGTGTACACAGGCTCTATAAGTCAATGAGAGTTTGATATATTCGGAGATTATTGACCCCTAAAAATGTATGTCTTCAAGTGAAGACTTTGCTGAAGACTTTGGTGAAGACTTTGTGAAGACTTTGAAAATGAAGAAGTTGGTGTGACCTTGAAGATATGAACGAGGAATATGAAGTGTGAAGACTTTTGTTCTCGTAGTTTCATTTCCTTTATTTGAGTCATAGGAAACACCGTACTGTTAAAGGGGGCCGAGGTAATACTAAGGAAAATTTCCAACTGATGCTCAACTCCAAAATCCTCAACCCATACAATCCTTCGAGTGAAGCCTTTGGAAATCTCTTACAGTTCAGACAAGTTTTTCAGTGACAGAGACGAAGTTCTTCTGGTCTCTAAGGAAATTGATCTGACTGAGGAGTTAGGATTTCGCGAGTGCAAATTGCCTACAAGTGAGGATCATGATAAGCTAAGGACTTTCATAGTTCGAAATTCCGACCGTTGCTATGCTTAGCGCCAGCTGTCCCTAATCGTTCTTATCCACATAACGGTCATATCATTGGGGGCATTTATGTCTTATCATGTCAGGTTGCACCCTGGCTATAAATAGCCGACCCCCACAACCACTAGCTGGTTGGCTGCTCCGAGAGAGAACTGACACTTGTCATTTGAGAGCAACCCATCCTCTGAGGACTTTGAGAGAAAATCATCAGTGAGGAAAAAACCACAATCAAACCACAAAACCCATAGTGATTGAGCATCACTGAAGAAATTCCTGTGTGGAACCGACAC
Source organism: Hordeum marinum (assembly GCA_022496015.1). Classification (NCBI taxonomy): domain Eukaryota; kingdom Viridiplantae; phylum Streptophyta; class Magnoliopsida; order Poales; family Poaceae; genus Hordeum; species Hordeum marinum. The sequence continues at coordinate 135,993,910 of CM039677.1, read as the reverse complement.
TTGTTACCTTTGAGGACTATGCATCCTCCAGACGGTTAGGCGTCATGGTCTAGTGCTCCTCCAGTCAATTGGGGACCACGAAGTGACCTTGGTCTAGAGCATCCAGCAGTAAATTGTGGATCGCCGGGTGACCAGTTTGTGAGGGTTTTGGAAGTCTACCCTAAAGACTTACCACGAGTGTTGGGCAAGGACTGTGTGACCTTAGCTCAAGGAGAATATGGTAAGGACTGTGTGTCCTAGGACTGTGTATCCTCTGGTTTAAATACCAGGCCGCTCCAAACCAGACATACGACTATCACAACAGTTGGAACTGGGTCATCAAATCATTGTCTTCATTGAGCTACCTGGTTCTACTTCCTCAACCTCCTTATTCCTCATAAACCTGTTGATAAAATTGATTGTTACTGTTTGAAGAATTTGACTGAAGACTTTCGCAAATTCCTCACCTCAAATTCTTCAAGTTGCCTTGTTCATCACTCCTTATCCTATATCACGCTACTCTCTATTTGTGCATGCTTCATTTCATCATGAAGACTATGCTGTCACTATGTTCCTCATGCACTTGAGTACTTATTCCGCTGCTAGTTATTCATCACATTTCAAATTCCTCAAAGTTGAAATTCCTCAAGTAATGAATTTGTAAAAAACGCCTGTTCACCCCCCTCTAGTCGATATAACGCACTTTCAATTTGCTTTGGATTGCAAATGCACATGGCAAGATAAAAGCATGGAGATCTCCTCCTATATCTTGTAATCCGTACACTCAGTTAATAAATAACATGAGGACATTGTAATGCATGATGGAAAATGGTGTCTTACAAAATTCAGAATGCGTGCATTGAAGAATTAGGCATGCAGAAAGTAGTTCGAAAGAGTCTGATCACCATCGGACTTAAGTTTACAACTCTATCAACAAACACTTCAGAAGAGCGAGAGTTGTAACTTAAAAAAACAACTTACAATATAGAGTCCCGCTTGAAGATTAACTTAGATTTCTCCCCCTTTATCATCAATGACCATAAGGGATGAAAAACGAGGACTAACGCCCGTGAACAATTTCATCTTGACGGTGTTGGAGGAGCGCCAGCGTCATCGGGGTCGTTGGTCAATGCAGGGCCTTTAACAGTGTCATCAAGGTCCCCAGCTTCATCCGTCTTGCGCGATGAAAAATATGAACTTGTGACGAGCAGCGGAACTTTGACCTTCTTGTATTTCTTCCGCGGCGGGTGAGACCTGAAAGTGCGTTATATCGACTAGAAGGGAGGGGGGGTGAATATGCGATTTTTACAAATTCATCACTGAGGAATTTCAACTTGAGGAATCTTAAATGTGATGAATAACTAGCAGCGGAATAAGTACTCAGGTGCATGAGAAACATAGCAGTAGCATAGTCATCATGATGAAATAAAGCATGCACAAATTATAGGTAGCATGATACAGGATAAGCAGTTGAGGAACAAGGTAACTTGAAGAATTTGAGGTGAGGAAATTGTGAAAGTCTTCAGTCAAATTCTTCAAACAGTAAAGATCAATTTCATCAACAAGTATACGAGGAAATGAAAGGGTTGAGGAAATAGAACCAGGTAGCTCGATGAAGACAATGGTTTGATGACCTAGTTCCAACTGCTGTGACAGTCATCCGTCTGGTTTGGAGCGGCCTCATATTTAAACCAGAGGACACAGAATCCCAGGACACACAGTCCTTACCGTATTCTCCTTGAGCTAAGGTCACAAAGTCCTCGCCCAACACTCGTGGTAAGTCCTCAGGGGTAGACTTCCAAAACCCTCACAAACTGGTCACCCGACGATCCACAATTGACTACTGGATGCTCTAGACCAAGGTCACTCTGTGATCTCCAATTGACTGCAGTATGCGCTAGACCATGACAACTAACCATCTAGAAGATACACAGTCTTCAAAGGTAACAAGCATCGGTTCCACACAGGAACAATCTCTTCAGTGATGCTCAATCACTTTGGGTTTGGCAGTTTGGATTTGGGTTTTTCCTCACTGATGATATTCTCTCAAAGTCCTTGGAGGATGGGTTGCTCTCAAATGACAAGTGTCAGTTCTCTCTCGGAGCAGCCAACCAACTAGTGGTTGTGGGGGGTGGCTATTTATAGCCAGGGTGCAACTTGACATGATAAGACATAAATGCCCCCAATGATATGACCGTTATGTGGATAATATGATTGGGGACAACTGGCGCTAAGCATAGCAATGGTCGGAATTTCAAACTATGAAAGTCCTGAGGCTTATCATGTTCCTCACTTGTAGGCAATTTACACTGGCGAAATCCTAACTCTTCAGTCAGACCAATTTCATCAGAGAACAGAAGAACTTTGTCTCTGCCATTGAAGAACTTGACTGAACCGTAAGAGATTTCCAAAGGCTTCACTCGAAGGATTGGATAGGTTGAGGCTTTTGAGTTGAGCATCAGTTGGAAATTTTCCTTTGTATTACCTCGATCCCCTTTAAGAGTACGGTGTTTCCTATGACTCATTGAAAGGAAATAAAACTACGAAAACAAAAGTCTTCATGCTTCATAGTCCTCATTCATATCTTCAAGGTCACACCAACTTCTTCATTTTCAAAGTCTTTAGGGAATACCAAAGTCTTCAGCAAAGTCTTCACCAAAGTCTTCAGTTGAAGACATACATTTTTAGGGGTCAATAATCTTCGAATATATCAAACTCCTCAGCGACTTATAGAGCCTGTGTACACTTAAAAACGCATCAGTCTTTTAACTTATAAGTCTTCAATACACCAAAATCACTAAGGGGCACTAGATGCACTTACAATCTCCCCCTTTTTGGTGATTGATGACAAATAGGTTAAGCTTTCAATGGGGATAAAATATGAAGAGTAAGTACTGAGTTTGAGGAATTTGATTGGAAAATATAGAAGAACTCCCCCTGAAGATGTGCATATTTGAGGAATTTGCTTTGGACTGCAAATGCACATGACAGGTTAAAAACACGGAGAACTCCCCCTATATCTTGTAATTCATACACGCATTTAACATATGATATGAAGAATTTGAAATGCATGATGAAAATGGTGTCTAACAAAATTCAACATGCATGCATTAAGGTAATTTGAGGAAATAGCATGCGGAAAGCAGTTCAAAAGAGTGAGACCACCATCGGACTTAAGTTTACAACTCAACCAACAAAAGCTTCAGAAGAGCGGGAGTTGTAACTTAAACAAGAAACAACCCATATATATAGAGACCCGCTTGAAGACTAACTCAATTTTTCTCCCTCTTTGTCATCGAATACCAAAAGGGACAAAAACCGAGGACTAATGTCCCTTGAAGAATTTCATATTCAAGGTGATGGAGGAGCGCCATCGTTGTCGGGGTCGTTTGTCGATGCAGGGCCCGCCGCAGTGTCGTCAATATCCCCAGCTTCATCCGCCTCGTGTGATGAAGAATATGAACTTGTAACTAGCTGAGGAACTTGAACTTTCTTGAATTTCTTCTGAGGAGGACGAGCCCAGTCAAGTTTCTGATCAAAATTCATCTCCTTCGGTTCTTCAGAAGTCTTAAGGTGAGACAGAATGGCCCAAGTGCGGTTGAAGACTTCATGGAGGTAGTATTGCTTCTTCCTCACAGTGTTGTGCGTGATAGTCATGTCTCGAAGAAGTGAACAAAACTGACACTTGACCCACTTGTGATTGCAATCAACCTTTTGATGAAGACTTATAAGAAGCTCACGATCATTCATCACACGAGGGGCAGACTCTTGAGGCTTTTGCAGCAGAGTCTTCGGTTGTAGTGTCATTATTGGTGGAATAAGATGCAGCTTTGTGAAGCTGGGCATCCAATGGACGAGTACCTTCATCAATGGCTGCCTTGCCTTTTCCCTCAACTTAAGTGAGTGTGTGCTTGATGACTTCAATAGGAGGCAGGAAGCCGAAGTGATTCTGAAAGTCAGCCTTGAAGGGAAATGAAGACCTTGATCTGATGAATTTCATGATCCAGGGAGCATAAGGCTTCAATTCAAATGGGGCTAATGCTGCATTTGCCAAAGTACTCAGGAATAGATCATGGTAGTTGATGGGAATCCCATGAATGATGTTGAATAGCATGTTCTTCATGATTCCCTACACTTCTTCTTATTCAGAGTTGTGACCCTTCTGAGGACTGAGGTTTTGGTCAAAATGCGAGAGACTATCCTGGGCACATAGAGCAAATCCTTCACAAGAAAGGTAGTCCTTTGAGGTTGACCAGGAGCCAAAGGCTTCATCAGCACTTGCATCATGTGGTTGGGCAGAGCAGGTTCATCAAATAGGGATCTTGCACCTTCTGAGGGAATTGGAGTTGGGATTGATCGAAGCAGTTCAGAGGCTGGAGCAGTGTAGGGAGTTGATCGAGTCATCTAGTTCAAGACCCAAGAGTTGATATCAGAGGCATCACCTGTGATGTTTAAGGTGGCATAGGATTGAAGAATCAGCTCTTCATTCCAATCGCAGATGTCCACGCAGAAGGGAAGAATTCCTGCATCATGAAGAATTGCAAGCTCCGATGTGAAGCATGAGATAGTTTCCATGTACGCATGAGGAATTTGCTGATGCTCGAAGACTTTCTCCTTGTAAAACAGTACAGATGCATATTAGTTCATCTGCATGGGAGTCCAGAATCTGGTGCGACCGGCCCTTGCTGAGCATAAGGATTTGGCCCAGTGAAGAAGATGTGCTCGTTGAAGAAATTGGTCTTGAGGAATTTGGGGCGCTTTGAGCCTTTAAATGGCATCTTGGGCTTCGGTTGAAGGTTTGGTTTGAAGTGGCCCACAATTTCCTTAGGCATGGGAGGAACTTCTTCAGACTGAGGAATTTGAATGCCTGTTTCCTCAGTTGCAGTTGGAGCAACAACTTCTTCAGATGATACAGCTGGAATATCTTCAGGGGCAGGTGCAGCCAAATCATCAGATCCTGTAGGAATTTCTTCAGTCCGGGCTGGAGACTGAGGAATTTCTGACAAAGGAGTGGTCATTGGAGAATTTGGGTGTGCAGCTTCCCAATATTCATCATTGATTAGAGGAGTTGTGTTTCCAATGTCCACATCCTCTTCAACGCTGGCCTCTTCAGTAGTCAACTGAGGTTGGGGCGATGATACTAGTGGAGTTGAAGCATCTGCTTCCGCTTCAATTTCTTCATCAATCTGCTCTGAGGAAGCAGCAGAATGATCCTTTCTTCTTGTTCATCATTTGGGATGACATAGTCAACACCAAATGGTACCAATTCATAGGCTGGCACGAAGGTAATGGGAGTTGCATCAATCGGCTCAGTTGAAGAACTTGGAAGTTTCTTCAATTTCTTCATCGCTGAGGAATCTGAAGTTGATGCCTTTTTCTTTTGTGCAGCCTTCTTCTCCACAGCCTTAGTTTTCTTCACTTCCGATGCAGAAGAAAGGTTGATGTTCTTCACCCTTGAGGATTTTGCAATTTCTGTAGAAGGTGAAGGAGGTGCATTTTCTTCAGGCATGACTGATGTAATCGTCATTGTGGTCTCAATTTCATCAGGCGCATCAAAAGCTTCAGCTGGCCTGACAATTTCTTCAGGTGCAACAGTGAAGGTTGCCCTGACGAGTTCTTTAGCAGCTTGAATTTCTTCAGCTGTGCTTGCAGTTTCTTCAGCAGGCGGAGCAGATTCTTCAGCCTGAGGAATTTGCGGTTGCGATTGAGCTGCAACCCTCTTATTATGGTCCTTGATGGCTTTGTCAGCCACTTTGACAAACCGGACCTTGGCGCCTTGCCAATTAGCATAGTATCGATTGAATTCATCACCGAGGCCTTTGATCTTAGATTGCATGGTCACAAGTTGTTTTGGAGAAAGCTTCAGAACATTGTTCTTCAAGAAGTGTTCTTTCTTTTACCGACCTTTCTTGGTTGTTCTGGCCTTTTCATACTTCCACTTTTCTTCAACTATGAAGGCAGTGAGGACATGATCTGGACTAGGAGGCAACTTCAAATCATCAATTGGAGTGTTGGGATCCTTGCGCTAGATATCAATGAAGTTCAGCACCATTTTTGGATCCAGCCATAGAGGAATTTGAGTGCCCTTTGCTTGAGCCACTCGTTCTTGCTTGTTTCTGATGATTGCCTCAAGTTCCTCATTATCAGCTTCATCATCTGAAGAATCTGATGGTACTTTGAACACCACCTTCTTCGGTTGAGGACTTGGTCGAGTTCCTCATCTAGCAGTAGCTTTCATCTTCACCACAGAAGGACTAGTTGAGGACTGTGCTTCGACAGAGGAACTTGTAGAGACCCCTGAAGCAATTGAGAAACCTGTAGTCCTCTGACATGTTGCAAGATGTACATGTGTTGAGGACCTTGTGGTAGCATCCAAGGTTGTCAGAATCGCGATTCTGTTATGCGATTCTATGATTTTACGATTCAAATTAACCCCTATGATTCTATGATTTTACTCCATAGAATCTACGTTTCTACGATCCTGATAGTGAAGATTCTACGATTTGCGATCCTACCATCGGAGTTCCGATCCGATTCAGAATCACGATTCTGACAACCTTGGTAGCATCTGATGATTGTGCAGCTATTGAAGGCATTGCAGAGGCCTTTGAAGACTTTGCTTGAGGATTCTGTAGTGAGGACTTTGAAGTTGAGGATTTTGGCTTCACTTAAGATTTCTTCACCATTGATTTCTTCGAAGCACTAGCAGAGGCTTCGACAGTGGCAGTAGCAGTAGAATATTCATTGAATTGCTTCACGGCTTCTTCGACAATTCTCCGAAGTTTGCGCTGATGCTTTGCCGATTCAGCTAGAAAGTCTTCACCACGAGCAACACTTGTGGGATCAACCTCTTGATCATCAGCAGGAGGATCCCTTCTGCAAGGGGGTTTGAGTGCGAATTTCTTCATTTACTTGGGAGTGACATAATGATAGTCTCTCCATTCCTTCACCCACCTCCGTTTAATCCTCTGAATTCTGATCTTCCTCTACTCCTTGGTTTCTTTCTCATGAATAGCTTCATCAGGAGTACAGTCACCAGCATACAAATGTTCAGGTATCTCAAAGGTAGTGTTCTGTTCAGCCTTCTTTCCACCCTTCTGAGGTCTTTTGCAATTAGCCATTTTCTTCACTTGATCACTTTGAACTCTTGAAGATTCTGAAGATGTACACAAATTTTTCCTCAAGAAACGCTGCAAATGAGTTAAGTTGATGAGAACCTAGTGATTCATCAGTAGACATTTTGTACCTATGAAAAGAGTATAGGTGCGAGGAATCTGAAGAAGTCATATGCGTTCTCAGAAATTTTCAAAATACATTAAGTTGAGGAGTTTTGACCATAGATATCTTGAGGAATTTGACTAAGTGTTCTTGTCTTAGGTTCCGAAGTTGTGCAAATTTTGAGGATCCACACAATTGAGGAATCTTGAAGAAAATCATAACTTAGGAAAAACATCAAGGGAATGAACATGTAAGGTGCTTTAGAATACGATTCTTGAAGAATAAACACCTTTGAGGATTTTGTGGAATACATGAAGATCAAACAAGGGTAGTAAAATTAGATTTTATTTACCCTGATGAAGAACACGATGAACAGTGAGATGAAATCGGGGAAGTTCGTCTATCCAGATCTCTCACGCCCTAACTTGACCGAGGGAGACAGCTACAACGGCGGTTGAGTGAAGATTTCCACGGCCGATGCGAGTACGGCGATGACGAGGTCGAGGCAGTGAAGCTCTTCCACACCAGCGATGATGATTTTAGTGGCGGTGCTAGGTTTGAGATCGGGAGAGAGTGGGAGTGAGGAGTAACTCGAGCATAGTGAAAGGGAAGGGGTATTTATAGTGAAGGTGAAAACCAATCGGCCCAAAGATTTTGGTCCAGATTGCCCCTGACTGTTGCTCTCCATGCGACATGTGTCACCCATGTTCTGAGTAGTGGAGATAGTGGGGGATCGTGGGTTATCCATTCGTGGGAATCGTAATGGTTTGAGCGAAAAGCACTGGAAATTTTGATAGTAAAAACTTAAAGTTTCCGTTCGCAAATTCTTCAGCTGTCAAGGACACAGTAAAGACTTTGAACGAGTTTCAAAGTAGAACGCATATGAAGAATTTGAAAACAAACTGGGTTGAGTTTAGCATAGAGGGGGAATGGGTCCGATCACATTCACTTAGATGAAAATCAACTTGAAGAATTAGCATTAAGTGAATGATGTTGAGGACACTGAAAAACTCATATATATATATATATATATATATATATATATATATATATATAGTCAATGAAGAACATCAGTATCATAGTTTGAAGAATTTGACAAGTTGAGGAATTTGCAAACTCGAGGAATTTGAAAATTGAAGAATATGCAAAATGACGAATAACTCAACTTTGAAGAATTTCAACTATGGTTGGTGGCGTGACCCACCGTTTAAGAATGACGATTTTAGACACTGCGTACAATTGTCGTAGGGTTTGGAGAATCAAATTCTTCATTAATTTCTTCACACTTAGAGGGTTATTCTTCATTGATTGAAGAAAAATGTTACTTCGTGTGTTGCACATCTAAGTAATCAATTTTGCGTAAGTGCTAGAATGTGTGTCTTTTGCAAAGAACATTCGAAGATTCTAAGATATTTACCTCACACCGCAACTTGCAAAATATCTTTTCATCTAAGCTCTTAGTGAAGATATCTGCTAGTTGTTCTTCAGTGGGGATGTGGTCGATGGAGATGTCGCCATTGAGTAAATGATCTCGAAGAAAATGATGATGAATCTAGATGTGCTTGGTCTTGGAATGTTGAACTGGGTTGTAAGCAATCTTGATAGTGCTCTCGTTGTCGCAGTAGAGAGGCACATTCTTCACCTTGATGCCATAGTCCTTGAGGGTTTGGTTCATCCACAGCAACTGAGCGCAACATGAACCGGCAGCAATGTACTCAGCTTCAGCAGTAGATAGTGACACGTAGTTCTGCTTCTTCGGGGACCAACAAACTAAGGATCGTCCGACGAAATGACATGTGCTGGAGATTGACTTGCGATCGACATGATCTCCAGCATAGTCAACATCTGAGTATCCGACGAGGTGAAGGTTTGAGCCCTTGGGATACCATAATCCAAGCGTTGGTGTGTGAGCTAAGTATCGAAAATATGTTTCACAACCTTATGGTGTGATTCTTTCGGTGTTGCTTGGAATCGGGCACACATGCAAACACTCAACATAATATTTGTCCTAGATGCACAAAGTGTTGGGAGACGTAGTAGTAAATCAAAAAATTTCCTACGATCACCAAGATCTATCCACGGAGAAACCAGCAACGAGTGGGGAGAGATTTCATCTTCATACCTTTGAAGATCGCTAAGCGGAAGCGTTACAAGAACGCGGTTGATGGTGTCGTACTCGCAGCGATTCAGATCGCGGTGGATTCCGATCTTAGCGCCGAACAACGGCGCCTCTGTGTTCAACACACGTACAGACCAGTGACGTCTCCCGCACCTTGATCCAGCAAGGAGGAGGGAGAGGTTGAGGGAGAGATCCGGCAGCACGACGGCGTGGTGACGGTGGAGCTACGTGAACTCCGGCAGGGCTTCGCCAAGCGCTACGGAGAACGAGGAAGAGGAAGGGTAGGGATGCACCGAGAGAGAAAGAAGTCGTGTCTCAAAACAGCCCAAACCCTTGCATATATATAGGAGGAGGGAGAGGGAGGGCTGCCTTGGCCCCTCCTCCAAAGAGGAGAGGTTGGGCCGACCCTAGGGAGGAGTCCACCTCCCACAAGGGAGGTGGATCTCTTCCTTTTGAATCCTTTTCAGCCCTATCTCTTATCTCCAGCCACATGGGCCTTTCTAGAAGGTCTTGGCCAGCCCAAAAAGGGCTGGCACACTTCCTCTAAGGGTCCATGAAATCCTTTGGTCGTCACACCCCCCGGGGGTCCTCCCGCACCCTCCCGGCACTCCCGGTACACTACCGATGAGCCCGAAAACTTTCCAGTGACCAAAACTGGACTTCCTATATATCAATCTTTACCTCCGGCCCATTCCGGAGCTCCTCATGACGTTCGGGATCTCATCCGGGACTCCGAACAACTTTTGGTAATCATGTATACCATTTCCCTATAACCCTAGCGTCATCGAACCTTAAGTGTGTAGCCCCTACGGGTTCGGGAGACACGTGGACATGACCGAGACACTTCTCCGGCCAATAACCAACAGCGGGATCTGGATACCCATGTTGGCTCCCACATACTCCATGATGATCTCATCGGATGAACCACGATGTCGGGGATTCAATCAATCCCGTATACAATTCCCTTTGTCTATCGGTATGATACTTGCCCGAGATTCGATCGTCGGTATCTCTATATCTTGTTCAATCTCGTTACCGGCAAGTCTCTTTACTCGTTCCATAATACATCATCCCACGGCTAACTCCGTAGTCACATTGAGCTCATTATGATGATGTCTTACCGAGTGGGCCCATAGATACCTCTCCGTCACACGGAGTGACAAATCCCAGTCTCGATTCATGCCAACCCAACAGACACTTTTGGAGATACCCGTAGTGCACCTTTATAGCCACCCAGTTACGTTGTGACGTTTGGCACACCCAAAGAATTCCTACGGTATCCGGGAGTTGCACAATCTCATGGTCTAAGGAAACGATACTTGACATTGAAAAGCTTTAGCAAACGAACTACACAATCTTGTGCTACGCTTAGGATTGGGTCTTGTCCATCACATCATTCTCCTAATGATGTGATCCCGTTATCAACGACATCCAATGTCCATGGTCATGAAACGGTGACCATCTTTTGATCAAAGAGCTAGTCAACTAGAGGCTCACTAGGGACCTGTTGTGGTCTATGTGTTCACACATGTATTATGGTTTTCGGTTAACACAATTATAGCATGAACAATAGACAATTTTCATGAACAAGGAAATACAATAATAACCATTTTATTATTGCCTCTAGGGCATATTTCCAAGAGTCTCCCACTTGCACTAGAGTCAATAATCTAGTTACATTGTGATGAATCGTACACCCATAGCATTCTGGTGTTGATCATGTTTTGCTCATGAGAGAGGTTTAGTCAACGGATCTGCGACATTCAGATCCGTATGCACTTTACAAATATCTATATCTCCCTCCTGAATGTAATCACAGATGGAGTTGAAGCGGCGCTTGATGTGTCTTGTCTTCTTGTGAAACCTGGGCTCCTTCGCAAGGGCAATAGCTCCAGTGTTGTCACAGAATAGAGTCATCGGGCCCGACGCACTTGGAATTACTCCTAGGTCGGTGATGAACTCCTTCATCCAGACTCCTTCCTTTGCTTCTTTCGAAGCAGCTATGTACTCCGCTTCACATGTAGATGCCGCCACGACGCTTTGCTTGCTGCTGCACCAGCTGACCGCCCTCGGTTCAAAATATACACGTATCTGGTTTGCGACTTGGAGTCGTCCGGATCTGTGTCGAAGCTAGCACCGACGTAACCCTTTACGATGAGCTCTTTGGCACCTCCATATATGAGAAACATGTCCTTTGTCCTTTTCAGGTACTTCAGGATATTCTTGATCGCTGTCCAGTGTTCCGCTCCGGGATCACTTTGGTACCTCCCTACCAAACTTATGGCAAGGTTCACATCAGGTCTGGTACACAGCATGGCATACATAATAGAGCCTATGGCTGAAGCATAGGGGATGACACTCATCTCTTCTCTATCCTTTGCCGTGGTCGGGCATTGAGTCGTACTCAATCTCGCACCTTGTAACACAGGCAAGAACCCCTTCTTGGACTGATCCATATTGAACTTCTTCAATATCTTATCAAGGTATGTGCTTTGTGAAAGACCTATGAGGTGTCTCGATCTATCTCTATAGATCTTGATACCTAATATGTAAGCAGCTTCTCCAAGGTCCTTCATTGAAAAACACTTATTCAAGTAGGCCTTTACACTTTCCAAGAGTTCTATATCATTTCCCATTATCAGTATGTCATCCACATATAATACGAGAAATGCTACAGAGCTCCCACTCACTTTCTTGTAAATACATGGTTCTCCATAAACCTGTACAAACCCAAACGCTTTAATTACATCATTAAAGCAAATGTTCCAACTCCGAGATGCTTGCACCAGCCAATAGATGGAGCGCTGGAGCTTGCATACCTTGTTAGCATCTTTAGGATCGACAAAACCTTCCGGCTACATCATATACAGTTCTTACTTGAGGAAGCCATTAAGGAATGCCGTTTTGATGTCCATTTGCCATATCTCATAATCAAAAAATGCGGCAATTGCTAACATGATTCGGACAGACTTCAGCATCGCTACGGGTGAGAAAGTCTCATCGTAGTCAACTCCTTGAAGTTGTCGATAACCCTTAGCGACAAGCCGAGCCTTATAGACGGTCACGTTACCATCCACGTCAGTCTTCTTCTTAAAGATCCATTTATTTTCAATGTCTCGCTTATCATCAGGCAAGTCCACCAAAGTCCATACTTTGTTCTCATACATGGATCCTATCTCGGATTTCATGGCTTCAAGCCATTTGTTGGAATCCGGGCCCGCCATCGCTTCTTCATAGTTCGAAGGTTCACCGTTGTCTAACAACATGATCTCTAGGAAAGGGTTGCCGTACCACTTTGGTGCGGAACGTGTCCTAGTGGACCTTCGATGTTCAATAGTAACTTGATCTAAAGTTCCATGATCATCATCATTAACTTCCTCTCCAGCCGGTGTAGGCTCCACAGAAACAACTTCCTGTGCTGCGCTACTCCCCGGTTCGAGTGGAGGTACAGTTACCTCATCAAGTTCTATTTTCCTCCCACTTACTTCTTTCGAGAGAAACTCTTTCTCAAGAAAGGATCCATTCTTGGCAACAAAGACTTTGACCTCGGATCATAGGTAGAAGGTATACCCAATAGTCTCTTTGGGATATCCTATGAAGACGCACTTTTCCGCTTTGGGTTCGAGCTTCTCAGGTTGAAGTTTCTTCACATAAGCATCGCATCCACAAACTTTTAGAAACGACAGCTTAGGTTTCTTTCCAAACCATAATTCATATGGTGTCGTCTCAATGGATTTTGACGGTGCCCTATTTAAAGTGAATGCGGCAGTCTCTAATGCATATCCCCAAAATGATAGCGGTAAGTCAGTAAGAGACATCATAGATCGTACCATATCTAATAGAGTGCGATTACGACGTTCAGACACACCATTTCGCTGAGGTGTGCCAGGCGGCGTGAGTTGTGAAACAATTCCACATTTCCTTAGGTGCGTGCCAAACTCGTGACTTAAATATTCTCCGCCACGATCAGATCATAGGCACTTTATCTTCCTGTCACGTTGATTCTCTACCTCACTCTGAAATTCCTTGAACCTTTCAAAAGTTTCAGACTTATGTTTCATTAAGTAGACATACCCATATCTACTCAAGTCATCAGTGAGGGTGAGAACATAACGGTAGCCACCACGAGCATCGACACTCATTGGACCGCATACATCGGTATGTATTACTTCCAACAAGTCAGTTGCTCGCTCCATTGTTCCGGAGAACGGAGTCTTAGTCATCTTGCCCATGAGGCATGGTTCGCACGTGTCAAATGATTCGAAATCAAGAGACTCCAAAAGTCCATCAATATGGAGCTTCTTCATACGTTTGACACCAATATGACCAAGGCGGCAGTGCCACATGTAAGTTGGACTATCGTTATCAACCTTACACTTTTTGGTACTCACACTATGGACATGTGTAACATCACGTTCGAGATTCATCAAAAATAAACCATTGACCAGCGGGGCATGACCATAAAACATTTCTCTCATATAAATAGAACAAACATTATTCTCAGATTTAAATGAGTAGCCATCTCGCATCAAGCGAGATCCAGATACAATGTTCATGCTCAAAGCTGGTACTAAATAACAATTATTAAGGTTTAACACTAATCCCGAAGGTAGATGTACAGGTAGCGTGCCGACGGCGATCACATCGACCTTGGAACCATTCCCGACGTGCATCGTCACCTCGTCCTTTGCCAGCCTCCGCTTATTCCGCAGCTCCTGCTTGGAGTTACAAATGTGAGCAACTGCACCGGTATCAAATACCCAGGAGCTACTACGAGCGCTGGTTAGGTACACATCAATAACAAGTATATCACATATACCTTTAATGTTGCCGTCCTTCTTATCCGCTAAGTACTTGGGGCAGTTCCGCTTCCAGTGACCGGTACCCTTGGAGTAAAAGCACTCAGTCTCAGGCTTGGGTCCATGCTTGTTCTTCTTCTTCCCGGCAACTTGCTTACCGGGCACGGCAACAGCTTTGCCGTCCTTCTTGAAGTTCTTCTTACCCTTGCCTTTCTTGAAACTAGTGGTCTTATTTACCATAAACACTTGATGCTCCTTTCTGATCTCGACCTCTGCTGATTTCAGCATCGAGTACAACTCAGGAATGGACTTCTCCATCCCTTGCATGTTGTAGTTCATCACAAAGCTCTTGTAGCTAGGTGGAAGCGACTGGAGGATTCTATCAATGACTGAGTCATCCGGGAGATTAACTCCCAGCTGAGTCAAGCGGTTGTGTAGCCCAAACATCTTGAGGATGTGCTCACTGACAACTATTCTCCTCCATCTTACAGCTGAAGAACTTGTCGGAGACATCATATCTCTCGACCCAGGCATGAGCTTGGAAAACCAGTTTCAGCTCTTGGAACATCTCATATGCTCCGTGTTGCTCAAAACGCTTTTGGAGCCCTGGTTCTAAACTGTAAAGCATGCCGCACTGAACAATGGAGTAATCATCGCAGCGAGAATGCCAAGCGTTCGCAACGTCTTGCTCTGCTGGGAGAAGGGGTGGGTCACCTAGTGGTGCATCAAGGACATACAATTTCTTGGAAGCTATGAGGATGATCCTCAAGCCACGGACCCAATCCGCATAGTTGCTTCCATCATCTTTCAGCTTGGTTTTCTCTAGGAACGCGTTGAAATTGAGGGTGACATTTGCGTTGGCCATTGGATCTACAATATAGATTGTAAAGATAATTTTAGACTAAGTTCATGATAATTAAGTTCACATAATCAAATTATTTAATGAACTCCCACTTAGATAGACATGTCTCTAGCCATCCAAGTGACACATGATCCATGTCAACTAGCCCATGTCCGATCATCACGTGAGACGGACTAGTCATCCATGGTGAACATCTCCATGTTGATCGTGTCTTCCATACGACTCATGTTCGACCTTTCGATCTTCCGTGTTCCGAGGCCATGTCTATAAATGCTAGGCTCGTCAAGTCAACCTAAGTGTTCCGCGTGTGTAAATCTGGCTTACACCCGTTGTATGCGAACGTTAGAGCCTATCACACCCGATCATCACGTGGTGCTTCGGAACAACGATCCTTAGCAACGGTGCACAGTTAGGGTGAACACTTTTCTTGAAATTTTAGTGAGAGATCATCTTATTTACTACCGTCGTTCTAGGCAAATAAGATGTAAACATGATAAACATCACATGCAATCAATATAGTGACATGATATGGCCAATATCATCTTGCTCCTTTGATCTCCATCTTCGGGGCACCATGATCATCACTGTCACCGGCACGACACCATGATCTCCATCATCATGATCTCCATCATTGTGTCTTCATGAAGTTGTCTCGCCAACTATTACTTCTACTACTATGGCTAACGTTTAGCAATAAAGTAAAGTAATTACATGGCGTTTATGATTGACACGCAGGTCATACAATAAAATAAGACAACTCCTATGGCTCCTGCCGGTTGTCATACTCATCGACATGCAAGTCATGAATCCTATTACAAGAACATGATCAATCTCATACATCACAATGCATCACATCACATCCTTTGGCCATATCACATCACAAGGCATATGCTGCAAAAACAAGTTAGACGTCCTCTAATTTGTAGTTGCAAGTTTTTACGTGTCTGCTATAGGTTACTAGCAAGAACGTTTCTTACCTATGCCAAAACCACAACGTGATATGCCAATTGCTATTTACCCTTCATAAGGACCCTTTTCATCGAATCCAATCCGACTAAGGTGGGAGAGACAGACACCCGCTAGCCACCTTATGCAACAAGTGCATGTTAGGCGGTGGAACCAGTCTCACGTAAGCGTACGTGTAAAGTCGGTCCAGGCCGCTTCATTCCACAATACCGCCGAATCAACATAAGACTAGTAGTGGTAAGAAAATTAACAAAATCGACGCCCACAACTGCTTTGTGTTCTACTCGTGCATAGATTCTACGCATAGACCTAGCTCATGATGCCACTGTTGGGAGACGTAGTAGTAAATCAAAAAAATTCCTACGATCACCAAGATCTATCCATGGAGAAACCAGCAACGAGAGGGGAGAGATTGTATCTTCATACCTTTGAAGATCACTAAGCGGAAGCGTTACAAGAACGCGGTTGATGGAGTCGTACTCGTAGCGATTCAGATCGCGGTGGATTCCGATCTTAGCGCCGAACAACGGCGCATCCGCGTTCAACACACGTACAGACCGGTGACGTCTCCCGCACCTTGATCCATCAAGGAGGAGGGAGAGGTTGAGGGAGAGCTCCGGCAGCACGACGGCGTGGTGACGGTGGAGCTACGTGAACTCCGGCAGGGCTTCGCCAAGCGTTACGGAGAACGAGGAAGAGGAAGGGTAGGGCTGCACCGAGAGAGAAAGAAGTTGTGTCTCAAAATAGCCCAAACCCTTGCATATATATAGGAGGAGGGAGAGGGAGGGCTGCCTTGGCCCCTCCTCCAAAGAGGAGAGGTTCGGCCGACCCTAGGGAGGAGTCCACCTCCCACAAGGGAGGTGGATCTCTTCCTTTTGAATCCTTTTCAGCCCTATCTCTTATCTCCAGCCACATGGGCCTTTATAGAAGGTCTTGGCCAGCCCAAAAAGGGCTGGCACACTTCCTCTAAGGGCCCACGAAATCCTTTGGTCGTCACACCCCCCCGGGGGTCCTCCGGCACCCTCCCGGCACTCCCGGTACACTACCGATGAGCCCGAAAACTTTCCGGTGACCAAAACTGGACTTCCTATATATCAATCTTTACCCCCGGACCATTCCGGAGCTCCTCGTGACGTCGGGGATCTCATCCGGTACTCCGAACAACTTTTGGTAATCACGTATACCATTTCCCTATAACCCTAGCGTCATCGAACCTTAAGTGTGTAGACCCTACGGGTTCGGGAGACACGTGGACATGACCGAGACACTTCTCCGGCCAATAACCAACAACGGGATCTAGATACCCATGTTGGCTCCCACATACTCCACGATGATCTCATCGGATGAACCATGATGTCGGGGATTCAATCAATCCCGTATACAATTCCCTTTGTCTATCGGTATGATACTTGCCCGAGATTCGATCGTGGGTATCTCTATACCTTGTTCAATCTCGTTACCGGCAAGTATATTTACTCGTTCCGTAATACATCATCCCGTGGCTAACTCCTTTGTCACATTGAGCTCATTATGATGATGTCTCATCGAGTGGGCCCAGAGATATCTCTCCGTCACACGGAGTGACAAATCCCAGTCTCGATTCGTGCCAACCCAACAGACACTTTCGGAGATACCCGTAGTGCACCTTTATAGCCACCCAGTTATGTTGTGACGTTTGGCACACCCAAAGCATTCCTACGGTATCCGGGAGTTGCACAATCTCATGGTCTAAGGAAACGATACTTGACATTGAAAAGCTTTAGCAAACGAACTACACGATCTTGTGCTACGCTTAGGATTGGGTCTTGTCCATCACATCATTCTCCTAATGATGTGATCCCGTTGTCAACGACATCCAATGTCCATGGTCATGAAACGGTGACCATCTTTTGATCAACGAGCTAGTCAACTAGAGGCTCACTAGGGACCTGTTGTGGTCTATGTGTTCACACATGTATTATGGTTTCCGGTTAACACAATTATAGCATGAACAATAGACAATTATCATGAACAAGGAAAGACAATAATAACCATTTTATTATTGCCTCTAGGGCATATTTCCAACACATAGATACAATAAAGAGCTAATCATGGAGTGATATACCTTCTGATCGAAATCTTTACCATTTTCGTCAGTGCAGAGGTGTCCTTTTGAAGGCATTGGAGTTTGGACGCCTTTGCAGTCTTGCATGTTGAATTTCCTCAGAACATCCTTGTGGTATTTCTCTTGAGAGATGAAGACGTCATTGTTTTGCTGACAAATTTGAAGACGTAAGAAGAATTTCAACTCTCCCATCATAGACATTTGATATTCTTCACTCATCATATAGGAAAATTCATCACTGTAATGTTTGTCAGTACAACCAAAGATAATATCGTCTACATATATTTGGCATATGAAGAGTTCATTGTCATAGGATTTAGTGAAAAGAGTTGGGTCGAGTGAACCGGGTTTGAAGCCTTTCCTCATGAGGAATTCCTTCAGAGTGTCGTACCACGCCCGAGGGGCCTGCTTGAGGCCATAGAGGGCCTTGTTCAGTTCGAAGACTTTGTCAGGATGCTTAGGGTCTTCAAAACCTGGGGGTTGAGCAACATATACTTCTTCCTCAAGCTTACCATTGAGGAATGCACTTATCACATCCATTTGATATAAGATGATATCATGATGGTCAGCACAAGCAAGCAATATGTGAATAGCTTCAAGTCTAGCAACTGGTGCAAAAGTTTCATCAAAGTTAATTCCTTCAACCTGTGTGTAGCCTTGAGCTACAAGACGAGCCTTATTTCTTACCACAAGGCCATTTTCATATTGCTTGTCACAGTAGATCCACTTGGTACCTATGATGTTGTGCTTGCGAGGAGCTGGCTGCTTGACAAGTTCCCACACGTTGTTTAGCTTGAATTGATGTAATTCCTCTTGCATAGCTTGAATCCACTCAGGCTCCTTGAATGTTTCATCAACTTTGATGGGCTCTATGATAGAGACAAAAGCAAAGTGCCCATAAAATTTAGTCAAACGTGAAGCTCTTGAGCGAGTGAGGGGACCTAGTGCATTGATGTCATCGATGATTTTGTCAATCTATACTTCGTTTGCAACTCTTGGATGAGCAGGTTGACGTGGTTGAGGATTTTCTTCAGGTGTATGAACATGAATGTCTTCATTGGTTGGAATGACTTCATCAGTAGGTTGAGGTTCTTCAGTGGGTATGACATCTTTAGTAGCATTCAGCTTAATGGATTCCTCAGGAGACTTTTCGTCTAGCACAGAAGGCAGGTGCTCTCTTTGCGATCTGTCAGTTTCATCAAACCACACATCTACAGTTTCAACAACCTTTTGGTGGTAGGTGTTGAAGACTCTATAGGCGTGCGAGTCCTTTCCGTAACCAAGCATAAAGCCTTCATGTGCATTCAGTGCAAATTTAGAACTATGGTGAGGATCTCTAATCCATCATTTTGCACCGAAGACATTGAGATAACTTACATTGGGTTTCTTGCGAGTCATGAGTTCATATGAAGTCTTCTTGAAGAATTTGTGAAGATATACCCTATTGATGATGTGGCAAGATGTATCAGTTTCCTTAGGCCTGAAGTGACGAGGAGTCTTGTATTCATCAAGCATGGTGCGAGCCATCTCAACAAGAGTCATGTTCTTGCGCTCCACGACGTCGTTCTGCTGAGGAGTATATGGGAGAAATATCTCATGAGTAATACCAAGTTCATCAAGATATTCATCAAGATTGGTGTTCTTGAACTCAGTCCCATTGTCACTCCTGATATGCTTGATTTTGACATCGAAGTTTGTTGAGGCCCTTGAAGCAAATCGTTTGAAGACATCCTGCACTTCAGACTTGTACAGAATAATATGCACCCAAGTGTAACGGGAGTAATCATCAACAATGACAAAGCCATACAAACTTGAAGAATTTGTTAGTGTGGAATAATGAGTGGGGCCAAAGAGGTCCATATGAAGCAATTCAAAAGGTCGAGACGTGGTCATGATTGTCTTCGAGGGATGCTTAGATCTGGTCATCTTCCTAGATTCACATGCACCACAGAGGTGGTCCTTGAGGAATTTGATAGCTTCAATGCCAATGATGTGCTTTTTCTTCACGAGCATGTGCAAGTTCCTCATACTAGCATGTCTAAGTCGTCGATGCCACAACCGGCCTTGTGAGGACTTTGCAAGTAGGCACGTGGTAGGCTAAGGACCTGTAGAGAAATCAACAATATACAAGTCTCCTCTCCTAAAGCCTTCGAAGACTTTGGAATGGTCAGATTCCATGATGACAACACAGCGATATTTTCCAAAGATGACAACCATATCAAGATCACAAAGCATTGAGACAGACATGAGGTTGAACCCGAGGGATTCGACAAGCATCACCTTATCCATGTGTCGGTCCTTTGAGAGTGCAACCTTACCTAGACCCAATACCTTGCTTTTTCCTTTGTCAGCGCAGGTGATATGCTTCAGATGAGATGGGGCAAGTGGCAAATTCATTAGTAGATTCTTGTCATCCGTCATGTGGTTGGTGCATCCACTGTCGAGGACCCACTCAGTAGCTTTTGGAGGTTCATCCTGCAGATGAATTAGTACAACTTACGAACTCATATCCTTCAAAGTGAAGAATATGACATCAAATTCATCAGCAAAAATTCATCATATAGTATGGTAAGTAAAGTAGTGTGAGGACGTGAGAAATGAGGAATTCATTTCTGCATGATCAGCTTGCGCCCTTTCAAGCATTTCCTCAGGTCTCCAACAAATTGATCAGACGTTCAAGTTCATCTGGACACCTAACCCTGCATAAGAAATTAGTTCAATTTCTTCACCACCCACATCTGGAGGGGTGGCAAAGAGTTCATCATTCTGCAAGCACCATATGAGAAGGGAGGCACTGAAGCTAGTGCGCTTCATTTCACAGGACGGGGGTTAGAGTACTCATATGAATAAGAAGAGAAATTCTTCGAGGACTTGTGAACGTAATGATTTGAAGAATAATGCACATATTCAGAACTCTTAGACTTTCCCTGCAAAACAGATGCATTAGCACGAGAATGATATTTTTTGACCATTTGAGGAATTTGGTCTAGGTGAAGACTTTGGTCCATATGAGGAATTTGATCTGGGGTTCCTTTTCTTCATGAGTGGTGTCGTGAGGACATTCACTTGAAGATTTTGTAAGCAGCTCTTGGGAACCCAGATTTTCTTCATAGGTGAACCGTTCCTGTAGTTAGTTCCAACAAATCTGGCAAATACTTCACCTTTCTGATTTTTGAAGAATTTGTAGTTGGAGTCAAGTGACTCATCAGAGGAATAGGAAGTTTCACAAGCAAAGCTAGATAAGGTGGATGGATCTATAGGAGGTCCTTTTGCAGCAACCCATGAGGTTTTGGGGTACTGCTGAGGTGTCCAGTAGGATCCATCAGCATTGAGTTTCCTCTCAAATGCAATACCCTCTTTACTAGGGTTCCTGTTCAGAATCTGCTTTTTGAGCACATCGCAAAGGGTTTGATGCCCTTTGAGACTTTTGTACATGCCCATCACATACAATTCCTTGAACCCTGCAGTTTCGTCAGTGATACTTGCGGTATCCTCAGATGAGGAATTTGTGACCACGGGAATAGTTGAAGAATTTGCAGCAATAGAAGCATTTGAACATTCATATGAAGAATTAGCAATTTCACGTTCGATGCATTTCAAACAAGGTGGAACAAATTCTTCCTAAGCGGTACTGATCTATTGAGCCAGTAAGGAATCATTTTCTCTTTGGAGATCCTCATGAGACACTCTTAGTTTCTCAAGATCTTGCTTTATTTGAAGAAATTCATAAGAAAGCTTCTCATGATCAGCTAAGAGAGCATTATGATGACTCTGATGGTTATCATACTTTGTCTGAAGACTTTTGAAATGGTCAGACAGAGTTTGAGTCTGATTCACTTCCTCATTCAACACATCATCGCTTTTGTCTAACAGTTTCTGAAGCTTTTCAAGTGCACTTTGTTTCTTAGTGGCAATGTTAGCAAGTTTGGCATAACTATGTTTCACATATTCATCAGATTCACCTTCATTTGATTTAGAAGAGGAGTGATGCTTGTGTACCTTGGAACCTTTTGCCATAAGACAAAGTGAATAAGATGAAGTAGGATCAGCTTCCTGGGTTTTGAGGAATTTCTTGAGTTCAATGAACATGGGGTCTTGACGAGTGATATAGCCTTCATTGATGTCCATGATCCTATCCTAGATGAGCTTGGCATTTTGGAGATGACAGATGCCTCTGAACATGACGCTTGATAGGCTTGAGCATATGATGTTCCTCTCCTGAGCATCAAGTTGAGTGTACTTGCGAATTACCTCAGCATTTGCCATCTTGCAGAGTTCAGCGAGTCCAAGTTCAGTAACAGTCCCTAGCTCACTGTTCATTGATATGAGATGCTTCTTCATCAGAACGTTCCACCTAGGATATTCAATGTCATCAAGATTGGGACATTCTGTGACTGACTTGACGCCTTTAGTCATGAAGCAGTAAGTAGGAGCATATTCATCATTGTTGCCGCCAGAGTCGTTGGAGTAGTAATTTTCTTCATCGTTGAAGATGGACTTGCTAACGAAGGCAGTAGCGAGAGCAAGACTAGCAACACCAGATTCAGACTCCACCTCAGATTTTTTTCCTCTTCATATTCTTTAGATTCTTCTTTCGAGTCCATTTTCTTGCCAATGAAAACCCGAGCCTTTATGGAACCAATCTTCTTTTCCGTTGAGGACTTTGAAGATTTCTTTTTATTCCGAGTCATCAGAACTGTCATCCTTGTACTTCTTCTTCTTTGATTCTTTTTCCCGAAGAGAACAGTCAGAGATAAAGTGACCAGATTTCTTGCATTTGTGACAAGTTCTCTTCTTGTAGTCGCTTGAGGAATCTAATTTCCTCAAACCACTTTTTGATGATTTTCCAAATCGGCCTCTCCTCGAGAACTTCTAGAATTTCCTCACGAGCATTGCCAACTCCTGACTCGGTTCTTCAGGATCACCAAGGCTACTATCAGAATCTTCGCCTTCGGATGAGGAAATTGCTTTTGCCTTCAGAGCACGAGATCTTCCATAGCTTGGCCCGTAGAGGTCTCTCTTCTCAGCTTGTTGGAATTCATGAGTATTGAGTCTCTCAAGTATATGAGCAGGATCAAGTGACTTGTAGTCTCCACACTCTTGAATCATCAAAGCCAGTGTGTCAAATGAGGAATCAAGAGATCTAAGCAGTTTCTTCACAACTTTGTGATCGGTGATGTCAGTGGCACCCAGTGCTTCAAGCTTGTTGGAGATATCAGTGAGACGATCAAAAGTTTGCTGAAAATTTTCATTGTCGAGTCTTTTGAAGCGGTTGAAGAGATTGCGAAGAACATCAACACGAGAGTCACGTTGAGTGGAAACACCTTCGTTGACTTTGGACAGCCTCTGCCAGATAAGCTTAGCAGACTCCAAAGCACTCACTCTGCCATACCGACCTTTGCTCAGATGGCCACAGATGATATTCTTTGCTTGAGAATCGAGTTGCTTGAATCTCTTCACATCAGCAACGTTGATCGTGGGGTTAACAGAGGGAACATCATTTCCACAACGTACCAGAGATCGTTGTCAATAGCTTCAAGATGCATGCACATCTTGTTCTTCCAATAGGGGTGATCTGTCCCATCGAATGTAGGACAACCTGTAGAAACCTTGATTGTACCTGCAGTCGACATAACTAGAACTCCAGGTGGTGCAACCAAAGTCACACAGAACAAGAGAGTACCTTGCTCTGATACAAATTGAAAGTGCGTTATATCGACTAGAGGGGGGTGAATATGTGATTTTTAAAAATTCATCACTGAGGAATTTCAACTTGAGGAATTTGAAATGTGATGAATAACTAGCAGCGGAATAGGTACTCAAGTGCATGAGAAACATAGCAGTAGCATAGTTATCATGATGAAATAAAGCATGCACAGATTGCAGGTAGCGTGATACAGGATAAGCAGGTGAGGAACAAGGTAACTTGAAGAATTTGAGGTGAGGAAATTGTGAAAGTCTTTAGTCAAATTCTTCAAACAGTAAAGATCAATTTCATCAACAAGTATACGAGGAAATGAAAGGGTTGAGGAAATAGAACCAGGTAGATCTATGAAGACAATGGTTAGATGACCCAGTTCCAAGTGCTATGACAGTCGTACGTCTGGTTTGGAGCGGCTTGGTATTTAAACCAGAGGACACACAGTCCTAGGACACACAGTCCTTACCGTATTCTCCTTGAGCTAAGGTCACAAAGTCCTTGCCCAACACTCGTGGTAAGTCTTCAGGGTAGACTTCCAAAACCCTCACAAACTGGTCACCCGGTGATCCACAATTGACTACTGGATGCTCTAGACCAAGGTCACTCTGTGATCCCCAATTGACTGCAGGATGCACTAGACCATGACGCCTAACCTTCTGGAAGATACAAAATCTTCAAAGGTAACAAGTGTCGATTCCACACAGGAGCAATCTCTTTAGTGATGCTCAATCACTTTGGGTTTGGTGGTTTGGATTTGGGTTTTTCCTCACTGATTATTTTCTCTCAAATTCCTCGGAGGATGGGTTGCTTTCAAATGACAAGTGTCAATTCTCTCTCGGAGCAGCCAACCAACTAGTGGTTGTGGGGGTGGCTATTTATAGCCAGGGTGCAACCTGACATCATAAGACATAAATGCTCCCAATGATATGAATGTTATGTGGATAACATGATTGGGGACAGTTGGCACTAAGCACAACAATGGTCGGAATTTCGAACTATGAAAGTCGTGAGGCTTATCATGTTCCTTACTTGTAGGCAATTCGCACTGGCAAAATCGTAACTCCTCAGTCAGACCAATTTCATCAAAGACCAGAAAAACTTCATCTCTATCACTGAAGAACTTGACTAAACCATAAGAGATTTCCAAAGGCTTCACTCGAAGGATTGGATAGGTTGAGGCTTTTGAGTTGAGCATTAGTTGGAAATTTTCATTAGTATTACCTCGGCCCCCTTTAATAGTACGGTGTTTCCTATGACTCAAAGAAAGGAAATGAAACTACGAAAACAAAAGTCTTCACGCTTCATAATCCCCGTTCATATCTTCAAGGTCACACCAACTTCTTCATTTTCGAAGTATTCAGCAAAGTCTTCACCAAAATCTTCAGTTGAAGACATACATTTTTAGGGGTCGATAATCTTCGAATATATCAAACTCCTCAGCGACTTATAGAGCCTGTGTACACTTACAAACGCATCAGTCTCTTAACCTATAAGTCCTCAATACACTTATATCACTAAGGGGCACTAGATGCACTTACAAGACCAGTCAAAGTCCTGTTGAAAATCCATCTCCTTGAGTTCTTCAAGAGTCTTGAGGTGAGACAGAATGGCCCAGGTGCGATCAAAGATTTCATGCACATAGTAATGGTCCTTACTCAGTGAGTTCTACGTCACAATCTTGTTTTGAAGAATTGAACCAAACTGACGCTTGAACCACTTGTGGTTGCGATCGATCTTTTGATGAAGACTTAGTAGAAGCTGATGACCAGTCATCACACAAGGGGCAGAGCCTTGTATTTTTTGGGCCGAGGCCTTAGCTGCAGAGTCTTGCATTGCAGAGTCATCATTGGTGGAGTAGGATGCAACCTTACAAAATTGTCCATCCAATGGACGAGTGCCTTCATCAACAACAATTTTGCCTTTGCCTTCCGCTGAGCGAAATGTCTTTTTGAGGACTTCAATCAGAGGCAGAAAACCAAAGTGATTCTGAAAGTCAGCCTTGTATGGAATTGAAGACCTTGATCTGATGAATTTCATGATCCATGGAGCATAAGGCTTCAATTAAAATGGCGACACAACAATATTGGCCAAAGTCCTCATGAACAAATCGTGAAAGTTGATGAGAATGCCATGAATGATATTGCACAACAGATTCTTCATGATGCCAACAACCTCTTCTTCTTCAGAGTTGTGGCCATTGATAGGACTGAGGGTTTTGGTCATAATGCGGTAGATGGTTTTGGGCACATATAACAAATCCTTCACAAGGAAGGTTGTTCTTGGAGGTTGTCCAGGATGCGAAGGCTTCATAAACACTTGCATCATGTGATCTTGAAGTTTAGGTTCATTATAGAGGCATCTGGCTCCATCTGCGGGAATTCCAATTGGGACAACACGAAGAAATTCTATGGCAGGAGCAGTGTAGTGAATCTCCTCAATCATCCAATCAAGTATCCAGGAGTTGACTTCAAATGCATCAGCAGAGATATGCAAGGTGTCATAGAATTTAAGAATAAGTTCTTCATTCCAATCACACACGCCATCATAGAATGGTAGGAGTCCAGCTTCATGTAGAACACTGAGGACTGGGAGAAGCATGGATGGACTCCAGATCCACATGAGGAATTTTATGGTGCTGGAAGACTTTGCCCTTGTCAAATAGAACAACATAATAGAAGTTCACTATAGTTTGAGTCCAGAACCTCTTGTGCCCGATTCTTGGGGAGTCATAGGGGTTTGCTCCAATGAAGAAATGGTGCTCATCGAATAAATTAGCCTTGTTGAACTTGGGGCGCTTTGTGGCTTTGATGGGCAGTGAAGGCTTTGGATGAAGATTTGTCTTGAACTGCCCGACAAACTTTGTTTGCACAATTTTAGTTTCTTAAATATGGGGAACTTGAATGGGAGGTTCTTCAGGTGCAGTCTGGGTGACATTTCCTTCAGCTGATGCAGCTAAAAGTTCTTCAACAATAGACTGGAGTGGAGTATGACGTCCTTCAGACCCTATATGAATTTCTTATATTTGGGCAGGCGACTGAGGAATTTGAGTAAGAAGGGTGCTCATTGGGGAATTTGGGTGAGCAGCTTCCAAATATTCATGATTGATGACAGGAGTTGTAGATCCAATGTCCACGTCCTCATCAATTTCTTCTACTCCGGCTTGTTCAGAAGTGAGCTGAGGCTGAGGTGATGATACCTGTGGAGGTGAAGCATATGCTTCCACCTCAATTTCTTCATCAATCTGCTCTGAGGAAGCAGTAGACTAAGTTTCTTCATCGTCATTGTCCTTAGGTATCACATATTCCTCTCCAAAGGGGACAATCTCATACGATGGTACTAAAGAAATAGGAGTAGCATCAATTGGTTCGGTTGAGGAACTTGGCAAAGTCCTCACTTTCTTCGGAGCTGGGGATTCTGCAGAAGCTGATGCTTTCATTTTCTTTGCAGCTTCCTTCTCCGCAACCTTGGTTTCCTTTGCTTATGATGCATAAGGAAGTGTGTCTTTCTTCATCCTTTAATATTTTACAGTCGGGGCAGATGATGGAGCTGGTGCAATTTCTTCAGGAACGACAAATGCAATCGTCTTTTTAGTCTTAGATTCTTTAGGCATAGCAAATTCTATAGCTGGCCTGGCAATTTCTTTAGGAACAACAATGGATGTTGTGCTGACAGATTCTTCAGCAGCATGATTTTGTTCAGCTACACTTGCAGTTTCTTCAGTAGGCTGAGCAGATGTTCGAGCCTAAGGAATTTGTGGTTGCGATCTAGCTGCAACCCTTGAGTTGTGGTCTTTGATGGCTTTGTGAGCCACTTTGACAAATCGGATCTTGTCTCCATGCCAATCTACATAGTAGCGATCAAATTCATCACTAAGGCCTTTGATCTCTTTTCGTACAAAGACTAGTTGATCGGGTGTCAGTTTCAGAACATTGTTCTTCATGAAGCGCTCCTTTTTGTACTAAGCCTTCTTGGCGTGTCTAGCCTTTTCATACTTCCATTTTTCTTTAGCAATGAAAGCTTCTGAGAGGAGGGAATATGATTACAGCAAGATGAATTTTTCTCATGATTCTTGCAACACTTGATCATATGCATTATGCCGAGCTAAGGGCGTAAAACAATAGCGCTAATTGGGAGGCAACCCAATAGTTATCTTCAGTTTAGTTTTCTTAATTTATGTTTGTTTTTTATAACATGGTTATCGATATTGTAATGATTCTTTTTTGTGTGTTTAAATTAGTGTTTGTGCCAAGTAAACCTTTTGGGATGACTTGTATGATGAGTAGAATTCATATGGTGCAAAAACCGAAACTTTAGCGTCCAGTGCATAATTTCTCTCGTTTTACTAGAACATGTTTTTGATCTGAAAGTTTTAGAAAGTATTTCTATACAAATTATGCAGGTTTTCCTAATTTTTCCGAACTGTTAAAGTTACAGAAGGATGGTGTGACGCCCTAGATTTTGGCTACAGTGGTAATTATAATTAAGCTACAATGATGGCCAAGATTATGCTAGTGCTTTTGCTAATCCATGTGCGTTCACTTCTGGAATCAAAGCTCAATTCAATTCCTTTGCAATTCCAATTCATTTTGAAAAGTGGATTCAAAAGTTTTGCAAACCTATGAATAAAAATCAAGAATAGATTGCAAATGTTCACTGGGCATTTCTAAAAATGCCACCCACAATTCTTGCAATTGTTTTGGTGCCACAAAGTATTTAGAACAGTGGGCAAAACAATTATTAAATGCCCTTTTAAATTATAAAGTTTTTAAATAATTTCAAACGACCTTCAAACCTTTTATGCTATTGTCTAATATTACAATTGCAATATTGGGCCATCTCACATATTTTTGGGTTAGTTTTTCCTAAAAGTAGTATTTATATCAGAAACTTTTTAAAAAAGGGGGAAAAGAAAGTTTTATAAAAAACGAAAATGAAACCCCCCTTCCCCTGGGCCGAGGCCCAGCCTGCCCCTCATGCGGCCCAACCGGCCCGTCCCAACCGCAACAAGGGGGTCAACCCCCCCCCCTCACCGACAGCCCAACGCCCCACTCCCCACCACGTTCCCCCTCGCTCTCTCTCCCCTCCCCTCCTGATCTAGTCCAGGATCGGGCCGAACAAACGCCACCGCCCCGCTCACCGGCGCCTCGCCGACGCCTCGTGCCGCCCTACCTCGCCGTCGGACCTCCTCATCCACCTCCCCACCTCGTCCCCTGGAGCCTCGCCGCCCCTCTTCCCATGAATGCCGGTGAGGCTCCGGTTGGCCTCCCCTCTCCTACCTCCCCTCTCCTACCTCCCCTCGCCGTCGTGCACGCGTTCGGCCGCGGCCGTCTGCTAACCACCACTGCGCGGTCGCTCTAGCGCCTCCCCCCTCTCTGTCGCCCGTGCGCCCGCTCGCCGTTGTGGCTGCCTTGCCGCTCGCCGTCCCCGTGCACAGCGCGTCGCCTTCACCCCACCGGCCATCGGCACCCTCGTGGCTGTTGGGGAACTTTGCGTGGGAAACAAAAAATTTCCTACGCACACGCAAAATCTATCCATGGTGATGAGCATCTACGAGAGGGAGAGTGGATCTACGTACCCTTGTAGATCGCTAAGCGGGAAGCGTTAAGAAACGCGGTTGGTGTAGTCGAACGTCTTCGCGATCCAAATCGCTGAGTGTCCTGTGATCTCATCACGATCCGTCCCGCGATCCAATCACGACCGTCCCGCGAACTTCATCACGATCCGTCCCACGAACTCATCACGATCCATCCTACGAACTCATCATGATCCGTCCCGCAAACTTCATCATGATCCGTCTCGCGATCTCATCATGATCCATCCCACGAACTCATCACGATCCATCCTGCGAACTCATCACGATCCGTCTCGCGATCTTGATCACGGTCCTTCCGATCTAGTGCCGAACAGACGGCACCTCCGCGTTCAGCACACGTACAGCTCGATGACGATCTCCGCCTTCTTGATCCAGCAAGAGGGAGCGGAGAGGTAGAAGAGTTCTCCGGCAGCGTGACGGTGCTGTGGCGATGGTGGTGGAACTATTTTGGCAGGGCTTCGCCTAAGCACTGCAGAAAACCGATCTAGAGGAGAAGCTATGCACTAGAGGAACGGGTGGCACGTGGCTGAAAATCTTATGCCAAAACCCTAAAATCCTCTAGTATATATAGGAGGAGAGGAGGAGGAGGCTTGGCTGCCAAAGAGGCAGCCCTTGGGTCGGCCAAACCAAGGAGGGAGGAGTCCTCCTCCTCCACTCCTAGCAGGATTAGGACTCCTTCCTTATTTGGCTCTTTTTTGCCTTTTTCCACCTTTTTCCATTTGGGCTTTTCTTCCCAGCCGCATGGGCCTTGTGTGGGACTTCCACCAGCCCACAAAGGGCTGGTATTTACTCTCCCATAGCGCATATAGCCTCTTGGGTCGAAATACCTCTCCCGATGGTCCCCCGGTACACTACCGGCACTCCCGGTACACTACCGATGAGCCCGAAACTTTTTCGGCGACCAAAACAGGACTTCCTATATATCAATATTTACCTCCGGACCATTCGGGAGCTCCTCGTGACATCCTGGATCTCATCCGGGACTCCGAACAACCGTCGGTCACCACCATGCATAACTCTATACTACCGAAACGTCACCAAACCTTAAGTGTGCAGACCCTGCGGGTTCGAGAACTATGTAGACATGACCGAGACACCTCTACGGTCAATAACCAATAGCGGTACCTGGATGCCCATATTGGTTCCTACATATTCTACGAATATCTTTATCGGTCGAACCTCTATGTCAAGGATTCAGTTAATCCCATATGATGTTCCCTTTGTTCTTCGGTATGTTACTTGCCCGAGATTCGATCCTCGGTATCTCCATACCTAGTTCAACCTCGTTACGGGTAAGTCTCTTTACTTGTTCCATAACACAAGATCCCATGACTAACACTTAGTCACATTGCTTGCAAGGCTTGTTGTGATGTTGTATTACCAAGTGGGCCCTGAGATACCTCTCCGTCACACGGAGTAACAAATCCCAGTCTTGATCCATGCCAACCCAACAGACACCTTCGGAGATACCTGTAATGCACCTTTATAGTCACCCAGTTACGTTGCGACGTTTGATACACACAAGGCACTCCTCCGGTGTCCGTTCCATGATCTCATGGTCAAAGGAACATATACTTGACATGTAGAAAACACTAGCAATAAACTGACACGATCATATGCTACGTTTGTAGTTTGGGTCTTGTCCATCACACCATTCTCCTAATGATGTGATCTCGTTATCAAATGACATCTCATGTCCATGGCTAGGAAACCTTAACCATCTTTGATCAACGAGCTAGTCTATTAGAGGCATACTAGGGACATGGTTTTGTCTATGTATCCACACATGCATCTAAGTCTCCGGTCAATACAATTATAGCATGGATAATAAACGATTATCATGAACAAGGAAATATGATAATAACTAATTTATTATTGCCTCTAGGGCATATTTCCAACAGTCTCCCACTTGCACTAGAGTCAATAATCTAGTTCACATCACCATGTGATTCGCATTGTTATGAATCTAACACCCAATGAGTTCTGGGGCTCGATCATGCTTTGCATGTGAGAGAGGTCTTATAGTCAACGGGTCTGCGACATTCAGATCCGAGTGTACTTTGCAAATCTCTATGTCAAACCGTAAACACTGCTACCACACTCCACTTGGTACTATTCCAAATGGCTGCTCCACTATACGTATCCAGATTGCTACTACGAGTCATCCGGATTGGTGTTAAAGCTTGCATCGACGTAACTCTTTACGACGAACTCTTTATCACCTCCATAATCGAGAAAACATCTCTTTAGTCTTTTAGTCACTAAGGATAATCTTGACCGCTGTCCAGTGATCCACTCCTGGATCACTTTTGTACCCCTTGATTGACTCATGGCAAGGCACACACCAGGTGCGGTACATAGCATGGCATAATATAGAGCCTATGGCTAAGGCATAGGGGATGACGTTCGTCCTTTCTCTTTCTTCTACCGTTGTCGAGCTTTGAGTCTCACTCAACTTCACACCATACAAATCAGGCGAGAACTCTTTCTCTGACTGATCCATTTTGAACTCTTTCAAAATCTTGTCAAGGTATGTACTCATTGAAAGTTTCATCTAGCATCTTGATCTATCTCTATAGATCTTGATGTTCAACAATTAGGTAGCTTTATCCAGATCTTCCTTTGAAAAACTCTTTTCAAACAACCATTTATGCTTTCCAGAAATTCTACATCATTTCCGAATAGCAATATGTCATCCACATATACTTATCAGAAACTCTATAGTGCTCCCACTCACTTGATTGCAAATACAAGTTTCTCATAAACTTTGTATAGACTCAAAAACTTTGATCACCTCATCAAAGTGTATATTCCAACTCCGAGATGCTTGCTTCAGTTCATAGAAGAATCACTGAAGCTTGCACACCTTTTAGCATCCTTAGGACTGACAAAACCTTCTGGTTGTATCACATACAACCTTTCCTCAAGTAAACCGTTAAGGAAACGATATTTTGACATCCATCTGCCAGATTTCATAATTGAAAAATGCAGCAACTGCTAACATAATTCCAACAGATTTTAGCATTGCTACGAGTGAGAAAGTCTCATCGTAGTCAACTCCTTGAACTTGCCGGAAACTTCTTTGCGACAAGTCGAGCTTTACAAATGGTGACATTCACCATGAGTGTCTGTCTTCATTTTAAAGATCCATTTGTACTCAACGACCTGCTGTCCAACAAGCAAGTCCACCAATGTCTATACTTGGTTTTCATACATGGATCCTTTCTCGGATTTCATGGCCTCTAACCATTTGTTGGATTCCGGGCCCATCAT
Source organism: Hordeum marinum (assembly GCA_022496015.1). Taxonomy (NCBI): domain Eukaryota; kingdom Viridiplantae; phylum Streptophyta; class Magnoliopsida; order Poales; family Poaceae; genus Hordeum; species Hordeum marinum. The sequence goes on along the minus strand of CM039677.1, from coordinate 135,961,296 downwards.
CGCTTCTCCATAGCTCGTAGGTTCATCGTTGTCCAACAACATGACCTCCAAGATAGGGTTGTCGTGCCGCTCAGGAGCAGTACACATCCTTGTCGACCTACGAGGTTCGATAGTAACTTGATCCGAAGCTTCATGATCCTCATCATTAACTTCCTCTTCAACTAACGTAGGCTTCACAGAAACAAATTCCTGCGCTGCGCTACTCTCTGGTTGAACAAACGTTCAACAACCTCATCAAGTTCTATCTTCCTCCCACTCAATTCTTTCGAGAGAAACTTTTCCTCGAGAAAGGACCCAGTTGTAGCAATAAACATTTTATGCCTGGATCTGAGATAGAAGGTTCACCCAAATGTTCTTAGGGTATTCTATGAAGATGCATTTGCCCGCTTTGGGTTCGAGCTCATTAGGTGAGAACATTTTCCACACAAGCGTCGCAGCCCCAAACATTAAGAAATGTTAGCTTAGGTTTCTATCAAACCATAATTCACACGGTGTAATCTCAACAGATTTAGATGGTGCCCTATCTAAAGTGAATGTAGTTGTCTCTAATGCATAACCCCAAAATTATAGTAACAAAAACGATAATAGACATCATAGCACACACCATATCCAATAGAGCACAACTATGACGTTTAGACACACCATCACACTATGGTGTTCCAGGTGGCGTGAGTTGTGAAACAACTTTCACATTGTCTAAAGTTGTATGCCAAACTCGTAACTCAGATATTCACCTCCACGATCATATCACAAACATTTTTATCTTCTTGTCATGATGATCTTAAACTTCACTCTGAATTTGCTTGAACCTTTCAAACGATTCAGACTTGTGTTTCATTAAGTAAATATACACTACATCTACTCAAATCATCAGTGAAGGTAAGAAAATAACGATATCCACCGCACGCTACAAGACTCATTGGATTGCATACATCAACATGTATCATTTCCAATAAATCACTTGCTCGCTTCATCAAAACAGAAAACGGGGTCCCTAGTCATCTTGACCAAGAGGCATGGTTCGCATGTCTCAACCGATTCGAAATCGAATGAGTCCAAAGATCCATCAGCATGGAGTTTCTTCATGCGTTTTATACCAATATGACATTTAGCGGCAGTGCCACAAGTATGTGGTACTATTATTATTAACTTTGTATCTTTTTGGCATCAATGTTATGAACATGTGTATTACTACGATCAAGTTTCAACAAACCATTCTTACTGGGTGCATGACCATTGAAGGTATTATTCATGTAAATAGAATAACCATTATTCTCTAACTTAATAACCGTGTTGCAATGAACATGATCTAATCACGTTCATGCTCAACGCAAAAACACCAAATAACATTTATTTAGGTTCGTCACTAATCTCGAAGGTAGAGAGAGCATGCGATGTTGATCACATCAACCTTGGAAACATTTCCAACACACATCGTCACCTCACACTTTGCTAGTATCCGTTTATTCCGTAGCTTTTACTTCGAGTTACTAACATTTAGCAATCGAACCGGTATCCAATACCTAGGTGCTACTAGGAGTACTAGCAAGGTACACATCAATAACACGTATATCAAATATACTTCTGTCGACTTTGCCAGCCTTCTTATCTACCAAGTATCTAGGGTTGTTCCGCTTCAGCGACCGTTCTCCTCATAATCGAAGCACTTAGTCTCGGGTTTGGGTTAGACTTTGGGTTGCTTCACTGGAGCTGCAACTGACTTGCTATCCATGAAGTTTCCCTCCTTGCTCTTGCCCTTCTCGAAACTAGTGGTTTTGACTAACCATCAACACTTGACGCTCCTTCTCAATTTCTACCTTCGCGGTGTCAAATATCGCGAACAGCTCAGGGATCATTATTTCTATCCCTGGTGTTTTATAGTTCATCGCCAAGTTCTAGTAGCTTAGTGACAGAGAGTTGGGGAACTATATCAATCACTATCCTATCTTGGAAGATCAACTCCCACTCGATTCAAGCGATTGTAGCACCCAAACAATCTGAGCACATGCTCAACGATTGAGCTATTCTCCTTCATCTTGCAGGCAAAGAATCTTGTTGGAGGTCTCATATCTCGCAACACAGGCATGAGCCTGAGATCCTAATTTCAGCTCTTCGAACATCTCATATGTTCCGTGATGTTCAAAACGTTTTGGAGTCTCAATTCTAAGCCGTAATGCATGACGCACTAAACTATCAAGTAGTCATCAGAACGTGCCTGTCAGATGTTCACAACATCTACAAACAACGCTAGAGGGGTTGGCGCATCGAGCGGTGCATTAAGGACATAAGCCTTCTGTGCAGCAATGAGGACAATCCTCAGATCACGGAGCCAGTCCGCAATATTGCTACCATCATCTTTCAACTCTATTTCTCTAGGAACATATAAAAATTCAAGGGAGCTACAGCGTGAGCTAGTAATCTACAACACAGTTTGCAAAGACACTACTGACTATGTTCATGATAATGAGTTCAATTAATCATTTTACTTAAGAACTCCCACTCAAATTGACATCCCTCTAGTCATTCGAGTGATACATGATCCAAATTCACCAACTCAAGTCCGATCATCACGTGAGTGAGGTGGTTTCAATGGTGAACATCATTATGTTGATCATATCTACTATATGACTCATGTTCGACCTTTCGGTCTCTTTTGTTCCGAGGCCATGTTTGTACATGCTAGGCTCGTCAAGTTTAACCCGAGTGTTCTGCATGTGCAACACTGGCTTGTACCCGTTGTATGTGAATGTAGAGTCTATCACACCCGATCATCACGTGGTGTCTCAACACGACGAATTTTCGCAACGGCGCACACTTGGGGAGAACACAATTCATCTTGAAATTTAAGTGAGGGATCACCTTATAATGCTACCGTCATCCTAAGCAAAACAAGGTGCATAAAAGGATTAACATCACATGCAAATCATAAGTGACATGATATGGCCATGAACTTGTGCTTTCGATCTCCATCTTGAAAGCACCGGCATGATCTCCATCGTCACCAGCAAGACACCATGATCTCCATCATCTTGATCTCCATCAACGTGTCACCATCGGGGTTGTGCGCCCAACATGCTTCTACTACTATTGCTACCGTTTAGCGATAAAGTAAAGCATTACATAGCGCTTAATGATTGACACACAGGTCATACAATAATTAAAGACAACCCTATGGCTCCTGCCGGTTGCCGTACTCATCGACATGCAAGTCGTGATAATCTATACATCACATGATCATCTCATACATCACATATATCACATCATGTAATTGGCCATATCACATCACAACATACCCTGCAAAAACAAGTTAGACGTCCTCTAATTGTTGTTGCATGTTTAACGTGGCTGCTACGGGTATCTATCAAGAACAGTTCACATCTACGCAAAAACCACAACGGTGATACACTAGTTGCTTTTCAACCTTCTCAAGGACCGCCTTTGTCGAATCCGATCCAACTAAAGTGAGAGAAACTGGCACCCGCAAGCCATCTATGCAACAAGTTGCGGTCGAGGGAACCTGTCTCTCGTAAGCGTACGAGTAATGTTGGTCCGGGCTGCTTCATCTCACAATACCGCTGAACCAAAATCCGACCAAGGGAGGAAGCAATCTAAGCATCAACGCCCACAAACCTTTTGTGTTCTACTCGAGATCTCATCTACACATAGACCTAGCTCATGATGCCATTGTTGGGGAACGTTGCATGGGAAACAAAAAAATTCCTACGCACACGCAAGATCTATTGTTGGTGATGAGCATCTACAAGAGGGAGAATGGATCTACGTACCCTTGTAGATCGCTAAGCGGGAAGCGTTAAGAAACGCGGTTGGTGTAGTCGAACGTCTTCGCGATCCAAATCGCTGAGTGTCCTGCGATCTCATCACGATCCGTCCCGTGATCCAATCACGACCGTCCCGCGAACTTCATCACGATCCATCCCGCGAACTCATCATGATCCATCTTGCGAACTCATCATGATTCGTCTCGCGATCTTGATCACGGTCCTTCCGATCTAGCGCTGAACGGACGACACCTCCGTGTTCAGCACACGTACAACTCGATGACGATCTCTGCCTTCTTGATCCAGAAAGAGGGAACAGAGAGGTAGAAGAGTTCTCCGGCAGCGTGACGACGCTGCGGCGATAGTGGTAGAACTATTCTGGCAGGGCTTCGGCTAAGCACTGCAGAAAACCGATCTAGAGGAGAACCTATGCACTAGAGGAATGGGTGGCACGTGGCTGAAAATCTTGTGCCAAAACCCTAAAATCCTCTAGTATATATAGGAGGAGAGGAGGAGGAGGCTTTGCTGCCAAAGAGGCAGCCCTTGGGTCGGCCAAACCAAGGAGGGAGGAGTCCTCCTCCTCCACTCCTAGTAGGATTAGGACTCCTTCCTTATTTGGCCCTTTTTTTTGCCTTTTTCCATCTTTTTCCTTTTGGGCTTTTCTTCCCAGCCGCATGGGCCTTGTGTGGGACTTCCACCAGACCACAAAGGGCTGGTATTTACTCTCCCACAGCGCATATAGCCTCTTGGGTCGAAATACCCCTCCTGATGGTCCCCCGGTACACTACCAGCACTCCCGGTACACTACCGATGAGCCCGAAACTTTTCCGGTGACCAAAACAGGACTTCCTATATATCAATCTTTACCTCTGGACCATTCTGGAGATCCTCGTGATGTCTGGGATCTCATCCGGGACTCCGAACAATCTTCAGTCACCACCATGCATAACTCTATACTACCGAAACGTCACCAAACCTTAAGTGTGCAGACCCTGAGGGTTCGAGAACTATGTAGACATGACCGAGACACCTCTACGGGGACCTGGATGCCCATATTGGTTCCTACATATTCTACAAAGATCTTTATCGGTCGAACCTCTATGTCAAGGATTCAGTTAATCCCGTATGACGTTCCCTTTGTTCTTTGGTATGTTACTTGCCCGAGATTCGATCGTCGGTATCTCCATACCTAGTTCAACCTCGTTACCGGCAAGTCTCTTTACTCGTTCCGTAACACAAGATCCCGTGACTAACACTTAGTCACATTGCTTGCAAGGCTTGTTGTGATGTTGTATTACCGAGTGGGCCCTGAGATACCTCTCCGTCACACGGAGTAACAAATCCCAGTCTTGATCCATGCCAACCCAATAGACACCTTCGGAGATACCTGTAATGCACCTTTATAGTCACCCAGTTACGTTGCGACGTTTGATACACACAAGGCACTCCTCCGGTGTCCGTTCCATGATCTCAAGGTCAAAGGAACATATACTTCACATGCAGAAAACAGTAGCAATAAACTGACACGATCATATGCTACGTTTGTAGTTTGGGTCTTGTCCATCACACCATTCTCCTAATGATGTGATCCCGTTATCAAATGACATCTCATGTCCATGGCTAGGAAACCTTAACCATCTTTGATCAACGAGCTAGTCTATTAGAGGCATACTAGGGACATGGTTTTGTCTATGTATCCACACATGCATCTAAGTCTCCGATCAATACAATTATAGCATGGATAATAAATGATTGTCATGAACAAGGAAATATGATAATAAGTAATTTATTATTGCCTCTAGGGCATATTTCCGACAGCGGCCCGCGGCCACCACCCGCCTCCCGCCGCTCGCGTTGGCCCCTGCCCGCGCCCCTGCACGAGTCCACCGCCCACTGCTCCCCCCCGACCCAGCGCCGCGCCTGACCACCGGCGAGCCCACGATGGCCGCCGGTTGGCCCTGGCCTCGCCCCGGTCCGATCTGGATTAGTGGGGGATTAGCCCCCCCTTAATCTCTCCTCCCGTGTGAATAACAAGAGGGGCCCACCGCCCCTAAACCATTTCAAAATAAAAGTAATAATAAGTAAATTAATAATTTGAAAAATGTTTAATTAAATAGATAATTAGTTTAATTAATTACTTAACTTAATTAAGGTTAATTAGAATAATTATTTCTCTGTTAATTAATTAGGTTTAACCAGAGAATGACAGGTGGGTCCCACCCCCTTAATTAATCTTGATTAATATTAATTAAACTTTAATTAAAACCGAGAGAATGACATGTGAGGCCCACTAGTGAGTTTGACCAGTCAACTTGCCATGTTGACTGCTGATGTATAGATTTTTGCTACTGTATTAGTTAGCTCCTATTCTGATATATAGCCTGTTTTTGATGAACTGCTACTATACCTGCAATCATACCAACTGCTTAGTATAGGTTGGTTAGTGAATCCCCAGTGGCCCCTTAGTCCCAGTTGCCTCTGCTTCTTCATCGACGACTCGAAGACCCGAAGACTCGGTCAACCGATCGACAAGCCAGACCCCTCGCATCACCGCACTCCCCTTAGTTGTACAACTCTACAGTGCTACTATCGAGTATCAAGGGTGACACCTCGTGAAGTACTCATGATGCTAGCCCTGTAGTGCAGCTAGTCGGTCATGGTTATCGAGGGTGATTCCTCCTTTACCATTCCCGATGATGTCTCCGTCGCGCAACCCCTCAAGTGTGGGACCCTCGAGGGTCATTCCTCTAAAGTCCACCTTGACAGTTACATCGAGCGAGGACCCTTGAGGGTGATTCCTCAATTCCCGTCTTGACGTGTCATACACACAGTTACAATGACCTGGTTACAGAAACATGTTGGTGATGGGTCGGCCCTGAGGGGTACCCACGGTTGGATGATGATGAGGCGTGGACTGGCGAGAGAGGCCTTTGCCACACTTCCTCGAGACAGGGTGATGGGACCGCACTTTATGGGTCGCGCTTGCCCCGCATAATAAAATGCTAATGGGTTGGGTATTTGATCTGAGTTGGTCGTTTGACCTTTTTTGCACTAAACCTTCACGTGAGAGAAGTTATGGGTACTTAGCGTCGTTGTATCAGCCGAAGCTCTTCGGACGTCAGCAATGGAGCGACGCGTGTCCGAGTGGTCCGCAACGGCATCACGCTTGTTGTAAGGGGTGCTAGGACTGACCTCAGCCGCCTTCGCATCGTGCAGGAGTGCAAGGGCAAGTGGGCCCACGAACCTGTGCGCTTAGGATTTAGACCGGCGGGCTGGCCTCTTTGTTGAGTCTAGGTGGGGCGACGACATTTTGGATCCCGAGGCCAGAAATTATTTCAGAAAGTGTGTCCGACCAGAGGTGATCAAGCGTGTTGGAAATGCGGTGCACCCCTGCAGGGATGAATTCATCTATTCGAATAGACGTGTCCACGGTAATAGGATGACTTGGAGTTGTACCTTGACCTTTTATAACTATAATTATGACTTTAAATTGAAATGAATGTTGGCTCTGGGATTGCTTCCTCGTAGGGACTCGAGGAAGAATCTCTAGGCATGGTTACTTAATAAAATTTGTTACAATAATATTGCTATATATGAGTTACGAGTCTACTCTCTTCTAATGCTGCAACATGCTGAAGATGCTAGTCTTCGATAGGACTAGGCCTTCCCCCTATTCTTGCTTTCTGTAGTCGACCCAGATATAACCCCACCCCTTGATAATGATGCATACTTAGCATAGTTCTAAGGTCAGTTTGCGAGTACTTTGGATGACTACTCACCGCTGCTTTACTTTCTCTTTCCCCCTCGATTTGATTCTGCGTTCAGACGATGGAGCCCGGGAGTTGGAGTACGCTGGAGACGACTACTACACCATCGCAGGAGCCTACTACTACATGGAGGCATCCCCCGACCAGAAGTAGGATTGGAGGTTCCCAGGCAGGAGGCCTCACCTCTTTCGATCCGTTGTTATGTTTGTGCTAGCCTTCTTAAGGCAAAACTTCTTTAACTTATGTCTGTACACAGATATTATTTGCTTCTGCTGACTCATGCTTGTCGAGCTTTCTATTCGAGCCCTCGAGGCCCCTAGCTTGTAATATGAAGCTGTATGACTTTAATTTGTGTCTAGAGTTGTGTTGTGATATTGATTAGTGAGTCCCTGATCTTGGTCGTATGCATTGCGTGTATGTTTAGCATACAGTCGAAATTGTGGGCATCACAAGTTGGTATCAGAGCCGACTGCCTGTAGGTAGCCCCCTTTCCAACTCCTTGGCCGAAGTTGAGTCTAGTACTTGAAAAACTTTTACTAACATAGTTGTGTGGCTTACGGGCCCACATCTCAATCGGGTGGTATTAGGATCTTTTATTCCTCGTCTATACTTTGGGTTCTGATCTCTATCCTCTTTCGGGTTAAAGATTTTGTTAACTCTAACATTAGGTTCTCGTGATCACATCCACCGGAGATTTGTTTCATCGACAATTGTTTCCTTTGAAGTTATAGTGCACACACTATCATTTGACATCTTAAATCTCCTTGTTACAGATGCGTCCCGGTAGGCAGATCGTTCGTCTCACCTTCGCACACGATATGACTGCGTTCCCGGCCATTCTGGTCAACCTCTTGAAGAAGCTGGGTTATCGCTGGTACCCTGAGTACACCATTTACAAGGACTACCGTGAGTTCAACCAGGAACAATATGAGGCTGAGATGGTTATTTGGGATCGACATGACCTCTCCATCACTGAGATGCACACCTTCCGTGGCATTGGAGTGACTGTTGAGATGTCAGTACAGGATGCTGCTTATGCTGCTATTGTTCGTCTCTGTGCAGCAAACTCTTGTTTGGAGGAGACGGCTTACAGATACATTCCGTATGCTCCTGCTGGAGTTGATACTGCTGCTGACACTAAGGTCTCGACCCCTTTTGCATGGTAGCACAATGACCGGTCCTACACTGCTGTCTGCACCCCCTACGTGAGTCGTCGTTACGACCCATAGGTTCTGGTTCAGTACCCTAAGGCATTGGATCACACTGTCAGGGCTCTTAACATCGAGTTGTACGCCACCTGTGCTCGTCTTTATCGGGCTATCGAGCATTTGTTGCCAGCAGTCCCCGCGGGGATACATCTGGAGTACATCCTTTACCTGCCTCGGACCGAGTTTCCTCCAGATCTTGAGTGGCCTGATGTTGGAGGTTGTAACCTGGCACGTGGACCTGCACTACCGCTTAATATGCAGATACTACATCAGGCTGTGCACGGGATGCAGGACCCTACCACCAGGTTCCACATTCAGGGTCATCTGCAGTTCCTTGGGTTCTTTTGTTGTTCCCAACGTTGATGTAGCTTTTCGCTATGTCTGTTGTTGTATGCCTCTATCGCATGCCTGCGTGCCGCCTAGTTGTCTAGACTAATTTCATGCCGGACCTATCATCTATGTTGTAACAGACTTATGGTTTGTAATAGACCTATGTATGGATTTGTATGTTGAATTCGAACTACTACGTCGTATCTATTGCACTTCCTTCATTGAGAAATTTACTTCATAAATAACTCATTGTCTTTGCAGTACCCTATGCTAAAATACCACTGTTAATTGTTTCTACAGAATGGTTAGGCCAGCTGGTCGTGGTCGTGGTGCGGCTGACCACCCACCGCCACCTGAATACATGGCTGGTATGATGCAGCAGTTTGAACTAAATCACCAGTTTATGCAAGGGCTTATGAACCAGTTCCCAAGGACGAACATGAATCAATAGCCAGCCCCAATGACTCTGCAAGACTTCATGCGCCTCAACCCTGTGATCTACCGCAGATCAACTTAGCCGCTTGACGCAGATGACTGGCTCCGTGACATCACTTATGAGCTGGAATCTTCAGGCGCCCCAGTGGCTAGCTATGTCACCTTTGCCTCGTACTTTCTAAAGGGTCCCGCTGCTCAATGGTGGGACAGTCACAGGGGCTCACAGCCTGTTGGGATAATCATCACATGGCCGGAGTTCCAAGCTGCATTCCATGCTCGCCATATTCCTCAGGGAATGATGGACAAGAAGAAGCGTGAGTTCCACAATCTCGTCTAGGGCAACAAGACTGTGGATGCTTATCAGCGGGAATTTCTGGACTTATCTTGCTATGCTGAAGAAGATGTTGCAACTGATGCTCGTAGGCAGGAGAATTTTCGTGAAGGCCTCCACCCTGATATCAAACTGGCACTCCTTGTTCAGGACATTGACAACTTTGCCACCTTGGTGAACAAGTTCATTATAGTGGAAACAGGTCTGTAGGACTACAAGGACAGCAGCAAGCGCAACCATGACATGAGCTCATCTTCGGGCTCTACAAGTCAGAAGCGCAAGATCTGGATTCCCCACAACATCTACCATGCACCTGCTCCTGCTCCAAGGCCGACCTATGCTGCACCTCGTCTGCCTCCACCCCGACCTAGGCAGCCGTGGCTCCCAGCTCCACCACCACGAGCTCATGTCCCCCCTTCTTGTCCTGAGGATGGGTTGTGCTTCAAGTGTGGTCGTCCAGGACACCGTGCCAGAGACTGCAGGTAGAATCAGAATCAACTTGTACTACCTTCCAACCAGCCCCGTAACACCAATGCCAGGCCTCCTTAGGGTCATGCTCAAGCTAACAATGCTGAACTGAATGAAGCTCAAGACCAGCCTGCTACTGTGATGGGTACTCTTCTCGTCAACTCAATACCAACTTCTGTATTGTTTGATATAGGAGCATCACATTATTTTATGTCTGAATATTTTGCATACATGCATGGCATTAAGTACGAGGAGATGAACGTTCCAATAGTGGTAAACACCCCCACGGGCCAGTGTCGAACCTCCTTGGTTTGTCACGATGTCCCCATTGAAATATAAAGATTGGAATTCCATGCTTCCCCCATTATATTGAAGTCTTCCAAGATCAACCTCATTTTCGGAATGGATTGATTGAAAGCACATACCGCTTCGGTCATTTGTGCCACCAAAACTGTCCACCTCCTGCACCCTTCGAATGAGATAGTCAACTACCATGCTCATCTTGTTTGAGGTGCTGAAGCCCGGCTATATGCCATGAATGCTTTAAATGAGTGACCTCTTGAGGGTATAGAAAACATTCCAGTTGTCCAGGATTTCCAGGATGTTTTTCTAGAAGAACTTCCAGGGATTCCCCCTGCTAGAGCTGTCGAGTTTGTCATCGACTTGGTACCTGGTACCACTCCTATAGCCAAGCGTCCATATAAGATGCCACCACATGAACTCCTTGAACTTAAGCAAGAAATTGACAATTCGCTATGGCTGGGTTTCATTCATCCAAGTTCCTCTACTTGGGGAGCACCTTCTCTCTTTGTTAAGAAGAAGGATGGGACAAACCGTCTGGTCTAGGATTATCAACCAATCAACCAAGCTACACTTGAGAACAAATATCCACTTCGTCGGATCAATGATTTGTATGATCAACTTGGTGGTTCCTCAATTTGCTCTAAGCTCGACTTGAGGTTGGGCTACCATCAGATCCGTGTTCGTGAAGAGGATATTCCGAAGACCATGTTTGTTACTCATTATGGTTCATACGAGTACACCGTCATGTCCTTCGGTCTAACAATGCTCCAGCAACCTTGTCTGGTTTAATGAATTATATCTTCATGGACTACCTCGACAAATTCTTCGTGGTTTATCTGGATGATATTATGGTATTTTCCAAGAATAAAGAAGAGCATGCTGAACATCTTCGTCTTGTACTGGAAAGACTTCGGGAACATTAGCTATATGCCAAGTATTCCAAGTGTGAGTTCTGGATGGACGAAGTGACCTACCTTGGTCATGTGATCTCCAAGGATGGTATTGCGGTCAACCCTGAACGAGTTCAGGCTATTCTTGATTGGACTCCCTCGAAGAATGTCCAGCAAGTCAGAAGTTTTCTCGAACTCGCCAGCTATTGCCGTCGATTCGTCGAGAACTTCTCCAAAATTGCAAAGCCCTTAACCAATCTGCTTAACAAAGGTGTTAAATATGAGTGGACATAAAAATATCAGGAGAGCTTTCAGGCACTTAAAGACAAATTGACGTCTGCTCTAGTGCTTGCTCCTCTGGATACTCGTAAGGACTTTGTCATTTATTGTGACGCTCCGCGTTAGGGAATAGGCTGTGGCCTAATGCAAGAACGCAAAGTGGTTGCTTATGCATCTCGTCAATTGCGTCCTAATGAAGAGAACTACCCCGTTCATAACCTTGAACTTGCTGTAGTAATTCATGCTATGAAAGAGTGGCGGCAATACCTTGTTGGTAATCAATGCGAGATCTACACAAATCACCAAAGTCTGAAGTACTTATTTACTCAGCCAGATTTGAATCTCCGTCAACAGAGATGGATGGAGCGCATAGCAGATTACAACGTGGGAATTTCTTATACACCTGGCAAGGCTAATGTAATGGCTGATGCTTTGATTCGCAAGTCATACTACAACCACCTTCAGGTTCACAAAGGTTCACCCCCTTCTTCAAGAAGAATTCTGCAAGCTGAACCTCCATATTGTTTTTCAGGGTTATCTCATTCCCCCTCCTGAAGAGAACCGCAAGATGAACCTTCATGTTGTTAACCAGGGTTCTTTGAGTAACCTGGTCGTTGAACCAGATCTTATGGGTTGTATCAAAAGAATGCAGGGCTATGACAACGAAGTCGAAAGGATTAAATACTATCTGGCAAAAGGTAAACCCTCATGTTTCACCGTTGCTGCTGATGGTGTTGTATACTTCAAGGGACGCTTATTCGTTCCAACCAAAAGGGAAAACCTGAATATGACTGATAGAATAGTGAAAGAAGCTCATGATACTCTGTTGTCCATTCATCTGGGTAGTACCAAGATGTACCGAGACATCCATCAAAGGTTCCGGTGGTCAAATATGAAACAAGACATTACTCGCTATGTTTCAGAATGTGACATTTGCCGTCGGATCAAGGCAGAACATCAAAAGCCTGCTAGAACTCTGCAACCTATTTCTATTCCTGAATGGAAATGGGATCATGTTGAAATGGACTTTGTCACTCGGTTTCCCAGGTCGCAGAAGGGTAATGATGCTATTCTTGTCGTCATTGACCGGCTGTCCAAAGTTGCACATTTTCTGGCTGTCAAGGAAACTATTACTGCTAGTCAGCTAGCAGATCTTTACATGTGTTGTTTCCCTCCATGGTATTCCATTGGCGATTAGTTCATACCGTGGCATTTTATTCACTTCAAGATTCTGGGCAAGTTCCAGGAAGCCATGGGAACTCATTTGTCCTTCAACACCGCTTTTCACCCTCAATCCCAGGGACAAGTTGAAAGAGTCGAAGACATGCTTTGAGCTTGTGCCATTTCTTTTGGCAAGAAATGGGAGGAATCTCTCCCATATGCTGAGTTCTCCTACAACAGTAGCTATCAAGCTAGTCTGAAAATGGCTCCTTTTGAAGTATTATATGGACGTAAGTGTCAGACTCCTTTGAATTGGTCAGAAACTGGGGAATGTCCACTTAACGGTCCAGATATTATCCAACATGCCGAAGATCAAGTCCGCATTATTCATGCAAATCTGAAGGCTACTCAGTCTCGTCAGAAGAGTCAGTATGACCGTCATCACAAAGATATGGTCTATCAACCTGGCGAAAAGGCTTATCTTCGAGTCATGCCAATGAGATTTACACACCGTTTAGGGATCAAGGGCAAGCTGGCTCCTCGTTATATTGGTCCTTTCACTATTTTCGAAAGGCGTGGTAAGGTGGCATATCAACTGGAACTATCGCCAAACCTTTCTCAGGTTCATGATGTGTTCCATGTGTCACAACTTCGTCGCTGCTTCAAGGATCCTTTCTGAGCAGTGGACCATGATATGCTTGAACTGCAACAAGACCTTTCTTACAAGGAGCAACCAGTCCGCATTTTGATGAGACTGAACGTCGGACTCGTTAGAAGGCTACCAAGTTCTTCAAAGTGCAGTGGGCAAATCATTTTGAAGATGAGGCCACTTGGGAACGCGAAGATCATCTTCGTGCAGAACACTCTGGGCTTCTTCCTTCTACTTCTTTATTCTTGGGACGAGAATTCTTTTTAGTAGGGGAGAATTGTGACGCACTCGATTTTGGCTACAGTGATCATTGTAATTAAGCTATAGCGATGGCCAAGATTATGCTAATGCTTTTGCTAATCCATGTGTGTTCACTTTTGGAATCAAAGCTCAATTCAATTCCTTTGCAATTCCAATTCATTTTGAAAAGTGGATTCAAAAGTTTTGCAAACCTGTGAATAAAAATGAAGAATATATTTCAAATGTTCACTGGGCATTTCTAAAAATGCCACCCAAAATTCTTGCAATTTTTTTGGTGCCACAAAGTATCTAGAACAGTGGGCAAAACAATTATTAAATGCCCTTTTGAATTATAAAGTTTTTAAATAATTTCGTACGGCCTTCAAACCTTTTATGATATTGTATAATATTACAGTTGTAATATTGGGCCATCTAACATATTTTTGGGTTAATTTTTCCTAACTGTAGTATTTATAACATAAACTTTTAAAAAAGGGGAAAATAAATTTTTATAAAAAAAAGGAAAATGAACCCCCCCTTCCCCTGGGCCGAGGCCCAACCAACCCCCCCATGCGACCCAACCGGCCCGTCCCAACCGCTACAAGGGGGTCACCCCCCACCCCCCTACCGATAGCCCAGCGCCCCACTCCGCACCATGTTCCCCCTCGCTCTCTCTCCCCTCCCCTCCCGATCCAGATCGGGATCGGGCCGAACAACCACTGCCGCCCCGCTCCCCGGCGCCTTGCCGACGCCTCGCGCCGCCCTACCTCGCCACCGACCCTCCTCATCCGCCTTCCCACCTCGCCCCCTCGAGCCTCACTACCCCTCTTCCCACGAACGCCGGTGAGGCTCCGGCCGCCCGCTAACCACCACCGCCCGCTCGCTCTGGCGCCTCCCCCCTCTCTTTCGCTCGCGCGCCCGCTCGCCGCTGCGACTGCCTCGCCGCTCGCCGTCCCCGCGCACCGCGCGTCGCCTTCGCCCCACCGGCCACTGGCACCCCCGCGGACCGCGGCCACCACCCGCCTCCCGCCGCTCGCGATGTCCCCTAGCCGCGCCCCTGCACGAGCCCCACACGAGCCCGGCCGTGCTCCACCACCGCCCACCGCTGCCCCCCCGGCCCAGCGCCGCGCCTGATCGCCAGCGAGCCCACGATGGCCGCCGGTTGGCCCCTGGCCTCGCCCCGGTCCGATCTGGATTAGTGGGGGATTAGCCCCCCACTAATCTCTTCTCCCGTGTGAATGACAAGCGGGGCCCAGCGCCCCTAAACCATTTTAAAATTAAAGTAATAATAAGTAAATTAATAATTTGAAATTTTTTTAATTAAATAGATAATTAGTTTAATTAATTAATTAATTAATGTTAATTAGAATAATTATTTCTCTGTTAATTAATTAGCTTTAACCAGAGAATGACAGGTGGGTCCCATCCCCTTAATTAATCTTGTTTAATATTAACTAAACTTTATTTAAAACCGAGAGAATGATATGTGGGGCCCATTGGTCAGGTTGACCAGTCAACTGGCCCTGTTGACTGCTGATGTCAGCATGATGTCATAAAAAACTATTGAATTAAAGTAAATCAAATTATTTTCTGAATATTAATAAAACTTTAAAAATTAATATAAAATAATCGATGAAAATAATTTATACATGAAAGTTGTTCACAAAAATCCCGCGAATCTGAATACGCAGTCCGTTAGTTTGTCACGTGCTCCTAGCATAGCAAACATGCTTCTTTTCCATAGTTTTCATCTGTTCGTTAAAATCCAGAGATCCGAAAAATATCGGCAGATATTCTCCCTATCCGTCTGCGACCTGTAATACTGCGTTAGTGCATACCTAGCCCTGCATATTGCCATGTCATGCATTATGATCGCATCTATGCTTTATATTTACTGTTTCTTCCCCCTCTTCTCTCTGCTAGACCCCGAGACTAACGCTGATGTCGGGTACGACTACGCGCCTGACGATCAGCCTTTTGCCACAGAGCAGCAAGGCAAGCAACCCCCCTTTGAGCATTCCGATATCGCCTATTCCTTTCCCTCGTATTCGTGCATTAGATTTTTGCTACTGTATTAGTTAGCTCCTATTGTGATGCATAGCCTGTTTTTGATGAACTGCTACTATACATGCAATCATACCAACTGCTTAGTATAGGTTGGTCAGTGAATCCCCACTGACCCCTTAGTCCCAGTTGCCCTTGCTTCTTCATCGATGACTCGAAGACGCAAGACTCGGTCAACCGACCGACAAGCCAAACCCCTCACATCACCACACTCCCCTTAGTTGTACGACTCTACAGTGCTAATATCGAGTATCGAGGGTGACACCTCGTGAAGTACTCATGATGCTAGCCCTGTAGTGCAGCTAGTCGGTCGTGGTTATCGAGGGTGATTCCTCCTTCACCATTCCCGATGATGTCTCTGTCATGCAACCCCTCAAGTGTGGGACCCTCGAGGGTGATTCCTGTAAAGTCCACCTTGACGGTTACATCGAGCGGGGACCCTTGAGGGTGATTCCTCAGTTCCCGTCTTGATGTTTCATACACACCATTACTATGACCTGGTTACAGAAACATGTTGGGGATGAGTCGGCCCTCAGGGGTACCCACGGTAGGATGATAATGAGGCATGGACTGGCGAGAGAGGCCTTTGCCACACATCCTCGAGACGGGGTGACGGGACCGCACTTTATGGGGCGCGCTTGCCCCGCATTAATAATATGCTAATGGGTTGGGTATTTGATCTGAGTAGGTCGTTTGACCTTTTTCACACTAAACCTTCACGTGGGAGAAGTTATGGGTAGTCAGCGTTGTTGTATCAGCCGAAGCTCTTCGGACGTCAGCAATGGAGTGGCACGCGCCCGAGCGGTCCGCAACAACATCGCGCTTGTTATAAGGGGTGCTAGGACTGACCTCGGCCGCCTTCGCATTATGCAGGAGTGCAAGGGCAAGTGGGCGCACGAACCCGTGCGCTTAGGATTTAGACCGGCGGGCTGGCCTCTTCGTTGAGTCTAGGTGGGGCGACGAAGTTTTGGATCCCGAGGCCGGGCATTACCCTAGAAAGTGTGTCCGGCCGGAGGTGATCAAGCGTGTTGGAAATGCGGTGCACCCCTGCAGGGATGAATTCATCTATTCGAATTGTCGTGTCCACGATAACAGGACAACTTGGAGTTGTACCTTGACCTTCTATAACTATAATTGTGACTTAAAATTGAAATGAATGTTGGCTCCGGGATTGCTTACTCGCAGGGAGTCGAGGAAGAATTTCTGGGCGTGGTTACTTAATAAAATTAGTTACAATATAATTGCTATATATGAGTTACGAGTCTACTCTCTTCTAATGCTGCAACATGCTGAAGATGCTAGTCTTCGATAGGACTAGGCCTTCCCTCCTATTCTTGCTTTCTACAGTCGGCCCAGATATAACCCCACCCCTTGATAATGATGCATACTTAGCATAGTTCTGATGTCAGTCTTGTGAGTACTTTGGATGAGTACTCACTGCTGCTTTGCTTTCTCTTTCCCCCTCGATTCGATTCTGCATTCAGACAATGGAGCCCAGGAGTTGGAGTATGCCGGAGATGACTACTACACCACCGCAGGAGCCTACTACTACGTGGAGGCGGCCCCCGACCAACATTAGGATAGGAGGTTCCCAGGCAGGAGGCTTCGCCTCTTTCGATCTGTTGTTATGTTTGTGCTAGCCTTCTTAAGGCAAAACTTGTTTAACTTATGTCTGTACTCAGATATTATTTGCTTCCGCTGACTCGTTCTTGTCAAACTTTGTATTCGAGCCCTCGAGGCCCCTAGCTTGTAATATGAAGTTGTATGACTTTAATTTGTGTCTAGAGTTGTGTTGGGATATTGATTAGTGAGTCCCTGATCTTGGTCGTACGCATTGTGTGTATGTTTAGCGTACGGTCGAAATTGGGGGCGTCACATATGGTTTCTTTACAGATCATTAAAAATTGTTCTGTTTTAGACATATTCTGTTTTTGCTTGCATAGTTTGCTTATTTTGATGATGCCATGGATTGTATCGGGGGGTATAAGTCACAGAGAAGTTATAAATACAGAACCTTATGCAATAATAAGATAAGAATCAATTTACAACAGTACCTAAAGTATTCGATATGTTTATTATACTAACGAATCTCACGAAGTTTCTATTGAGTTTTGTGTGCTGAAGTTTTGAAGTTTTGAGTGCTATCACTATGGATGAAGGAATAAGGAGTGGCAAGAGCCTAAGCTTGGGGATGCCCAAGGACCCCAAGGTAATATTATAGGAAGACTCAAGCGTCTAAGCTTGGGGATGCCCCAGAAGTCATCCCCTCTTTCGTCTCAATCCATCGCTATGCCACTTGGAGCTATATTTTTACTCATCACACAATATGAGTTTTGCTTGGAGCGTCATTTGCTTTAGTTTGCTTTTAGTTTTTATTTTCCCACAATCATTATTTTCTGGACACACCTATGTGTGAGAGACACACTATCACCATGATTTGTTAGAATACTCTATGTGCTTCACTTATATCTTTTGAACTTAGTAGTTGCTCTAGTACTTCACTTATATCTTTTAGAGCACCATGGCTTATAGATTTTTTAGAAATAATTGCACTCTCGTTCTTCACTTATATTTGTGTGAGATTTAATAAGTAGCGACGATAATTTGCATGGGTTGTAAGACTACTCCAAAAATAATAATTATTCAACGAGTGCATAATCAAAATCACATGTAGCACATAAAAGAGAAATCATGGTTAATGATATTAATGTTGTAATGTGAAAGAGCATGAGTGCATGATCATTGGTTAATAAGAGTATCTTGAATTAAGTGTTGTTAACTTGCTGTTCATCCAATTATTTTATGGCATTGTGATGATGTGTGAGCATACTTATTCCTCATTAAAATCCTAGTGTTGTTTAAGTTTGGGGAGAACAATGGTTAACTCCTACCAACCTCCTCCCTAGGGGCATGCGAGTAGTGCTTTGCTTCGAGAGAGCTAATAAAACCTTGCAATAAGTTTGTGAGTTCTTTATGACTAATGTGAATCCATGGATATACGCACCCTCACCTCCACATATTTGATAGCCTCTTCGATACCGTGCATTGCCCATTCTCACCTCGAGGATCGGAGCAACTTTCGCCAGTGCATCCAAACCCCATGACATGATACACTCTATTGCACATAAACCTCATTATATCTTCCTCAAAACATCCACCATACCTACCTATCATGGCATTTCCATGGCCATCCCAAGATATATTGCCATGCAACTTCCACCATCACATCATATGACTTACAATTTCATTGTCATATTGCTTTGCATGATCGTAACATAGCTAGCATGATATTTACATGGCTTATCCTTTTTTGATATCTTTTGCTATGCTAGATCATTGCACATCTTGGTACATTGCCAAAGGCATTCATGTAGAGTGATATTATCCTATCAGTTTTTCATATCGAGTTGTAAGTAAATAAAAGTGTGATGATCATTATTATTTAGGGCACTGTCTCAGTGAGGAAAGGATGATGGAGACAATGATTCCCCCACAAGTTGTGAAGAGACTCCAGACGAAAAAAAAAGAAAAAGAAATAAAAAGAAAGAAAAAAAGGGCAGATAAAAAGAAAAAAGAGAGAAAGAAATAAACGAGAGAAAAGAGAGAAGGGACAATGCTACTACCTCTTATTCCACACTTGTGCCTCAAAGTGGCACCATGTTTGTCATATAGAGAGTCTGTTGTCTTATCACTTCCATATGCTAGTGGGAATTTTCCATTATAGAACTTGGCTTGTATATTTCGTTGACGGGCTTCCTCAAATGCCCGAGGTCTTCATGATCAAGAAATTTAGATAAACACCCACTTAGCTTCAGTTGATCTTTCATGCACTTATAGCTCTAGTGCATCAGTTGCAATGGCAATCGCTACTTCTCTCATTGATATCTATTAATGGGGATATCCATAGCCCATTGATACGCTTAGTTGATGTGAGATTTTCTTATCCACTTTCACCCCTTTGAAACCTACCACCATATTCTATTCCACCTTTATGTTATATCCATGGTTCATGCACATATATTATGCAAGTAATAAAAAGCTGAAGCGCATTAAAAATTACGATCCAATTGCCTCACTTGACATCGTGGTGCTTAACATTTGTATTTATGTTGTGAGGATGGAGCCATGCCATACTTATATGATAAAATGAATAAGGGGTGAACATTCTTTAAGGATCATATGCTTTGAAACTTGATGATTATGTTGCTTATGTTTATAAGTATTACTATGTTGATGTTTATTAATTCACCATTTCTCAGTGAACAAACCTGCAATAGATTACATCTTTGGTAGCATGTCACATAAAAAATTCTGCTTTTATCATTTACCTACTCGAGGACGAGCAGGAATTAAGCTTGGGGATGCTGATACATTTTCAACGTATCTATAATTTTTATTGTTCCATTCTATTATATTATTATGCTAGGATACTTTTTGGGTGTTTATTTACCAATTAATATTATTTTTGAGCACTAATCTATTAACCCAGTGCCCAGTGCCAGTTGTTGTTTTCTGCATGTTTTTGACTTTTCAGGTTTATAGTACCAAACAAAGTCCAACGGCCATGAAACTTAAATATGATTTTTTCTAGACCAAAAGAAGACCTCGCAGCTTCGGGAGGAGACCAGGTGCCTCACGAGGGAGACACAGGCTAACAGGGTGCGCCTAGGGGGGTAGGCCACGCCCTGTTGCCTCCTTCCCCCTTTGGGTGCCTCCCGGTGCCCCTCTTTGGCCTATAAATTCCCATTAATCCCAAGAACCCTAGAGAGCCTGACGAAACACTTTTTCCACCGCCACAAGTCTCCTTTCCACTGTGTGCCCATCTGGAGCCTTGTTCCACTACCCTGCCGGAGGGGGATCGATCATGGAGGGCCTCTACATCAACCTTGCTGCTTCCATGGTGATGTGTGAGTAGTTCCCCGATAGACCTACAGGTCCGTAGTTTGTACCTAGATGGCTCTCTCTCTCCCTCCCTCTCTCTCTCTTGATCTTCAATACAATGGTCATCGCATCTTCACTTTGATGTATCCGATGTAATCCTTTTATACGGTGCGTTTGTTGGGATCCAATGAATTGTGGGTTTATGTTCTGATTATTCATGAAAAATATCCGAGTCTACTCTGAAATCTATTATGATTCTTATGTGCATGATCATCATAGCTTCATAAATCTCTCCGATCTATTGATTTTTTTGGCCAAGTAGATTGATTTATCTTCAGTGAGAGGGGTGCGTTGTAGTGGGTTCAATCTGACGGGTTTCTATATCCCAGTGATAGAAGGCGACAAGATACATCTTTGTATTGTTTCCACTAAGGATAAAACGATGGGGTTAGTTCATATTAATTTAATTCTCTTTGTCCACATCATGTCATTGTTCTCCAAGGATGTATATCCCAGTGATAGAAGGCGACAAGATACATCTTTGTATTGTTTCCACTAAGGATAAAATGATGGAGTTAGTTTATATTAATTGAATTCTCTTTGTTCTCCAAGGATAAATCTATTTTACTTAATACTCTAGATGCATGCCAGGTAGCGGTCGATGGGTGATAGTAATAGGTGTAGGTAGGAGTCGACCTATTTAATTATGGACGTGACGCCTATATAAAAATGATCATTGTCGTGAATATTACATTACTATGGGATTTTCTATCAATTTTCAAATAGTAATTTGGTTACCCACTATATGCTTGCTTTAATGAGAGATGCCACTAGGGAAAACTATGGCCCCGGGTCTATTCATTTATAAGTTTACAAACGCTACGATACCTTGTTTACATTTATTTATTTTCTATTTATTTTTCAATTTGCAATTATATACTACCAACCACACTACTTACAAGCTTGCAAAATAACGAGTCCAAGGGAATTGACAACCCACTTGCCCACGTTGGGTGCAAGTGTTTTCTATTTTGTGTGTAGTCACTGAAGATGGCGGTTGGTTGTTACTCATATTGGTTTGATAAACCTTGGTTCTCTATCGAGGGAAATAGTTACCTATATTGTGCTGCATCACCCGTTCCTCTTCACTGAAAACCCAACGCAGATCACAAGTATCAAGTGATAGAAGCTTAAACCCTACTTTATGCGTTATTTCATAAGAGGCTGATTTGGATCCACATGTTTCATGTTGTGGTTAGATTTATCTTAATTGTTCTTTCGTAGATAACATCACCTTAGCACCGGTCCACCCATATATCAAATTATCAAAGTAACGAACGCGAACCAACTCAACATGATGAACATGACTAGATGGAAATTCCCATGTGTCCTTGGGAACGTTTGCCTCATATAAGAGTACTTTCAGGCCCATCCTTTGCTATAAAAAGTATTGGGCTATATTGCTGCACACTTTTTACTTTTGATACGTGTCACTTGTTATGAATTATCTTGCTACAAAACAATCTATCTCTATTAGTTACATCATTTGAAGAGAATGGCTTGCTGGAAACTGCTTATCATTTCTTCTACTCCTCGTTGGATTCAACACTCTTACTTATCAAAAGGACTATGATTGATCCCCTATACTTGTGGGTCATCAAGACTCTTTTCTATTGTTTTGACGGGAGTGAATCGCCTTTTGAGAGTGGAATTTGGTAAGGAAATATTTTTGGTATGTGCTGAAATTTACCGTTGCTTATCACTATGGATAGTAATCCTTTGTAGGGCCTGTTTGGGGCATCTTCACCCCGACGAGAAGTGGAAAAAGTTGCCCCTCAACCTATTGAACCTACTGAAAATATTTATTATGAGATTCCTTTGGGTATGTTATAGAAACTTCTAGCTAGTCCTTATGTAGGAGATGGAACAACTCATCCTGATTTGCACTTGATATATGTAGATGAGATTTGTGGATTATTTAAGCTTGCAGGTTTATACAAGGACAAGGTTAAGAAGAAGGTTTTTCATTTATCTTTGGAGGGAAAAATATTGATTTGGTATAGGCTATTGGATGGTGTTGGATCATGTGTCTGGAATCGCTTGAAACTGGAATTTCATCATATGTTTTATCCTATGCATCTAGTTCATCATGATCGGAATTATATATATGGACAAATGTTTTCTACCACCCGGTGGTAGTTACCACCACTTACGTTTTGTATGTGGTATGTAGTATATGTCAAATTGGAGAGTATGTATGCGTAGTATGTAGTATATAAGAATGTTTAGGTAGTATATATACTACTTTTTGGGTAGTATGTATCATATTTTCAGTATGCTCATTTTTACGTACAAATATGTACATATTTCACAAATATAATAAAAAGTATGGTCTAACTTGGAAATTTTCATGTAATTCACTTTGAAGCTTCTTATGTATATCATATGAACATACTTATAATGATAAAGTAGTATATATACTACCACATGCTAGTATATGAGACTTGTGGGGTAACTACCCCTAGGTGGTAGGATGTATTTTTCCTATATATATATATATATAAATTTTGGCCTCATGAAGAAGAAAGCATCGCTCAAGCTTGGGGAGGCTTAAATCTATGACACACACTGGCCCCAACCATGAGCTCTCAAGAGAAATGATTATACAAAACTTTTATGCTCGTTTTTCTCATGATGATCAATTAATACTCGATTCTTATTCTACTAGTTCCTACATGAATCTTCTGGAAAGAATCAAGCGCAACTCTGTTTTTTGGAACTCGACAAAGGTAAAGAGTCAGGCATAAAGCTTGAGTTTGATTGTGCTAAATCCTTTATGGAAACTGATACTTTTCATAAGTTTAGTGCTAAATATGGGTTTGACTTTGAGATAGTAGCTTCCTTTGGTGAAGCCTTTGCTGCTCATGTTGATCTCCCTAAGGAGAAATGGTTTAATTATAATCCACCCATTCAAGAATTGTTAGAAGAACCCACTATTGCTAAAGAAGAAACAATTATTTTATAATATTGATCCAGTTGTGCCCACTACTTATATCAAAAACCGCATTTTCCTGTTAGGATTTAGGAACACGCTAAGACTACGATTGTGGTCAATAATTAAAACACACAAAATTTCTGAACAAATAGATTTAGAACCTAATATTGCTATGGTTAAAGATCTCTTGGTTGATAAGAGTATCTCCAGCTGTTCGGTGCCCCCAGGGGATGAAATAGCGCCTCCTAGGGGTCAACCAACGATAAAAATGGCATGAGGGCGGTTTGGTTCCCAGTCCCCCCCCCCAAGATGGCCTCCATCGCCGATTTTTGAACACAAAACCCCAACAAAAATCGGCCAAAATGACTCAAACTTGAACAAAGTTAATGCAAGTTCAAACGATTCATTCATATTTGTACAAAATACTAAAATAAGACATAGAAACTAAATAAAACTACGTCATCCCGTGCCTGTGTGTCGCCGTTGCCGCCCTCTACATGCCGAGGACCCTGTAGAAGGTGGTGTAGTCACCGCCGTTGCCGTTGTCGTCCCCTTTGTCGCCGTCCTACGCTCTGCCGTGGTCGTCCCTACTGCAACCCTGCCTTGGATCGCTCGAATGATGCAGCTCGGGGTTGGAGGGCACGTGCGCCTCCTCGTCGCTGTCGTCAATCTCCTTGAGGGCGCGGCATTGACGCACCATCACCTCACGGACATAGTCCTCGCACGCCCACTTGAGGGCAGTCTCTTTGTTGGCGGCCATGGCTAGGTGCTCTTGCTTGACGGCAACAGGCGTCGCCGCCGTGTCCGGCTCCGTCTTCGGCCTGACAAGACGGAGGTGACTGCATGAAGGGGGGGGGGAAGGATTGCGGCGGAGTCCCTCGTTGATGGTGATGCCATCGCTACGCCGGCGCGGCGTCTCGTTTGGCTCTTCCTTCATGGCGGCGAGCGGCGTTCATGCGCCGGAAGAGTGGGAGTGGGAGCCGGAAGAGGATGAAGATGACGTCATGTGCCTCGTCTGCTACGAGGAGCCTCTCTGACGCGAGATGGACGGCGGTTTCGGGTACTTGAGACAAGGTGAGTTGCCGCCCTTGATGTGCTCGAGCACGGCTTTGAGCATGCGCCCGGGGACGCCCCACCACAGCTGACGCCCCTCATAGTTGTGGTGCCCAAGGGCTGGAGCGCCGTTTGTGGAGGCGAGCTCCTCCTGGTGGCGACACTCGAAGTATGCCGACCACAGATTGTGACTGTCCGGGGCATACCTTGGCTACTGGCACACCGTCTCCGATAGCGACAATTGGATCATGGCGATCTCGATGCACCGCTCGGCACCAGTGGGCACGGGAGGCACCGGGACCCTGCCGGCGCTGAGCCTCCATGAGCTTGTCACCCGCATGTCCGGCGGCGTCTGGTAGTCCGCCTCGTACATGAGGCATGCCTCGTACTCGTGAAGATGTCGGCAGCCAAAGCCGTTGGCGGACGCACCGTTGCCTAGGTAGCGCTCTGCCATGGTGGAAGGAAAGGGGGTGAAGGGGGTCGACGGTGAGAGTAGGAGAGAGGCGGCGAGAAGGAGGAGGGGTCTGCTACCGACGAGGATGGTCGGCTTTTATAGCCAAGCAAGGCGAGGAGCGGGCGTCAGTCATGTGGATCTAGTGCCCCTTAGTGCATCTAGTGCCCCTTAGTGATTTTGGTGAATTGAAGACTTATAGGTTAAGGAACTAATGAGTTTTTGAGTGTACAAAGGCTCTATAAGTCGATGAGGAGTTTGATATATTCGGAGATTATCGACCCCTAAAAATGTATGTCTTCAAGTGAAGACTTTGCTGAAGACTTTCTGAAGACTTTGGTGAAGACTTTGTGAAGACTTTGAAAATGAAGAAGTTGGTGTGACCTTGAAGATATGAATGAGGAATATGAAGTGTGAAGACTTTGTTTTCGTAGTTTCATTTCCTTTATTTGAGTCATAGGAAACACCGTACTGTTAAAGGGGGTCGAGGTAATACTAAGGAAAATTTCCAACTGATGCTCAACTCCAAAATCCTCAACCCATACAATTCTTCGAGTGAAGCCTTTGGAAATCTCTTACGGTTCAGACAAGTTTTTCAGTGACAGAGATGAAGGTCTTCTGGTCTCTGAGGAAATTGATCTGACTAAGGAGTTAGGATTTCGCCAGTGCGAATTGCCTACAAGTGAGGATCATGATAAGCTGAGGACTTTCATAGTTCGAAATTCCGACCATTGCTGTGCTTAGTGCCAACTGTCCCCAATCATTCTTATCCACATACCGGTCATATCATTCGGGGCATTTATGTCTTATCATGTCAGGTTGCACCCTGGCTATAAATAGCCAACCCCCACAACCACTAGCTGGTTGGCTGCTCTGAGAGAGAACTGACACTTGTCAGTTGAGAGCAACCCATCCTCTGAGGACTTTGAGATAAAATCATCAGTGAGGAAAACCCCACAACCAAACCACCAAACCCATAGTGATTGAGCATCACTGAAGAAATTCCTGTGTGGAACCGACGCTTGTTACCTTTGAAGACTTACCACGAGTGTTGGGCAAGGACTGTGTGACCTTAGCTCAAGGAGAATACGGTAAGGACTGTGTGTCCTGGGACTGTGTGTCCTCTGGTTTAAATACCAAGACGCTCCAAACCAAACGTACGACTGTCACAGCAGTTGGAACTGGGTCATCAAACCATTGTCTTCATCAAGCTATCTGGTTCTATTTCCTCAACCCCTCTATTCCTCATATATCTGTTGATGAAATTGATTGTTACAGTTTGAAGAATTTGACTGAAGACTTTCACAAATTCCTCACCTCAAATTCTTCAAGTTACCTTGTTCATCACTGCTTATCCTGTATCACACTACTCTCTATTTGTGCATGTTTCATTTCATCATGAAGACTATGCTGTCACTATGTTCCTCATGCACTTGAGTACTTATTCCGCTGCTAGTTATTCATCACATTTCAAATTCCTCAAAGTTGAAATTCCTCAAATGATGAATTTGTAAAAATTGCCTATTCACCCCCTCTAGCCGATATAACGTACTTTCAATTGGTATCAGAGCAGGTACTCCCTCGCTCTGTGTGATTTTGGTTTAACCACCTGGAGTTTTAGTTATGTCGACTGCAGGTATGATCAAGGTTTCCGCGGGCTGTCCTACTTTCGATGGGATAGACTACCCCTACTGGAAGAACAAGATGCGTATGCACCTTGAAGCTATTGCCAACGATCTCTGGTACGTTGTGGAAAATGGTGTGCCCTCTGTCGCTCCCACTGTTACAGCTGCTGATGTGAAGAGATTCAAGCAAGTCGATTCTCAAGCGAAGAATATCATCTGTGGTCATCTGAGCAAAGGACAGTATGGTAGAGTGAGTGCTTTGGAATCTGCTAAGCTTATATGGGATAGGCTGTCCAAAGTCAACGAAGGTGTTTCCACTCAACGTGACTCTTGTGTTGATGTTCTTCGCAATCTCTTCAACCGCTTCAAGAGGCTTGGCAATGAAAATGTTCAGCAAACATTTGATCGCCTCACTGATATATCAAATGAACTTCAAGCACTGGGTGCCACTGATATCACTGACCATGAAGTGGTGAAGAAACTGCTACGATCTCTCGATTCCTCATTTGATACTCTAGTTTTGATGATTCAAGAACGTGGAGACTACAAAGCTCTTGATCCTGCTGATATTCTTGAGAGACTCAATACTCATGAATTCCAACAAGCTGAGAAAAGAGACCTCTATGGGGCAAGCTATGGGAGATCTCGTGCTCTGAAGGCAAAAGCAATTTCCTCATCTGAAGAAGAAGATTCTGACAGCAGCCTTGGTGATCCTGAAGAACTAAGTCAGGAACTAGCTATGCTTGTGAGGAAATTCCAAAAGTTCTCAAGACGAGGTGGATTTGGAAAGTCATCAAAAAGTGGCTTGAGGAAATCAGATTCCTCAGAATATTACAAAAGGAGAACATGTCATCGTTGTAAGAAGCCTCGCCACTTTATCTCTGATTGTCCTCTTTGGGAAAAAGACTCAAAGAAGAAGAAGAAATACAAAGATGATAGTTCTGATGACTCAAAGAAAAAGAAGAAATCTTCAAAGTCCTCATCTGCAAAGTCCTCATCTTCAAAGTCCTCAAAGCACAAGAAGAATGGTTCCAGAAAGGCTCGAGCATTCATCGGCAAGGAAATGGATTCCGAGGAAGAATCTGAAGAATATGAAGAAGAGGAAGAATCTGAGGAGGAATCAGAATCTGGTGTCGCTAGCCTTGCTCTCGCTACTGCGTTCGTCAGCAAGTCCATCTTCAATGAAGAATATGACCACTCCAACGACTCTGACGCTAGCAATGATGCTTATGCTCCCACTTATTGCTTTATGGCAAAAGGCTCAAAGGTACATAAACATCATTCCTCATTTGAATCAAGTGAAGGTGAATCTTATGAATATGTGAAACCTAGCTATGCTAAAATTGTTAAAATTGCCACTAAGCAACAAAGTGCACTTGAAAAGCTTCAGAAAATGCTAGACAAAAGCGATGATCTGTTAAACCGTGAAGTGGATCGGACTCAAACTCTGTCTGTTGATCTTAAAAGTCTTCAGACAAAGTATGATAACCTTCAAAGTCATCATAACGACCTCTTAGCCGATCATGAGAAGCTTTCATATGAATTTCTTCAAAGAAAGCAAGATCTTGAAAAGCTAAGGGTGTCAAATGAGGATCTCCAAAGGGAAAACGATTCCTTGCTGGCTCAACAGATCAGTACTGCTCAGGAAGAATTTGTTCCACCTTGTTTGAAATGCATCGAACTGCTAATTCTTCACCTGAATGTTCAAATGCTTCTATTGCTTTAATTTCTTCAACTATTCCCGTGGTCTTAAATTCCTCATCTGAGGATACCACTAGTATCACTGATGACAATGCAGGGTTGAAGGAATTGTATGTGACAGTCATATACAAAAGTCTCAAAGGGCATCAAACCCTTTGTGATGTCCTCAAGAAGCAGATTCTGAACAGGAAGCCTAGGAAAGAGGGTATTGCCTTTGTGAGGAAACTCAGCGCTGATGGATCCTACTGGACACCTGAGCAGTACCCCAAAACCTCATGGGTTGTCGCAAAAGGATCTCCTGTGGATCCATCCACTTTATCTGGCTTTACTTGTGAAACTTCATATTCCTCTCTTGAGTCACTTGACTCCAATTACAGATTCTTCAAAAATAAGTCAAGTGAAGTATTTGCTAGATATGTTGGAACTAACTGCAGGAACGGTTCTCCTATGAAGAAAATCTGGGTTCCCAAGAGCTACCTACAAAATCTTCAAGTGAATGTCCTCACAACACCACTCATGAAGAATCAGAACCCCAGATCAAATTCCACATATGGACCAAAGTCCTCACTTGGACCAAATTCCTCAAATGGTCAAATCATCATTCTCGTGCTAATGCCTCTGTTTCGCAGGGAAAACCTAAGAGTTATGAATATGTGCATTATTCTTCAAACCATTATGTTCATAGTCCTCGAAGAATTTCTCTGCTTATTCATTTGAATACTCTAACCCTCGCCCTGTGAAACGAAGCGCACTTGCTTCAATGCCTCCCTTCTCACATGGTGCTCGCAAACTGATGAATTCCTTGCCACCCCTCCAGATGTGGGTGGTGAAGAAAAGAAACTGACATCTTATGCAGGGTCAGGTCTCCAGATGAATTTGAACATCTGATGAATTTGCTGGAGACCTGAGGAAATGCTTGAAAGGACGCAAGCTAACCATAATGAAATGAATTCTTCATTTCTCACGTCCTCTATCTACTTGCTTACTATCTTACATGATGAAATTTTGTCTGATGAAATTGATATCATATTCTTCACTCTGAAGCATATGAGTTTGTAAGTGTACTAATTCATCTGCAGGATGATACTCTAAAAGCAACTGAGTGGGTTCTCGATAGTGGATGCACAAACCACATGACGGGTGACAAGAATCTACTGATGAATTTGCCACTCACTCCATCTCCTCTGAAGCATATCACCTACGCAGACAAAGGAAAAAGCAAGGTATTGGGACTTGGTAAGGTTGCTATCTCAAAGGACCGAACCATGGACAAGGTGATGCTTGTTGAATCCCTCGGGTTCAACCTCATGTCTGTCTCAATGCTTTGTGATCTTGATATGGTTGTCATATTTGGAAAATATCGTTGTGTTGTCATCATGGAATCTGATAATTCCAAAGTCTTCGAAGGCTTTAGGAGAGGAGACTTGTATATTGTTGATTTCTCTACAGGTCCTTAACCTGCCACTTGCTTACTTGCAAAGTCTTCAGAAGGCTGGTTGTGGCATCGACGACTTGGACATGCTAGTATGAGGAATCTGCACACACTCGTGAAGAAAAAGCACGTCATTGGCATCGAGGGTGTCAAATTCCTCAAGGACCACCTTTGTGGTGCATGTGAATCTGGGAAGACGACCAAATCCAAGCATCCCTGGAAGACAATCATGACCACTACGCGACCTTTTGAATTGCTTCATATGGATCTCTTTGGTCCCACTCACTACTCCGTACTAACAAATTCTTCAAGTTTGTATGGATTTGTCATTGTTGATGATTACTCTCATTATACATATGTGCACATCATTCTGTACAAAAATGAAGTGCATGATGTCTTCAGACGGTTTGCTTCAAGGGACTCCACCAACTTTGGCGTCAAGATCAAGCATATCAGGAGTGATAATGGGACTGAATTCAAGAACACTAACCTTGATGAATATCTTGATGAACTTGGTATTACTCATGAGTTATCTGCTCCTTACACTCCTCAGCAGAATGGCATCGTGGAGCGCAAGAACATGACTCTTGTTGAGATGGCTCGAACCATGCTTAACGAATACAAAACCCCTCGTCGCTTCTGGCCTGAAGCAATTGATACTACATGCCATATCATCAACAGGGTATATCTTCACAAATTCCTCAAGAAGACTTCATATGAACTCATGACAGGCACGAAACCCAATGTAAGTTATCTCAAAGTCTTCGGTGCAAAATGCTGGATCAGAGATCCTCACCATAGTTCTAAGTTTGCACCGAAAGCACATGAATGTTTTATGCTTGGTTATGGAAAGGACTCACACACCTACAAAGTCTTCAACACCTACCATCACAAGGTGGTTGAAACTATAGATGTGCGGTTTGATGAAACAAATGGCTCACAAAGAGAGCACCTACCTTTTGTGTTAGATGAACAATCTCCTGAGAAATCCATCAAGCTGAAGGCAACTGAAGACGTCATACCCAGTGAGGAAATCATTCCAAGAAATGAAGACTCTCATGCTGATATACCTGAAGAAAATGGTGCTGAGGAAACTCCTCAGCCTCGTCAACCTGCTCATCCAAGAGTAGCAAATGAAGTGCAGATTGACAAAATCATTGATGACATCAATGCACCAGGTCCTCTCACACACTCAAAAGCTTCACATCTAACTAACTTTTGTGGGCACTTTGCCTTTGTCTCTATCTTAGAGCCCACCAAAGTTGACGAAGCATTCAAGGAGCCCGAATGGATTCAAGCTATGCAAGAGGAATTGCATCAGTTCAAGCTCAACAACGCATGGGAACTTGTCAAGCGGCCAGATCCTCGCAAGCATAACATCATAGGTACCAAGTGGATCTACCACAACAAGCAAGATGAAAATGGTCTTGTGGTGAGGAATAAGGCTCGACTTGTAGCTCAAGGCTATACACAGGTTGAGGGAATTGACTTTGATGAAACTTTTGCACCTGTTGCTAGACTTGAAGCTATTCGCATATTACTGGCTTACGCTAACCACCATAATATCATCTTATATCAAATGGATGTGAAAAGTGCATTCCCCAATGGTAAGCTTGAGGAAGAAGTATATGTTGCTCAACCCCCAGGTTTTGAAGATCCTAAGCATCCTGACAAAGTCTTCAGACTAAACAAGGCCCTCTATGGCCTCAAGCAGGCCCCTCGGGCGTGGTACGACACTCTGAAGGAATTCCTCATGAAGAAAGGCTTCAAACCCGGTTCACTCGACCCTACTCTTTTCACGAAATCCTATGACAATGAACTGTTCATATGCCAAATATATGTTGATGATATTATCTTTGGATGTATTGACAAACGTTACAGTGATGAATTTGCCTATATGATGAGTGAAGAATATCTAATGTCTATGATGGGAGAGTTGAAATTCTTCTTAGGTCTTCAAATTCGTGAGCAAGACAATGGCATCTTCATTTCACAAGAGAAATACCTCAAAGATGTTCTGAGGAAATTCGACATGCAAGATTGCAAAGGCGTCAAAACTCCAATGCCTTCAAAAGGCCATCTCCGCACTGATGAAAATGGTAAAGATTTCGACCAGAAGGTATACCGCTCCATGATTGGCTGCTTATTGTACCTATGTGCATCTAGGCCTGATATAATGCTAAGTGTCTGCATGTGTGCTCGATTCCAAGCAACTCCGAAGGAATCACACCATAAGGCTGTGAAACACATTCTTCGATACTTAGCTCACACACCAACACTTGGATTGTGGTATCCCAAGGGCTCAAATCTTCACCTCGTCGGATAATCTGATGTTGACTATGCCGGAGATCGCGTGGATCACAAGTCAACTTCAGGCACATGTCATTTCCTCGGACAATCCTTAGTCTGTTGGTCCTCGAAGAAGCAGAACTGTTTTTCACTCTCTACTGCAGAAGCTGAGTACATTGCTGCTGGCTCGTGTTGTGCTCAGTTACTATGGGTGAAGCAAACCCTCAAGGACTACGGCATCAAGCTGAAGAATGTGCCTCTATACTGCGACAACGAGAGTGCCATCAAGATTGTGTACAAACCTGTTCAGCAGTCCAAGACCAAGCACATCCAGATTCGTCATCACTTTCTTCGAGATCATGTACTCAAGGGAGACATCTCCATCAATCACATTCCTACTGAAGAACAACTGGCCGATATCTTCACAAAGCCCTTGGATGAAAAGAGATTTTGCAAGTTGTGGTGTGAGCTAAATATCTTAGAATCTTCGAATGTTCTTTGATCAAGAACACACATCCTAACACGTATGCAAAATTGATGACTTAGATGTGCAACCTATGAAGTAACGTTTTTCTTCAATCAATGAAGAATAACTCTCTAAGTGTGAAGAAATTAATGAAGAATTTGATTCTCAGAACTCTACGACAATTGTAAGCGGTGTCTGAAATCATCATTCTGATACGGTGGGTTACGCCACCAACCAAAAGTTGAAGTTCTTCAAAATTGAGCACTGTTGCAAATTCTTCAAATGATCAAATTCCTCAAATTTGCAAAATTCCTCAAGTTTTCAAATTCATCAACTTTTCAAATTCTTCAAAACTTTTGAGACTCATATTCTTCATTGACTATATATATATTTGAGTTTTTTTAAGTCCTCAACAACATTCACTTATTCCTAATTCTTCAAGTTGATTTTCATCTAAGTGAATGTGATCGGACCCTTTCCCCGTCTATGCTAAACTCAACCCAGTCTGTTCACAAATTCCTCATATGCGTTCTACTTTGAAACTTGTTCAAAGTCTTCACTGTGTCCTTGACATCTGAAGAATTTCCGAACGAAAACTTTGAAATCTTCACTACCAAAATTTTGGGCAGTTCCCACTCAAACTATTCCGATTCCCGCGCCTGGATAACCCACATCCTCCACAATCTTCACTACCCAGATCATGGGTGACACCTGTCGCGTGGAGAGCAAGGGTCAGGGGCAATCCTGTCCAAAATCTTCGGGAGGATCAGTTTTCACTTCCTTTATAAATGCCCCCTTCCCATCTACTGTGCTTGGTTACTCCGCATCTCATCTCTCTCCCGAGCTCCAACCAAGCGCTGCCGCTAAAGTCATCATTGCCGGTGAGGAAGTGCTTCGCTGCCTCAACCTCGTCGTCGCCGTACTCGCATCGACCGCGGAAATCTTCATCCCGCCGCCGCTGTAGCTATCTCCTTCTGCCAAGCTAGGGCGTGGGAGATCTAAACGAACGAACTTCCTCATTTCATCTCTGTGTTCATCGTGTTCTTCACCAGGGTAATTAAAATTTATTTTTACTGCCCCTGTTTGATCCTCCACTACAACTACTATTCCTCAATAGGTGTTTATACGTTATAAATCAAATACACAAGCACCTTACATCTCCTCATACTTGATATTTGATGATTTTCACTAAGTAATGACTTTCTTCAAGATTCCACAATTGTGCGAATTCTCAAATTTGCACAACTCTGGAACCTAAGGCTAAGTACACTTAGTAAAATTCCTCAAGACATCCATGGTCAAATTCCTCACACCTATCTCTCTTAATATTTCTGAGAACGCATATGACCTCTTCAAATTCTTCGCACCTATACTCTATTCACAGGTACAACATGTCCGCTGATAAATCACTAGGTTCTCATCAACTTAACTCATTTGCAGCGCTACTTGAAGAAAAACTGTGTACCTCTTCAGTGTCAAACCACCAAGTGAAGAAAATGTCTGATGGAAAGAAACCTCAGAAAGGAGGGAAAAAGCCAGATGTACACACTGCATTTGAGATCCCTGAGGATCTATATGATGAATATTGCACACCTAACAAAGAAACTCATGGAAAGGAGACGACCAAGCGGAGGAAGATCCGTCTGCAAAAGATTGAGAGGAGATGGGCCAAAGAATGGAGAGAATATCGTTATGTAACTCCAAAATACATGATGAAATTCGCTGTGAAACCACCTTGCTACAGGCCTCCTCTTGGTCCTAACCAAATTGCTGATCCTTCTAGCCTCAAAACTGGTGAGGACTTTCCTGTCATGTGGGAAAAACAACAAGCCAAGTTGGCGAGGAAAGCCAAAGAGGCAGTGAAGAAATTCAATGAGGATTCTGCTGCTGCTGCCTCTACCGGAGCTTCTGCCAGTGCTCCGAAGAAGATGGTAAAGAAATCTGCTCTGAAAATTGGCTCTTCAAAATCTTCAGTGCAAATTCCTCAAGGTCAAAGGCCTCAGCCCAGAAAACCTTCAGCTCCTGGAACTATTGCTGCTCACTCATCTGCAACAGCCAAAAAGTCCTCAACTCCAGTGCATCTGGCAACATACAAAAGGACTGAGGGTTTCACGATAGTTTCGAAGCTCACTGCAAGCCCCTCCACTACTGCAAAGTCTTCAACTAGTCCCTCTGCACTTAAACCGAAGAAGACAGCTGGACATGGTCAAAGACCAAGCTCTCACACCAGCAAGGCTCTGGTTACAATCCCCTCAGATTCTTCTGACGATGATGATGATGATGATGATGAGGAATTGGTAGAAATCATCAAACAGAGTCAACACAGGGCTGCTAAAGCAAAGGGTAGCTCTGTTCCTCTCATGTTGGATCCCACGTTGATCCTCAACTTCATTGATATATGGCATGAGGACCCAAGCACTCCACTCTCCTCACTAAATCTGCCTCCTGAAGTGGATCATGTCCTCGCCCAC
This sequence comes from Hordeum marinum, assembly GCA_022496015.1. Classification (NCBI taxonomy): domain Eukaryota; kingdom Viridiplantae; phylum Streptophyta; class Magnoliopsida; order Poales; family Poaceae; genus Hordeum; species Hordeum marinum. The sequence continues at coordinate 135,926,028 of CM039677.1, read as the reverse complement.
CTCATCTCTAAAGAACAATGGAAAAGAGAGCAAGCTCAGAGAGCTAAGAGGAACAAGACTCGCAAAGAAAAGTTTCTGCGCGAAAATGTGATGAACTTGACCCCAAATCAACTTGTCACAGTTCAGTCCGAGATTCACACTCTCTCTTTGGATCAACAGAGATATGATGCTAAATGGAAGGGCACCAAGGTCAGACTCGTCAAGGCTGCTCATGCAGCTGTAAAGGATCACAACAGCAGGGTTGTAGCTCAATCGCAACCACAAAAGACTCAGTGTGAAGAAAATGCTCAGACTGAATATGAAATTCCTCAGGCTGATGATGAAAATGCTCAGTCTGAAGAAGCTGCTGAAGAAAGTGCTTTTGCACCAAAAGCGACTGCTAGTGCTGCTGAGGAAACTCAGACCACTGATGAACATGCCAGGACAACCCCCAATGTTGTGCCTGAAGAATCTGATAGGCCAGCTGAAGAATCCACTGTGCCTCAAGAAACTGAACCACCCAGGGCGGCTGCATCAGTCGTTCCTGAAGAAAATGCTCCTGCTGAGGAAAATCACCTCAAAAGAAAAGCATCAACTTCTGAAGCCCCTGTGTTGAAGAAGTTGAAAACTTTGACAAGTTCCTCAGCTACACCACTTGATGCAACTCCAATTTCCTCGGCACCATCCTATGCTATTGTGCCAATTGGGTAAGCATATGACATTCCTCATGAAGAAGAGAACCATTCGGCTGCTTCCTCAGAGCCTCTTGATGAAGAAATTGTCATTGATGACACTGCATCAACTCCCAAGGTATCATCGCCCCAACTTCTGCTAATTGCTGGCGCTGAAGAAATTGATGAAGAAGTTGACATTGGTGACACTACTCCAGTCATCAATGATGAATATTGGGAATCTGCACATCCCAACTCACCTGTGGCAACTCCTCTGATGCTAATTCCCCAGTCACCTGCACAAACTGAGGAAATACCTGAAGATTCTCAACACCTGTACCTTCCAGACCCTATAGAAATTCCAGCTGCAATAGCTGAGGAAATTGATGCTCCGGCCACTACTGAGGAACCTATTCTACAAATCACTCAGTCTACTGTTCCTCCCATGCCAACTGAGATCAAGGGGCACAATCGACCAAATCTTCAACCTAAGCAAAGAATGCCATTCAAAGGTTCGGTCCGCCCCAAATACCTCAGGACAAATTTCTTCAATGAACACATGTTCTTTACAGAGCCAAATCCATATGATTCTGCTCGGACTGGTCGCACAAGGTTCTGGACTCCTACTCAAGTGAACTACTATGCCGCTGTTCTATGTGGCAAGAAGAAAATCTTCGAGCACCACAATATTCCTCATGTGGACATGGAGTCAATTCCAGCATTCACGCCGGTGCTCCAAGTTCTTCATGATGCCGGGCTTCTTCCCTTTTGTGTAGATGTCTGTGACTGGAACAAGGAGTTGATTCTTCAATTCTATGCCACTCTATACATTAGTGGAAATTCCTCAGACATCAACTCCTGGGTCTTGGACTGGATGACCGGAACAACTCATTTCACTGCAAGCTCTTCTGAATTGCTTCAGTATGTCCCATTTCCAATTCCTTCAGATGAAGCCCGCTGCCTGTTCAATGATCCACCACTACCAAATCATATGATGAATGTGATGATGAAGAAATTAGCGCCTGGAAAGCCTCAAAGGACAACCTTTCTTGTGAAGGATTTGCGGTATGTACCAAGAATAGTCTATCACATACTCACTCATACCCTATGTCCTCAGAAGGGCCACAACTTTGAAGAAGAAGAAGTGGAAGGACTCATGAAGAATATGCTTTTCAACATCATTCATGGGATTCCCATCAATTTTCATGATTTCTTCATGAGGACTCTGGCCGATGCTGCTATGTCACCATTTGAGTTGAAGCCCTTTGCTCCCTGGATTATGCATTTCCTCAGAACAAAGTCTTCAATTCACTTTAAGGCTGACTTCTAGAATCATTTTAGTTTTCTGCCCCTGATTGAAGTCCTCAAAAGCACAATTGATGAAGGAAAAGGCAAGGATGTCATTGATCAAGGCACTCGTCCATTGGATGGTCAGTTTCGTCAAGCAGCATCCTACTCCACCATGACTCCTCTGCTAAAACCTCTGCACAAAAGCCTCATGCAACTGCTCCTCGTGTGATGACTGATCGTGAGCTTCTCTTAAGTCTTCATCAGAAGGTCAATCGAAATCACAAGTGGGTCAAGCGTCAACTTGGATATATTGTGTAGAATATGACTGTGACGCAGAACACTGTCAAGAGGAACCACTACTATGCTCATGAAAACCTCAAGCGCTCTTGGGCTGTGCTAAATCACATCATGTCTTCTGAAGAACTGGATGAGCTAAACTTTGAAGAATATCCTGACTTCGCTCGCTGTCCTCAGAAGAAGTTCAAGAAAGTCCAAGTTTGTCTGATGGTCACCAGTTCATATTCTTCCTCTCGCGAGCGCGATGAAGATGAAGACATTGACGATACTGCTGCTGGCCCTGCATCAACAATCGACCCCGACAACGCTGGTGCTCCTTCTTCACCAACAAGATGAAATTTCTCATGGGGCGTTAGACATCACTTTTTCTTCCCTTTTGGTCCTCGATGACAAAGGGGGAGAAAATTTGAATTAGTCTTCAAGCGGGTCTACATATATATGGGCTATTTTTGTTTAAGTTACAACTCTTGCTCTTCTGAAGTTTTTGATTATTGAGTTGTAAACTTAAGTCCGATGGTGGTATGACACTTTTGAACTATTTCCTCGCATGTTTATTTCCTCAAATACCTTAATGCATGCATGCTGAATTTTGTCAGACACCATTTTCCTCACGCATTTCAAATTCTTCATTTCATATATTCAAATGTGTGTATGAATTACAAGATAGGGGGAGTTCTCCATGTTCTGAACCTGCCATGTGCATTTGCAGCCCAAAGCAAATTCCTCAAATATGCACATCTTTAGGGGGAGTTCTTCTATATCTTGCAATCAAATTACTCAAAATCCGTACTTTCACATCATATGTTTATCCTCGTTGAAAACTTAACCTATTTGTCATCAATCACCAAAAAGGGGGAGATTGTTAGTGCATCTAGTGCCCCTTAGTGATTTTGGTGTATTGAAGACTTATAGGTTAAGGCACTAATGAGTTTGTGAGTGTACACATGCTCTATAAGTCGATGAGGAGTTTGATATATTCGGAGATTATCGACCCCTAAAAATGTATGTCTTCAAGTGAAGACTTTGCTGAAGACTTTTTGAAGACTTTGGTGAAGACTTTGTGAAGACTTTGAAAATGAAGAAGTTGGTGTGACCTTGAAGATATGAATGAGGAATATGAAGCGTGAAGACTTTTGTTTTCGTAGTTTCATTTCCTTTATTTGAGTCATAGGAAATACCGTACTGTTAAAGGGGGTCGAGGTAATACTAAGGAAAATTTCCAACTGATGCTCAACTCCAAAATCCTCAACCCATACAATTCTTCGAGTGAAGCCTTTGGAAATCTCTTACGGTTCAGACAAGTTTTTCAGTGACAGAGACGAAGGTCTTCTGGTCTCTGAGGAAATTGATCTGACTGAGGAGTTAGGATTTCGCCAGTGCGAATTGCCTACAAGTGAGGATCATGATAAGCTGAGGACTTTCATAGTTTGAAATTCCAATCGTTGCTGTGCTTAGCGCCAGCTGTCCCCAATCGTTCTTATCCACATAACGGTCATATCATTGGGGGCATTTATGTCTTATCATGTTAGGTTGCACCCTGGCTATAAATAGCCAACCCCCACAACCACTAGCTGATTGGCTGCTCTAAGAGAGAACTGACACTTGTCATTTGAGAGCAACCCATCCCCTGAGGACTTTGAGAGAAAATCATCAGTGAGGAAAAACCCACGACCAAACCACAAAACCCATAGTGATTGAGCATCACTGAAGAAATTCCTGTGTGGAACCGATGCTTTTTACCTTTGAGGACCGTGTATCCTCCACACGGTTTGGCGTCATGGTCTAGTGCTCCTGTAGTCAATTGGGGACCACGAAGTGACCTTGGTCTAAAGCATCCAACAGTAAATTGTGGATCACTGGGTGACCAGTTTGTGAGGGTTTTGGAAGTCTACCCTGAAGACTTACCACAAGTGTTGGGCGAGGACCGTGTGACCTTAGCTCAAGGAGAATACGGTAAGGACTGTGTGTCCTCTGGTTTAAATACCAGGCCGCTCCAAACCAGACGTACGACTGTCACAGCAGTTGGAACTGGATCATCAAACCATTGTCTTCATCAAGCTATCTGTTTCTATTTCCTCAACCCCTCTATTCCTCATATATCTGTTGATGAAATTGATTGTTACAGTTTGAAGAATTTGATTGAAGACTTTCACAAATTCCTCACCTCAAATTCTTCAAGTTACCTTGTTCATCACTGCTTATCCTGTATCACGCTACTCTCTATTTGTGCATGTTTCATTTCATCATGAAGACTATGCTGTCAGTATGTTCCTCATGCACTTGAGTACTTTTTCCGCTGCTAGTTATTAATCACATTTCAAATTCCTCAAAGTTGAAATTCCTCAAATGATGAATTTGTAAAAATCGCCTATTCACCCCCCCTCTAGCCGATATAATGCACTTTCAGGGGTGAAGGGGGTCGACGGTGAGTGTAGGAGAGAGGCGGCGAGAAGGAGGAGGGGTCTGCTACCAGCGAGGAGGATCAGCTTTTATAGCCGGGCAAGGCGAGGAGCGGGCGTCAGTCATGTGGACGTGTGGTGGGAGAGGTCTAGAAGCGAGTCGGCGCGCATTCACTTCGCCACCCATGAGGAATCAATGGAGGCTGACCCACGACAACCTTCACATTGATTCCTGCAGGAAACCGAGTTGATGAGGACGACGAAGCGCCCGGTCTCGCTGAATCGACAGGCCCATACGTTTTCGCTCCAAAAAACGTTTCACCCGGCGCCCCCAGCGCGACTGGGTCCGCCGACGCTAAATTTGGCCCCAACTGGCAAATTTTGGGCTGCTGGGGGCGCGACTAGGCCGATTGTCCCTAGCCGGCGATAAAAAAGTGCCCTGGGGGGCCTGTTGGGGGTGCGAGTGGAGATGCTATAACATAGATGGTCAGGTTATTTATTTTGTGATGAGGCTGCTAGAATTTCTAAAGAAGCTAGAAATGAACAGGATGTGCTAGATAAGAATAAGCTCGTTGTTGGCATGCCCGCTATTTTTGTTAAGATTGGAGATCATTGTTATGGTGGCTTTTGTGATATGGGTTCTAGTGTGAGTGACATTCCTTTTACCTTATATCAAAAAAAATGATGAATGACATAGTACCAGCTAAAATGGAAGACATTGATGTTACTATTAAACTTGCAAACAGAGACACTATTTCACCACTTGGGATTGTTAGAGATGTTGAAGTCTTGTGTGGAAAAATTAACTACCTCACTCATTTCTTAGTACTTGGTTCACTACAAAATAATTTTTGTCCAATTATATTTGGTAGACCTTTCTTGAATACCATTAATGCTGAAATTAATTGTGTTACAGAGAAGGTTAAAGTAAGCTTTGGTGATGAGTCTCATGAATTTAAATTCTCTAAATTTGGTAGACAACCACGTGAGAAAGAAATATCTAGTAAAGATGAAATTATGGGTCTAGCCTCTATTGTTGTGCCTCTTACTGATCCATTAGAACGATATTTGCTAGACCATGAAAATGAATTGCATATAAATGAAAAAATGAAATAGACGGGATATTCTTTAGACAAACACCTATTCTTAAACACAACCTTCTTGTTGACATTTTAGGGGATCCTCCTCCACCAAAGGGAGACCCCGTGTTTGAACTAAACAAATTACCTGATACACTAAAATATGCTCATCTTCATGAAAAGAAGTTATATCCTGTTATTCTTAGTACCTTTCAGAGCATGAAGAAAAGAGATTACTCAAAACTCTTAAGAAGCACCAAGCTTCTATTGGATATACTCTTAATGATCTTAACAACATTAGTCCCACTATATGTCAACACAATATTAATGTGGAACGGGATGTCAAACCTGTCATTGATCATCAATGCTGCCTGAATCCTAAAATGAAGGAAGTGGTACGAACTGAAATATTAAAGCTTCTGGAGGCAGGTATAATCTATGCCATAGCATATAGTAGATGGGTAAGCTCCGTTCATTTTGTCCATAAGAAAGGAGGAATAACTATTGTTCCTAATGATAAAAATGAACTCATCCCACAAAGGATAGTAACTGGTTACAAGATGGTAATTTATTTTAGGAAATTAAACAAAGCTACTAGAAAAGATCATTACCCCTTGCATTTTATTGGTCAAATGTTAGAAAGATTGTCTAAGCATACACATTTTTGTTTCCTTGATGGATATTCTATTTTTTCTCAAATACATGTGTCAAAAGAAGATCAAGATAAAACTACTTTTACTTGTCCGTTTGGAACTTATGCTTATAGACGTATGTCTTTTGTTTTATGCAATGCACCTGCTACCTTTCAAAGATGTATGACTGCTATATTCTCTGATTTTTGTGAAAACAATGTTGAAGTATTCATGGGTGATTTTTCCACCCACATGACTTATTTTGATGATTGCTTGAGCAATCTTGATCAAGTTTTGTAGAGATGTGAAGAAACTAATCTTGTCTTGAATTGGGAGAAGTGCCACTTTATGCTGAATGAAGGTATAATACTTGGGCATAAAATTTCAGAATGAGGTATTGAGGTAGACAAAGCTAAAGTTGATGCAATAGAGTAAATGCCATGTCCTAAAAATGTTAATGGTATAAGAAGTTTCCTCGGTCATGTCGGTTTTTATAGGCGTTCTATTACATAATTCTCGATGATTTCTAGGCCATTAACTCGTCTTCTTCAAAAAGATATTCCATTTGTTTTTTATGACGATTGTGTAGAAGCCTTTGAAATACTTAACAAAGCCTTAATTTATGCACCTACTGTTCAACCACCTGATTGGAATCTAACATTTGAAATTATGTGTGATGCAAGTGATTATGCTTTTGGTGCTGTTCTAGGGCAAAGTGTAGACAAAAAAATTGAATGTCGTTCATTAAGCTAGTAATACTCTAGACAATGCTCAACGAAATTATGCTAATACCGAGAGGGAATTTTTAGCAGTTGTGTTTGCATGTGATAAGTTTAGACCTTATATTGTTGATTCCAAAGTTACTATTTGCACTGATCATGCTTCCATTAAATACTTTATGGAAAAGAAAGATGCTAAGCCTAGATTAATTAGCTTGGTGCTTTTACTTCAAGAGTTTGATTTGCATATTGTTGATAGAAAAGGAGCCGAAAATCCTATAGCAGATAACTTGTCTAGAATAGAAAATGTTCTTGATGACCGAGTGCCTATTGATGATAATTTTTGTGATGAGGAAGGCAACACTCCTTGGTATGTAGATTAACATAATTACATCGTTGCTAAATATATACCACAAAAGTTTACTTACCAACAAAAGAAAAAGTTCTTCTTTGATTTAAGACTTTACTTTTGGGGTAACCAACATCTATATAAAGGAGTATATGGTGTTATTAGACGTTGTGTACCGGAGCATGAACGGAACTGATCCTATGGAAGTGCCATTTCGAGGCCTACGAAGGGCACCACACATGTGACATAACTGCACACAAGGTACTGTAGTCCGGGTTTTATTGGTCTAATGTTTTTAAGGATGCTCGTAAGTATGTCATTTCTTGTGATGAATGTCAAAGAATTGGTAACATTGGTAGACGTCAGGAAATGCCTATGAATTAATCACTTGCAATTGAACCATTTGATATTTGGGGTTTTGATCAAGGTTAGAAAAGAAGTAGGCATAAGCGAGGCGGTTGGCCTTTGCCTAGTTTCTAGGTGGTGCTTAAGCGCCCTAGGCGGTAATATAGTTTCTACTATTAGGGTATATATGTGGTTATTATCTTGCTTCGGTGCTCTCCCTTCCTCCTCCCTTCAGTTCCGGTTCCTCCTCTGGTGCCACTCCCGAGATGCTCCGCCAACCGACAAGCAAGGAGGGCAACGACACAAGCTCCTCCTCTGTGCAGAACACTTGTGCCCACAAGGATCCCAGTGGAGCACACAGCCGGGATCCATGCTCCTCCTCTACCCATGGCTGGAGGGAACAACCCGACCTCCTCTGTCCTTCTCCACCCTGTGCGACCGATGTGCAGTTTGCCTTTCACATGGATGGATTTTTTTAGCACTTCATTTGGCGAGTAGTGCGGGAGATGGTGGGTGTCTGATACGTCCATTTTGCATCATGATTTCCTACTGTTATTCATAATGTTTTTATGCATAATAATGCTTTATGGAGTAATTCTAATGCATTTTCTCTCATAATTTGCAAGGTTTACACAAAGAGGGAGAATGCTGGCAGCTGTAATTATGTACCTAAAAAAGCATATCAGAGACACCTATTCTGCACATCTCCAAATAAGGTGAAACTTCATGGAGAATTATTTTGGAATATAAAAAAAATATTGGAGCAAATAACTACCGGAGGGGGGGTCACCTGGTGACCACAAGACACCAGGGCATGCTAGCCCCCCAGGCGCACCCTTGTGGGTTGTCGCTAGCTCGGCCCACCTCCGGTGCCCATCTTCTCATACTTAAGGTCTTTTGACCTAGAACAAATAAACTTGCGATTTTCGGGACGGAATGCCACTATCTCAAGGCGAAACTTGGGCAGGAGCACTTTTGCCCTCTAGAGGAGTGATTCCGCCGGGGGAACTTCCCTCCCGGAGGGGTAAATCGAAGCCATCGTCATCACCAAAAACCCTCTCATCTTTGGTAGGCCAATCTTCATCTACATATTCAAAAACACCATCTCCTCTCAAACCCTAGTTCATCTGTTGTGTTCAATCTTTGTACCAAAACCGTTGATTGGTACCTATGGGTGACTAGTAGTGTTGATTACATCTCGTAGTTGATTACTATATGGTTTATTTGGTGGAACATTATATGTTCAGATCCCTCATGCTATTTAATACCCCTCTGATCTTGAGCATGAATATCATTTCTGAGTAGTTACCTTTGTTCTTGAGGTCACGAGAGAAGTCATGTTGCAAGTAATCATGTGAAGTTGATATGTGTTCGATATTTTGATGATATGAATGTTGTGATTACCTTAGTGGTGTCATGTGCACGTCGACTACATGGCACTTCACCATCTTTGGGCCTAAGGTAATGCATTGTGGAGTAGTTATTAGATGATGGGTTGCTAGAGTGACAATAGCTTAAACCCTAGTTTATGCACTATTTCGTAAGGGGCTGATTTGGGTCAAAATGTTTAATGATATGGTTAGATTTTATCTTAATACTTTTCTCGTAGTTGCGGATGCTTGTGAGGGGGTTAATCATAAGTGGGAGGTTTTTTCAATTAAGAACAACACCCAAGCACCGGTCTATGATGACCCACGAGTATAGGGCATCTATCGTAGTCCTTTAGATAAGTAAGAGTGTTGAACCCAACGAGGAGCAGAAGGAAATGACAAGCGGTTGCCAGTAAGGTATTCTCTGCAAGCACTGAAATTATCGGTAACAGATAGTTTTGTGATAAGGTAATTTGTAACGGCTAACAAGTAACAAGTGTAGCAAAGGAGCAGCAAGGTAGCCTAATCCTTTTTGTAGCAAAGGACACACCTGGACAAACAGTTATATAAAGTGAAGCGCTCCCGAGGACACATGGGAACTTTTGTCAAGCTAGTTTTCATCATGCTCACTTGATTCACATTCGTTACTTTGATAGTTTGATATGTGGGTGGACTGGTGCTTGGGTGCTGTCCTTACTTGGACAAACCTCCGACTTATGATTAACCTCTCTCGCAAGTATCCGCTACTACGAAAGAAGAATTAAGATAAATCTAACCATAGCATGAAACATATGGATCCGAATCAGCCCCTTACGAAGCAACACATAAACTAGGGTTTAAGCTTCTGTCACTCTAGCAACCCATCATCTACTTATTACTTCCCAATGCCTTCCCCTAGGCCCAAATAATGGTGAAGTGTTATGTAGTCAACGTTCACATAACACCACTAGAGGATAGACAACATACATCTCATCAAAATATCGAATGAATACCAAATTCACATGATTACTTATAACAAGACTTATCCCATGTCCTCAGGAACAAACGTAACTACTCACAAAACATGTTCATGTTCATAATCATAGGAGTATCAATTATTATAAAGGATCTGAACATATGATGTTCCACCAAGTAAATCAACTAGCATCAACTACAAGGAGTAATCAACACTACTAGCAACCCACAGGTACCAATCTGAGGTTTCAGACAAAGATCAGATACAAGAGATGAACTAGGGTTTTGAGAGGAGATGGTGCTGGTGAATATGTTGATGGAGATTGACCCCCTCTCGATGAGAGGATCGTTGGTGATGACGATGGCTCCGATTTCCTCCTCCAGGAGGGAAGTTTGCCTCACAGAACAGCTCGTGGGAGCTCTTGATTGGTTCTGCCCAAGTTCCGCCTCGAGACGGCGACGCTTTGTCCTGAAAGCTCTCTCTTCATTTTTCCAGGTCAAAACCCTTCATATAGCAGAAGATGGGCACCGGAGACCTGCTAGGGGGCCCACAAGCCACCTAGGCGCAACCAGGGGGTAGGCCGCGCCTGGCAGGCTTGTGACCTCCTGGTGGGTCCCCTCTGGTATTTGTTTCACCCAATATTTTTTATATATTCCAAAATAATTCTCCATAAATTTTTAGGACTTTTGGAGTTGTGGAGAATAGGTCTCTCATATTTGCTCCTTTTCTAGTCCAGAATTCCAACTGCCGGCATTCTCCCTCTTCATGTAAACCTTGTAAAATAGGAGAGAAAAGGCATAAGTATTGTACCCTAACGTGTACTAACATCCCATAATGCAATAAATATCAATATAAAAGCATGATGCAAAATGGACGTATCAACTCCCCCAAGCTTAGACCTTGCTTGTCCTCAAGCGAAAGCCAAGATCGATAAATATGTCCACAAGTTTAGAGATAGAGGCATCGATAAAATGAAATACAGACATGAGGGCATCATGATCATCTTTATAAAAGCAATACTTATTGATATATAATTTCTTATACTAGAGTAACAATTCATTCACAGGATAAAGTATGAACCAAGAACTCTATTGGGAACCAACAAACTATCCTCTCAGTCATTGAAGCAATTTGTAGTTTATCATAACATCGGAAAGATTCAATATAAGAGCTTGTAAAGCAAATCCACATACTCAATCATCTTTTAGTCTTTCATAATTTCTAACACTCACGCGGTACTCATGAGGTCAAAGCTTCGATTGGACAGAAAGAAAGATAGGGCCTTATAGTTTTGCCTCCCAACTATTTACCTCCAGGGTAACGTCAACAAAAATAACTCATGATCACCAACATCCGTGTGGATATATGTGTCTAGATCATTCACCAACACATAATGCTTGCCAAGCGAAAAGGCATAATATAGGAAGTGGTGAGGATCACCATGACTCTTGCATAAAGGTAAGTACTTAAGAAGTAGAAGTAATAGATAGGCCCTTTGTAGAGGGAAGCAGAGGTTGTCATGCACTTTTTTTTTGGATGTGCAAACCCTTAATGCAAAGGAACACCGTGTTGTATTGCCCTTTGTGATAGCAACCTTTATTATGCAGTCCGTCGCTTTTATTTGTTTATCATCACAAGTTTGTACAACGCTTATTTTCCCTTAAAATAAAAGATGATACATATTTAGGAGCAATTCTTATTACTTTTTGCACTGATGAAAACTTACTTGATGGATCTTAGTCAATCCATAGGTAGGTATGGTGGACTCTCATGGCAAAACTGGGTTGAGGGTGTTTGGATGCACAAGTAGTATCTCTACTTGGTGCGGAAGTTTTGGGTTAGTATGCGGTGGAAGCAAGCACTACATGTTGGAGGATCTATAACCATATAAGTTCTAATCAGAAATTATCAAACATAACCCATTATGTTGTCTTCCTTGTCTAAAATCAACTTCTTAGCATATAATATTTTAATGAGTGCTCACAATTATAAAAGATGTCCATGATAATATATTTTTATGTGAACCTCTCTTTCTTTATTACTTCCTTTTAATTGCACCAATGACCAATCACTATGTTTTTCAACTCCTACCAAATTTCAACCGACATACTTCTTATATGTGAAGTCACCACTCCCCATAAGATCATCATATACACTCTTTGCTTTTATTCTATTCTCCTTTTATTAACCCCTTTTTTCTCAAGAAGCAAAGCAACAGGAAAATCCCTGACATCAGAACTACTTTTTATTATATAACTCTAGGACTCGCTTACATAAGGGGAACATAAAGCAAAACTCAAAGCTAGACCACACTAAAAAATTTATTCTACTAGATCAAGATAAAACCAAAATGATCAAATCAAACTAGGAAAAACAAAAAAGGTAAAAGATCTGATGGTGATACGATACCAGGGCACCTCCCCCAAGCTTGGCACAAGCCAAGGGGAGTGCCCATACCATGTATTTAGATGTCCTTCTTCAGAGGTGATGGTGGTGGAGAAGGACTTTCAAGCTTGTCGAGTTTCCTCTTAAGCATAAAATTATGTTCCCTTAGATCATGGACTTCTTGCTCGAGCTTCAGTATCTTGTGACATAATTCTTGCCTGCTCTCCTGCATAAAACGAGAAGGGATAAATAGAACCTTAGGTTTTCTCCCTGTCTTTGAGAGGCTTGATTTCCTAAACTCCACATGCATATCTCTGAGTTGAGGCAGAGGGATCTCTTCTTCATCAGAGCTTTCTTCCTCATACTTCCTTTCTTGTTCCTCCTTCCAGAATAATCCATAAGGATCTAGGTCCCCATAGAGCTTGTGATTGGCAAGGTAATGCGATATATAGCTCTCCCCATCGGACTCCTGGGACGACATCTTGCTCTAAATCTGCTGCAGAAATAGCTCAAAATGAAAACAGGAGGTCTTGTCGTGATACGAAAGTCAAAACCTTCGGGAGATTATATTATGAATTTTTACCGACCTAAAGGAGTGTCCTACAAGAAAACGAAGTCCGAAGGGTGCACAGTGTGGCCACAAGCCATAGGGGCGTAGCCAGGGGGTAGGCCGCGGCCTGCAAGCTTGTCGCCTCCTCGTGCACTTTTCGGACTGCTTTAAATTTTCCTAATTTATTAAATAATCCAAAACCGAGAAAAATTGCCATTGGGAAAGTTTTGGAGTCAGTTTGCTTACTGCACCACATACCTATTCCTTTTCGGAGTCTAAAATGTTCTAGTAGGTCTCCCTAATGTACTCCTCCGGAGTTATGGTATTAATAATATTGGTTTCAACATTTATGGGAGTACCCGAGATATAATGTTTGACTCTTTGCTCATTTACCACCTTCGAATTTGTGCCTTCGGTGTTGTTGATCTTGATGGCACAGGAAAGATATACTTCCTCGACAATGCAAGGCCCTTCCCATTTAGAGAGAAGTTTTCCTGCAAAAAATCTTAAACGAGAACTGTATAGCAAGACATGGTGACCTACATTGAATTCACGCTTTTGTATCTTTTATCATGCTATCTCTTAACTTTTTCTTTAAACAACTTGGCATTCTCATAGGCCTGGGTTCTCCATTCATCAGGTGAGCTAATGTCAAATAACCTCTTCTCACCAACAAGTTTGAAATCATAATTGAGCTCTTTGATTTCCCAATAAGCTTTATGCTCTAGTTCTAGAGGTAAGTGACATGCTTTACCATAAACCATTTTATATGGAGACATACCCATAGGGTTTTTGTAAGCAGTTCTATCAGACCATAATGCATCGTCAAGTTTTTTAGACCAATTCTTTTTGGATCTATTAACAGTCTTTTGCAAGATCAATTTAATTTCTCTATTGCTTAATTCTACTTGACCACTAGAATGAGGGTGATAATGATACACAATTCTATGATTAACGTCATACTTAGCAAGCAATTTATGGAAAGCACCATGAATAAAGTGTGAACCACTATCAGTCATTGAATGTCTAGGGACTCCAAATCTAGGGAAAATAACTTCTTTCAGCATTTTAATAGAGGTGTTATGATCAGAACTACTAGTTGGAATGGCTTCTACCCACTTAGTAACATAATCAATAGCAACTAGAATATGAGTATACCCGTTGGACTTTGGAAAAGGTCAAATGGTTCAAAACCCCAAAACTCAAATGGTTCAACAACAAGAGAGTAATTCATAGGCATTTCTTGATGTCTACTAATATTGCTACTAATCAACACCCTTTCTATCAATAATATGCAAATCAAATTCTTGTAGCAGAAGAACCCATCTAATAAGTCTAGGTTTAACATCTTTCTTTTCCATAAGATATTTAATAGCAGCATGATCAGTGCGAATAGTTACTTTTGAATCAACAATATAAGGTCTGAACTTATCGCAAGCAAACACAACTACTAAAAATTCTTTTTCAATGGTAGCATAGTTTCTTTGAGCGATGTCTAGAGTTTTACTAGCATAATGGATAACATTTAATTTCTTATCAACTCTTTTTCCTAGAACAACACCAACGACATAATCACTAGCATCATGCATAATTTCAAAGGGTAGGTTCCAGTTAGGTGCTTGAACAACAGGTGCAGAAATCAAGGCATTCTTAAGAATTTCAAATGCTTCTACACAATTATCATCAAAAATGAATGGAACTTCTTTTTGCAAAATATTAGTGAGAGGCCTATAAATCTTAGAGAAGTCTTTAAAAAACTTCATGTATAAACCAACATGACCAAGGAAACTTCTTATACCTCTGATATCCGTAGGATACGACATTTTTCAATAGCATCAACTTTAGCTTTATTAACGTCAATACCTCTTTCGGAGATTTTGTGTCCCAAGACAATACCTTCATTAACCATAAAGTAGCACTTCTCCCAATTCAAGACAAGATTAGTTTCTTCACATCTCTACAAAACTCGATCAAGGTTGCTCAAACAATCATCAAAAAAAATTCTGTAAATGGAAAAATCATCCATGAAAACCTCAACAATCCTTTCACAAAAATCACAGAATATAGCAGTCATACATCTTTGCAAGGTAGCAGGTGCACTGCATAAACCAAAAGGCATACGTCTATAAGCAAAGGTACCGAAAGGGAAAGTAAAAGTGTTCTTCTCTTGGTCCTCTTTTGACACATGTATTTGAGAGAAGCCAGAATAACCATCTAGAAAGCAAAAATGTGTGTGTTCGTATAGTTTTTCTAGAATTTGATCAATAAAAGGTAGAGGGTAATGATCTTTCCTAGTATCTTTATTTAATTACCTAAAATCAATTACCATTGTATATCCTGTAACCATTCTTTGCGGGATCAATTCTTTTTTATCATTAGGAACTACGGTAATACCTCCTTCCTTAGGGACACAATGAACGGGACTAACCCATCTGCTATCAGCAATAGTATAAATGATACCTAACTCCAGAAGCTTTAATATTTCATTTCTTACCACTTCTTTCATTTTAGGATTTAACCATCATTGGTTATCTAGAACAGGTTTAGCATCAGGCTCCATATTAATTTTATGCTGACATAGAGTGGGACTAACGCCCTTAAGATCATCAAGAGTATATCCAATAGAAGCACAGTGCTTCCTCAGAGTTTTCAATAATCTCTTTTCTCCATGCTTTCAAAGGTTAGCACTAATAATAACAGGATATATCTTCTTTTCATCAAGATAAGCATATTTCAGAGTATCCGGTAATTGTGTAAGCTCAAACACGTGATCACCCTTGGGGGGAGGAGGATCCCCAAGTATTTCAATAGTCAAGTTGTGTTTCAAAATAGGATGCTGATCAAAGAAAATCTTACCTATTTCATTGCTTTCATTCATATGCATATCGTTTTCATGATCTAGCAAGTATTGTTCTAAGGTATCAGTAGGAGGCACATCAATGGAAGCAAGACCAATAATTTCATCCTTACTAGGCAATTCTTTATCATGGGGTTGTCTACGAAATTTAGAGAAATTAAACTCATGGGATGCATCCCCAAAACTTATAGTAACAGTTTCTTTCTCACAATATATCCTAGCATTAATAGTATTCAAGAAAGGTCTACCAAATATAATGGGACAAAAATCATCTTGTGGGGAACCAAGGACAAGAAAATCAGTAGGATATTTTATTTTCCCACACAAGACTTCAACATCTCTAACAATCCCAACTGGTGGTACAGTATCTCTATTAGCAAGCTTAATGGTAACATCAATCCACCATAAAAATTTGTATAATCATCCATAAACTCAAACCATGCGCGGGGCAATTCCTAATCATAAGTTCCATCCTTTCGCAAGATTGTGCAACATGCTCATAATCAAGTTGCTTAAATTTCATTATATCGTTCCTAAGGGAGATTATCTTAGCGGGTGGAAAGTACTTGGAAATAAAAGCATCTTCACATTTATTCCAGGAATCAATACTATTTTTTAGTCAAAGATGAAAACGAAGTTTTAGCACGATCTCGTGGTGAGAGCGGGAATAGCTTCAATTTAACAATATCATTATCCACATATTTATTATTTTGCATATCACACAACTCAACGAAAGTATTTAGATGGGATATAGCATATTCATTAGCACGGTCGGAAAATTGTTCTTTCATAATAAGATTGAGCAAAGCAGCATTAATTTCATAAGATTCCGCACTAGTGGCAGGAGCAATCTGAGTACTAATAAAATCATTATTAGTAGTATTGGAAAAGTCACACAACTTTGTATTCTGTTGAGTCATCGTGACAAGAAAGCAATCTAGCACACAAGCAAGCAAAAAGCAAATGAAAAGACGAACGAAAAAGGGCGAATAAAAAGGCAAATATTTTTGGTATTTTCTGAAAATCGTTTTTAGAAGTGGGGGAGAGGAGATCGAGAGGCAAATGGAAAATAATGTAAATGCAAGAGATGAGTTTGTGATGGGTACTTGGTAGGCTTTATTCTGACTTGCTATGTATCTCCCCGACAATGGCGCCAGAAATCCTTCTTGCTACTTCTCGAGCATGCGTTGGTTTCCATGAAGAGGAACGGTTGATGCAACAAAGTAGATAAGTATTTCCCTCAGTTGTTGAGAACCAAGGTATCAATCCTGTAGGAGATACAAGCAAGTCACCAATTGTGGGGACCCCGACTCATAAGTCGTGATCACCGAATGTACGTGCATAGTGATCCCATAGATCAATGCTCACTGAACACACAGAAACTAAATAACAAGAGTCTTACATCCATTACATACTGGTTTACTGAAATATGGCCTTTATGGCCAAGTCTTCATGTGATTGCAGCGGAAATCTTCAACGATAGCGTGAACCCATGCCATCCTAGCTCGCATGTCCGTCACCAAGGTAATCTTCATTATAACCTGATCTTTGCATGCGTGGCCAATAAAATAACCAGTGGCAAGCAAATGAGTACTTTGAATGTACTCGCAAGAAACCCATGTTTGGAACAAGGCAATAACAATGCATGAAATAGCACTAAGTAGGTATTTTGCGGAAAGCCAATTTTGAATGCAATGTCGCTGATCAAGTAACTATGGGTAAGCATGCATCAACAGTTGGCATATATCCATATGAACAAGTTGTATATATCATCATACACATGGGCTGAACATCTCATGTTCATTCATCATGCCAAGTCCTTAGACTTGTCTCATGTACCGTCTGAACATCTCATGTTCAGTCATCATGCCGAGTCATCCGACTCGACTCAAATATCATCCTTGTCACCACACACACACCATGTTTTGAGGAAACATCTGGACATAGTTTAAGCAGCACCACCCAACTGTCCTTGACCATGGTCACGGCTATTAGAATAGTTTTACACTCTGCAGAGGTTGCACACTTTACCCACAAGACCCGAGAAACTTTCGTGTCATCCACGACTTACGGTACATCACATACCCGAGGTAAGTACCCGAACAATGCCTTTCCCCTAGCGATACTAAACAAAGAGTCCACTCGATTGGTACCCAGCCCTCACGATGTACATCACACGAGCCTCACTCCAAATCGTACCATTCATGAAGGGACCAACAGTGTGCCTGGTGCCTGTGAAGACAACGCATGATTGTACATACTGGTACGACCCCGTATCTAGAGTGACCTTGCTACTCTCGCTACTAGTAATGCGGGCTCCTTGCCAGTACCCACCAAGGTAATTAACAAAGCCCCGTCCCATGAGGGGTATCGTGGTTGCGCATGTAAGGCTGAGATGGTCGACCGTTCTTAAATCTAATCCGTTTTTGAAAACACACTCTCAACTTGTTTCGGCACACCACTTCTTTCTCAAGTGGTCACTCATCTCATCATCATCTCCCTCGGGCATTAATGGCACCCGACGAGGTTTTCGAAAATTCTTTGAAATCATCTCTTTCTTTCCATCACTATGCACAATTCACATCCCACTTGCGTAGCAGCTATTAGCATCCTATCTACACCCACCCACATAACCCTCATAAGGTGATAGGGTCATGCATGATGCAAGTGTCAATGGTAAAATCATCGGAAGCAACCCACCGGAGGGGTCACTACACCATATGATCAAGTATAACAAATGTAAAGTGCCATATGACATGCAATGAAAGGGCTTCTTAAGATGGTCAAAGGGCTGCTTGCCTGGATTTGCAAGGTCTTCGAGGTCTTCACAGGCTTCTCGTATACTCCCAGCACTTCATCTACTTCGTCAACTATCGTCGGTAAACAACCAGAATAAGCAACACAACAAGTGCAAAATAAAAGTGCTCTATAAATAGGAGTTTTATTTTTCTTGGACACCTCTGGTCACAAGAAAAATAACCAAGTAGGTTTTGGCGGATGTGGGTCAAGGGGGAGTTTTGAATGGTGGTAATGATGGAAGTGATGATCCTTTAAGATGTCAACCGATTTTTTTTGTAAAAATGAGTGGAGGTACTCATAAAATAGGGCATGATTTTAGAAACATGAGGGAAGTGGTTTCACTGGATTTGGAGTTGACATGATTTTCTTATGAATTTTCAAAGGGGGTCAGATATGAATAAATGGTCTAATAATTGTCATGGCAGAATAAGTATAAGGAGAAATGTTCACATACTAACACAAGATTTTAGATGAACCTAGGAACTTGAACCACTCCATTTGGAGCTACATTGGATGACCTAAAGATTTTACAAGGTGGGTTCTTAATAGATCAAATTTGAATTTGATTATGAATAGGGTAGAGACTTGTGGTGGAAAATTATGGGAGTAGCATCATTCGATAGGTGGAATTTCTAGGAGTATGTAGAAATTTTAATCATCAAAATTGGAGGTCATATGAATTTAATATGGATTTTTTGATTGCCTCTGAAAAGAAAAAGATGGAAGAAATTACCTAAGGCTAAACTGCGCCACTCGGCGGAGCATAGCAGAAATTGGACTGGGCCGGCCCAACTTTTCGGCCGCATGAGCACAGGGGCCACGCCAGAGGCGTACTCGGGAAAATACGCTTTCCCCGAGCGGTGCCGGCAAAACCTGCCTCGACTTATCGCCTGGCCCCGACCCCTTGGGTCCCTGGCAGGTGGGTCCCACCCTGTCAGGGTTCTCCCCCTCTTCCCGCCCGAGCAGGGAGAGCGGGGGAGGCAAGATCGAGCACCCATCGGCATCGTCTCGGCGGCTCCGACCACCTCCGGTGGCGCTCCGGCCACCGGAGGGCTTCGGGCGCCCGACCGCACTCGCTTGGGGGGCTCCTGGTCCCGAGAAAAACTGAGGCCGAGGGAGGCTTCGGCCACGGCGGAGGTGACCGATGTCGGTGACGCGCAGGTGCGACAGCTGCGGAGGGGGAAGAAATGGCAAGCGGAGGGGGGGGGGGGGGGGTGCTCGGAGGCCGTCCGAAGGGGAGGAGAGAGGCGGGGCGGCATGAATTTGTCCGAGGCCACAGCGACACCATGACATCCATGGGCGAAGGAGGAGGGCATGGGAGCAAGGGGCACGGTCTGGGGAGGTCCGAGGGAGTGAGGGAGAGCCAAGGGGGACAAAAAGGGGGTCTCGGGAATGGCCTTAAGGGTGGGGACGACCAGAGAGAGCTCGGGACCGCCTTGGGTGGCCCCGGGCACCGAGCTCACACGTGCCTGGGATCCTTTGGCTGCATTCGGCCGGCAAGGAGAGGCATGGGAGGACGAGAGGGAACCCCTGGCGCGCGTGTACAACTTCCTGCAACCAGACGCGAGGCATAGGACAAGAACTAGCGGCAAAGCACCGTTGCTGCATGCCATTGGCATAGTCACCACGCCAACATATGTCTCAGGCATCCTTTTGGTCGGCCAATGATGTCTAGAGTGTGAGGCACACATGTAGGAGAGCTATGGTGAAGTGGGAGGGTAAATGAAGTTGGTAGATGGGGGTTTTATAGGGGGTAAGTTTGCAACAGCAAACTAGAGGCTCATCTAAGGGGTTTCTTTTGGAGGGTTCTATGGATAAAACCTTGTCCAATGGTCCTAGGAAGGGAGGTAGTACATGCACACCAATTTTCAGGTCAGGAAGATCAATGCACATGGTACTTGTACTTCAAAGCCTCATTTGCTGCCAAAATGAAGGTTTAGATGAACTGCTCATATTTTCCATACGAGAATGCCACCTTTGGGCTTTTATAGATGCATAGGTATGCAAGTGAGGTTGTGGAAAAGTTTGGGGTCATTAGCATGATCAGAAGGGAAGGAGAGGTGTCTGTTATGGTAAAAAAGAGAGGGAATAACAGAGAGTTACCCCCAAAATAATTGACCAGAGGCCAAGGCAAAGTTACTGGAGGTAAAATGAGGTTAGAATATGTTGCGGTAAAAAGTTGGAGGCAAGAGGAATCTTTTTGGGCCCACTTAGCTTGTCCACAAGTTTATGGCTAAAGGTGTTTGTGCTGTGATTCGGCTAGGCAGGGGAATCCTATGACCTTGATATTTACCATGGGTAAATGGTAAGTCCACTTAGTCTTGATCTCAAGTTTTCAGCTCAAGTGAAGAAAGTTGATAATGTAAACTTTGCAATCCCTAGAAATCA
The DNA here is from genome assembly GCA_022496015.1 of Hordeum marinum. Lineage (NCBI taxonomy): Eukaryota > Viridiplantae > Streptophyta > Magnoliopsida > Poales > Poaceae > Hordeum > Hordeum marinum. The sequence goes on along the minus strand of CM039677.1, from coordinate 135,904,964 downwards.
ACAGAATCAGGTTTCTGTAGATCTAGGTCTGTAAATCTATTCTCCTTGATGCACCACTTAGTGTAGCATCATCATTTGGGTAATAGAGAATGCCCACAAAGTTTGGGATCAACAGGAGATACTTCACAATGTAAAGTTGATCAAATTTGGCTCTGGACAGGAATGGTTTTAGGATATTTTGGTGAACCAAAAAAATTGGGTTTGAGATGAAACTTGTCAAGATGACTACATATATCATATGTGACATGCTAGAATTTTCTTGGATTTCTTTGAGAATATTTGTTACAGAAATATTTCAAATGCTTGAAATAGGCAGAAATGGTTTTGAAGGGTTTTGCCCAATACTTTGAACATGACCATGTGTTGAGACTTTTATATATGGACAATATATGTCCACTGAGTCTTCCTAAATTCCCTCAAATATTTTTAAAGCATTTAAATAATTTTTCCCTATAAAAGACCATTTCTGGCTTTAAGAAACAACCTTTAAATAAAATAGGAAAATAATCTTTAAAAAGATAATATTTGTTGGTTTTGGGAGTTATATATATATAGTAGGTTCCAAATAAAGCATTTGCGGAAAAAGGATCCACCCAATTTGAGGACTTGTAGTACAAATCTCAAATCTGGGGGTTGTGAAAACCTAATTTAAGTAAATGCTTTTTGGCCAAAATAATATTTCATAAAAATAGTTTTGGGTACTATTCACATGGAATGATGATTGGGCAAGAAGTTTGGATCAAGGAAAAGATCTTTGAGAGTAGGAGGGAGTTTTATGATTACAGAGCACTAGCAAGCAATCAAACAATTAGCAATCAAGTCAAGCATAAGAAGCACACAAAAGTTTTAATTGGCCCTTATTATTGAGTCATGATAACTTAGTCATGAGGCAAAACACAGGGTGTGACACCAATAGATGTACCTACAGAAAGAATCAAACTCTTGCACCCAACACTATAAAGGGGTTGTTAGTCCCTTCACAGTTACTTGCAAGGATTATATCTTATAGAGATAGATAGGATAGATTGCTTTAATGGAAAGTAAAAAAAAAGTAAAAATAATGCAACAAAGTATTTTTGGTATTTTTGGTTTTAGATATGAAAGTATAAGCTGGAAAATAGACCCCGGGGCCATAGGTTTCACTAGAGGCTTCTCTCATGATGGCAAGTATTACGGTGGGTGAACAAATTACTGTCGATCATTTGATAGAAAAGAGAATAATTATGAAGATATCCAAGGCAATGATTATGCATATAGGCATCATGTCCGTGTCAAGTAGACCGAAATGATTCTACATCTTCTACTGTTACTCCACACATCGATCGACTCCCGTCTGCATCTAGAGTATTAAGTTCATGAAGAACAGAGTAACACATTAGGTAAGATGACATGATATAGAGGGATAAACTCAAGAAATATGATGAAAACCCCATCATTTTATCCTTGATGGCAACAATACAATACGTGCCTCGCTACCCCTACTTTGTCACTGGCTGAGGACACCGCAAGATCGAACCCAAAACTAAGCACTTCTCCTATTGTAAGAATTACCAATCTAGTTGGCCAAACCAAACCAATAACTCGAAGGGACTTGCAAAGATATGAAATCATGCATATAAGAATTCAGAAAAGACTCAAATAATATTCATAGATAATCTGAACATAAACCCACAATTCATCGGATCTCGACAAACACACCGCAAAAGAGTATTACATCGGATAGATCTCCATGAAGATCATGAAGAACATGGTATTGAAGAGCAAAGAGAGAGAAGAAGCCATCTAGCTACTAGCTATGGACCCGAAGGTCTGTGGTGAACTACTAACGCATAATCGGAGGGGCAATGGAGTTGATGTAGATGCCCTCCGTGATCGAATCCCCCTCATGCAGATTACTGGAAAAGCCTCCAAGATTGGATTTCTCGGGAACGGAGGCTTCTGGCGGCGGAAAAGTGTTTTTGTGGCTTGTTCTGGTATGCATGGAATATTTGGGAATTTATAGGCCGAGAAATAGGGTTAGGAGAGCTGTTGTGGGCCCACAAGCCCGGGGGCGTGCCCTACCCCCTGGACGCGCCCCTAGGGCTTGCGGCCCCACGATGGCTCTCCCGACTTCATCTCCAAGTCTCCTGGTTTGCTTCTGGTCCAAGAAAAATTATTCCAAAGATTTTATTCCATTTGGACTCCGTTTAATATTCCTTATCCGCAATTCTCAAAAACAAGGAAAAAACAGAAACTGGCACTAGGCTCTAGATTAATAGGTTAGTCCCAAAAATAATATAAAATAGCATGGAACAATCAAAAATAATATAAAACATCCAAACCAGATAATATAATAGCATGGAACAATAAAAAATTATAGATACGTTGCAGACATATCAGCATCCCCAAGCTGAATTCCTGCTCATCCCCGAGTAGGTAAATGATAAAAACAGAATTTTTGATGTGGAATACTACCTAACATATTTATCCATGTAATATTCTTTATTGTGACATGGATATTCAGATCCGTAAGATTCAAAACAATAGTCTAATATTGACACAAAAACAGTAATACTTTGAGCACAACAACAAGGCAGTCGTGTCCTTTCGAAATAACATGGCCTTAACAAAGTTATCCCTACAAAATCATATGGTGTGGCTATGCTCCATATTCCCCACACAAAGTATCTAAATCATGCACAACCCCGATGAACAAGTCAAGCAATTGTTTCACACTTTTGGTGTTCTCAAACCTTTTCAACTCTCACGCAATACATGAGCATGAGCCATGGATATAGCACTATAGGTGGAATAGAATATGGCGGAGGTGCAAGGAAAAAGGGAGAAGATAGTCTCACATCAACTAGGCGTATGAACGGGTTATGGAGATGCCCATCGATAGATATCAATGTGAGTGAGTAGGGATTGCCATGCAACAAATGCACTTAGAGCTATAAGTGTATGAAAGCTCAAAAAGAAAACTAAGTGGTCATGCAAGATGAATATCCACTAGTTATATGAAAGTGACAAAATAGGAGAATCTCTATCATGAAGATCATGGTGCTATTTTGAAGCACAAGTGTGGAAAAGGATAGTAACAATTGTCCCTTCTCTCTTTCTCTCATTTTTTCTATTTATTTATTTTGGTGGGCATCTTTGGCCTCTTTTTTTGGGCTTCACTGGCCTCTTTTATTTTTTTGTGAAGTCCGGATACTCTTCCCAACTTGTGAGGGAGTCATGGCTTCCATCATCCTTTTCTCTCACGGGACAATGCTATATTAATGAAAATCGTCACACTTTTACTTACTTATAACTCAAAAAGAAAATTGCAACTCGATACCTAGAACAAAGTATGACTCTATATGCAAGATGAAGTGATGGTGCATGTCATGAAAAACTAAATGGTGGAAATTGCGTGGCAATATATCTCGGAATGGATATGGAAATGCCATAATAGGTAGATATGGTGGCTGTTTTGAGTAAAATATATGGTGGCTGTTTTGAGGAAGGAGGGTTTGATGTACTGGCGAAAGTTGCATGGTACTAGAGAGGATAGCAAAGGTGGAAGGGTGAGAGTGCGTATAATCCATGGACTCAACATTAGTCATAAAGAACTCACATACTTATTGCAAAAGTCAATTAGTTATCCAACAAAGAATTAGGCGCATACTCCTAGGGGATAGGTTGGTAGGAGTTAACCATCGCGTGCTCCCGACCCTCACACAAAGGTTGACAATCATTAAACAAATCATGCTCCGAATTCGTTACATAACGGTTCACCATACGTGCATGCTACGGGAATGACAAACTTTAACACAAGTATTCTTCCAACTCACAAATACTCACTAGCATGACTCTCATATTACCAACTCTATTATCTCAAAACTACATGCAAGGAATCAAACTTCGCATAGTATTCAATGCACTTAATATGAAAGATTTTACTATATCCCACTTGGATGCCCATTATATTAGGACTAAATTCATAACCTAAACAAATTACCATGCTATTTTAAGAAAATCTCAAAATAATATAAGTGAGTTATGAGAGTTCAATAATTTCTATAAAATATAACACCACCATGCTCTAAAAAGATATAAGTGAATCACTAGAGCAACATTGCCTAGCTCAAAAGATATAAGTGAAGCACATAGAGTATTCTAATAAATTTACGATTCGGCGTGTCTCTATCAAAATATGTGAGCAGCAAGGATTATTGTGGAAAACTAAAAAGCAAAGACTCATATAATACAAGACGCTCCAAGCAAAACACATATCATGTGGTGAATAAAAATATAGCCTCGAGTAAATTTACTAATGGTTTGAAGACGAAAGAGGGGATGCCTTCCGGGGCATCCCCAAGCTTAGGCTTTTTGGTACCCTTTAATATGGCTTGGGTTTCCTTGGTCATCCCCAATCTTAGGCTCTTGCCACTCTTTATTCCATAGTCCCTCAAATCTTCACCCAAAACTTGAAAACTTCACAACACAAAACTCAACAGAAAACTCATGAGATCCGTTAGTATAAGAAAAATAAATCAACACTTTAGGTACTGCTGTGAACTTATTATTTATTTATATTTGTGTAATACCTACTGTGTTCTAACTTCTCCATGGATCATATCCCTTCCTACGACCCATAGATACATCAAAGTAAGCAAACAACACAAAGAAAACAGAATCTGTCAAAAACAGAATAGTCTGTAGGAATCTGTAGACTTCAAATACTTCTATAAATATAAAAATTATGAAAAATTTGGAAAATCAGGGAAATTTTTATATCAATATTTTGTAAAAATTTCAGATCAATTCGACGGTCTAAAAAAGTTAGAAAATTCCTAGACTCAACGCAAAAGTTTCTGTTTTTCAGCAAGATCAAATCAACAACTACCATAGATCACCCCACAGGTTTTACTTGGCTCATACACTAATTAAAACACCAAAACACAATTACTACACAAGTAGTAATGTGAAAAACAAACCGAAATAGAAGCAAAAACAGAACACAAAAATAAAATTGGGTTGCCTCCCAACAAGCGCTATTGTTTAACGCCCCTAGCTAGGCAAAACACAATAGATCTACGTATCGTCATCTTTGGTATGCAATCCATAAGTAGATCTCATGATATATTAATAAGGTAATTTTATTTTATTTCTAGGAAAGTGTTCCATGCCTTTCCTTAATGGAAACTGGAATCTAATATTCCCTTCCTTCATATCAATAATTGCACCAATCGTTCTAAGGAAAGATCTACCAAGAATAATAGGACATGTAGGATTGCAATCTATATCAAGAAAAATGAAATCTACAGGCACATAATTCATATTTGCAACAATAATAACATCATTAATCCTTCCCATAGGTTTCTTTATAGTGGAAATCAAAAGATGCAAATTTAAGGAACAATCATCAAATTCACGGAAACCTAGCACGTCACATAAAGTTTTTGGAATCGTGGAAACGCTAGCACCCAAATCACAAAAAGCATGGCACTCATAATCTTTAATATTAATCTTAATAGTAGGTTCCCACTCATCATATAGCTTTCTAAGTATCGAAACTTCCAACTCAAGTTTTTCTTCAAAAGCTTTCATCATAGCATCAACAATATGTTTAGTAAAAGCTTTGTTTTGATTATAAGCATGGGGAGAATTCAACATGGATTGCAAAAAGGAAATACAATAAATCAAAGATCAGCCATCATGATTAAAGTCCTTGAAATCCAAAAGAGTGGGTTCATTGCTATTTAAAGTTTTGACCTCTTCAATCCCACTTTTATCAATCTTAGCAAGATCTATAAACTCCCAATCATTGGGACGCCTTTTAACTAAAGTTGACTCATCTATAGTCCCATATTTATAAAGATTAACATTGGAAAACAAAGATTCAATAGGAGTCACATCAATCACTTTAAGATCTTCATCAATATTATCACGAGAACACACTTTTTCAAGCCATTCACGCTTATCACGTATTCTAGCTGTTCTTTCCTTACACTCATCAATAGAAATTCTCATAGCTTTTAAAGACTAATTGATATCATGCTTTGGTGGAATAGATCTAATTTTTAAAGAATAAATCTCAAGAGAAATTTTATCAACGTTCCTAGCCAAATCATCAATCTTGAGCAAATTTTCTTCAATCATAGCATTGAAACCTTTTGCGTACTAATGAATTCCTTAATAGTATTCTCAAGATAAGAGGGACCTTATTATAATTTCCATAATAATTTCTGTAGGAATTACCATAATTATTAGAGGAATTACTAGGAAATGGCCTAGCATTGAAATTACCTCTATAAGCATTATTACCAAAATTATTCCTACCAACAAAACTCACATCCATAGATTCATTATTATTTCCAATTAAAGAAGACAAATGCATATCATTGGGATCAATAGGAGCACTCTTATTAGCAAACAATTTCATCAATTCATCCATCTTTTCACTCAAAGTATTAATCTCTTCAATAGCATGCACCTTTTTACTAGTAGGAGGTCTTTTGGTGTGCCATTGAGAGTAATTTGCCATAATATTATCTAGGAGTTTAGTAGATTATCCAATGTGATTTCCATAAAAGTACCACCAGCGGCAGAATCTAAGAGATTCCTAGAAGAAAAATTCAATCCAACATAGAAAATTTGTATAATCATCCATAAACTCAAACCATGCGCATGGCAATTCCTAATCATAAGTTTCACCCTTTCCTGAGATTGTGCAACATGGTCATGATCAAGTTGCTTAAAGTTCATTATATCGTTCCTAAGGGAGATTATCTTAGCGGGCGGAAAGTACTTGGAAATAAAAGCATATTTACACTTATTCCATGAATCAATACTATTTTGAGGCAAAGATGAAAACCAAGTTTTAACACGATCTCGTAGTGAGAACGGGAATAGCTTCAATTTAACAATATCATTATACACATCTTTGTTCTTTTTCATATCACACAACTCAACGAAAGTATTTAGATGGGATGCGGCATCTTCATTTGCAAGGCGGAAAAATTGTTCTTTCATAACAAGATTGAGCAAAGCAGCATTAATTTCATAAGATTCCGCACTAGTGGCGGGAGAAATCAAAGTACTAATAAAATCATCGTTATTAGTATTGGAAAAGTCACACAACTTGGTATTGTCTTGAGTCATCGTGACAAAGCAAGCAATCTAGCACACAAGCAAGCAAAAAGCAAACGAAAAGGGCGAATAAAAAGGCAAATCTTTTTGGTATTTTCTGCAAATTGTTTTTAGAAGTGGGGGAGAGGAAAACGAGAGGCGAATGGCAAATAATGTAAATGCAAGAGATGAGTTTGTGATGGGTACTTGGTAGGCTTGATCCTGACTTGCTATGTATCTCCCCAACAACGGCGCCAGAAATCCTTCTTGCTACTTCTCGAGCATGCGTTGGTTTCCGTGAAGAGGAACGATTGATGCAGCAAAGTAGATAAGTATTTCCCTCAGTTGTTGAGAACCAAGGTATCAATCCAGTAGGATATACAAGCAAGTCCCCAATAGATGTACCTACACAAAGAATCAAACTCTTGCACCCAACGCTATAAAGGGGTTGTCAATCCCTTCACAATTACTTGCAAGGATTAGATCTGATAGAGATAGATACGATAGATTGCTTGAACGGAAAGTAAAACAAAAGGTAAAAATAATGCAACAAAGTATTTTTGGTATTTGTGGTTTTAGATCTGAAAGTATAATATGGAAAATAGACCCGGGGGCCATAGGTTTCACTAGAGGCTTCTCTCATGATGGCAAGTATTACGGTGGGTGAACAAATTACTGTCAAGCAATTGATAGAAAAGCATATAATTATGAAGATATCCAAGGCAATGATTATGCATATAGGCATCACGTCCGTGTCAAGTAGACCGAAATGATTCTGCATCTACTACCGTTACTCCACACATCGACCGACTCCTGCTTGCATCTAGAGTATTAAGTTCATGAAGAACAGAGTAATGCATTGGGTAAGATGACATGATGTAGAGGGATAAACTCAAGCAATATGATGAAAACCCTATATTTTTATCCTTGATGGCAACAATACAATACGTGGCTCGCTACCCCTACTTTGTCACTGGGTGAGGACACCGCAAGATCGAACCCAAAACTAAGGACTTCTCCTATTGCAAGAATTACCAATCTAGTTGGACAAACCAAACCAATAACTCGAAGAAACTTGCAAAGATATGAAATCATGCATATAAGAATTCAGAAAAGACTCAAATAATATTCATAGATAATCTGAACATAAAGCCATAATTTGTCGGATCTCGACAAACACACTACAAAAGAGTATTACGTCGGATAGATCTCCATGAAGATCATGAAGAACATGGTATTGAAGAGCACAGTGACCGAAGAATCCATCTAGCTATTAGCTATGGACCCGAAGGTCTGTGGTGAACTACTGACGCATCATCAGAGGGGCAATGGAGTTGATGTAGATGCCCTCCGTGATCGAATCCCCCTCTGGCAGATTACCGAAAAAGGCACCAAGATTGGATCTCTTGGGAACGGAGGCTTCTGGTGGCATAAAAGTGTTTTCGTGGCTTGTTCTGGTATATAGGGAATATTTGGGAATTTTTAGGCCGAGAAATAGGGTTAGGAGAGCTCCCATGGGCCCACAAGCCTGGGGGCGCGCCCTACCCCCATGGGTGCGCCCCTAGGGCTTGTGGCCCCATGGTGGCTCTCCCGACTTCATCTCCATGTCTCTTGGTTTGCTTCTGGTCCAAGAAAAATTATTTTGAAGATTTAATTCCGTTTGGACTCCATTTAATATTCCTTATCTGCAATTCTCAAAAACAAGAAGAAAACAGAAACTGGCACTAGGCTCCAGATTAATAGGTTAGTCCCAAAAATAATATAAAATAGCATATTAATGCATATAAAACATCGAAAACAGATAATATAATAGCACGGAAGAATAAAAAATTATAGATACATTGGAGACGTATTAGTCGCCAAGTAGAGCAGCTTGCCTAAAAGCAGAAGCAAGACTACGAAAGGCGTGACAAGGAAACGGGACGAAACAGAGCTGGTGGGTCCAACAAGAAGGGTCGTGGTGGTCAAGGCAACCATCGCGGCAAGGCCAAACAAGAGAGGGAGAAACGCGCTAGAGGACGAGACGACAATTCTGATGGTGATGATGATGATGATGGCAACGAAGAGGGATATGATTGACAAGATTTCTAGAAGGCCGTGGATGCCATGTGTGTTGACTGAGGTGCAACTTTGCACTCCTCCCAGAGGCAACTCAAATAGTGGGCCTGCGAAGTGGGGAAGACTCCCATCATCTTCGACACTGAGGACCACCCTAACCGCACCACTGCGGTCGGATGTGTGGCATTTTTGGTGTCGCCAACGTTCCGCAACCTTAGGGTCAAGAAGATGCTTGTCGACAGTGGGTCCGACCTGAATCTGATTTTGCTAATGTGATCAAGCGGCTGCAGATCCCCGATTTGGACCTTAAACCAACGGGATGCTTCCAAGGAGTGGATGGGGGGGGAGAGATCTCGACCAAAGGGGAAGATATCCATTCCAGTCACATTCAGAAAACTCAAGTTCAGGACAGAGAGGGTCGTTTTCGATGTTGCCAAAATCTCGTTGCCTTACAACAGAGTCTAGGGTCGTCCGACATTGGTAAAGTTCATGGCAGCATCTCACCACGCCTATAACACCCTCAAGATGTCGGGACCGATGAGCATCATCACCATCCACCCTGACAAAAAGGACGTGGTTCTTCACGTCGACAAGCTCTATCGGGAGGCAGTGAAATCATCTACCAACAAGACACTCACTACTGCAGCGAAGCTTCTGGGGGAAAGAACAAGGACAAGAGCTTGGGTGAATCTTAAAAGGACTCCGGGAAGCGCACAACAAAGTGCAACGCACCCGTCGAGGACTCGCCAGAGACCTTAGCTTCTGAAAGAAAGAACAACAAAGCTGCCAAGTCCTAGCCGGGTGCTGCAAGTTGCAGGGTCCCACGCGAGCCGCCTGGCGACTGGGAACAACGCTCAGGTGCTAAACTCGCATAAGAACGAGCGCCCCCGTAGGCGATGAGCACACGTCCTAGGTGTGAAGCTAAGTATCCCGCAAATTTTCTTTAAAATGCATGATTAATCTCACATGTGTTGCATGGAATGTTGCGGTTGATTTTCGCTTACGCGATATGATCGTCGAAATGTTGGAGTCCCCAAAACCCTTTGTGTTTCCCTTCTTCCCTCAAGGGGAGACAGGCCCACCCCACGTGCGAGTCTTACCCAGGGGGCCACCCCACATTATTTCTGGCGCTGTTGCCGGGGAGATACACAGCAAGTCACGATCAAGCCTACCAAGTACCCATCACAAACTTATCTCTTGCATTTACATTATTTTCCATTTTCCTCTCGTTTTCCTCTCCCCCACTTCTAAAAACAATTTTCAGAAAATACCTCCTTGGAACAGTGCGAACTAGGGCTCCTCGGGCTCCAACCCCTTGGTAACACCAGCGTTGGTGAGCTCCTCCGGCAAGACCTATGTCGGCGGCCCCTCGTCGCAACCTTCCTCATGATCGGCCTCCTCCTATTCATCATCGGGCATGACCATGTCGAGACCGCTTCTGCCTGCAATGAGGCCCACCCTCATGATGCGGAGCTCGATGAAGGCAATCTCCACCTTAGTAGTAACACAAACCATCGACCCCTCGTCCCGGATGCGCAATTCTGACAAGGTGTCAAACCACGCCTGCACCGCCTCCCTCTATGACGCCACCCACGTGGGGCCCACCCCGTGAGCGTTGCATGCTGGTATCGTTGCAATAATCACATCCGTGTGAAAATTGTTGTAGAGCGGGGCGATGGACGTCAGCATTATGAATTTGCCCTCCGGTCGGAAGAGCTGATGGCGCAAGTGAACAAGCTCCAGAAATGTCAAATCGCCATATAGCCTGGGAGAATGTGCATGATGTCGCCAGGGCCCTTGTACAACTAGGCGAACCACTTTCAATCCTAGAGAGGGGCGTTGCACCTGGCCAAGAAATCCGAGCCCACCATCTCTATGATGAGCCCGACAGCCTTCAACCAGAGCAAGCGGGCGATCGCTATCTCCAGCTTCCCGTCATCCAGGGTGACGATGCTCCACTCATCCTTGCGGACGCGGTTGGGCATCCAGACCTTCCAGAAAGGTGACACCTCCTTGTTGGAGATATAGGACCAATCCCCTTGCCACTCTTCCCACTTCTTGTGCAGGAAGCCAGGAGGATATACTTCCTTGTGGGAGGCACGAGGGATCCACGTGATGTTGCCGGAAATGGCATCGTCGCCCTCTATGCATGGATAGAAGAAGTGGCACAAAAGAGAGACATTGGGGGCCATTCCTATGAAGTTTTCACAAAGGTGTGCGAAGACGGAAAGGGTGGTCACCGCATTCGTCGTGAAATCAAGCATGCGGAAGCCATAAGTCAACATAAGATCTACAAAGAAAGTGGAGAAGGGAGGGACCAACCCGCCGTAGAAGTCCGCCACGAAAAACAGATACTTCTCAAGCCTGAGCTGCGTATCTCCTGGAAGCACCACCGGGGCCTGGTGCGCTTCCAGATTGGAGCGTACCTCATGATGAGCTCGTGCTATGGCAACATGCAGGGGAGGAATACGGTGGACTTCCTCCTCATCGCCGCCAAGACCTCCTTCATTGCGTCGGCCGCAGCAGAGGTGGCTGTGTGCTTTGGTGCCATGGCGGGCTCCTAGGTGTACGACGGGGGAGGCAAGGAAGGAAGGGCTCGGAAACTATGCGGGGGCAAGAAAGAAAGGAAGCGGCAGAGCAGAAGGGGCACGACTAGGAAAGAAGTGCCCACACGTGAGCTGATGTTTATATTCGGGCGAGAGTTGCATGGGTCTCTACCCCTACCCTCGTGCGATGTGACGCGATGGCGCGACTCCTCGAGGCAACTGCCACGCTCCTCCACTCCCCTGACCCACAGTTATTGTGCATCGTGGGAAAGGTCAGTAGAAGAAATCATAACTACCAGGAAAAACGCGGCCGCGCACGCCCGAGCACTATTTTGGACCTAGCCCAACAACGTTGCCCGCGTGCGTGTATGGCCGAGGCCTAGGGCTACTGTCGGTGTACGAAGAACTGGGGGCTCTTCGTACCCAGACTTGTGCACGGGCGACCGCTGCCCGCAGATCGGCAAGTCCTCACTTGGCTCAAAATGGAATTCCCAACCCACCAAGCCACCACTCCACCTCACTAGGGGGGATGATTGTCTTCATCAGCTCAGGTGTCGAGTGGGTAGGCGGACTGGCGGAGCTGGTCAGGGCACGTGGCCCCTGCGGAAGGCCTGTGGCAGATTTAATGACACCCATCTTGCGACATGTAAGAATAATAGGAGGTAGCTGGGTGAACGACATAGAAGCAGAGGCAATCCTTGTCGGGGAACGTCACCAGCGCGCCACCTCATGGTGCATTCAATGCGTCTGTCGTAGTCCGTTAGAGTTAGGTATTTCCCACTACCTCTCCTGACAAGCAGTCTCTATAGCTGCAGTACATATTGTACGCCTAGTAAAAGACCATTATAGCCATTGTGGTATCCCCTTGAACTATAAAAGGAGGCCCATGGCTACCTTGACAAAGGTCGACACTCCGTTCGATTGCACGAGCAGCTTCACCTCCAAGGCATCCTTGTCAGGTTGTCGCGCGTCTGTATTCGAACCCACATAATCAACCAACCACAGACAGGACGTAGGGTTTTACACTCCCAAGAGGCCTGAACCTGTATAAATCCTCGTGTGTAGATTGGTCGACTGATGCTCTTCGTGCTCGCGGAACACCCCAACAAAACAAAAAAGGGGCGTTGAGGGTCCCATAGATTGTTATCCCCGTACCGACACACATCCTCGCAAGGTATAGTTTGCCAGTTAGATGCCTTGCCATCGGCACTTTTCGTTCCAACTGCAAGGCCGAACCCAAGTTTCACGAGTGGTTCTTATCACCCGCCCAAGATCAACTTGAGGAGCTCAACTTTGTTCCTGGACATGGGCGCTCGCTGCCTCCGTCCGTCCTCTGCCTTGCGCCCGCGCTGCGTCGCGCTATGTTCATGCAGTGCCTTTTTGCCAAGATTAATGGCGCACATTGATACGTCTCAAACATATCTACTTTTCCAAACACTTTTGCTCTGGTTTTTCACCCTAAAATTTGCATGATTTTAATTAAACTAACTCGGACTGACGTTGTATTCAGCAGAACTACCTTGGTGTTATTTTTGTGCAGAAATAAAAGTTCTCGGAATTGGACGGAACTTTTTGTGGAGTTTTTCTGGAATATATAAGGAATTTTGGAGTGAAGCACCAGTGAAGGAGGTGTACCAGTGGGCTACCATGTGTTAATGCTTTGTTCCGGTTATCTATTAAAGGGAGGACTTCATATCCCTTAGTTCCCAATAGGACCCTGCTGCCACGGGAGGGTAGGTCAAAATATGTCATGCAAGTTCTTATTGCAAGCGCGTATGACTATATACGGAATACATGCGTACATTTCATTGATGAATTGGAGCTAGTTCTGTGTCGCCCTAGTGTGTAACTGTTATATGATCAATGTCAACTAAATCATTATCCATCACGGATCAATGTGCCTATGAGTTACATATACTGAATCTTGCCAAGTTACTATTCCTATTGCTACTGGCACACCTGCTACAAAACTGCTACTGTCACTATTACTGATACTTTTGCTACTACTATTTGTCGTGCTACTAAACCTTTGCTGCAGAGATATATCCTTGGTGTGGTTGAATTGACAACTCAACTATCAAGTCCAATAAATATTCTTTGCCCCCTTGTGTTGAATCAATAAATTAGGGTGAAATACTATTCGTGAAGGTTATCACAATCCCCAACACTTGTGGGTTATCAAGACCTTTTTCTGGTGCCGTTGTCGGGGAGCATAGCTCTATTTATTGTGTTAACTAAATAATATCCAATTGCTACTATGAGAAATCTAAAATAGAACCGAACTAAGATCGTACCCTCTCGCACGTGAGGAGGTAAGGAACTGCCATCTAGCTCTGCTTCAGATTCACCTACTGTTTCATACCAACTTGTTACACCACCACCTATTGATCGTCTTCATATGTCACATGAAGTTGATGATGCTACTTCTGAAATTAATGATGAAACTATTGCTACACATGTTGAAACTGAATCTATGCCACCGAATGAATTACTTGATGCTCATATTGCTAAAGCTAAAGAACTTGAGAACGCTGAAATTGAGGAAGACTTTGAATCACCTATTACCACTCGCTCACCTAATAGATATGAATTGAATTTTGTACCTGAAGGTTATGTTATGGATGATGAGGTATCTAGGGACATTCTTGCTTGTGAAAATAGAGATGATGTGAAGAAACTATTATGCAAAGTAAAAGAAAAATATATGTTGGAGAAAATGAAACATGATCCTAAATTTACTACTTCTCCTATATTTGTTACTGATAGGGATTATGAGTTCTCTATAGACCCTGAGTTCATTCCTATAGTAGAGTCTGATCCCTACCATGGTTATGAAAATGAAACTGTTGTTGAGCACCTTATGAAACTGAATGATGTTGCTGCTCTATTTACAAATGAAGAAAAGATTCACTACTATTATATCCTTAAGCTTTTTTCCTTTCTCGCTAAAAGGCAAGGCCAAGGAATGGTTCTTATCACTTACTCCCGGTTTCATACGTAGTCCCTAGGATATGCTTCAACACTTTTCTGAAAAATATTTTCCTGCTCATAAGAAAGAAGCTACCTTATAGGAAATATTTAACTTTGCTCAAATTAAAGAAGAGAATCTCCCTCAAGCTTGGGGGAGGCTTCTCCGGTTACTACGAGATTTTCCGGATCGTCCACTCTACAGGAATGAAATACTTGATATTTTTATAATGGACTAACTGATGCTTCTAGGGATTTCATAGATAGTTGTGCTCGTTGTGTTTTTAGCGAAATAACCATTAAACAAGATGAAGAATTATTGAAAAACATAATGCAAAATGCCGATGATTGGACACTCCCTGAACCACCTTCAGAACCTATTCAAAAGAAGAGAGGTATTGTATTTCTTAGACCCGAAGATATGCATGAAGCAAAAAGATCTATGAAAGAAAAAGGTAGTAAAACTGAGGATGTCAAGAAATTACCACCTATTGAAGAAATACATGGACTTGATACCCCGACATAGGTAGTAAAGGTAAATTCTCTCTGTTCCTTTAATAAAATTGATATGACTTACACTAAGACTCCTGAACGATGCTTGGATGAATTTCATAATTACATTGTTAAGCAAGAACACTTCAATAGTTATGTTAAGAATCAATTAAAATGTAATGCTATTATGATAGATCACTTAATTGACATGATGTTTAGAATTGCCAATGATGTGAAAGGTGTAGTCAAACATTCTTCTATGGTTCACACTCAATCAGACCAAGTTGCTAAATCACAAAATGATTTCCGAGCTGAAGTGAATAATATAAATGATCATGCTGTTAGAGTAGTGACTAGGGGAGGTAGAATGGCCCAAGAACCTCTTTATCCTGAAGGTCACCCTAAGGGAATTGGACAAGATTCTTAGATAATTAATGAAGATACACCTAGTTCATATAAGAAGAAGAAAAAGAAACATGATAGGAACTTGCATGCTTGTAGTGAACCTGTTATAGAAAAATCCGTTGAGAAAAACAATGAAGTTTCTGTTTCTGATGCTGAGACACATTGATAAAGTAAAGACGGGTTCCGTCCTATGTTTCGTTCCCGATGGAGTTGAGTCATACGTAAACCGTACTATCAAGAGGGGGTCCGTATTGGAAAGGTTTGGGTGAAATCATCACGTACACGATCGTGTGCACCCGCTCTTTTCCCCTCTTCAATGGTGCTTCCATTCCTGCCCTGGTGTGTGTTGGAAAGTGGCAAGCGGTAGTACCACCTGAACTACTGGCTACCCTTTTGTTAGGCAGAAGGGGTGTGCGGTAGTTGGGTGGTAGTACTATCCTGTACTACCATCTACAGTTCTGTTGGGAAGAATGGTAGCGCAGTAGTAGAGCGGTAGTAGCAAGCGGTAGTACTGTCGGCTACTCCCGGCTACTCTTCTGATCCACTAAACCCCCTATTCTACCTGAGCGGCAGTAGGGTGAGGTACTACCACTACCCAGTGGTAGTACCGCTCCTACGAGTGGTAGTACTACTCCGTCAGTACTACCCTCCTCCTGCATTTGCTCCAAGTAGCTGCCTCAGCCACCCCAGTGGTAGTACCACTCCGAGGAGCTGTAGTACCGCTGGTGCTTGGGTAGAGTGGGGGTAACGGTTGGAATTGTCCCCCCACTATATAAAGGGGATCTTTATCTCCAAGAAGACCACCTCTTCTCTCCCCAAGCTCCATTGTTGCTCCAAGCTCCATTTTTGCCCGATCTCTCTCCCTAGCCAACAAAACTTGTTGATTCTCTAGGGTTTGGTTGCGAGGGCCCCGATCTACACTTCCACTAAGAGAAATTTGATTCCCCAACTAATCCCTTGTGGATCTTCTTACTCTTGGGTGTTTGAGCACCCTAGACAGTTGAGGTCACCTTGGAGCCACAATCCATTGTGGTGAAGCTTCGTGGCGTTATTGGGAGCCTCCAATTAAGTTGTGGAGATTGCCCCAACCTTGTTTGTAAAGGTTCGGTCACCGCCTTCAAGTGCACCACTAGTGGAATCACGACACCTCGCATTGTGTGAAGGCGTGAGGAGAATATGGTGGCCCTAGTGGATTCTTGGGGAGCATTGTGCCTCCAGACCGCTCCAACGGAGACGTACTTCCCCTCAAAGGGAAGGAACTTTGGTAACACATCCTCGTCTCCGACGGTTCCACTTTGGTTATTTCTTGCCTTTACTTTGTGCATGCTTATACCTTGTTGTTGTTGCTAGCATCATATAGGCCGCTCACCTAGTTACATATCTAGTCAACATTTTGTTGCTAAACCTAATTTATTAAGAAAACCTTAAAAATTGCTAGTTGCCTATTCACCCCCTCTAGTCAACCATATCGATGCTTTCAATTGGTATTAGAGCCTCGTTTCTTTATTAAGGGTTTGACCACCCGAAGAGTATGGTTGACGATGAGGTGCAGACGGTTGAACTCCCCGATGCCGTGCGTGTGAACACGTTTTCTCGTGAAGATTTGAATGAGGTCATGTCCTCACTTAATCCTACATGACGACCGAGGTCAAATCCATGTTTAAAGAATTACTTGAGGATCTCAAACTTTCTGCCGATCCGATGTTAGTGGTCAATCCCACTAACTCGTCATTAGATGTCCACTCCAAAAAGGAGGAGGCTAGCACTGAGAAGAACAAGCCACCTCAAGGAACTAGTGGGATGGGTACCTTTGCCTCGGTACCCCCTCCCCCGCTATATGGAGGACCCTGCACCCACCACATATAGTTAATCTTGGTCGTCCTCCTAAGATTGTTAAGACTTATTTTGCTAATTGGTTTTTTTGCATCAAGTCTCATTTGAATCACAGCTTAACTCAACTTTGGAGAATCATTGAGCAAGGGTACTTCCCGCATGATCCAAGCAACCTGACTCCAAGAGAACATGATGACAATCAACTCAATCACTCCGCCTTGTTCATCCTTCAAGAAACTATCACCGTTGAAGATCTTGATCACTTGCGTCCCTTCACTTGTGCTAAGGATAGTTGGGAGCACATTTTCACCATGTAAAAGGGAAGTTTGTGTTGGGGAACATCTCATGGGAAACAAAAAATTTCCTACGTTCACGCAAGACCTATCCATGGTGATGAGCATCTACGAGAGGGAGAGTGGATCTACATACCCTTGTAGATCGCTAAGAGGGAAGCATTAAAAAACGCGGTTGGTGTAGTCGAATGTCTTCGCGATCCAAATCGCCGTGCATCTCGTGATCCAATCATGATACGTCCCGATCAAGCACCGAACGGACGGCACCTCCGCGTTCAGCACATGTACAGCTTGATGACGATCTCCGCCTTCTTGATCCAGCAAGTGGGAGCAGAGAGGTAGATGAGTTCTCCGGCTGTGTGACGGCGCCACGGCGATGGTGGTGGAGCAATTCCGACAGGGCTTCGCCTAAGCACTGCAGAAAGCCGTTCTAGAGGAGAAACTATGCACTAGAGGAACGGGTAGCACGTGGCTGAAAAACTAGTGCCAAAAACCCTAAAACCTCTAGTATATATAGGAGGAAGAGAGGAGGAGGTTTGGCCCTCAAGGGACCAGCCCTTGGTTCGGCCGAATCAAGGAGGAGAGGAGGACTCCTCCTCCAATCCTAGTAGGACTAGGACTCCTCCCTATTTTGCCTTTTTTCCACCTTTTTCTCTTTGGGTTTTCTCTCCTAGGCGCATGGGACTTGTGTGGGACTTCCACCAGCCCACTAAGGGCTGGTATTAACTCTCCCACAGCCCATGTAACCTCTTGGGTCGAAATACCCCTCCCGATGGTCTCCCGGTACACTACCGGCACTCCCGGTACACTACCAATGAGCCCAAAACTTTTCCAGCGACCAAAATAGGACTTCCTATATATCAATCTTTACCTTCGGACCATTCCGGAGCTCCTAGTGACTTCCAGGATCTCATCCAGGACTCCGAACAACCTTCGTTCACCACCATACATAACTCTATACTACCAAAACGTCACCAAACCTTAAGTGTGCAGACCCTACGGGTTCGAGAACTATGTAGACATGACCGAGACACCTCTATGGTCAATAATCAATAGCGGGACCAGGATGTCCATATTAGTTCCTACATATTCTACGAAGATGCTTATCGGTCGAACCTCTATGTCAAGGATTCAGCTAATCCCGAACCTATTTTCTAGGCAACCCGAATCTCGAGGGCGAGATTCATATTAAGGTGGGTAGGTTTGTAACATCCCAAAATTTCATTTTGGAATGTTATGAAATATAGCTATGCATCATCATCACATTGTTTGAATGAAATGAATTGTTGAAGTTCTTCTTTTGGATTTCTAAAAGGCCCCTTTCTTTTCTCCATTTACTTGTTTCATTTATTTGAAAACTCTGGAATTATTCAAAAGCAGAGAGGAGTAACATGACACTCCACACCAGGAGCATCTTGGTGAATTATTTGAACAATAAAACTAGAGGTTTATTTGAAAGTTTATCTCAAAAGAATTTAAAATCAATTAGGCATTTTCTGAAAAATGATTTTTTTAAGTATTCATTATGACAGAGGAAAAATGTTCATTAAATAGCATTTATTCCCGTGATCATTTTGATATATATATATATATATGTGTCCTAGGTTTGGAAATGATTTGAATGCATTAAAGGATTTTAAACATTCTGGAAAATAGAAAAGGAAACGTATTTAAACGATTTAATTAGCAAACCGGCCGGCCCACAGCCTTCAAGTCCCGAGATTCCTCTGGATCGTCCACCGACGCGCAAACTTCGCCCTCTCTCTCACTAACCCACGGGACCCACCGTCTGACAGCTTCATCAGCACGCTCATCCCCTTCCCCTTGCCCCTGACCTTGCCGGCGATCCCTCCCCCGCGGATCTCTCTCCTTTCTCCTTCTCCTGACCCCGCACCTGGCCTATAAGTATCCACTGCTTCTCCGCTCTTTGTTCCACCCCGAGCCCCCCCTCTACCCTCGCCAGAACGCCACCGCATGACCTCGTCGGAGTTCGGACTCCAACCGAATCCCAGAGCTCCTAGCCATCGTCTCCATTGTCCCCAGCCCCGTCTGACGCCATCATTCGACGCTGGATCTTTGTCGCCGTCGTCTGAGCTCTTCGGACGCCGCCCTCGACCACCGCTCGACCATCTCCGACGTCTGTCCGCCGTCGACCTCACCGGAAACCTCGACATCCCCAATGTAAGCCACCGCACACCCCCTGGACCGTTCGGTTCATATCTGACGCGTTAGATTAGATCACTAAAAACCCCGAAACAGTATCCTCTAACGTTCGGTCGTTCGCCGCAAACAGACGCACGCGTGCGCTTTCGACCAATAGGAAGTCGCCACGTAGCCTCTGTCCGTTAGCTAATTTTTTCTTTTTTCTGTTTCTGTTTTAGAAAATAGAATGTGTTCTGATTTTATTTTTATTATATCTTTTAAACTGATTAGTGTTTTAAATTGATTATTTTTGCATTAGGTCACAAATTTCATGTAGTTTCATCCTGTAGGCTTAGATTTCAAATTTGAACTTTAAAATTTGAATCTAACCAAATTTGCTTAAATTACTAAAATCTGTATAACTAGAGTTTAAAAAATTATTTTTGGGTGAATCTTTTTGCCACTGTTTTGTATTAGTTAGAGCCATCATTATACATAGCTTGATAATTATTAGGATGAATTTGGTTAGGGTTTTTAACAAAAACAAAATCTGTCTAGTTCTTAATAGAGTTTAGTTAGTTTGATTTTAGTTTTAATTTGAATCTGAATTAGTTTAACTTTTGTTTTTAGATTTCATTAGGTTCTGTTGTTTCAACATTAGGTGTATTATATTCTGTTAATAAAACTATTTTTTTAAATTTGTTTTGTTCTCTAGTTTGAATAGGTAAATCTTATTTTCACCTTTAGTATTGTTTAGAAAAAAGTTTTGTAGTAACTCTTTTTGCACAAATTTTTTATAATGAAATACTTTCTATTTTCTAATAAAATTTTGTATTTACTTTTCTGTTATCTAAATGACTAGTTTTTCAACATAAATTTTTGACTTGTTACGTCTTAGTAGAGATTTGACACCAAAAATTTTAGAGTCTTATACTTTGAGTGATTCTTCCTTTTGATTTTGCTATTTATTTGGTGAAGTATTTGTTTAGCTTGATGTTGTAGGAGTTGTATTGTGGTTATGCTTATTGTGCGCTTTGTTTGATTTGTTAAATCATCCGTAGTGTGAAGCTTGTTATCTAGAGTCACTTGAGTACGAGGATCGTCAGCAAGGCAAGTCAGTTTGACCATGTATACCTATGTTTTTATTGCATTAGTTATACCATCTCCTCAATTGCATGCAAAGTAGGTAATTTGGAAACTTGGTTACTTGATGTAGTATCATGTGGTAGGCACCCCTCAACCCTTTGACACATTGGCCCCGGGAAACGTTGATTTAATTTTGCTATGCTATTAGTAGACGGGGTTGGTTGTGTGATTTATGAGAGTTGTGAGATAATAATTTCAAGACCTACAACATGATCAAGACTTCAAGACTCCAAGTTTTCAACATACCTCTGGGTGGATGATATTTGAACGGAGCCCTGGAGAAACCAATGGTTAGCCTAGATGTTGTTGGAGAAGTGCCAGTATTCATGCGGAAAGGTCCACCCAGGCACAAAGAGATGGATGGATGCTTCAAGACCCAAGGCTTACCTGCACAGCCACAAGCCATTATGGGCTCTGGATGGGTTGGATATCGTCGTGACCCTGGACAGGCGGTGCTACGAAATGTAGAAGAACGGTAGGAAAGGATGGGCACCGACAGAGTCTCGGGGAAACCCTTTAGAAGACCATGTTTTGGTCATCCGTTTCTCAAACACCCTGAAGTGCGAGAAATCCAACGGAGGCGATCAAATCTTGTGGGGAACGTGTGCAAAACTCTGCAGAGTACCAAAACCTAATCGATTAGCCGTGTCCACGGTCATGGCAGTTTGAGCCAAAGGAACTGAAACTATCTGGAATTGTCAACACAATTAATTACATTGATGTGGGTATTAATGACAACTTGGTTATGAGAATTGGTTGGTGGAACCATCTCATTAATCAACCAACATTGTAGTAATAATGCTTTTGCCCTCTCTTGTTGTAGAAAAATTGGCTTTATGCAAAACTTACTACCCCACCTGCCATATATGCATACATAATAGATGATTACTTTACACCCTCTCTTTTGTGACATTGCCGGCATATTCAATATGCTGACCTATACGGTTGCAACGTATCATGTTGCAGTGTACTTTTCCGACTTGGAGTGAGGATACGCTCTACGCTTGGTGAGATTGCCCTTGGAATCAGATGGACTCAACTACCTTTGAAGCTTCCGCAAGATTAGTTATTCTCATGAGTTGGCCTTCAGCCACTTTATTGTAATTTTTATTGTAATAAAGAACTCGATATGAGATTTTTCGATTAATAAAGCTGTGTGATTTCACTTTCATATATACATTGATGTACCGTGTGTGTACCAGCATGATCTTGGGATGGTACAGAAACACCGGAGATTCGACCTTTCAGGTCGGGTCGCTACAGAAATGGTATCAGAGCACACGCTGCCCGTAGGACGTAACCTCAAGGATTGGAAAAGCCTTAGGATTTATTTCTCTTTTGTCCTTAAAATTCTTATACTCTCATCTGCTCGTTTCTGACTTCCCTCCGATTTATTTCAAAATTTATAGATGGCCACCTTCATCCCAGTTTTGATCACGGAGTTTTGTCAGCCTGATGCGACGATGCCCTTTGGCAAGGATCCGGTGAAGATTGTCAGGGACGTAAGGATCGCTTTGCCAAGCATCACGGGACTCCTGGCATGTCTTTTCCACAAGACGGTCGCTACAAGATCGAGGTGCACATCATCGGAAAGACCTTTGGAAATCGTAAGGAACCCATCGACTTCAAGTTTGTGGCACCCAACTGGATTCTTGGGAGGGACATGGCAATTCACCGTGCCCTTGGACGTATTCAGGAGGAATACAGGGGTGGTCCCATTTCACCAGGACTCAGCGTGGTTTGTCGCAGGGATGCTAATGGAAATATCATAAACACTCCCACTGAAGACGCATATCATAAACTATTTCCTATATCCAGACTCTGGAGATGCACATCAGGACCTTGGACCTTCGGGTACGTGCCGCGACGAAGATGAGCAAGAGGCTGATGAACCGCGAGATTGACCTCGAAGCTGACCTATGGGAAGCCAAGTACGAGCATGAGCATGAAGTTATGGATTTCTTAGAGAGGACCGATAAGCTGAACACTCGCATTGCAACTCTGGAGGAACAGTTGGACATGGGGGAAAATCTTCACCCAGAAGGAGACATGGCTCCCTTGATCAGCAATGATGATGACTATGAGGAGAGCGTCACCAGAGGAGGCCACTTCATCATGTACTTTTGAGGAGAACTTTAGTTATGCCCCATGTATCTTTATTTTCGTCGTTAAAGCATAGGTCGATGCTTAGTTTGATTTGGAGACTTGTATCTCGATGTTTGAACCTTGAGTTGAATAAATGAATGAGTGTTTGGTGTGATATGTTTGTTGCATTGCATATGGGTAGTGAAATTTTCTTTTAGGTCCTTGTTCTATTCTAATTCTCACCCCTCTGAAAACAGCAAGATGCCTCTGCGACGTGAGCCCGACTTCACCTTCCCGCCGGAACTCACACAACTTCTCCAGCAGCAGAATGCCCTGATGCAGCTGTTGATCCAGAACCAGACCAACAACAACAACCACCCTCCACCTCAAGGCGACAACCTCACCCATTTTCTAAGCCTGAATCCACCAACTTTCTCCAGCAGCACTGAGCCCATTGTGGCAGATGATTGGCTCCGCAAGATGGAGCAGGAACTCACCACCGTTGGATGCACTGAGGATGAAAAGGTGCATTTCGCCGCCCATCAACTGGAGGGACCAGCAGCTTCATGGTGGGAGAACTACACCACCACGTACCCCATTACTGGTGTGACTTGGGAGCAATTCGAGCTAGCTTTCCGCACTGCTCATGTCTCAGCTGGAGCCAGGAGTCTGAAGAAGCGTGAGTTTCGCAACTTACACCAGGGGAACTGCTCCGTGGCCTAGTATGTGGATGAATTCAGCATGTTGGCTCATTATGCACCAGGAGATGTGGCCGATGATGCAGCCAAACAGGAGAAGTTCCTGGAAGGACTCAACGATGAGTTGAGCATGCAGCTGATGGTGGCTACTTTCAACAACTACCAGGAGCTGGTAGACAAGGCCCTCATCTTGGAGGGGAAGCAGCAGCAAATCGAAAACCGCAAGAGGAAGTATGGACAGGGGAAGTCTCACTCTGGAGCTCAACAGAAGCCCCGCTACTCCCCGTACTCAGGAAATACCGGATTAGGGACCGGTAAGTATGGAGGACACACTCATCACGTGCACAACCATGGAGGCCATAACCATGGAGGAAATGGGAATAATTGTCCCAACAATGGCAACTTCAAGAATGGTAATGGAAGTGGGAATGGCAACCAACACCGTCCCGCTCCAGCTCAGAAGGATCTAAACCATATCACCTGTTTCAAGTGCCAGAAGACAGGGCACTATGCCACTGAATGTCACAGAACAAGCAAGGAAATGGAAATGACAAGAACAATGACAACTCTGCAACTAAGAAGCCAAATCCTTTTCCTCGTGCTCAGGTGAACCACATTGATGTGGAAGAAGTCTATGATCAGCCCGAGACTATGGTTGGTAAGTTTTTATTGCATTCACGTCTAGTTATGATACTTTTTGATTCTGGTGCAACTCATTCATTCATATCAAGGGTAGTTGTGGAAAAGTATGGTTTACCCACCAGAACCCTTAGTCAGCCCATTAAAGTCAATTCCCCAGGAGGGATGATGATGGCAGGGATAGGATGCCATGCATTGAAACTCCATAGAGGAAATCATGTTTTTCCCACCGACCTCATCGTCTTAGAATCCCAGGGATTGGATGTAATCCTAGGCATGGATTGGATGACCAAGTATGAAGGAAACCTTCATTGCCCTAGCAAGTCTATTTTGGTCACCACCCCGGAGAACAAGAGGATTAAGTATGTATCCCGACGCACACAGATGAGTGCTCGGTTAAATTCCCTCATAGGAGTTGTTCAGGAGGAAGTACCGGTTGTACAAGACTTTCCAGATGTATTCTCGGAGGAATTACCACGCATGCCACCAGATAGAGAGATTGAGTTTCTGATAGAGCTACTACCAGGAACAACCCCAATTTCCAAGAGACCCTATCGGATGCCCGCAAATGATTTAGTAGAAATCAAGAAGCAGATTAAGGAGCTATTGGATAAGGGATATATTCGCCCAAGTTCTTCACCTTGGGGATCCCCAGTACTTTTGGTGGAGAAGAAAGATAAAACCTTGAGGATGGTGGTCGATTATCGTGCATTGAATGAGGTAACTATCAAGAATAAGTACCCTCTGCCGATGATTAATGACTTGTTTGATCAGCTAGTAGGCGCCAAAGTATTCTCCAAGATCGATCTTCGATCAGGGTATCACCAACTGAAAATTCGTGAACAGGATATACCCAAAACAGCCTTCACCACAAGGTATGGCTTATATGACTATACAGTCATGTCTTTTGGTTTGACTAATTCTCCTGCCTACTTCATGAATATGATGAACAAAGTGTTTATGGAATATTTGGACAAGTTTGTCGTGGTGTTCATCGATGACATTTTGATATTCTCCAAGAGCGAGGAAGAACACAAGGAACACTTGTGTTTAGTTCTGGAGAAGCTTAGAGAGCATCAGTTATATGCCAAGTTCAGTAAATGTGAATTCTGGCTGACGGAAGTCGGATTCCTTGGACATGTTATTTCCGGAGAAGGAATGGCAGTAAGCCCCGCTAAGGTTGAAGCAGTCACTGAGTGGAAGTCACCCACCTCAGTTAAGGAGATCCGTAGTTTTCTCGGACTTGCCGAATATTACCGGAGGTTCATTGAGAATTTCTCAAAGATTGCCAAGCCCATGACAGAGTTGTTGAAGAAAGAGTCTAAGTATATCTGGACTGAGGAATGTGAGGCCAGTTTCCAGGAGTTGAAGAAACATTTGGTCACAGCCCAGTGTTGATACCGCCAAACATTCGGAAGGACTTCTAGGTTTATTGTGACGCATCACGTCAAGGACTTGGAGGAGTACTCATGCAGGAGGGAAAAGTGGTAGCCTATGCATCCAGATAGCTACGACCCCATGAGTTGTATTATGCCACCCATGATTTGGAACTAGCAGCCGTAGTGCACGCACTCAAGACCTGGAGACATTTCCTTATCAGAAATAGTTGTGATGTTTACACTGATCATAAAAGCCTGAAGTATATCTTCACATAGAAGGAGTTGAACCTCAGACAGAGGAGATGGTTAGAGTTAATCAAGGACTATGACATGAGACTGCATTACCATCCAGGAAGGGCAAATGTTGTAGCAGATGCTTTGAGTCGGAAGAGTTATGTGAACACACTCATAGCAGGAGGATTACCCCAGGTATTAACCGATGATCTCAGAGAGCTCCGGCTAGAGATAGTTCCAAAAGGATATGTTGCCACGCTAGAGATCCAGTCAACCTTGACTGAATTCATGAAGCCCAGAAATCGGACAAGGAGATAGCTGAGATAAAGCAGAGAATGAAGGATGGAAAAGCTAAAGACTTTCGTGAAGATGAACAAGGTACTCTATGGTTTGAGAACCGAATCTATGTGCCCAATGACCCAGAGCTCAGAAAATTGATACTTCAAGAAGCCCACAATTCACCCTACTCGATACACCCAGGTAACACCAAGATATACCTTGATTTGAAGGAAAGTTACTAGTGGATAGGTATGAAGAAGGATATTGCAGAACATGTTGCGGTATGTGATGTTTGTCAGCGAGTAAAGGCGGAACATCAGAAACCAGTAGGGTTACTCCAACCTTTGCCGATACCCGAGTGGAAATGGGATAATCTTGGTATGGACTTCATCACAGGATTACCTAGGACCCGTTCAGGTTATGATTCCATCTGGGTAGTGGTCGATCGCTTGACCAAGGTGGCTCATTTCATTCCAGTGAATACCACCTATACCAGTGCAAAGTTAGCCAAGATATATATGACCAGGATCGTATGTCTGCATGGAGTTCCGAGGAGTATCATGTCAGATAGAGGAACACAATTTACCTCAAAGTGTTGGCATCAGTTACATGAAACTTTGGGTACAAGGCTAGAATTCAGTACAACTTTTCATCCGCAGACCGATTGACAGACCGAGAGAGTCAACCAGATCTTGGAGGACATGTTGAGAGCTTGTGCACTAGACTATGGGTCCAGTTGGGATGACAACTTACCTTACGCAGAGTTCTTGTACAACAACAGTTATCAGACTAGTCTGAAGATGGCCCCTTTTGAAGCTTTATACGGAAGGAGGTGTAGAACACCATTGATGTGGGATGGTGTTGGAGACCGAAAACTCTTTGGTCCCGATCTTATCCAAGATTCTGAAGAAAAGGTCAAACTGATTCGAGACCGACTCAAGATAGCTCTATCGAGGCAGAAGAGCTATGCTGATAACAAACGCAAGGAGGTGACATATGAAGTGGGAGATCGAGCATACCTTCGTGTGTCCCCACTTTGAGGAATTAAGAGGTTTGGTGTTAAAGGAAAGTTAGCACCCAGATTCATAGGCCCCTACAAAATTGTTGAACGTAGAGGTGAAGTTGCATACAAGCTAGAATTGCCGGAAGGATTGTCCGGAGTTCATGAAGTTTTCCATGTTTCCCAGCTGAAGAAATGCCATGCGGAGATGGATGATATTCCTTTGAGACACACAGTGCCCCTAGAGGCCATACAACTTGACAGTGACCTGACCTACAAGGAGAAGCCTATCAGAATCCTCGAGACTACCAACAGAGTTACCCGTAGCAAGACCATCAAGTTTTGTAAAGTTCTGTGGAGTCACCACACCGAGGAAGAAGCCACCTGGGAAGGCGAAGAAGATCTTCATAGAGACCACCCGCACCTATTTTCTAGCCAACCCGAATCTTGAGGGCGAGATTCATCTTAAGGTGGGTAGGTTTGTAACATCCCAAAATTTCATTTTGGAATGTTATGAAATATAGCTATGCATCATCATCACATTGTTTGAATGAAATGAATTGTTGAAGTTCTTCTTTTGGATTTCTAAAAGGCCCCTTTCTTTTCTCCATTTACTTGTTTCATTTATTTGAAAATCTCTAGAATTATTCAAAAACAGAGAGGAGTAACATGACACTCCACACCAGGATAATCTTGGTGAATTATTTGAACAATAAAACCAGAGGTTTATTTGAAAGTTTATCTCAAAAGAATTTAAAATCAATTAGGCATTTTGTGAAAAATGATGTTTTAAGTATTCATTATGAGAAAGGAAAAATGTTCATTAAATAGCATTTATTCCCCCGATCATTTTGATATATATATTTCCTAGGTTTGGAAATGATTTTAATGCATTAAAGGATTTTAAACGTTCTGGAAATAAGAAAAGGAAACATATTTAAACGATTTAATTAGCAAACCGGCCGGCCAACAACCTTCAAGTCCCGAGATTCCTTAGGATTGGCCACCGACGCTCAAACATCGCCCTCTCTCTCACTGACCCGCGGGACCCACCGTCCGACAGCTTCATCAGCGCGCTCATCCCCTTCCCCTCGCCCTCGAGGTCGCTGGTGATCCCTCCCCCGTGGATATCTCTCCTCTCTCCTTCTCCCGACCCTGCACCTGGCCTATAAGTAGCCACTGCTTCTCCGCTCTTCGTTCCACCTCGAGCCCCCCCTCTACCCTTGCTAGAACGCCACCGCACCACCTCGCCGGAGTTCGGACTCCAACCGAACCCCTAGAGCTCCTAGCCGTCGTCTCCATCGTCCCCAGCCCCGTCTGACGCCATCATTCGATGCCGGATCTTTGTCGCTATCGTCTGAGCTCTTCGGACGCCGCCCCTGACCACCGCTCGACCACCTCCGACGTCCGGCCACCGTCGACCTCGCCGGAAACCTTGACATCCCCTCTATAAGCCACCGCACACCCCCTGGACCGTCCGATTCATATCTGACGCGTTAGATTAGATTACTTAAAACCCCGAAACGGTATCCTCTAACGTTCGGTCGTTCGCCGCAAACACCCGCACGCGCGCGCTTTTGACCAATAGGAAGTCGCCACGTAGCCTCTGCCCGTTAGCTAATTTTTTCTTTTTTCTGTTTCTGTTTTAGAAAACAGAATGTGTTCGTATTTTATTTTTGTTATATCTTTTAAACTAATTTGTTTTTTAAATTGATTCGTTTTTGCATTAGGTCACAAATTTCATGTAGTTTCATCCTGTAGTCTTAGATTTCAAATTTGACCTTTAAAATTTGAATCTAACCAAATTTGCTTAAATTACTAAAATCTGTATAACTAGAGTTTAAAAAATTATTTTTGAGTGAATCTTTTTGCCACTGTTTTGTATTAGTTAGACACATAATCCTACATAGTTTGAGAATTTTTAGGATGAATTTGGTTAGGGTTTTTAACAAAAACAGAATCTGCCTAGTTCTTAATAGAGTTTAGTTAGTTTGATTTTAGTTTTAATTTGAATCTGAATTAGTTTAACTTTTGTTTTTAGATTTCATTAGGTTCTGTTGTTTCAACATTAGGTGTATTATTTTTTGTTAATAAAAATATTTTTTTAAAATTTGTTTTGTGCTCTAGTTTGAATAGGTAAATCTTATTTTCACCTTTAGTATTGTTTAGAAAAAAGTTTTGTAGTAACTCTTTTTGCACAAAATTTTTATAATGAAATACTTTCTGTTTTATAATAAAATTTTATATTTACTTTTCTATTATCTAAATGGCTAGTTGTTCAACACAAATTTTAGACTTGTTACGTCTTAGTAGAGATTTGACACCAAAAATTTTAGAGTCTTATACTTTGAGTGATTCTTCCTTTTGATTGTGCTATTTATTTCTTGAAGTATTTGTTTACCTTGCTGCTGTAGGAGTTGTATTGTGGTTATGCTTATTGTGTGCTTTGTTTGATTCGTTAGATCATCCGGAGTGAGAAGCTTGTTATCTAGAGTCACTTGAGTACGAGGATCGTCAGCAAGGCAAGTCACTTTGACCATGTATACCTTTGTTTTTATTGCATTAGTTCTACCATCTCCCCAATTGCATGCAAAGTAGGTAATTTGGAAACTTGGTTACTTGATGTAGTATCATGTGGTAGGCACCCCTCAACCCTTTGACCACATTGGCCCGGGGAAACGTTGATTTAATTTTGCTATGCTATTAGTAGACGGGGTTGGTTGTGTGATTCATGAGAGTTGTGAGATAATAATTTCAAGACCTACAAGATGATCAAGACTTCAAGACTCTGAGTTTTCAACATACCCCTGGGTGGATGATGGTTGAACGGTACCCTGGAGAAACCAGTGGTTAGCCTAGATGTTGCTGGAGAAGTGCCAGTATTCATGCGGAAAGGTCCACCCAGGCACAAAGAGATGGATGGATGCTTTAAGACCCAATGCTTACCTGCACAGCCACAAGCCATTATGGGCTCTGGCTTGGTTGGATATCGTGGTGACCCTGGACAGGCGGTGCTACGAGATGTAGATGAACGGTAGGAAAGGTGGGGCACCGACAAAGTCTCGGGGAAACCCTTTAGAAGACCATGTTTTGGTCATCCGTTTCTCAAACACCCTGAAGTGCGAGAAATCCAACGGAGGCGATCAAATCTCGTGGGGAACGTGTGCAAAACTCTGCAGAGTACCCAAACCTAATCGATTAGCCGTATCCACGGTCATGGACATGTTGAGCCAAAGGAACTGAAACTATCTAGAATTCTCAACACAAATAATTACATTGATGTGGGTATTAATGACAACTTGGGTATGAGAATTGGTTGGTGGAACCATCTCATTAATCAATCAACATTGTAGTAATAATACTTTTGCCCTCTCTTGTTGTAGGAAAATTGGCTTTATGCAAAACTTACTACCCCACCTACCATATATGCATATAGAATAGATGATTACTTTACACCCTCTCTTTTGTGACATTGCCGGCATATTCAATATGCTGACCTATACGGCTGCAACGTATCATGTTGCAGAGTACTTTTCTGACCAGGAGTGAGGATACGCTCTACGCTCGGTGAGATTGTCGTTGGAGTCAGATGGACTCAACTACCTTTGAAGCTTCCACAAGATTAGTTATTCTCATGAGTTGGCCTTCAACCACCTTATTGTAATTTTTATTGTAATAAAGAACTCGATATGAGATTTTTCGATTAATAAAGTTGTGTGATTTCACTTTGATATATACATTGATGTACCGTGTGTGTACTAGCATGATCTTGGGATGGTACAGAAACACCAAAGATTCGACCTTTCAGGTCGGGTCGCTACATGTCACTCCATGCAATAAAACATAGGTATGAACAAAATGGTCAATGTGAACTTGCCTGCACTATTGATGAAGAAAAATGTCGCTCTCAGAAATATTTGATAGACTAATCGTCAGTCTCCGATGAAAATCTATAATAATCAAACATTGCATTCATATAAGCAATGATACTAGCAATCAATTCTATCCATCAAAAAGTAACACAAAACCAAACACAAAAGGGTTGATGAAGGAAATACTTAAGACAAAACTCAAACCAACAAAGTTTCAGCAACACAACTAAGATTGGTTTTATCTACAAGTAAATCCTATTTTCAAAAGTAAAAAGACAAAACAAAAACAAAATAAAATATAAGAAAGTACTTTAGTAAATATTTTACTAGCAAAAGAATTACTTTTGAAGAACAACTCAAGAACTAATCCAAAGCTTTTATCAAAACTCATCTTATGACATCAACAATGTTAACCTTGAATTAACCACAAACAATTTCAACTTTAATACAAATTGTTTATGATCTAACATAAATTTAACAGGAAGTGAAACTTTATAAAACAATTTATGAAAATAATTTCAAATAGGAAAACCCAACTAGCAATGAAATCAATTTGCAAGTTATTATGAAACAAGAATTGATTTCATGCGATAAAATAATAAATGACATAAAAATAAACTTGGTTGAAATACTACTGCTAACTAACAGAAAACAAAGTTAAACTTGTCAACTAATATAAAAGAAAATAAATTAAAAAAAATTAAAACACAAGAATTATAAATAATCCTATAAAGAACTAAAACATAATCTGTTTTGCTAAAAAAATACTAATTTAAAGTATTCAAAAAATTCTAAAGTTTCTACCTACTGATAAATAACATCACTAGTGACCAATAGCCAAAAGAATCAACCAAAAATATATTTTTAAACTCAAGATATTTAGAAAATAAGATTTGAAACAAATCTGTTTGAAGTCAATTTTATATTACTCAAATATGGTCAAACTTGATACCTACAGAAACTAGATAAAATTTGTGACACAATGAAAAAAGAATCAAATTAAAGTAATTAAAAACATAAAATATATAAAGAAAACAAAAACTGAACTATTCTGTTTTAAAATTAGAAAACAGAAAAAATGAAAACTCTAACTAACGGACAGGGTGGTACATGGCGGCTTCTGATTGGCTAATGGGGGTGCGTGCTAGATGCAACGGAGCGAATGATCGCTACTTAAGGAAAACAATTCGGTCTAACTTAACTAAACAGAAAAGCCAGACGGTTTATTTATCTAAACCGAAGGGGTATCCTATTCTAATCGTGACCGTTGGGATGGGATCTAACGGAGGGAAGAACTCACCAGTGTGGAGGTCGACTCTGGAGAGGTCCGGTGATGTCCGAGGCGGCGAGGTCGACGGGGACGTTGCTTTGGTGGTCCTCCGGCGACAGCGTCAGCACCAGGTGATGTGGACGAGCACGACGACGAGGTAGGTGGCGTCATCGGGGCTCGGGGACGACGGTGTCGACGACGGCGAGCTCGTGAGCGGCGAGGATCTTTGGGTGGCTGTCGGGGAAAGGACTCCAGTGGGTGAGGGGGCATGGGCGAGTGGATGGAGAGGTGCGCGCGAGCGAGGTGGACAGGTTGGTGGGCTCGGGAGAGCTTGGGGCGGTCGGAGTGGAGGGGCACGAGCTCAAGGGCTTCGGTGGTGGTCGGAGCTCCGGCGAGCAATGGCTGTGGCGAGACGGCACAAGGAATGGGGCTTAGGGTGGAACGGGGTGCGGGAGGCCTCGGGTATTTATAGGAGCGGCTCGGGGTCGTAGAAAGGAAAGGGAGAGGGAGATCAGGTCGGTGATCTCGCCGGCGTTGGAAAGGAAAGGAGGGATGGAGGAGATGACCGCGGCAATTGCGCTGGCGGTCGGTGGGGTCCACTGTCAGCGAGAGAGAGGTAGAGAGGGTGGCGTCGGTGGCCGGTTCGAAGGAGGTTGGCCGCGGTGGGCTTTCCAAATATAAATTTTTTCCTTTTATAGAATAACAGAGAATGAAAACTATCTTTATGGTAATAAATGCATTTCCAAAAATGAAGATTTATATATTAAAATGACCAGGGGAATTAATTCAATTTAATGAACATTTTTACACGGCCAAAATAAATACTTTTGAAAAAATTATTTTTTGAAAATGCCTAAATTGATTTTAATTCCTTTTGCAAATAATTTTTCAAATAACCCCCTGGGTTTTATGGTTCAAAATACTTCACAAAAATAACCCTGGTGTGGAGTGTCATACTGCTCCTCTCAATTTTTTGTCAAGGGTTTGAATTCTTTCAAACTTTAAAATTGGAAATCAAATATGAAAATAACTCCATATCATAAAATTTCAAATAGTTTTGAAATTCACTTTCCAAATTCCTTGTTTATGAAGAAGTCATGTTATCTTCTCTCACTGATTTGAATTGGCATTGAATTTGAAATCAAATCACAAAAGGGGAAAGTCATGTCATTCCCTCTCATTCAAAAGTTTTCAAAAAGTTTGAAATTTCACTCAATTCAATCACTAAAGTAAACAAACACTCATTCTAATATTTATTATAACATTCCAAAATTTGGGATGTTACATATAGTCACCCAGTTATGTTGCAACGTTTGATACACACAAGGCACTCTTCCGGTGTCCGTGAGTTGCATGATCTTATGGTCATAGAAACATATACTTGACATGCACAAAACAGTAGCAATAAACTGATATGATCATATGCTACGTTTGTAGTTTGGGTCTTGTCCATCACATCATTCTCCTAATGATGTGATCCTGTTATCAAATGACATCACATGTAATTGGCTAGGAAACCTTGACCATCTTTGACCAACGAGCTAGTTCACTAGAGGCATACTAGGGACAAAGTGTTGTCTATTTACCCACACATGTAATGTGTATCCAATCAATACAATTATAGCATGGATAATAAACGATTATCATGAACAAGGAAATATAATAATAAACACTTTATTTATTGCCTCTAGGACATATTTCCAACAGTCTCCCACTTGCACTAGAGTCAATAATCTAGTTCACGTCACTATGTGATTTACATTGTAATGAATCGAACACCCATGCTGATCATGTTTAGCCCTTGGAAGAGGTTTACTCAATGGGTCTGCAACATTCAGATCCGTGTGCACTTTGCAAATATTTATGTCCTTTTCCTCGATGTAATCGTGGATCGAGTTGAAGCGTCGCTTTATGTGTCTGGTCCTCTTGTGAAACCTTGGTTCCTTGGCCAGAGCAATGGCACTAGTGTTATCATAGAACAGGTTCATTGGATTCAGTGCACTGGGCACTACTCGAAGATCTGTCATGAACTGCTTCATCCAGACACCTTCCTTCGTTGCCTCTGAGGCTGCAATGTACTCTGCTTCGCACGTAGAATCGGCTACCACGCTTTGCTTGGAATTGCACCAGCTTACCGCTCCCCCGTTTAGAATAAATACGTATCCGGTTTGTGACTTAGAGTCATCCGGATTAGTTTCAAAGCTTGCATCGACGTAACCCTTTATGACGAGCTCTTCATCACCTCCATAAATGAGAAACATTTCCTGAGTCCTTTTCAGGTACTTAAGGATATTCTTGACCGCTGCCCAGTGCTCCATTCCAGGATCACTTTGAAACCTTCCGTCCATACTTATGGAAAGGCTGACATCGGGTCTTCCACACAGCATTGCAGACATGATAGAGCCTATGGCTGAAGCATAGGGGATGACACTCATCTTTTCTCTATCTTCTGCAGCCACTGGGCATTGAGTCTTACTCAACTTCACACCTTGTAACACAGGCAAGAACCCCTTCTTGGACTGATCCATTTCGAACTTCTTCAAAACTCTATCAAGGTATGTGCTCCGTGAAAGTGCTATTAAGCGTCTCGATCTATCTCTATAGATCTTAATGCCTAATATGAAAGCAACTTCTCCTAGGTCCTTCATTGAAAAACTATTCTTCAAATATTCCTTCATGCTTTCCAGCATTTCTATATTGTTTCCAATCAGCAATATGTCATGCACATATAATATTAGAAACGTTATAGAGCTCCCACTCACTTTCTTGTAAATACAAGGTTCTCCATAAACTTGTATAAACTCAAACGCTTTGATCACCTCATTAAAGTGCTTATTCCAACTCCGAGATGCTTGCACCAGCCCATAAATGGATCGATGTCAGCATTCTCTAGATCGACAAAACCTTCTGGTTGCATCATATACAACTCTTCCTCAAGGAAACCATTGAGGAACGCTGTTTTGACATCCATCTGCCAAATTTCATAGTCGAAATAAGCAGCTATTGCCAACATGATTCTGACAGACTTAAGCATCGCTACGGGTGAGAAGGTCTCATCGTAGCCAACTCCTTGAACTTGTGAAAAACCCTTTGCCACAAGTCGAGCTTTATAGACGGTGACATTACCGTCCGCGTATGTCTTCTTCTTAAAGATCCATTTGTTCTGAATGGCCTTTTGCCCTTCAGGTAATACTTCCAAAGTCCATACTTTGTTTTCATACATGGATCCCATCTCGAATTTCATGGCATCTAACCATTTCTCGGAATCCGGGCCCATCACCGCACCTCCATAGCTCGTAGGTTCATTGTTGTCCAACAACATGACCTCCAAGACAGGGTTGCCGTACCACTAAGGAGTAGTACACGCCCTTTTCGACCTACGAGGTTCAATAGCAGCTTGATCCGAAGCTTCATGATCATCATCATTAACTTCCTCGTCAACCATCGTAGGTTCCATAGAAATATCTTTCTGCGCTGTGCTACTTTCTGGTTGAAGTAAAGGTTCAATAACCTCATCAAGCTCTATTTTCCTCCCACTCAATTCTTTTGAGAGAAACTCTTTCTCAAGAAATGTTCCGTTCTTAGTGACAAACACTTTGCCTTCAGATCTGAGATAGAAGGTATACCCGACTGTCTCTTTCGGGTATCCTATGAAGACGCATTTTTCCTCTTTGGGTTCCAACTTTTCAGGCTGAAGCTTTTTGACATAAGCATCACATCCCCAAACTTTAAGAAACGACAACTTTTGCCTCTTGCCAAACCATAGTTCATATGGCGTCGTCTCAACAGATTTCGATGGTGCCCTATTTAAAGTGAATACAACTGTCTCTAATGCATAACCCCAAAACGATAGTGGCAAATCAGGAAGAGACATCATAGAACGCACCATATCTAATAAGGTTCGATTACAATGTTCGGACACGCCATTACACTGTGGTGTTCCGGGCAGTGTCAACTGTGAAACAATTCCACACTATCTTAAGTGACTGCCAAACTCATAACTCAAATATTCACCTCCTCGATCAGATCGCAGGAATTTAATCTTCTTGTTATGATGATTCTCAACTTCACTCTGAAATTGCTTGAACTTTTCAAACGTTTCAGACTTGTGTTTCATTAAGTAAATATACCCATATCTACTTAAGTCATCAGTGATGGTGAGAAAATAACGGTATCCACCACACGCTTTAACATTCATTGGACCACACATATCAATATGTATGATTTCCAATAAGTCACTTGCCCGTTCCATTGTTCCAGAGAACGGCGTTTTAGTCATCTTGCCCATGAGGCATGGTTCACATGTGTCAAGTGATTCAAAATCAAGTGACTCCAAAAGTTCATCAGCATGGAGCTTCCTCATGCGTTTTACACCAATATGACCTAAACGGCAGTGCCACAAGAAAGTGGTACTATCATTATCAACTCTACATCTTTTGGCATCAATGTTATGAACATGTGTATCATCACTATCAAGATTCAATATGAATAAACCCCTCACATTGGGTGCATGACCATAAAAGATATTACTCATATAAATAGAACAACCTTTATTCTCTGATTTAAATGAGTAACCGTCTCGCAATAAACAAGATCCACATATAATGTTCATGCTTAACGCAGGCACTAAATAACAATTATTCAGGTTCATCACTAATCCCGATGGTAATCGAAGAGAGAGCATGCCAATGGCAATCACATCAACCTTGGAACCATTTCCCACGTGCATCAACACTTCATCCTTTGCCAGCCTTCGTCTATTCCGTAGTTCCTGTTTTGAGTTGCAAATGTGAGCAACCGAACCGATATCAAATAACTAGGCACTACAACAAGAGCTAGTAAGGTACACATCAATAAGATGTATATCATATATACCTTGTTTGTCGTTGGCCGCCTTCTTCTCAGCCAGGTACTTGGGGCAGTTCCGCTTCCAGTGACCAGTTCCCTTGCAATGAAAGCACTCAGTTTCTGGCTTGGGTCCATGCTTGGGCTTCTTTACAGGAGTAGCAACTACTTTGCCATCCTTCTTTGTTTTACCCTTCTTGCCCTTTCCCTTGCCATTCTTCTTCAAACTAGTGGTTTTATTGACCATCAACACTTCTATATTCTTTCTGGATTTCAGACTCAGCGACTTTTAGCATCGCAAATAGCTCGGCGACTGACTTGTTCATCCCGTGCATGTTATAGTTCATCACAAAGCTCTTGTAACTAGGTGGCAGTGATTGAAGAACTTTGTCTGTGGTCGCCTCTGGCGGAAGGGCAAGTCCCAACTCCGCTAGACGAGTCGAATACCCAGACATTATGAGTATATGTTCACTAATATACCCGTTCTCATCCATCTTGCAAGCATAGAACTTATCGGAGGTATCATACCTCTCGATTCGGGCACTCTTCTGAAAGATAAACTTCAACTCCTGGAACATCTCATATGCTCCATGACGTTCAAAACGTCTTTGAAGTCCCGGTTCTAAGCCATACAATATTGTACACTGAACTATTGAGTAATCTCCAGAACGTGCCTCCCAAGCGTTCTTAATGTCTTCGGATGACATGTCTTCTGGTTGGTCACCAAGCGGTGCATCAAGGACATATGATTTCTAGGAAGCCATGAGGATAATCCTCAGATTACGGGCCCAGTCAAAAAAGTTACTTCCATTATCTTCCAACTTAGCTTTCTCTAGGAACGCATTAAAATTCAGGGGTGCTACTGCGTGAGCCATTGATCTACAACATAAATATGCAAAGGTTACTTAGACTATTGTTCAAGATAATGAGTTTAGTTAATCAAAGTACTAAAGCTCCCACTCAAATTGACATCCCTCAGGTCATGTGAGTGTCACATGATCCAAATTCACCAACTCAAGTCCGATCATCACGTGAGTTGAGGTGGTTTCAATGGTGAACATCATCATGTTGATCATATCTACTATATGACTCATGTTCAACCTTTCGGTCTCTTGTGTTCCGAGGCCATGTATGTAAATGCTAGGCTCGTCAAGTTTAACCCAAGTGTTCTGCATGTGCAACACTGGCTTGCACCCGTTGTATGTGAACGTAGAGTCTATCACACCCGACCATCACGTGGTGTCTCGACACGACGAACTTTCGCAACGGTGCACCCTCGGGGAGAACACAATTCATCTTGAAATTTAAGGGAGTGACCACCTTATAATGCTACTGTCGTCCTAAGCAAAACAAGGTGCATAAGAGGATTAACATCACATGCAAATCATAAGTGACATGATATGGCCATGAACTTGTGCTTTTGATCTCCATCTTAAAAGCATCGGCACGATCTCCATCGTCACCGGCACGACACCATGATCTCCATCATCTTGATCTCCAGCAATGTGTCGCCATCGGGGTTGTCATGCCCATCGTGCTTGTACTACTATTGCTACCGTTTAGCGATAAAGTAAAGCATTACATAGCGCTTAATGATTGACATGCAGGTCGTACAATAATTAAAGACAACCCTATGGCTCCTGCCGGTTGCCGTACTCATTGACATGCAAGTCGTGATATTCTATACAACACATGATCATCTCATACATCACATATATCACATCATGTAATTGGCCATATCACATCACAACATACCCTGCAAAAACAAGTTAGACGTCCTCTAATTGTTGTTGCATGTTTTACGTGGCTGCTACAGGTATCTAGCAAGAACAGTTCTCACCTACGCATAAACCACAACGGTGATACATTAGTTGCTTTTCAACCTTCTCAAGGACCGCCTTTGTCGAATCCGATCCAACTAAAGTAGGAGAAACTGCCATCCGCTAGCCATCTTCTGCAACAAGTTGCAGTTGAGGGAACTGGTCTCTCGTAAGCGTACGAGTAATGTTGGTCCGGGCCGCTTCATCCCACAATACCGCTGAACCAAAACACGGCCAAGGGAGGAAGCAATCTAAGTATCAACGCCCACAAACTCTTTGTGTTCTACTCGAGATCTCATCTACACATGGACCTAGCTCATGATGCCACTGTTGGGGAACATCGCATGGGAAACAAAAAAATTCCTACGTTCACGTAAGACCTATCCATGGTGATGAACATCTACGAGAGGGAGAGTGTATCTACATACCCTTGTAGATCTCTAAGAGAGAAGCGTTAAAAAACGTTATGGTGTAGTCGAACGTCTTCGCGATCCAAATCGCCATGTGTCCCGCGATCCAATCACGATCCGTCCCGATCAAGCACCGAAGGGACGACACCTCCGCGTTCAGCACACGTACAGCTCGATGACGATCTCCGCCTTCTTGATCCAGCAAGAGGGAGCGGAGAGGTAGATGAGTTCTCCAGCAGCGTGATGGTACCGCGGCGATGGTGGTGGAGCAATTCCGGCAGGGCTTCGCCTAAGCACTGCAGAAAGCCGTTCTAGAGGAGAAACTATGCACTAGAGGAACGGGTAGCACGTAGCTGAAAAACGAGTGCCAAAACCCCTAAAACCTCCAGTATATATAGGGGGAAGATATGAGGAGGTTTGTCCCTCAAGGGACCAGCCCTTGGTTCGGCCGAATCAAGGAGGAGTGGAGGACTCCTCCTCCAATCCTAGTAGGACTAGGACTCCTCCCTATTTTGCCTTTTTCCCACCTTTTTCACTTTGGCTTTTCTCTCCTAGGCGCATGGGACTTGTGCGGGACTTCCACCAGCCCACTAAGGGCTGGTATTCACTCTCCCACATCCCATGTAACCTCTTGGGTCGAAATACCCCTCCCGATGGTCTCCCGGTGTACTTTCCGGCACTCCCGGTACACTACCGATGTGCCCGAAACTTTTCCAGTGACCAAAATAGGACTTCCTATATATCAATCTTTACCTCCGGACCATTCTGGAGCTCCTCGTGACTTCTGGGATCTCATCAGGGACTCTGAACAACCTTCTGTCACCACCATACATAACTCTATACTACCAAAACGTCACCAAACCTTTAGTGTGCAGACCCTGCGGGTTCGAGAACTATGTAGACATGACCGAGAAACCTCTACGGTCAATAACCAATAGCGGGACCTAGATGTCCATATTGGTTCCTACATATTCTACGAAGATCTTTATCGGTTGAACCTATATGTCAAGGATTCAGTTAATCCCGTATGATGTTCCCTTTGTTCTTCAGTATGTTACTTGCCCGAGATTCGATCGTCGGTATCTCCATACCTAGTTCAACCCCATTACCGGCAAGTCTCTTTACTCATTCCGTAATACAAGATCCCGTGACTAACACTTAGTCACATTGCTTGCAAGGCTTATTGTGATGTTGTATTATCGAGTGGCCCTGAGATACCTCTCCGTCACACGGAGCAACAAATCCCAGTATTGATCCTTGCCAACCCAACAAACACCCTCGGAGATACCTGTAGAGCATTATTGTAGTCACCCAGTTATGTTGCGATGTTTGATACACACAAGAAACTCTTCCGGTGGCCGTGAGTTGCATGATCTCATGGTCATAGAAACATATACTTGACATGCAAAAAACAGTAGCAATAAACTGACATGATCATATGCTACGTTTGTAGTTTGGGTCTTGTCCATCACATTATTCTCCTAATGATGTGATCCCGTTATCAAATGACATCACATGTCAATGGCTAGGAAACCTTGACCATATTTGACCAAGAAGCTAGTTCACTAGAGGCATACTAGGGACAAAGTGTTGTCTATTTACCCACACATGTAATGTGTTTCCAATCAATACAATTATAGCATGGATAATAAACGATTATCATGAACAAGGAAATATAATAATAAACACTTTATTTATTGCCTCTAGGGCATATTTCCAACAGTTTGAGCATTCAACGGACCAACTATGAAGTGGTACTTGATGAGTGCGTTGAATTTGTGGTGCTTTATGATGAGGAACCTCGTGAGCTCTATCGGAGAGTGACAACTCTTGATGTGGCTCTTCAAGATGTGGATGACAATTGGATCAAGCGGAAGTTCCTGAAGGCCATCATTCAAAGGCCAGATTTACACTCTTTGTCCTCTGGCGTTGTGTTGGATGAATTCATTGCTATGAACATCTTTAAGAAGACCGCTGACAATGCTCTAGCTTGTGTTCAATGGTCAAACAAGGCTTCGCCCAACCTTTCCTTGAAGGCCAAGGTCACTCAAGAAGAAGAAGAAGAGGAAGGATAAGAGAGTTACCCTGAAGACAGCAAATATGCTTTCCACGAGCACATGGCTCTTGCGTCTAGGAAATTTTGGGGCAACAAGAGGAACTCAAAGCCCAAGTTCTCCAAGAACAACTCAAGTGGATCGAAAGGAAAGCAACATGTGAAGACTTGCTACGATTGTGGCAATGTGAGTCACTTTGTGGTGGATTGTCTGTATGAGAAGAGGGAAGACAATGGTGGCAAGATCATTCGCAAAGACAAAACCAAGTCATTCCCAAACAAGAACAACTTCCCCTAGAAAGTGACTCAAAAAGAGTTGGTGGTTCAAGAAGAGTATCCCTCTGATGATGACATCGATAACTAAGAGTCAAGTGGTGAAGGGATAGCAATAGCTTCCGTGGCAATTGCGTCCTCAAATCCAACTAAGGTGTCACTCTTCGAAGCCTCCAATGAGAATCATGTTGCTAGGTGCCTTATGGCCAAAGGTATCACGAAGGTAACCTCCAACGTCAAAACCTCTAACATTAAAACTTCTATTTCTACCATCCTTGTTTGTTGGATTGTGTGGATGAACATGAGGTGCCGAAAGAGGATGAGAATGAGTTTGACAAATTCCTGTGTAAACTCAAAGGTGAATCCAAGAAGGACTTTGTTGCTCTCTTGGAACAACTTGGTGACGCAAATGATAGCATTTAGTCTCAAGAGGTATCTCTCGAGGAGTTGAGGGGGCATAGTTGTGACTATGCTAATGAGATAGAGGATCTTTCCATTCATCTTGAGGACAAGCGAAGTCTTCAAAATGTTGACTTAGGAAAATTACGTAAAGATCATGATGATGCTATTTTTCTTAATCACATGATTAAATATGAGAATGATACACTTGGGACTGATCATGGTAGACTCAAGTAATAGTTTGACACTCTTGACAACGCTCACAAGGCTTTGAAGAGTGCTCCTGCCTCTCTCGAAGAGTCTCATGATCAACTCCAAGTAAAACTTACTAAGGAAATAGCTACATGTCCTCCCTTTGTGTTAATTGATAATGCCAAAGCTATTGACCCTTGTTGTGAGCATGCGCACCTTGTGGAGGAGAATTCTAAATTGAAAGAGCAACTTGAGAAAGGTCTTGTGAAATGTATCAAAGGTGATAAGAATCTCAATGAACTTTTGAGCAATCAAAAGGAAGTTGTAGCACAGGAAGGAGTTGGATTTGCTCCTAAAAAAACAACAAGAACAAGGTGAAGACCAAGCAAATTCCCCCGCTAAAGGAAACCTTTGTCAAAGCGGGAATGTCTCTCATGAGAAGAAGAAGGAATAGGGTGTGGATGGTAATGTCAGGAAGGGGAAGACCATCCACTCCAACAAGGCCGTTGATTTTAACCACTATTATGTTTTATGCCGCGCTAGTGATGGGCATGTTTATGCTAAATTTGTTGGTTCTTCTTATGGGTACATTGAGTGGTCTATTTGGGTTCCTAAGACCCTTGTTACTAACATGAAAGGATCCTTGAAATAATGGGTACCTAAATCCAAACATTGATCTATTGGAGGGG
This sequence comes from Hordeum marinum, assembly GCA_022496015.1. Classification (NCBI taxonomy): domain Eukaryota; kingdom Viridiplantae; phylum Streptophyta; class Magnoliopsida; order Poales; family Poaceae; genus Hordeum; species Hordeum marinum. The sequence continues at coordinate 135,861,850 of CM039677.1, read as the reverse complement.
TTTGCTTCCGGAGGAGTGTCACGGTTGCTTGATAGCGGAGCAACAAATCATATGATCAGAAGCAAGGACTTGGTGGTAGACACCGTGGCCCTTTTGTGGAGCAAGTCTCTTAAAGTAGCCTTTGTTGGGCATGTTGAGAACAATCTCTATGTGGTTAACTTCTCGGGTCGACCCATTAAGACCGTGACTTGCCTAATGTATAAAGTTAATGTGGGATGGCTTTGGCAACGCCGGCTAGCCCATGTCAATGTGATATCTTTGCAAAGTCTTCTCAAAGGGGATCATGTTTTTGGACTAACAAATGTGAGTTTTGCCAAAGATCATTCTTGCAGTGCTTGTATTCAAGGAAAGCTACATGAGATGGCTCACCGACTCACGACTACCATCTATTTGAAGAGGCCCTTGGAGCTCCTTCACATGGATATCTTTGGTCCTCCATCCTTCGATAGTCTTGGCAGAAGAAAGTATTGCTTGGTGATTGTGGACGACTACTCAAGATACACTTGGGTATACTTCTTCAAGAGGAAGAGTGAGACTCAACAAACTGTCATTGACTTTGCCAATGAAGCTCAACGTCAACTTGAGGCAAAGGTTTTAATGATAAGGAGTGACAATGGCTCCGAGTTCATGAATTACACCTTGAATGAGTTCCTTAGTGATGAGGGGATTGATGTCTACTATGCAACCTTCTTCTTGTAGACTTGTGTTGGGCCTCCAAGCACAGAGTTTTCTAGGACAGTAGCAAATTTTCCTCAAGTGGATGACCTAAGATTTATAAATCCGTGGGAGCCACACGATGAAGATGGTCTCTCTCAAACAACACTGCAACCAAATAACAAAGAGTCTCTTGTGTCCCCAACACACCCAATACAATGGTAAATTGTATAGGTGCACTAGTCCGACGAAGAGATGGTGATACAAATTTAATATGGATGGTAGCTGTAGGTTTTTGTAATCTGAAAATATAAAAACAGCATGGTAACAAATAACAAAAGTGAGAAAAAACGGTATTACAATGCTTGGAAACAAGGCCTAGGGTTCATACTTTCACTAGTGCACGTTCTCTCAACAATACAAACATAGTTGAATCACATGTAAATCCCTCACGTGCAACAAAGAGTTCACTCCAAAGTCGCAAATAGTCGAGAACAAACGAACAAATTATTGTAGGGTATGAAACCACCTCAAAGTTATCTTTTCCGACCAATCTTATGAGCTATCCCTATAAGTGTCACGACCAGCACTAGAGTTCGTACTAAAATAACACCTAAAGAAACACATCAAGCAAAACCCTAATGTCACCTAGATACTCCAATTTCACCACGAGTACCCATGGGCTTGATTATATGACATGCATCACAAAATTTCAGATTCATCATGTTCAAGCCAACACAAAGAACTTCAAAGAGTGCCCCAAAGTTTCTACCGGAGAGTCTAGACAAAAACATGTGCCAACCCCTATGAATAGATTGCCAAGGTCACGTAAACCCGTAAGTTGATCACCAAAACATACATCAAGTGGATCAATAGAACATCCCATTGTCACCGCGGATATCCCATCGCAAGACATACATCAAGTGTTCTCAAAGCCTTAAAGACCAAATCCGATAAGAAAGCTTCAAAGGGAAAACTCAATTCGTACCAAGAAGATAGAGAGGGGAAAACTCCATATGATTCATCTATATCAATAAAGCTCATGGTACATCAAGATCGTGTCATCTCAAGAACATGAGAGAGAGATCAAACACATAACTACTGGTACGTACCCTCAGCCCCGAGGGTGAACTACTCCATCCTCGTCATCGGGTAGGTAAATGATAAAATAAATAATTCATGCTCGTCCTCGGGTAGGTAAATTATAAAAGAAATAATTTATGAAGTATGAATGCTAGCATAGTGCACAAATGTGATCAATGATAGTTCCAACCACTTTTTCTAGCATCATTATATATCATAAACAGTAGCTCATCTCATAAAACTTCTCATGATGAAATAACAAGCTATTCACATGTTGCAGTATAGATCAGAAAGTTTCTCGAAAACTAACAAACTATGCTTTCAATCACCAAACAATTACAATTCATCTTATTTCCAGGAATGGTCTATGTAAGAGCTTTGATTTAGCAAATTCCACATACTCAACTATCATATAGTCTTCCATGATTGCTAACTCCCAAAGCATATTTTTAGAGCAAATGGCATTTGTCAAACACAGAGAAAGATAGGGTCTTAATGTTTTGCCTCCCAACTTATTTATCATATAGAAAATTGTCAACAATAATAATTCATGATCAAATATATTTGAATGGATATATATGTCTAGATCATTCCCCAACACATGACGCTTGCCAAGAGAAAAAGGCAAAATATAGGAAGTGGTGAAGACCACCATGACTATTGTATAGAGGTAAGTACTACAAAGTAAAAGATAGGCCCTTCGTAGAGGGAATCATTTATTTGAAAAGGTGCCAGAGCTCAAGCTTTTAAAACAGAGTTGAATAATAATTTTGAGCGGTATGCTTTCATTGTCAACATAACAACCGAGCAATCTTGGTATCTTCCATGCTAGATACATTATAGGCGGTTCCCAAAAAGAATGGTAAAGTTTTTACTCCCCCCACCAATCAATCACACTCCACGGTGAGCCGAATCCACGGGTACCGTCAATACAAAAAACAATCCTAGGGGAGTTTTGTTTCATTATATTTTGATTTCATTTTCTAGCATGGAACTGGGCATCCCGAATGCCAGCCACTTTCTCGTGAATGATATTGAATCGACACATATTGTGAGAATAACCCACCTAGCATGGAAGATACTGACAGCCCCTAGTCATTATATGAGCGATTTGGGCATACAAAACAGAATATTATTTGAAGGTTTAGAGTTTGGCACATGCAAATTTACTTGGAACGGCGGGTAAATACCGCATATAGGTAGGTATGGTGGACTCATATGGAACAACTTTGGGTTTAAGGGTGTTTGGATGCACAAGTAGTATTTCTACTTGGTGCGAAATTTTTGGCTAGTTTGAGCGGGAAACAAGCACCACATGTTGGAGGATCCATAACAATATAACGTCTATGCAAATATACCCAAACATAACTCATTACGTTGTCTTCCTTGTCCAACTTCAAGTAATTTGCTCAAGTTTTAAAATAACTAATGGGGCTCACAATCATAGAAGATGTCCAAGATAGTATACTTATATGTGAAATCTCTCTTCCTTCAATATTCTTTCATGAGTTGTTCAGGTGACCAATGCGGTGCTTGCTAACTTTCAATAAATTTTACCACCTATACTTCTTATGTGATAAGTAATTACTCCCCATGGGATAAGCATATAAAACATATATAATTTCAGATTTATGACGTTCAGTTCATTCAACCATTTACTCATAGGATATAAGTGAAGCACGAGAGTAAATGACAAAACTACTCCAAAACATATAGGTAAAGATCAATGAGTGCTCAAACAATTAAGTAGCTATGTGAGGACTTTATCTTTCTATCTCAATAAATATTTTCATATCTAAGTATTTTATTTAAAAAGCAAGCAAAAAGGAAAATAACACTCCATGAATAGGACGCATCATGTGATCGAATAAAAATTTAGGCTCAACATAGGCTAACTGATAGTTGACGAAGAGAGGTGGGATGCGTAGCATCCCCAATCTTAGATGATTGAGAGTTTTTGCAATATTTACTTGGTCTGCCTTGTGCATCCCCAGTCTTGAGCTTTCGTATCTTTTTCAATCCTCTCATATCTTGGTTTCACCTATTCTCACAAACTTCATCCACACAAAACTCAAAAAGAACTCGTGAGATAGGTTAGTACACATAAGAACAAATCAACACTTCATGTACTGCCAAGACAAGTTGAAAAATAATTTTAAATCATTATGTACTGTACACTATCATTTTCAAAATTTATATCTACCAATATAGGCTATGGAAACTATACGATAAGTAGATATCAAAACTATGACACCAATCTGTCTAAACAGAACAGTCTGTAGCAATTTATTAAACCAGTGTACTTCTGTAGCTCTAAAAATAATGAAAATTTCGAAAATTCTATAAAATTTATATGAAAACACTTTGTAAAAAATTAAGAAACTTTCCGCTTTCCAGTAAAATACAAAAATTCAAACGCTACAGCAGAAGTTTCTGTTTTTACCCAGCACATTACAAAACATGCAATGCAAGCATCCCAAGGCAATTATTGGAAATTTTTATTGAAAAAAGATTATAAATAACACCTAACAGATAACAATAAAATAAAATGATGATCCAAGCAAAACTCATATTATGTGACGAATAAAAATATAGGTCCAAGTGAGATATACCGATAGTGTTGATGCCGAAAGAGGGGATGCCTTCCAGTGCATCCCCAAGCTTAGACACTTGAATATTCCTTGAATATTACCTTGGGGGTGACTTGTGCATCCCCAATCTTTGGTTCTTGTGAGTCCTTATTTTCCTCATATCGGTTTCTCCCCCAAAACTTGGAAACTTCAATCACACAAAACTTAACGGAACTTCGTGAGAAGGGTTAGTGTAATAAGTAAAGATCATTCACTTCGGTACTGTCAAGACATGATTCATAATTGTTATCACATAATACCTAATGTATTCTATCAGTCCCATAAATTACATCACTGAGTATAAGCTATGGGAATACTAAAACAAGCAAACTATGCATGCAAAACAGAATCTGTCAAAAACAGAACAGTCTATAAAGATCTGAATGATCACTATATTTTTATGATTCTAAAAATTCTAAAAAATTATAAAAACTCAAGGAATTTTCGTATAAATGTTGTGTAAAAATTTCATAATTTTTTGATGCTCCAATAAAATCAGATAACTCGTATACTAGACGCAAAACTTTTTGTTTTTGCACAGAATCAAACAAGCAAGTATCCACACTATCCCAAAGGCTTTACTTGGCACTTTATTGAAATAAAAGACACAAAACATGATTAATACAGTATATTAATCATGTTAACACATAATAAAATAAATTAAAAGTGTTGGGTTGTCTCCCAACAAGCGATTTTCTTTAATGCCTTTTAGCTAGGCATGATGATTTCAATGATCCTCGTATAGGAATAGTAGTTGTAGCATGCAAGACAGCATCATGAATCACATGGCAAGCACATTTAAGTCTAACCCACTTCCTATGCATAGGGATTTTGTGAGCAAAAAATTCATGGGAACAAGAATCATCTAGCATAGGAAGTCAAAACAAGCATAACTTCAAAACTTTGAACACATAGAGAGGAAACTTGATATTATTGCAATTACTACAAGCATATGTTCCTCCCTCATAATAATTTTCAGTAGCATCATGAAGTAATTCCACAATATAACTATCACATAAAGCATTATCTTCATGATCCACAAGCATAGAAAATTTGTCACTCTCCACATAAACAATTTTCTTTTCATTCATAATAGTGGGAGCAAACTCAACAAAATAACTATCATGAGATACTTGATTGACATAACCACATTGAATATTAAAATCATGATGACAAGTTTCATGGTTACTATCAGTCTTTATAGCATACATGTCATCATCATAATCATCATAGATAGTAGGCATGGCATTATCATAAGAAATTTGCTCATCAAAACTTGGGGGACTAAAAATATCATCTTCATCAAACATAGCATCACCAAGCTTGTGGCTTTGCATATCATTAGAATCATGGATACTCAGAGAATTAATACTACAAATATTGCAATCGTACTCATCATTAAAGGGATTCTCATTAAGTATTTTCATAAATTCCTCCTCTACCAATTGAGCACAATTTTCCAAACCATCATTTTCACGAAAGACATTATAAAGATGAAGCATATGAGGCAACCTCAATTCCATTTTTGGTAGTTTTCTTTTATGAAACCAAACTAGTGAATAAGCAAGAAAATAAAAGATTTAATTGCAATATCTAATGATATACCTTGAACCCCTCACCTCCCCGGCAACGACGCCAGAAAAGAGCTTGATGTCTAGTACACAACCTACTTCTTGTAGACTCATGTTGGGCCTCCAAGCGCAGAGTTTGTAGGACAGTAGAAAATTTCCCTCAAGTGGGTGACCTAAGGTTTATCAATATGTGGGAGTCATAGGATGAAGATGGTCTCTCTCAAACAACACTGCAACCAAATAACAAAGAGTCTCTTGTGTCCCCAACACACCCAATACAATGGTAAATTGTATAGGTGCACTAGTTCGACGAAGAGATGGTCATACAAGTGTAATATGGATGGTAGATATATGTTTTTGTAATCTGAAAATATAAAAAAAAGCAAGGTAACAAATAAAAAAACTAAGCATGTTCTCTCAACAATACTGACATAGTTGAATCACATGTAAATCCCTCACGAGCGACAAAGAGTTCACTCTCCAAAGTCACAAATAGCGGAGAACAAACGAAGAAATTATTGTAGGGTACGAAACCACCTCAAAGTTATCTTTTCCGATCAATCTAATGAGCTATCCCTATAAGTGTCACGAACAGCCCTAGAGTTCGTACTAAAATAACACCTTAAGAAACACATCAACCAAAACCCTAATGTCACCTAGATACTCCAATGTCACCACGAGTACCCATGGGCTTGTGTATACGATATACATCACACAATTTCAGATTCATCATGTTCAATCCAACACAAAGAACTTCAAAGAGTGCCCCAGAGTTTGTACAAGAGAGTCAAGACAAAAATATGTGCCAACCCCTATGCATAAATTCCCAAGGTCACGGAACCCGCAAGTTGATCACCAAAACATACATCAAGTGGATCAATAGAACATCCCATTGTCACCACGGATATCCCATCGCAAGATATACATCAAGTGTTCTCAAATCCTTAAAGAAACAATCCAATAAGAAAACTTCAAAGGGAAAACTTAGTTCATCACAAGAAGATAGAGAGGTGAAAACTCCATATGATTCATCTATATCAATAAAGCTCGCAGTTCATCAAGATCGTGCCATCTCAAGAACACGAGAGCGAGAGAGAGATCAAGCACATAGATACTGGTACGTACCCTCAGCCCCAAGGGTGAACTACTCCCTCCTCATCATGGAGACCGCCGGGATGATGAAGATGGCCTCCGATGATGGTTTCCCCCTCTGGCAGGGTGCCGGAACGGGCTCCCGATTGGTTTTTCGTGGCTATTGAGTCTTGCAACGGCGGAACTCCTGGTCTTGGTTTCTTTCTGGGGGTTTCTGGATTTATTGGAGTACTTGGCGTTGGAATAATGTCAAGGAGACTCCCGAGGGGCCCACAAGCCAGGGGGCTCGGCCTAGGGGGGACGCCCTGGTGGCTTGTGGATGCCTTGGGACTCCTCTTCGATATCTTTTCGCTCCGATATTTTTTATATTTTCCAAAAATATTCTCCGTAAATTTTCAGCACATTTCAAGAGCTTTTATATCTACACAAAAATGACACCATGACAGTCCGGGTTAGTTCTAATAAAATCGCACCAAAATCATATAGAATTATTGTAAACATGGCATGAGTACTTCATAAATGTATAGATACGTTGGAGACGTATCAGCATCCCAAAGCTTAATTCTTGATCGTCCTCGAGTAGGTAAATGATAACAGAAATAATTTATGAAGTGTGAATGCTATCATAGTGCATAAATTTGATTAATGATAGTTTCGAACACTTTTTCTAGCATCATTATATATCATAATCATCTCATACACTTCTCATGATGAAGTAACAAGCTATTCACATGTTGAAATATAGACCATAAAGTTTCTTGAAAACTAACAAACTATGCTTTCAGTAACCAAGAAATTACAATTCATCTTATTTTTAGGAAGGGTCTATGTAAGAGCTTTGATTTAGAAAATTCCACATACTCAACCATCATATAGTCTTCCATGTTTTCTAACACTCAAAGCATATTTTTAGAGTAAATGGCATCCGTCGAACACAGGGAAAGATAGGGGCTTAAAGTTTCGCCTCCCAACTTATTTATCATATAGATAATTGTCAACAATAATAACTCATGATCGAATATATTTGAATGGAAATATATGCTTGGATCTTTCCCCACCACATGATGCTTGCCAAGATAAAAAGGGGAAATATAGGAAGTGGTGAAGATCATGATGACTCTTGTATAAAGGCAAGTACTAGAAAGTAAAAGATAGGCCCTACATAGAGGGAAGCATTGATTTGCAGAGGTCCGAGAGCTTGAGCTTTTAAAATAGAGATGAATAATAATTTTGACCGGCATGCTTTCATTGTCAACATAACAACCGAGAGATCTCGGTATCGTTCATGCTAGAAACATTATAGGCGGTTCCCAAAAAGATTGGTAAAGTTTTTTACTTCCCCTCCACCAATCAATCACAGTCCACGACAAGCCAAATCCATGGGTACCGTCCATACAAACAACAATCCTGGGGGAGTTTTGTTTCATTATATTTTCATTCAATTTTTGTGCATGGAACTGGGCATCTCGAATACCAGTCACTTTCTCGTGAATGATAGTGAATCAACATATATCGTGAGAATAACCCAACTAGCATGGAAGATACTGACAACCGATAGTCACTATGTGAGCGATTCAGGCATACAAAAGAGAATATTATTTGAAGGTTTAGAGTTTGGCACATGCAAATTTACTTGGAACGGCAGGTAAATACCGCCTATAGGTAGGTATGGTGGACTCATATGGAATAACTTTGGGTTTAAGGGTGTTTGGATGCACAAGTAGTATTTCTACTTGGTGCAAAAGTTTTGGCTACTATGAGGTGGAAGTAAGCACCACATGTTGGAGGATCCATAACAATATAACTTCTATACGAATATACCCAAAAATAACTCATTACATTCTCTTCCGCGTCCAAGTTCAACTAATTTTCTCAAGTTTGATAATAATTAATGGGTATTCACAATCATAGTCCAAGATACTATATTTATATGTGAAATCTCTCTTCCTTCAATATTCTTTCATGAATTGTTCAAGTGACCAATGCGGTGTTTGCTTACTTTCAATAAATTTTACCACCTATACTTCTTATGTGTGAAGTCATTACTCCCCATGGGACAAGCATATAAAACATAAATAATTTCATATTATGATATTCAATTCATTCAACCATTTACTCATAGGATATAAGTGAAGCACAAGAGTAAATGACAAAACTACTTCAAAACATATCAAGTCTAGATCAATGAGTAGTCAAACAATTAAGTAGCTAGGTGAGGACTTTCTCTTTCTCTCTCTCTCTCTCTATCAATAAAGATTTTTAGATCTGAATATTTTAGTTAAACAACAAGCAATAGAAAATAGCACTCCAAGAATTGGACGCATCATGTGAACGAATAAAAAATTATGCTCAACATAGGCTAACCGAAAGTGGACGAAGAGAGGTGGGATGTGTAGCATCCCTAGGCTTAGATGCTTGAGACTTCTTGAAATATTTACCTCGGGTGCCCTGTCCATCCCCAAGCTTGATCTTTCGGATCTTGTTCAATCCTCTCATATCCCGGTTTCACCTATTGTCAAAAACTTCATCCGCACAAAACTCAATAAGAACTCATGAGATAGGTTAGTACACATAAGAACAAATCAACACTTCATGTACTGCCAAGACAAGTTGCACAATGATTCTCAAACATTAGGTACTGTATACAATCATTTCCACAATTTATATCTACCAATATAGGCTATGGAAACTATAGGATAAGTAGATAGCAAAACTACGACAACAATCTGTCCAAACAGAGCAGTCTGTAGCAATCTGTTAAACCAGTGTACTTATGTAACTCAAACAAATAATACTATTTGTTACATGCTATAAAGTTTCACAAACTTTCCACATTCCAGTAAAATATGAAAATTCAAACGCTACAACAGAAGTTTCTGTTTTCACACAGCACATATCAAAAATGCATTTCAAGCATCCTAAAGGAAATTATTGGAATTATTTTTTGAAAAAACATTATAAATAACACCTAATAGAGAAAAATAAAATAAAATGAACCTCCAAGCACAACTCATATTATGTGATGACTAAAAATATAGCTCCAAGTAAGATATACCGATAGTCTGAAGACGAAAGAGGGGATGCCTTCCGGGGCATCCCCAAGCTTAGACACTTGAGTCTTACTTGAATATTACCTTGGGGGTGCCTTGTGAATCCCCAAGATTAGGTTCTTGTCACTCTTTATTCTTCTCATATCGATGTCTCACCCAAAACTTGAAAACTTCAATCACACAAAACTTAACGGAACTTCGTGAGAAGGGTTAGTATAGTAAAGATAAATCATTCACTTAGGTACAGTCACAACAAGATTCATAATTATTACCACATGATACCTACCGTATTCCATCATTGCCACAAATTATATTACTCAATATAAGCTAAAGGAACACTTGAAACAAGCAAACTATGGATGCAAAAGAGAATCTGTCAAAAACAGAACAGTCTGTAAATCTGAATGATCACAATATTTTCCTTACTATAAAAATTCTGAAAAATTAGGAACACGCAAGTAATTTGTATATAAATGTTGTGTAAAACTGTCAGAATTTTTTGACACTTCTGTAAAATCAGATATTTCATATATTGGACGCAAAACTTTCTGTTTTTGCACAGAATCAAACAAGCAAGTATCCACACTATCCCAAAGGCTTTACTTGGCAGTTTATTGAAGTAAAAGACACAAAACATAATTACTACAGTATATTAATCATGTGAACACGTAAAAACATATGGTAAAAGTGTTGGGTTGTCTCCCAGCAAGCGCTTTCCTTTAATGCCTTTTAGCTAGGCATGATGATTTGAATGATGCTCATATAGGAATAATAATTGAAACATGCAAAAAAGCATCATGAATCTCATGAAAAGAACATTTAAGTCTAACCCACTTCCTATGGATAGGGATTTTGTGAGCAAGCAATTTATGGGAGCAAGAATCAACTAGCATAGGAAGGCAAAACAAGCATAACTTCAAAACCTTGAACACATAGTGAGGAAACTTGATATTGTTGCAATTCCTACAAGCATAAGCTACTCCCTCATAATAATTTTCAATAGCATCATGAAGGAATTCCAAAATATAACCATCACATAAAGCTTTCTTTTCATGATCTACAAGCATAGAAATTTTACTACTCTCCACACAACAAAAATTCTTCTCATGACTAATAGTGGGAGTATCATAGAAGAACTGAATACTAAAAATTAGTTCCACACTAAAAGAGTAATATTCAGTAAAAGGATATTCATAATTGTGAAAAGTATCATAATAGTAACCATCACTCTTTTTCATCGCATACGTATCATCACAATAATCATCATAAGTAGGAGGCATGCAATCATTATAACAAATTTGAACATTCAAAGTAGGGGGAATAAAACGATCATCTTCATTAAGCATAACATCCCCAAGCTTGTGAAAAACATTAATTGCAGCAAATAAATTCTCAAACATGTCATTTTCATCAAATAGAGCATCCCCAAGCTCATGGCTTTGTATATGATAAACATAATCACTCTCATAATTAATGGTATGAATAGCACCAATAGTATAGCAATTTTTATCATGATCCTCCAAGTTGGTGCCATAAATATTTTCAAGATTATAAGAAGTATCATTATGTTCCCAATCATAATTATTACAACAAGCAATAGGCAAAACAAAATCATCCTCAAGTGTATCATCTTCCACAACTATTTTTGATTCATTCTCATGAGGCCTATCAATAATGGGAGCAACATTATTTGGGAGAGATATATCTTTACCTTTACTTTTCTTTCTTTTCTTATTCTTCACCACATTATGAGTGGGTTTATATAATTCGTCCAAGCTTATTTTTGAAGAGGTTGGTTGAATAAAAAGCTCCTCCTTGTTACTTTAGGATATTGGGAAACCTATTCCCCTTCATTAGTATTCTATTTGTTTTCTTGTCTTTAAGTAATTGGCAATATAAGGATTCTCAATGCAATTTACCATGCAATAAATATAGATTTCATTTAGATCAAAATCAATCATTTTCATGAGAACCCAAGCTCGAACATCCTTAGTTTTATGTTTCATTTCTGCATACCCCCAAAATAGACTAAGTTCATTATGATGCTCATTGGTAATGAGGTTATCACAATTTTTGGACATAATTTGATCATGAATAATTCACATTGGAAATTAAAATGACCACTTTTATTGCAAAGTTCATAAGGACGGCGAGAACTATTAAGTCTTTCAGTAGAAACATATAGCCTCTCTTGCAACCATTTAGTTTTTAAATACTTATGCCTCTTACAGAATCTATCTTCCCTTTTAGGCATGTATTCACAAACTCTATGCACCCCACAAAAATTGGCATGCTTATATGAAATCTAATTATCATGACTACTGCAATCATCATTAGTACTATGGATATTCGAAGAATTCATACTAACAACATTGAAATCATGCTCATCACTCAAAGATTTAGTGACAAACATTTTAATAACTTATTCTTCTAACACTTGACCAAAATTTTCCTTTCCATCATTTTCATGAAAGACATTAAAAAGATGAAGCATATGAGGCAACCTCTATTCCATATTATTTTTGTAGTTTTCTTTTATAGACTAAACCAGTGATAAAACAAGAAACTAAAAATTCAATTGCAAAATCTAAAGATATAAATTCAAGCACTCACCTCCCCGGCAACGGCGCTAGAAAAGAGCTTGATGTCTACTATGCAACCTTCTTCTTGCAGACTCGTGTTGGGCCTCCAAGCGTAGAGTTTTGTAGGACAGTAGAAATTTTCCCTCAAGTGGATGACCTAAGGTTTATCAATCCGTGGGAGGCATAGGATGAACATGGTCTCTCTCAAACAACCCTACAACCAAATAACAAAGAGTCTCTTGTGTCCCCAACACACCCAATACAATGGTAAACTATATCAGTGCACTAGTTCGGCGAAGAGATGGTGATACAAGTGTAATATGGATGGTAGAGATAGGTTTTTGGAATCTGAAAATATAAAAAACAGAAAGGTAACTAATGATAAAAGTGAGCACAAATGGTATTCGAATGCTTAGAAACAAGGCCTAGGGTTCATACTTTCACTAGTGCAATTTTTCTCAACACTACTGACATAGTTGAACCATATGTAAATACCTCTCGTGCAACAAAGAGTTCACTCCAAAGTCACAAATAGTGGAGAACTAACGAAGAAATTATTGTAGGGTACGAAACCACCTCAAAGTTGTCTTTTCCGATAAATCTTATGAGCTATCCCTATAAGTGTCACGCATAGGCCTAGAGTTTATACTAAAATAACACCTGAAGACACACATCAACCAAAACCCTAATGTCACCTAGATACTCCAATGTCACCACGAGTACCCATCGGCTTGATTATAAGATATGCATCACACAATTGCATATTCATCATGTTCAATCCAACACATAGAACTTCAAAGAGTTCCCAAAGTTTATACCGGAGATTCAAGAAGAAAACATGTGCCAACCCATATGCATAGATTCCCAAGGTCACGGGACTCGCAAGTTGATCACCTAAACATACATCAAGTGGATCAATAGAACATCCCATTGTCACCACGGATATGCCATTGCGAGACATACATCAAGTGTTCTCAAATCCTTAAAGACTCAATCCGATAAGAAAACTTCAAAGGGGAAACTCAATTCATTACAAGAAGATACAGAGGGGAAAACTCCATATGATTCATCTATATCAATAAAGCCCGCGGTATATCAAGACCGTGCCATCTGAAGAACACGAGAGAGAGATCGAACACATAGATACTGGTACATAATCTCAGCCCTGAGAGTGAACTACTCCCTCCTCGTCATGGAGACCGTAGGGATGATGAAGATAGCCTCCGGTGATGGTTTCCCCCATCGGCAGGGTGCCAGAACGGGCTCCCGATTAGTTTTTCGTGGCTACGGAGGCTTGCGGAGGTGTAAATCGTGATCTAGGTTTCTTTATGGGGGTTTTGGTATTTATAGGATTTTTTGGCGTCGGTCTCACGTCAAGGGGACGCTTGAGGAGTCCACAAGACATAGGGATGCGACCTAGGGGGTGGCCGCGCCTAGTAGGCTTGTGGCCTCCTCGTCCATTTCCTGGCCCAACTCTTCGCTCCAGTATTTCTTATATTTTCCAAAAATATTCTCCGTAATTTTTCAGACCATTTCGAGAACTTTTATTTCTTCACAAAAACAACACCACGGTAGCTCTGCTGAAGACAGCATCAGTCCGTGTTTGTTCTAATAAAATCATACCAAAATCATATAGAATTATTGAAAACATGGCATGAATACTTCATAGATTATAGATACATTGGAGACGTATCAGTGGACAATATACATGTTTAGTGTCATTGGTACTACCGGATCTAACCGGCGGCTGTAGGTGCCCCGTGGTCCTCTCCAGCATGGTACTACCGCTTCGTTAGGAGCAGTACTACTACTCTCGAGCGGTACTACCGTTGTGTTTGTGGTACTTCCGCTCGTGCTACTAAATATTCTTGTTTTCCACTCTTACTCCAGATTTACTCATTCCTTTTCTCGTGGCTTATGCAACTATTTTACATTTGCCTTTCTCCCTTCTTTATTTTTGTTGATGTCAGGTGGTGGTGAGCGACATACGAACCCCTCTCGTAAGAGTGGATCGAAGTGGTTCCACAATCCTAGTGATGAGGGCACCAACCCCAATGCACCCCAAAGCAGAAGGCCAAGTAGCAGGCTACCAAGACCAAGAAAGGTCCATCTTCAGCTGAGATTCCTGTTGAGGAGTTCTGGGCCATTCGCGATCACAATTTGCATGTTCAGCCTTGGGAGCCCAATCTTCGCAACCATCCCTTCTAGACTAAACACCAAGGGTCAATTTATCATGATGTCATTCAACATAAGAAGAACCTCTATGTTCCTCACGTGACGACCATTGATATGGATTATCTCCAGAAGAATGCCCAATACTTTTGGGAGGCTCTTAGCATGTGTGAGAAGCTTGGTATTATCAGTCTGATGCAGTTCAACAAGGACTTTGATGCAGAACTTCTAGCTATGTTCTATGCTAACATTCATCTTGGGGATGATGAAGACCGGACTCTCACTTGGATGACTAACAATCTTCAACTGTCTGCTACCTGGAAGGAGTTCATGGATCTGCTTCGCTTTGAGGATAAGGGGCTCCATACCCCAATCAGCTTTCATCCCCACCAGGCAACAATCTCTACTCACAAGAACCAGCTTTGGCCCTACTCCATGAAGAAGATCTCCTCCACCACAGGCAAGCCCACCTATGTGCTTGAACCATTCCTTGACATCATGCATCGCTTCTTTGGGCATACTCTCTTTGCATGAGTGGGTAACTTGGATCAAGTCCACTCCTTCCTCGTGTATATGCTCCTCTATTGTTAGAACATGAGGTTTGAGTCTGAGTGTGAGCCACTGGATGTCTCTCATGTCATGTGGTCGGAGATTCTCGCTGCTATCTCTGAACCGAAATGTCCTATCTATGGCCCCTATCTAATGCATCTAGTTGAGAGGTCTTGAGAGAATACTTACCCTGCACTTCTATTTGAGTCTGGTGACCTAGTACCTCATGGGGTGGTGCAGCTTCGCCAGAAGAACAAGTGGTCCACTCATGCTACTCCCGAGATGGATCTTCTTGAGGGTGATTCTGATGATGATTACGAGGATGACGATGCTGGCTTTGTGGTTGGGGGAATGGCCGCATCTAGTTCCGTGATTCCTCCAGTTGAGCCATCTTGGGCTAAGAAGCTCAAGGAGTCGATGAAGAAGTTGTTTTGCTTACAGGCTAAGGGTCAGTACAAGGCCCACGTTGCTGAAAAGGAAGCTAAGAATCGACACAAGGCACTTGCACGACATGTGGGTTTGGAGATTCCCAGTGGTTCTGAGGATTCTACCATAGAGCAGGAGGTTTGGGTTTCTAGGCACTACAAGTGGGATGCTGATGTTGTAATGCCTGGCTCTTCTGCTTCGCCCGACATTGCTTCCTACAATCTAGAGTCTGCGGAATATTGAGGTTGGTTCCTTGAGCTACTATCACCTGGATTGTCTTCCTCCTATGTTCTCTTTTTGTTGTCTCAATGCAAAAGAGGGAGATAATGTATGAATTTGCATCTAGTTCTTTTTTTGCCTACTATCTTTGCTCGTGAACTCTTCTCTCACTTGCTTTGGTTTGTGTTATGGGTGTGAGACTCCGTAATATGGTGTGAGCCATATGATATCCTTTTATTATCCCTTGTAATATGTTGTGAGTTGTGCTTATATTGTGCTATATGTATATTCTCACATGTCACTTCTTGCAGGTTATATTCTAGCTTTGCAAGCAGTCTGTGTCTATAAAATATAGGTGGATTGTTGATCCTTGTGTGTGCTCTTTGCATTCCAAAAGCATATCCAAATAGGGTACACATCAAGGGGGAGCCCCGTCTATATTTAAAAAAATGGGGTCTTGCATACTTTCTTCTGATACTTATTTGTGCAAATCCCTAGTTGTCATCAATCCACCAAAAAGGGGGAGATTGTAAGAGCATACTTTTACCCCGGTAGTTTTGGTGATTGATGACAATGTATTTGCATACTAATCGTGTGCGGTAAGCCTTTTAGATAACTTCAACATCTAGCACAAGATGATTCAAGCCCCTCGGTGGATAAAGTAAAGACGAGTTCTGTCCTACGTTTCGTTCTCGGTGGAGTTGAGTCGCAGGTAAACCCTACTATCAAGAGGGGGTCCGTATTGGAAAGGTTTGGGTGGAATCATCACATACACAATCTTGTGCACCCACTCATTCGTCCGCTTCAATGGTGCTTGCATTCCTACCCTGGTCTGTGTCGGAAAGTGGCAAGCGATAGTACCTCTCAAGGGCGTTAGTACTGGCCTAAACTACCGGCTATCCTTCTGTTATGCAGAAGGGTTGTGTGGTAGTTGGGCGGTAGTATCGTCCCGTACTACTGTCTATGATTCTGTTGGGTAGAATGGTAGCATAGTAGTAGAGCGGTAGTAGCAAGCGGTAGTACCGCCCGTGAGCTGTAGTACCGTCGGCTACTACCGGCTACTCTTCTGATCCACTAAACCCCCTACTCTACCTGAGCGGCAGTAGGGTGAGGTACTGCCGCTGCCCAGTGGTAGTACTGCTCCTACAAGCGGTAGTACTGCTCCAGTAGTACTACCCTCTGCATGAATTCAGTCTGGGCAGCTGCCTCAGCCAATCCAGTGGTAGTACCGCTGGTGCGTGGTCTGAGTGGGGGTAACTGTTGGAATTGTCCCCCCGACTATATAAAGAGGGTCTTCTTCTTCAAGAAGACCACCTCTTCTTTCCCCAAGCTCCATTGTTCTCCAAGCTCCATTTTCGCTCGATCTCTCTCCCTAGACAACAAAACTTGTTGATACTCTAGGGTTTGGTTGTGAGGGCCCCGATCTACACTTCCACCAAGAGAAATTTGATTCTCCCACTAATCCATTGTGTATCTTGTTACTCTTGGGTGTTTGAGAACCCTAGACGGTTGAGGTCACCTTGGAGCCACAATCCATTGTCGTGAAGCTCCGTGGCGTTGTTGGGGGCATCCAATTAAGTTGTGGAGATTGCCCCAACCTTGTTTGTAAAGGTTCGGTTGCAGCCTTCAAGTCCACCACTAGTGGAATCCTGGCATCTTGCATTGTCTGAGGCGTGAGGAGAATACGATGGACCTAGTGGCTTCTTGGTGAGCAATGTGCCATCATACCAGTCCAATAGAGACATAGTTCCCCTTAGACGGATGGAACTTCAGTAACACATCTTGGTATCCAATGGTTCAACTTGTGGTTATTTCTTTCCTTTACTTTGTGCATGCTTATACCTTGTTGTTGTTGTTCCTAGCATCATATAGCTTTCTAAAGTCAACCTTTTATTGCTAAACCTAATTTGTTAAGAAAAGCTTAAAAATTGGTAGTTCCCTATTCACCCCCCGTGTAGTCAACCATATCGATCCTTTCACCTTGCACTATTAAAAAGAATTATGTTAAAACTGCTTTTTTGTGATTTAGGGGCCGGTGTTAGTGTTATGCCTTTCTCCCTTTATAAAATACTTGAACAGAGTAAACTCACACCTATAGAGATATCTTTCCATATGGCCGATAAATCCACTGGTTTACTTATTGGAATTTGTGAGGATATTCCCGTCGTGGTTGCAAATGTTACTATCTTAACAGACTTTGTTATCCTTGATATGCCAGAGGACGACAATATGTCGATCATCCTTGGTAGACCTTTTCTAAATATGTGGGGATGTTATAGATTGTAATAAAAGAAAGGTTACCTTTCATATCAATGGCAAGCAACATACAATGCATTTTCTGAGGAAGCAAACTTTGGTTAATAATATTAATGTCATTGATCCTATTCCCACGGTTACCATTGGAGATATTACAGTTCCTCTACCCACTGCCAAGAATAAGAAATATTACAATCTTATTGTTGGGGAGATACAAGTCCTAATTGAGGTAACCTAGTGACATATAGAGATTCTTCGATTTCATGTTAATCGGAAACATTTATTAATAAGACTTGATCAACCTTGTTAATGAACCCTTTTCGAAAGACATGAGATTGATGAATTTAATATTCACAACTCTTTGTATCACAACATCACTCGGATTTATTATGAGAAGGACAAACTACACTTGAGGTGTCTTATGTGTAAAACTTGTGAAGCAGTTCCGCATTCCAAGTTCGAGGTTCTTCCACACCATTCTTGATGTTGTACAGTCGGTAGTCTTTGTTGTGTAGGACCTTGAGATCATGAATGGGCCTTGCCATAGAGGCACCGTCTTATGGGGTCTCTGTTGATCCAATCAGAGACAGGTCTCCTTCTTGAAAAGCTTGGCCTCTGACTCGTCTGTTGTGGTAGCGCCTCAAATCTTGTTGATAGAGCGTGGGTCTGCTGAGGGCTAACTCTCTTTCCTATTCCAAAAGGTCTAGACCATCTTGACTTATGGCTTCAGCTTCAGCTTCATCATATTGTTCCACTCCGGGGGAATTGTGCTGGAGATCACACGGCAGCACGGCTTCTGACCCGTATACCATGAAGAATGGAATTTGCTACGTAGAGCGATTAGGAGTTGTCAGTAGGCCCCATAGTACGGTTGGTATCTCTTCAACCCAATCTTCCGCAACACACTTTAAGTCCCTCAACAATCGGGGTTTCAGTCCTTGGAGAATCATCCCGTTTGCCCGTTCTGCTTGCCCATTCGATTGAGGGTGAGCCACAGAGGCATAGTTAACCCGGGTGCCTTGGGAAAAGCAGAACTCATGGAACTCGTCCGAGTCAAAGTTTTTTCCGTTTTCCATGATGATATCGTGCGGCACACCGAATCTGAAGATAATCTGTCGAATGAAACTGACGGTAGTGGCTGCGTCCAAACTCTTGACGGGTTTCACTTCAACCCACTTGGTGCACTTATCGACCGCCACAAGGATGTGGGTGAATCCACTCGTTCTATTCCATGGGGGTCCGATCATGTCGAGGCCCCACACGACAAATGGCCAAGTGAGTGGGATCATCTTCAACGTGGAAGCAGGTTTGTGGGTTTTGTTCTTATATAATTAGCATCTGACACACAGATCAACCAGTTCTCTAGCAGCTTCATTGGCTCGGGTGCAATAAAAACCCGCTCGGAAAGTCTTGGCAACCAGTGTCCGAGAGGACGTGTGATGGCCACAAGCTCCCAAGTGAGTATCATGTAGGATCTGCAGTCCTTCTTCCTGGGAGATACAATTCTGAGTGACCCCTTTGGTGCTTTTCTTGTACGATTGATCTACCAAGACTTCAGTGATTTGGCACACCTCTTCTTTGTCTTTAGGGAGTTCTTATCGGAGCAAGTATGACAAATAAGGTTGCGTCCACTCGGGAGTGATTACGAGCATTTCATGGACTAAGTCGACCACGACTGGGACGTCAACCTCAATCGGATTCGATTGTCCGACTGCTTGTGGGGGCTCCTCTGTGAAAGGATCTTCTGCGATTGTAGGGGCGTGCAGATGTTCGAGGAATATGTCCTTGGGAATGCCCACCGAGTGGATTCAATTTTAGCCAGGTCGTTAGCTGCCTGATTTTTTGCGCGAGGGATGTGATGCAGCTCCAAACGCTCAAAATTTGTGTGTATCTTTCTAACTGTGTTGCAGTAACCAGTCATAGCTGGGCTCCGAATATCCCATTCTTTCATCACTTGATTGAAAACGAGGTCTGAATCGCCGTAGACCATCAAAAATGAATGCCGAGTGAGATGGCCATTCAGAGCCCATACAGGAGGGCTTTGTACCCAGCCTCATTATTTGATGAGTCGAAATGGATTTGGAGAACATAATCCAGTCGGTCTCCTTTGGGACAAATGAGAACAATGCCAACCCTGAGCCATTGAGCATTTTGGATCCGTCAAAGAACATGGTCCAATGCTCGGGGACACTCAGGATCAGCTTCTCTTGTTCAATCCACTCGTCTAGGAAGTCAACCAATACTTGGGATTTTATTGCTTTCTTAGATTCAAACTTTATCTCCAACTGAAGGAGCTCGATTGCCCATTTCGCCACTCGTCCTGCTGCATATGTAGGATGACCGTGACCGACTGATCTTGGAAGTAATAAACCACCTTTTTTATATTCAGGTAAATACCATAGACCTACTTTTGATAGTGCGGGTATCTCTGCTTGGAGGGGGTCAATACTTCCGAGATATAATAAACAGGTCTTTGAACTTTGATTGCTTTTCTTGGCTCTTCTCCCTCGACTGTATGGACGGTGCTCACCACTTGGTTAGTAGCTATGATGTACAGGAGTAAGGGTTCCTGGCTGCCCGAAGCAACTAACACCGGGTGGGTGGAAAGCAACACCTTGAGTTCTTCAAACGCGGCTTGTGCTTCAGAAGTCCACTCAAACTTATCAGACTTTTTCATCAATCGGTAGAGAGGTAGAGCCTGCTCACCGAGTCTTGAGATGAATTGACTCTGGGCCGCAAGGCAACCCGTTAGCCTTTGTACATCATGTAGGTGTGCTAGTTGCTTCATTCGGACTATGGCGCCAATCTTGTTTGGATTGGGACAAATTCCTCGTTCGGAAACGAGAAAGCCGATCAACTTTCCTACTGGCACTCCAAATGTGCATTTGGTTGGATTCAACATTATACCAAAATGTTGTAAGTTTGCGAAGGTTTCAACGAGGTCAGCTAGGAGGTCGGAACCTTTCCTAGACTTGACTACAATATCATCCATGTAAGCTTCCACGTTTCGATTGATTTGCCTTTGCAAGAATTTTTGGATCATACACTGGAAAGTGGCAGCCGCGTTCTTCAGAACAAATGGCATCGTGACATAAAAAAACATGTGAATGGGGTGATGAAGGGGGCCCATACATTCGGATCTGATGGTATCCAGAGTACGCATCTAGGAACGACAGGCGTTCACATCCGGTAGTAGAGTCTACTATTTGATATATCCGTGGTAGAGGGAAATGACCCTTTAGTCATGCCCAATTGAGGTGCTTGAAGTCAATACACATTAGGAGCGATTTGTCCTTCTTGGGCACCAGAACGACATTTGCGAGCCACTCAGAGTGGTATACTTCGCGAATGAACTCAGCAGCTAAGCGCCAAGCTATTTCCTCACCAATCTCTTTGCGCTTCTCGACGGAGGATCGGCACAAATATTCTTTGAGTGGTTTAACTTTGGGATCGGTTCGGAGTCGATGCTCACGCAGTTCCCTGGGTACACCGGGCATGTCAGATGGCTTCCATGCGAAGATATCCCAGTTCTCAGGAGGAACTGAATAATCTCGGTTTCCTATTTCTCCCCGAGTGACGTGGAGATGTTCGTCGATGCGGCACTTGGGTCAGTCGGGTCAACATGGTAGTGCTTGGTCTCACCAGCCGATTGGAAAGCCAACTTGGAAGTGGGCCGTTTCGACCTAAGCAAATCAGTCGTGTCCACTTCTTTCTTGTATCCTTCAAGCTCAACCGTGATTATCTGTTCCTTGGTGATCTTGGAACCGTGTTGAAGGCACTCTTCGGCTATCACTAGGTCACCTGTCACTGTGATTACGCCATTCGGCCCAGACAGCTTCAACTTGAGATACACGTAACAGGGTCTGGCCATGAAACGTGCATAGGTAGGCCTGTCCTAGATGGCACGATCGGCACTGCGAAAATCTACCACCTCGAAGTTTAACCGTTCCTTTCGGAAGTTCTTCTCACTTTTCCCGAAAACCACATCCAGGGATATCTGGCCGAGTGACTCTACCTTCTTTCCAGGGACAATCCCATGGAAATGCATATTGCTCTTGCTCAACTTGGACATCAGGATGCCCATCGCCTCGAGCGTGTCAGCATAGATTAAGTTCAGTTTGCTGCCTCCATCCATCAGGACCATATCCAGTCGGACGCCGTTTACGACCGGATCAATGACCAATGTCTGCCTCCCGGGAGTGGCTATCTGGGGCGAATGGTTCGGTTGATCAAACGTAATCGGAGTCTTTGTCTAGTTGATGTGTTTAGAGGCAGTCAGAATTGCCATGTTGACCGCCCGATTGACAACCTTCAACCATCGCTTACTTTCGACATCCACAAAAATAATCATTACCTTATCAGCTGATGGGTATTCTGGAGAATGCTCTTCTTCATCAGCATCGTCTTTATCTTCCATGGGCGCTTTGTCCATTGCTTGCTTGAGTAGGCGACATTCCCGAGTGGTATGCTTCGGGAGCACAACGTTGCCTTCTTCATCTGTCTTGGTATGAACTTGGCAAGGTTGATCAAGAATATCAGGTTTAGAGTTGGAAATTTTCCTAAGAGTCCACTCTTTCTTCTTTTTCTTTGGCATTGGCTTGCCCTAGCCCTATCCGGACACGGCCGCAACCTCTGCCATGCTAGGAGGATTAGCCTTCCACTTCTTCTGCTACTTTTTCCCTGCATTGCCCCCTGATTGAGGGGCATCGCCTGTACGTCCTTTGCTGCTATGGAGGCAGTCTTCTTCCTTGCCTTTGGTGTACTTGTTTGCTATCTCCATGGGCCGACTGAGGGACAGGTCCCCGGACCGACCAAACTTAAGAATCAATTGTCAATACTGAGTGCCAGCCTAGAAGGCGCACATGGCCTGATGATCGATTATGTTTTCCACGGTCTTATGCAATGTGGTCTAGGGCTGGATTTACTCACGGAGAGTTTTGTTGCTTTTCTAGACGCAATGCTGCACATCCGTTAGCCCACCTGGGTGTTTTCATATGCCCTTGAAGTTCTTGACGAACATTTTGACTAGATCTTCCCAGCAATATATACAACTCGCGGGCAATTACTTCAGCCATGCGCATGCCGGCCCTTCCAACATGAGGGGAAAGTGCTTCATCGCAATGAAGTCATTGCTTCCGCATATATGAATGGCCACTCGGTATTCTTCGAGCTAAGTTTCAAGCTTTGTCTCCTCGTTGAATTTCCCAATCCCCATTGTGAAATGATAATTGGGAGGGATCTCGGCCTCCCGGATGTACCTGCTAAAGCTTCCGAGTCTGGGCGCACCCAACCACTCACTCGGTCTCTGTTGTCTCTATTCCGATCAACAACATGCTGAGTGATGATGGATCTAGCATTGAACTGAGGGGCCTCGGGTAGGGGGTCCCAAAATGTGGGATTGGAGTCGACTGTAATAGGAGACAAAGAGGACAAAGATTTACCCAGGTTCGGGCCCTACTATGGAGGTAATACGCTACGTCCTGCTTGGTTGTATTGATGATGTGGGGGGTTACAGAGTTGATCTACCTCGAGATCGAATAGCTAACCCTAGATGAGTTGTTCTATCTCTATACCCTAAAACCCTCTGGCTTATATAGATGTGGAGGATGCCTAGGGTTCACACAAGTTTGGTTACATGCCGAAGAGATAAACAAGCCTATTTGCTACATCAAACGTGGAGAGCAAGCCATGCTTCCCGAAGCTTCCATCTTGGAGACTGGGCCCTCAAATCTTCTAGTGTTCGGTAAGTAGCCCATATAGTCCGGCCCATAAGAATAGGACGGCTCCCTAAGGACCCCTTAATCCAGGACTCCCTCAGTAGCCCCCAAACTTGCCTCCAATGCCAAGGGTCTTTAGCTCTAATTGCTTCATGAACAAAGTCTTCCGCTTGCGAGCTAAGTTCCTTCCGCCGAACAGAATTCGGCCTCAGATGACAAATAGCTTCCGAATGGTGACGCATCCGAATACTATGAAATAAGTTGGATTTGGAGGGAAAATGACAAGGAAGAAAAGATAATGTTCCCTAATGACCTCTTTGACGAATGGTCACGGCCCACCATGACCGCTAGGCCAGTTATAGGGACTCGATGTGCGGTTCGAGGCCGTTCCATTAGCACAATCTATCAACACGTAGATCGTGTTCTGTTTCACACGGGATATGTTTAATCATGCATGCGCAACTGTGCACACGTCTCGGTAAGTGGAGGGATCGGCGGTGCGATAGAGGGGGATCAAACGGTAAGCCTCATAAAAGGGAAAGAAAACCCCTGTGGCTACTCACGCTCTCCATCTGCTTCCGTTGCCTCCCATTCCCCTGATCCTCCGACGCCCAGATCTAAATCTTTTGCCTCCCCTTCCGAGCTCACCAATGTAGGGCTCCGGCTCTGATACCTCCCCACCGACATCCCTCACCGCACGGCGGAGGAGGGCCAAGTGATCCCCACCCCCAAGCCAGGAAAAAGGGTGGTGTTCATCCGCCACTTCATTAGGGGGCTGAGCTTTCCCCTCCACCCCTTTGTCAGGGGGCTGATGTTCTTCTAAGGCCTCGACTTCCACGACCACCCGCCAAACTCCATGATGCACATCTCGGCATTCATCCTTGTCTGCGAGGCCTTCTTGCGCATCGAGCCACACTTCAGGCTCTAGCTTCAAGTGTTCAACATCAAGCCCAAGTGTATCGGCGACAAGCACGCAGGTTGCGGCGGGGCCATCATCGGCAAGCTGACCCATGTCGGGTGGCCGTCGGGCACCCTTATCGACACCATCAAGGGGTGGCAGAAGGAGTCGTTCTACGTCACTGAACCACAAGAAGAAGGTTTGTATCCCTCCAGCGCATTCAGATCCGGTCCCCCCACCAGACTGGCTTCACGGATCGAAAAGGGTCTCGTTTGGGGACCGGGCAAGGAGGTGAGCGACCTGTAGAAGCGCATACGCTCCGTTGTAGAGGAGGGCACCAAGTTGACCGATGTGGTCTAGGTGATGCTCCGAAGACGCATCCTCTCCTGCCAGCGCCGGGACACTCGCCTGTGGGCTCGTGATCTTGACGCCAAGCCCACATTCCGAAATCTCTTTCGCACTACGCAGGAGAAGTTGTGGAAGGCGCTCTTCAAATCACAGAAGAGATGGCCATCCGAGGAGGAGGACAACGACCTGCACGCCGCCTAGCCCGAATCCGAGGTACAATACACCCTATCTAGGTCATGTTCATTACATAAGGAGATCTCATAACCCCTTATCCGATCTGTCTTTGCACAGATGGCTGAAGAAAGCATATAGATTAAATTGCACCTCTGGAGGGTTGTTCCTACTCAGGAAATGAAAACCTTGCACAAAGGAATTTGAGAGGATTTGGAACCGGTCACACGTATCTGCAAGGAAGTTGGTCATCCCAGCATTCTCAATGAATTGAGAAAATTCTTGATAGAAACCGGCTTCCTCCATAAAGGGAGTATGTGGCTGTTCACACGGCCGCACTTCCTCCTTCCTTGGAATGTGGAGGTCACTACCATACAATCCCCCAATAACTCCCTTAGCATTCTTCTTGCAGTATTACTTCCTAAAGAAATTCATCATATTTTGTACAAATAAAATTCTGAAAATTTTAGTGACACAAAATTTTGTTAACCAAACTAAATAAGATTGATAGCAACTACTCCTAGGGATGCGTAGAGGCCATATCAAGCATTCAACTTACTTAGAACTCTAAGAATTCAACATGCAAACTCATTTGAAACAACACCAAGAGTAGTTAATTATTCTAAAAATAAACCACTAAATCAAAAACTAATTGGATCAATGGGGGAGTTACATACCAAGAAGCAATCCCCTAAAATAGTTTCGGAAATAGAGCTTCGAGCAAAGAGATCAAAATCCATAGGTTCTTGAGCAAGAACACGAGGGAGAGAGCAATGGTGAATTTGTTTATAGAGGTAAGAGGTGACATGGGCTAAAGGGATATGTGAGGGGACCTACCTAGGGCCCACCCTCTACCAGGTCGTGCCAGGGGGATCTTGCGTGCCCTGGTGCAGGGTGGTCACCAGGTGCACCCCCTATGGTGTTATTTGTTCCAGAGGTTCACAAAACATCAGAAAAAAATCATGTTAAATTTTCAAGTCATTCTGAGAACTTTTATTTTTCGGTCATTTTTTATTGCACGGGGAAAACAAAAAATAGATAGACATGGCATAATTGTTTTATTTAACTAGGAACAATTGAAAACTAAAAGTGGATACAGACAATCGTGCCTACTAAATTGATCAACTTCATACCCCTCAAAAATGATTCATTAGTAAGGTTGATCAAGTCTTATTAACAACCACTTTGAATTAGCATGAAACCGATTTTTTTCCGTAAAACACTAGGTTACCTCAATGGGGATAGGCATATATCCACCGTAATAATATCATATTTTTATTTGATAGTAGGTAGAGGTAATTCAAAGCTTGCAATAATGAGTGTCGAAGAATTTTCAATAACATTCACACCATTCACATGGATTGTTTCTTTGGAAAGTGCACCATATGCTCATTACCATTGATATGAAAAGTGACCTTGATTTTATTGCAATCAATAACAGCCCCTGTAGTATTCAAAAAGGATCTACCAAGGATAATCGACATGTTGTCGTCCTCGGGCATCTCAAGCATAACAAAGTCTGTTAAGATAGTAACATTTGCAACAACAACGGGCACATCCTCACAAATACCGATAGGTATGGCGGTTGATTTATCAGCCATTTGTAATGATATTTCAGTAGGTGTGTGTTTATTCAAATCAGGTCTTTTATATAGGAGAAAGGCATAACACTAACACCAGCTCCCAAATCACACAAAGTAGTTTTGACATAAAAACTTTTAATGGAGCAAGGTATAGTTGGTATTCCAGGATCTCCAAGTTTCTTAGGTACTCCATCCTTAAAAGAATAATTATCAAGCATGGTGGAGGTTTCAACTTCAGGTATCTTGCATTCATTAGTGATGATGTCTTTCATGTACTTAGCATAAGGAGGCACCTTTAAGATATCCGTTAAGCGGGTACACATAAAGGCTGGCCTAATCATTTCAGTAAAGCGTTCAAATTCTTCATCATCCTTTTTCTTAGATGGTTTAGGTGGAGAAGGCATGGGTTTCTGAACCCATGGTTCTTTTTCTGTACCATGTTTTCTAACCACAAAGTCTTTTTTTATCATATCATTTTTTTCAGGTTGTGGGCTATCAAGATCAACAGCAGGTTCTATTTCTACATCATTATCTAGTTCTTTATCATTGCTAGGTTGAGTGTCCTCATGAACATCACTATCATTATCATTATTACTAGGTGGATGTTCATTACCAGATTGAGTTTCAGCATCAGAAATATAAACATCATTATTATCATTATTACTAGGTTCACTAGAAGCATGCACAGTCCTATCATTTTTCTTTTACTTTTTTTTCTTAGAAGGACTAGGTGTATCAACATTAATCCCTGGGAATCTTGTTCAATTCTTTTAGGATGACCTTCAGGATAAAGAGGTTCTTGGGTCATTCTACCTCCTCTAGTCTCCACTCTAATAGCATGATCATTCGTATTATTATTCATTTTATCAAGCAATTCTCTTTGAGATTTAGCAGCTTGTTCTAACTAAGTTTGAGCCATAGAAGCGTGTTTTCCGACACCTCTAACATCATTACTGATTCTAAATAGCAAGTCACTCAAGCGAGCAATTATATCAGAATTATATTTCAAGTGTTTCAGAACATTTTCTTTGAAGTGTTGTTGTTTCATAATGTAGTTATCAAACTCATATAACTATTAACTAGTATGTTTATTGTAAGGGGTATCACCTTCATCAAACTTTAGTGAAGAATTTACCTCTACCGCCTGTGGAGGTGGTGGTGTGTTGAGTCCATGAATTTCTCCAATAGGTGGTATATTCTTAACATCCTCATCTTTAATACCTTTTTACTTCATACATTTCTTTGCCTCTTGCATATCTTCGGGATTAAGAAATAAGACACCCCTATTCTTTAGAGTGGGTTCGGGTTGAGTCCAATCGTCATAATTTTTCAATATATTATTCAATAGTTCCTCAGCATGTTCAACAGTTTGCTCCCTAAAAACACAACCAGCACAGCTATCTAGGAAGTCCCTAGAAGCATAAGTTAGTCCATTATAGAAGATATCAAGTATTTCATTTTTCTTAAGGGGATGATTAGGCAAAGCATAAAGCAATTGGAGAAGCCTCCCCCAAGCTTGTGGGAGACTCTCTTCTTCAATTTGCACAAAGTCAAATATTACTTGTAAGGCGGCTTGTTTCTTATGAGCAGGAAAATATTTTTCAGAGAAGTAGTAAATCATGTCCTGGGGACTACGCACACAACCAGTAGTAAGAGTATTGTACCATATCTTAGCATCACCCTTTAATGAGAATGGAAATAATTTGAGAATATAGTAGTAGCGAATCTTCTCATCATGAGCAAATAGGATGGCTATATCATTCAACTCAGTAAGATGTGCTACCACAGTTTTAGTTTCATAGCCATGAAAAGGATCGGATTCAACAAAAGTGATAAACTCTGGGTCAACAAAGAATTCATAATCCTTATCGGTACCAAAGATAGGTGAAGTAGCAAACTTAGGATCACCTTTTATTTTAGCATTCTGAGTCATCTCTATCCTTACAAGCAAGAATTTCTCTAGCTATCTCTCCACCCAAAGCATAAAGTTCAGGTATCTTAGTCATTTCAAATCTAGGAGAGCTAGGCCTTTTAGGTGTTTCATACTCATCAGATTCCACAGTTTCAACAGTTTCAATGATTTCATTCTCTCTAGCTCTAGCAATTTGTTCATCAATAAATTCACCTAATAGCATAGTATTATCAAGCATGGTACTAGTATCATCATAAGCATCATTCGTAGCAGATGTAGCATCATCAATATCACGATTAATAGCATGTGGTGGTGTTGCAAACTTACTCATAACAGAAGGTGAATCAAGTGCAGAGTGTGATGGTAGTTCCTTACCTCCCCTCACAGTAGAGGCAAAAATCTTGGTTTTGGTATCCTTCAGATTCTTCATAGTGATAAATTGATATAAATCCCAAGTGACTCAACAAATATAGCTATGCTCCCCGGCAACGACACCAAAAAAAGGTCTTGATAACCCACAAGTATTGGGGATCGCAACAGTTTTCGAGGGTAGAGTATTCAACCCAAATTTATAGATTCGACGCCAAGGAATATTTGAGAGTATTAGCAATTGAGTTGTCAATTCAACCACACCAGCAAAGTGATTAGTAGCACAGTAATATGATAGTTTAATAGCAGTAGTAGCAGTAACAGTAGCTGTACTGATTTTCTAACAAGTGCAATAGTAACAACAGTAGTAGTAACTTAGCGAGAACAATAAGTGGAAAGCTTGTAGGCACTGGATAGGTGTATTCATTGGACGATACTCATCATTTAACATTCATAACCTAGGCCAACACAGAACTAGCTCCAGTTTGTCAATGTAATGTAGGCATGTGTTCCGATATAGTCATACGTGCTTATGAAAAAGAACATGCATGGCATATTTTTCCCTACCTCCCGCGGCAGCAGGGTCCATAAGGAAACTAAGGGATATTAAGGCCTCCTTTTAATAGAGAACCGGATTAAAGCATTAGCACTTAGTGAATACATGAACTCCTCAAACTACGTTCTTCATAGTGAAGTATCCCGATTTCTATCTCCCTGGGGTTGATGGATCATAACACGTAATAGGTGCATATGACTAGGCAAGATCGGATGATGAACATAGATATAATGATGATAACATAAATGGTTTAGATCTGAATCATGGCACTTGGGCCCTAGTGACAAGCATTAAGCATGGCAAAGTCATAGCAACATCAATCTTAGAACATAGTGGATACTAGGGATCAAGCCCTAACAAAACTAACTCGATTACATAATGAATCTCATCCAACTACTCACAGACTGTAGATGCACGACACCTATAGGACCGTGAGGATCCCTTCGTGGTTCGACGGGGAGAAGGTATGCGCAAAGAGAAGATCAAATGAACAACACGAAGTGAGGTTTTTACCCAGGTTCTAGCCGTTGACGAGCGTAAAACCCTACTCCTGCTTCGATGTATTATGGGTGTTTTTAGGGTTCTAGCTATGGGAGTGCTATCCACAGCTGCTACGCACGTGAGCTAGGAGGTGGTAGCCCCCAAAAATTCCTATCTCGTAACACCTTGGGCCTCCTTTTATACAACTAAGGGGATCCCCAAAGTGGCGTACGGTGTGTGCACGGGGTGCAAAGTGCTACAGTGCTATCGTACCTAACACTGACGGAGTGACAAAAATGCATTTAATGCTCCGTTAGGTGTCCCTGACCTTCTATCGGATAGGACATGAGCCCATCCCATCTACATTGCTTAGCCTCTTCATCGCCAACGCCTTGACACGTATCCTGGGAGTCAACACCTGGCATCCGCGCTGGCAAGGTGGCGAGGCCTTGCCAAGTGCCCTCCTTGCCGGGGCCCCACAGGCCACTGTCGGCAGGATCTTATCAGGGTTCGAGCCTTGGCCTTCAGTCTTGTGGTTGTTGACTTGAGTGTTCCTTTTGACGTCTTCGTGCTTGCTTCCAGCAGTCCTCCGACAGGCCTTGCTGCGGGTGTGGCTACAACGGCCCGTGCACAGGTAAGCGGTACTAATAGACTTGATCCTTAGTACACCGACAGGAGCCCCCGGGCCTGGGCCACACACAGTTAGAGGCGTTGTTGGGATAGGCCCAAACAATGCACAGGCTCGCATGGCAGGAGTCTGCAGTTGCAATTATTTCTCTTACTTCGCCTCCCCACGATGCGCGTTAAGTGCGCGACGTGGGAGGCATGCGTGGAGCGGTGCTAACGATAGGGTGCTCATGAAGGTATTTACCGTTGATCAGTAAAGAGGCGGCCTGAATTCTTCCACATAAAAAGGACCCGTAGAGGCACTTGCTCATTTACTCCTTGTCTTTTCCAATCTGTAAACTGCCACCGTCTCCTTCCTCGAGCCCAAAGCAGAGCTTCTCCCACTCAACATCCGCCTCCGCCCTCTCCCTGTTCTTAGCCTTCGCCCCCACAGCCACCATGCCGCCCAAGATGAGGAAGGGCAAGGGACCGAAGCCCGCCATCTCGGAGAAAGATCTGGCAAAGATGCGGAAGGAGCATGTCGTCTTCCCTCCGGTGCTCGACAGAAAGGCCTTGAAGGAGTAGTACCAGAGTATGTGGGAGAGGGATACGAATGCGCACTCAGGTACCAGCATGAGCCTAGGTTCTTCCAATGGCGGCCTTGAAAAATTCCCCTTCTTCGTTGGTTATTTTTACTACAGGCTCTATCCCCCATTTTCTGATTTCTTCAGTGACATCATGTATACGTACGGCTTCCATCTCCTGGATTCCATGCCGAATGCCATAACATGGCCATCCGTCTCTGCCCACCTCTGCGAGAACTTTGCTAGGGTCCTTGTTTTGAGTGTTGCCTCATCTTCCAACTAGATCCTTTGGCAGCCTCGTGGACTTCGGCTTCATCCTCCCTTCAGGACGACCTGCCCTCCGTGTAGTGCTGATCCAGAAGGGGTCAGGTTGGGCTTCTACCGGGGACCTCTCCCTATATTTTTCTTCGTGTAATCTGCCCCTAGGGGAGAAAGTCAAATAAAGATGTACTTAGGAAAAGGCAACATCCCGTGTAAATTTTATTCCCTTTAAAATAATGCATGTTACTCTTCTTGTTTGATTTTCCTCTGTATGGTGTACTCCCTACGCTTTATCGGAAACTTGCTGGCGTACGCAACACCACCCTGAGCACTTTGAGGAGTGAATCCTTAGCAGCCTGCTGGCGATGCCTCTGTCGGCAAGATATCTTGACATTCTCAGTGCAGCCTCTTAACCTGTTGAGCGGACTCAAAATAGAGTAAGGGCGCGACCAATCATGACAAGTTACCTTGACGTTCCTAGTGCAGCCACTCAAACTATTGAGCGGACTCGAAAGGGAACAAGGGCGCAACCAATCACGGCAAGGTTCCCTCACGTGCAGGTTTTCCATACAAAAGTGAAAATCATCCAAGGAAAAAATAACCTCATAGTAAAAGTTTACTTAGAGTTTTGCAACTTATCTTTTTATTGTTGTACTGCTTCCCGCAAGGTGCCAACTTCAAACATCGCCCGTAGGTCCCCACACCATCGCTTCCCCCCGGCAAACTTACGCGCGAGGGAACCTTCTTCCTTTAAGAAAGAGAAACAAGAGAAATAGAGGTATGGAACCTTGGCGTAATGCAACATCTTAGATAAACATGCATGTAAAAAAACATGGGAATCAACAAGAGTTGCAAGATGCCTGATCTTATTCAACTATGCACAGGGTCTGCGCCTGGCTTTGTACAAAGGATGACATGCCCTTCTGGCAAGACTTGTACAAAAGGTGGTTGCCGGGGGGGGGGGGGGGAGACAATCGCGACTTATGGATAGAACTTATGAAGAAGTTTGATGTTCCAGGAGTTGCTCACTGGGATGCCATCTTCGGTCTCCAAGTAGACTGCGCTAGGCCCGGTGAGTCACACTACCCGATAAGGGCCTTCCCACTTTGGCGTCAACTTGTTTGAATTCTTGGCCGACTGAACGCACCGAAGAACAGGTCGCCTTCCTCAAGACTCCGGGCATGAACTTTGCGGCTATGGTAGTGGCACAAAGCTTGTTGGTAGCATGCAGCTCACACAGCAACCCGAAGACGATCTTACTCGAGGTGCATTACGTCGTCTTGGCGCAACTGCTCTTGCGCAAGCTCATCATATGCAAGCACACGAGGTGACCCGTAAATGAGTTTTGTGGGGAGAACTTCCTCTGCCCCATATACCAGGGAGAAGTGTGTCTAGCCAGTGGCTCGATTTGGCATCGTTCTGATCGACCAAAGAACCACCAACAGCTCATCAATCCAGCGTCTTTCGTACTTGTGTAGCATGTCGAAAGTTCTCATCTTAAGCCCTCGCAACACTTGAGCATTTGCCCTTGCCGCTTGGCTGTTGCTCCATAGCCATTCCGAGATATATTTCCATGCAAATTCCATTGTCACTTCACATGACTAGTTTGTTCATCATCATATTGCCTTGCAGGACCATATAGATCTAACATAGTATTGGTGGCAAAAAAAATAAAGTAAAAATGGGGGAGGCCAAATGAACCCACCATATAAAAAATATGAATGGGGGAGGCAAAAAAAGAGAAAATCCCACCATGAAAAAATAAAAATAAAAAATAAGTGAGAGAAAAAAAGAGAAGGGACTTTGCTACTATCATTTACCACACTTGTGCCTCAAAGTGGCACCATGTTCTTCATATAGAGAGTCGCATATGTTGTCACTTCCATATGCTAGTGGGAATTACCTTTCCGTAATAGACTTGGCTTGTTTATTCCAATGATGGGCTTCCTCAAATGCCTGATGTCTTCATGACCAAGGAAGTTGGATGCACACCCACTTAGTTTTAGTTGAGCTTCCATACACTTATATCTCTAGTGCATCATTTGCTTGGCAATCCCTACTCCTTGCATTGACATCTACCTATGAGCATCTCCATAGCTCGTTGGTATCCCTAGTTGATGTGAGACTATCTTCTCCACTTTTTACCCCTTTTGATATCTACCAACTCATGTATTGCGTGAAGAATAAAAAGTTGATGTATAGTGCAAAAGTACGATCTAATTTCTTGACTTGGACACTGTGGTGCTTAACATTCGTATTGATGTGGTGAAGATGGAGTCATGCCTTGCTAATATAATAAGATGAGTGGGGGTAAACATTCTTTTAGGATCGTAGACTTTGAAAAAACAATGATTTTGTTTCTTATACTTATAAATATTACTATGTTGCTATTTAATAACTCATCATTTTTCAATGAGCATACATACAAAAGATTACATAATGGGTAGCATGTCAAAATCAAAAATTCTGTTTTATCATTTACATACTTGAGGACGAGTAGGAATTAAGCTTGGGGATGCTGATACGTGTCCAACATATCTATAATTTTTTATTGTTCCATGCTAATATATTATCATTCTAGGATACTTTTTGGGCATTTGTTTACCAATTTATAATATCTTTTAGCACTAACCTATTGACCCACTGCCAGGTGCCAGGTGCAGTTTTCTGTGTATTTTTGACTTTTTAGGTTTATAGTACCAAATGAAGTCCAATTGCCATGAAACTTTTTGATGATTTTTTCTGGACCAAAAGAAGACCTGGAAGCTTCGGGAGGAGGCCGGGATAGCCAAGAGGGCCCCACAAGCCAACAGGGCATGCCACCATGGGCGCGCCCTGATGGCTTGTGCCTCCCTCGTGCGCCTCCTGACGCTCCTCTCTCGCCTATAAATTCACAACTATTCACATCTATTGCAAAAACCCTATAAATTCATATCTATTGCAAAAACCCTAAAATACTTTTTCCGCCGCCGCAAGTCTCTGTTCTGACAAGAGGTCATCTACACCTCCGTTTCGGCACCCTGTCGGAGGGGAGATCGATCATGGAGGGCCTCTTCATCAACCTTGCCGCCCTCACCATGATGTGTGACTAGTTCACCATAGACCTCTGGGTCCGTAGGTAGTACCTAGATTTCAATCTCTCTCTCTTGATCTTCAATACAACGCTCATCAGATCTTTGCCTTGATCTATCTTATGTAATCCCTTCGTATGGCGTGTTTCTTGGGATCCGATGAATTGTGAGCATATGTTCAGATCA
This sequence comes from Hordeum marinum, assembly GCA_022496015.1. Taxonomy (NCBI): domain Eukaryota; kingdom Viridiplantae; phylum Streptophyta; class Magnoliopsida; order Poales; family Poaceae; genus Hordeum; species Hordeum marinum. The sequence goes on along the minus strand of CM039677.1, from coordinate 135,826,824 downwards.
TTCATGAAAATTATTTTGGTCAAACCTGAATACTAAGATTCTTATTTGCATGATCATCATTGCTTCGTAATGCACTCCGGTCAATTGAGATAGTTTGGCCAACTAGAGTGATATTTCTTCGATAGGAGTGGTGCGTTGTAGTAGGTTCACCTGACGAGTTTGTATATCCTAGTGACAGAAGGGGACAAGTTGTGTCTTTGTGTTGCTGCTACTAAGGATAAAACGATAGAGTTTATTCATAATCCTTGTGCTTACTTTGTCTAGATCATGTAATCATTCTTCAAGCATTACTCTTTTTTACATAATACTCTAGATGCATGCTGCATAGCGGTCGATGAATGGAGTAATATTAGTAGGTGCAGGTAGGGGTCGGCATATTTTCTGATGGACGTGATGCCTATATACACATGATCATTGCCATGAAAATCGCATAACTATTCACTTTTCTATCAATTGCCCAACAGTAATTAGCTTACCCACCGCATGCTATTTCTATGAGAGATGCCACTAGAGAACTATACGACCCCAGGGTCTATTCACTTATAAATTCACAAAGGCTATCATTACTTTGCTTTTATTTATTTTATTTTATTTTATTTTGCAATTAACAATTATCTACAATTATCTACACAACTCATTTGCTTGCAAATAACGAGATCAAGGGGATTGACGACCCTCATGCCGACTTTGGGTGAGGATTGGTATTCATATTCGTTCAATAAACCTTGGTTTTCTAATAGAGGGAAATACTTACCCACATTGTGCTACGATAACCCGTTCCTCTTCACGGAAAACCCAACGCAAATCACAAGTATCAACAGACAAGTTCAATTTGACCATATGTTCATACCTATGGTTATTTGCATTTAGTATCACCTTTTTCATCATTTACTCTAGTAGTTATACTGAATCTTGTAGTTGGGTAGAAGCATGAGGTAGGAACCAACACCATATGTAAGAGCATATTTTTACCCGAGTAGTTTTGGTGATTGATGACAATGTATTTGCGGACTGATCATGTGTGTTAAGTCTTTTAGATAATCCATCATCTAGTATAAGACAATTCAACCCCCTCAGTGGAGTAGAGTGAAGATGGTTTCTTTCTTGTGTTTCATCCTCGATGGTTTTGAGTCCTAGGAGAACTGTACTATCAAGAGGGGGTCTGCATTGGAAAGGTGTTGGCTGGAATCATCACGTACACCATCTTTGCACCCATGCTCCTTTGCCACACCAATGGAGTTGTCCATCCATGCTTTGGTCTGGTCTTCAAGGTAGTAAGCACTAGTACCGCTCTATCGCGGTAGTACCGCCTAGCACTACCGGCTACCCTTATGTTCTTGTATTTTAGCCAAAAGGTGTGCACGGTAGGAGTTAGCGGTAGTACCGCCCTAGGGCGATAGTACTGCTTGCTACTACCCGCTATTATTCTGTACTCCAGAACCCCCATGCTACCATCGGCGGTAGTAGGACGAGGCACTACCGCTATCCAATGGTAGTCCCGCTCCGGCAACACTATCCCACCTCGTGCCTTTGCTCTGGTTGGCTACCTCAGCCGCCCGAGTGGTAGTACCGCTCCGTTGAGTTGTAGTACCGCTTGTGTTCAGGCTCAGGGGGGATAACAGTTGGATTTGCCCCCCCCCACTATATAAAGGAGGTCTTCTTCGCCAAGAAGACCATCTATTCCATTCCAAAGCTCCATTGTTTCTCCAAGCTCCATTTTCGCACGATCTCTCTCCCTAGCCAACAACTATTGTTGATTTTCTAGGGTTTGCTTGAGAGAGCCCCAATCTACACTTCCACCAAGACAAATTTAATTCCTCCCACTAATCCCTTATGGATCTGGTTACTGTTGGGTGTTTGAGCACCCTAGACGGTTGCGGTCACCTTGGAGCCACAATCCATTATGGTGAAGCTTCGTGGTGTTGTTGGGAGCCTCCAATTAAGTTGTGGAGATTGCTCCAACCTTGTTTGTAAAGGTCCGGTTACCGTCTTCAAGGGCACCACTAGTGGAATTACAACATCTTGCAATGTGGGAGGGCATGAGGAGAATACAATGTCCTTGGTGGCATCTTGGGGAGCATTGTGCCTCCACACTGCTCCAATGGAGAAGTACTTCTCTTCAAAGGGTTGGAACTTCGGTAACACATCCTCGTCTTCTTCGATCCCACTTTTGGTTAATTCTTACCTTTAATTTGTTTTCATTACTTGATTGTTGTTTATGTTTGTTAGCATCATATATGAATCTCACCTAGTTGCATATCTAGACAACCTAATTTGTTAAGAAAAGCTAAAATTTGGTAGTTGCCTATTCACCCCCCCCCCTCTAGTCAACTGTATCGATCCTTTCAATTGGTATTAGAGCCATGTCTCTTGGCTCTTTATTGAGGATTTTAGCACCCAAAGAGTATGGTTGGCAACGAGGATAGAATTGTGGAGTTACCCGAGGCCGAGGGCATGAACACAGTCTCTTGGAAGAACTTAAATGAAGCAATGGCCTCACTTAAATGTTCCATGATGACCGAGATCAAATCCTTGTTTAAAGATTTCCTTGATAACCTGAAGCTTTCTACCGATCCGTTGCTAGTGGTTAAACCCACTACCTCGAATTCGGATGCCAACTCCGGAAAGGAGGGGGATAGTAGAGATAAGGACAAGTTTCCTCAAGGAAAGAGTGGGATGGAAACCTATGCCTTTGATCCTCCTCCTATGGTCTATGGAGGACCGGTCCATCCATCGCATATCATCAACCTTGGACCTCCTAAACTTGTAAAGACTGATTTTGCTAGTTGGGTTTTTTGTATCAAGTCACATTTAAATCACTGTTCAACACAACTTTGGAGAATCATTGAGCAAGGGTACTACCCTCAAGATCCAAGCAACCTCACCCAAAGAGAAGAAGCGGACAATCAACTCAATCACTTCGCCTTGTTCATTCTTCAGTTTGTCGTGCCCATTGAAGATCTTGCTCAGTTGCGTCCCTTCACTCGTGCAAAGGATTGTTGCAAACACATTGTTTCCATGTATAAGGGAAGCTTGAGTATTCAACGGTTAAACTTTGAGGTGGTTCTTGATGAGGCCGATGAGTTTGTGATGATTGAAGATGAGGACCCTCGTGAGCTTTACTGGAGAGTGACAACTCTTGTTGTCGCTCTTCAATATCATGGGAGTAAGGATACAGATAGCAATTGGATCAAGCATATGTTTCACAAGGCCATTATGCCATTTAACAAGGCCATGTCCTCCGTTATCCGTCAAAGACCAGATTTCCACTCCTTGTCGTCGAGTGATGTGTTGGATGAATTCATTGCTATGAACATCTTGAACAAGACCGCAAACAAGACTCTAGCTCATGTTGAACAGTCAAAGAAGTCTGCACCCAACCTTGCTTTGAAGGCCAAGGCAATTCCGTAAGAAGAAGATGATGAAGAGGAGAGTTGCCCCGAAGACACCAAATATGCATATGATACGTCTCCAATGTATCTATAATTTTTTGCTTGTTCCATGTTGTTATATTATCAATCTTGGATGTTTTACAATTATTTATAGCAAATTTATATCATTTTTGGGGACTAACCTATTGACATAGTTCCAAAGTGTCGTTGCTGCTTTTGCTAGTTTGTTACTTTGTAGAAAATCAGTATCAAACGGAACCCAAATGCTACGAAGGTTTTTGTAGATTTTTGATGGACCAGAAGAAAGCAGATGGGCCAAAGAAGACCAGAAGAGGGGGCCCAGGGTGGCCACCCTCCACCTCCACACGGCCTGGTATAGGGTGGGCACCTTAGGCACCCCCTCAATTGACTATCGAGCCTATAAAGGCCCAGAAAATCCAAAAACCCTAGGGGAGTCGAAGAAACACAATTCCAGCCGCCGCAAATTCCAGAACCTCGAGATCCAATCTACCACCATCATGGAGGGGTTCATCTTCTTCATAGGTGCCTCTTCGATGATGCGTGAGTAGTCCACAATAGACCTACGGGTCCGTAGGCTGTTGCTAGATGGCTTCCTCTCTCTCGATGATTATCAATACAATGGTATCTTGGGGATCTATTTGATGTAATGACTTTTGCGGTGTGTTTGTTGGGATCCAATGATTTTTGAGTTCATGATCAGTTTCTATCCATGAATATGATTTGAGTCTTCTTTGATCTCTTATATGCATGATTACTTATAGCCTCGTGTTTCTTCTTCGAATCTTTGGTCTAGTTAGGCCAACTAGATCGATTTTTCTTGCAATGGAAAGAGGTGCTTTGTGATGGGTTCGATCTTTCGGTGTTCTTTCCCACTGACCAAAGGGATAGCAAGACACACATGTATCATTGCCACTAAGGATAACAAGATGGGGTCTATTCCTACATGAATAGATCTTGTCTAAATCATGTCATCGTTCTTATTGCATTACTCCGTTTCTCCATGAACTTTATACACTAGATGCATGCTAGATAGCGGTCGATGTGTGGAGTAATAGAAGTAGATGCAAAATCATTTCGGTCTACTTGTCTTGGACATGATGCCTATATAATGATCATTGTCTGGATATCGTCATGATTATTTGATCTTCTATCAATTTCCGAATTGTAATTTGTTCACCCACCGTGTGCTATACTCATGAAAGAAGCCAGTAGTGAAACCTATGCCCCCGGGCTCTACTTTTCCAACATATTTCTTTCCGATCTACTATTTTGCATATTTTATTTTCAGATCAATAAAACAAAAATCCCAAAAATACCTTGCTGCAATTTTTGTTTATTTATTTTATTTTGTGTTCTTGCGAGATCTATTTGACAAAACTATCATAATCCAATATATCATATTACCCTAGAGAGATTGACAACCTCTCTTTCGTGTCGGGGTTGTGAGTATTTGTTATTTGTGTGCAGGTGTTGTATATGTGGGTGCGTGATCTTCCTCTACGGATCATACCTTGGTTTCATAACTGAGGGAAATACTTGCCGTTGTTGTGTTGCATCATCCCTTCCTCTTTTGGGAAATACTGACGCAATCTTAAGCCACGTCAAAGGAATTTCTGGCGTCGTTGCCTGGGAAGAAGCGATCTCATCTCTCGGGTTTATAATCACAAATCTCATCTCCTTTCAATTACATTATTTGCCATTTGCCTCTCATTTTCCTCTCCCCCACTTCACAAATTTTAAGTTTTATTCGCCCTCTCTTTTTCGTTTACCTTCTTCTCATAAGATCTCTTGCTTGCTTGTCATCGTGAGTGATTTTGGCATGACAGAAACAGATAATGGCAGGACTCCTAAAATTGGACATTCTGCTAATCTGGATTCCAAAACTTCTGTTTTGGGGAAAGGAAACATTATAGGAAAAGGAACTATCCAAGAATTTTTCAATTGCGTTGGAAATTTGACTCTTGATGATGCTCCTATATTAAAAAGAACTAAAACTTGTGCGAAAGCTATCTCAGCATTAGTTTTGAAACTTGAAAATAGGTTTATCCACACATATCCTACCTTACAAACATTGTTTGAAGAGCTACCTGTTTTAAAAGACCCTAAAGCTAAAAAATTAGCTACCCTTGCTCTTATGAATGAATTTGATCACAACGTACGAGAAGCTAGGGAAATGTTTGATCATTTTGGTAAGAGTCATGAAAAATCGGTAATAGATGAAATCCTTTATGAAATAGATTATATGTTGAGACATTTTCTTGGGAATAATCAATTTTTTGAAGGAAATCATAGTAAGGAAGTTCCTGTTTTAGATGTGATCGAACAAACTCTTTATGATGTTAATCAACAGTACTCTTGGATCGTAACCAGTAATCAAAGGGGATATATAGATGGACAAATTGGTAATCCCAAAATTCTATGGATAATGTTTTCCAAGTTGTATTTACAAAGCCCTTTGACAAAACTTGAATCTATGTGTTATGCCTAACTAGGGGCGTAAAACGATAGCGCTTGTTGGGAGGCAACCCAAGGAATAAATTATTTTTATCTTTTTATTTCTTTTTTTTGTTTTGCACAATTATGCTTCTGTTATGATTGTGTTTTTATGTTTTATTTAGTGTTTGTGCCAAGTAATGTCTTGAGGATGATCCATAAGATGAGTAGAAACAATGTTGAATCTGAAACAAAAACTTTGTTCCTAGTGCACAAATTTTCATTTTATACAAAAATTCTTTACGTTTTCCTAATGTGTCAGAATTTTTAGAGTTCCAGAAGTATGGGTAAAGTACACATTACTGCAGACTGTCCTGTCTGAAATAGAATCTGTTTTCATTGCATTGTGTGCTTGTTTTGATGAATATATGGCTTGTTTCCGGGGGTATAAGTCATGGTAAAGTTAGAATACAGTAGGTGTAATGCAATAATAAAATATGAATGGGTTTACAACAGTACCTAAAAGTGGTAATTTGCCTTATTATACTAACGGATCTCACGAGGTTTTGTGTGATTGAAGTTTTGAAGTTTTGGGTGAGATCATGATGGATGAAGGAATAAGGAGTTAGAAGAGACAAATCTTGGGGATTGTACAACACGCCAAGGTAATAACCAAATAGTAACAAGAAACTAAGCTTGGGGATGCCCAAAGTGGCATCCCCTCTTTCTTATAACAACCATCGGTATACAGTATACTACTTGGAACTATATTTTTATTCGTCACATATGATGAGTTTTGCTTGGAGCGTCTTGTATCTTTGCTTTGTTTTCTTTTATCCTTTCTGCACACACCTATTTGAGAGAGCCAAAATGTGCTATGATTTGTTAGAATTGCTCTTTATGCTTCACTAAAACTTTTGAGCAAAGGAATTGCTCTAGTGCTTCACTTATATCTTTTCGAGCACGACGTGCTTTTACACGTTTGAAGAAATGCTCTCATGCTTCACTTATATTAATTTGAGAGTTAGTAATTTTTAAGAAATCCTCTCATGCTTCATTTATACTATTTTGAGAGATGAAACTTGTATGCTCATGTTCTTCACTTATATCCATGTGAGCTTATCAAATGCAATTGCAATATATGAAACTAGTCCCAAAGTGATAGATATTCAAGAGGGACATAATAAAAACTTTCATGAAGATCATTGGAAAAATTAAACTTGATTCTGTGTAATAGTTTTGGGCCATGGCAATAGTGATATGTGAGTTATGTTAGTGAGTAATTATGCTTAGTAGGAATATTGGTGTTAAGGTTTGTGATTCCCTATGCAAGCATGAAAGTCAATAGTTGTGCTACGAAATTACATCCTACTTATGGTTCATTATTTGGTGTTAGTTATGCTTATTGCTCGCTTATGTGATTTTTCGTTTCTTAGTTGGATGCTTCTCAATCTCATGCTAGCCTTCACTCTTACTAAGTAGAGATACTACTTGTGCATCCAAAATCCTTAAACCAAGTTTTTCCATATGAGTCCACTATACCTACCTTTATACGGTATTTCCATGTCGTTCCAAGCAAATTTGTAAGTGCCATCTCTAAACTTTCAAAATCAATTTTCCTTCTTGTGTGCTCTTACGTATCATGAAACGGTAGGGATGACTAATATTTTTTTCATGCTAGATGTGTTATTCTCAAGATGAGTGTTTATTCACTTGTCATTGCACAAAAATATGGCGATAATAGGGATGCCTAGTCCCGAAATGAAAAGGAAAAAATATTTACTTTATGTCTTCAAATAATAAATTCTTTGGAAAGTGTTGGTATGGAAGGCAACCGTGGATTCGTCTAGCCATTGAAAGTGAAAATATGGTGGAAAAAGGAATAAACTTTATTTTCTATTTGGGAACCACCTATGATGCATCTAGTCTGGAAACATATTGAAATCTCTTGGTCGTTTTTGTTGACAGGAAAGGCATGCCACTCAAAATATTTTTATTTATCAATTTAAACACTTGAGCTTTGGCACCTCTACAAATCCTTACTTCCTCCGCGAGGGTCCTATCTATTTAATTTATGCAATTTTTATTTTTCAAATTTGAGTCTCCATCTTCTCTTATAAAGCACCAACCAGGGGGCACTATGATCGTACTTGAGCATTAGGAGTAGCTAATATTTGAGTGTGTATTATGAATGGATCAATGATTGAGCATGATGGGCTAGGGATAACTTGCTTTAGAGTTGATATTTTGAAAGACATGGTTGCTTGTTGATATTCTTGAGTATTAAAGTTTTCATGTCAATACTAGACTATTGCTTTAAACCATATGAAAAGTCCAAATGTCCATGCTATAAAGAAAAGAATATGTGATGAACACGTTAGGCAGCATTCCACATCAAAAATTCGGTTTTTATCATTTACCTAGTCGAGGACGAGTAGGAATTATGCTTCGGGATGCTGATACGTCTCCAACATATCTATAAATTTTGCTTGTCCCATGATGTTATATTATCAATCTTGGATATTTTACAATCATTTTATAGCAACTTTACTTCATTTTTTGGGACTAACCTATTGACATAGTGCCAAAGTGCAAGTTTCTATTATTGCTTATTTTTTACTTCGCAGAAAATCAGTACCAAATGGAGCCCAAATGCTGCGGGGATTTTTGTGGATTTTTTATGGACCAGAATAAAACAGATGGGCCAAAGAACACTAGAAGAGGGGGTCTAGGGTGGCCACCCTCCACCAGGGCGCGCAGAGGCCCCTGGCACGACTTGGTAGAGAGTGGGCACCTCGGGCACCCCCTCGACCGACAATCGAGCCTATAAATTACCAAAAAAATCAAAAATTCTAGAGGAATCAACGAAACACAATTCCAGCCGTCGCAAATTCCAGAACCTCGAGATCCAATCTAACACCACGGAGGGGTTGATCTTCTTCATTGGTGTCACGCCCAAGATGCGATCCTATCCTTATTTTTACACGAAGGCCTCGACAGGGATAGAAGCGCATCTCGTCGTTTCGCAAGAATGGATATCACTACAAGTACATGTACAGAAGAGATCAGTATATGGAATTGGCTTACACTCGTCACAAGCTACATCAAGATCACATCAATACAACATCATATTCAAGCATCATACATAAGAGCAGGGTCCGACTACGGACGAAATCAAACAATAAAATGACATGCATCCTTGCTATCCCAGGCTTCCGCCTGGAACCCATCCTGGATTGATGATGAAGAATAAGAACTCCAAATCAAAACAAGCATCGCTCTCACGTCAAAGCATCGCATTACCTGTACGTGCAACAGTCGTTATAGTAATATGTGAGCCACGAGGACTCAGCAATCCCATTTCCATGGGTATCAAGACTATCAAAGCTTAATGGGTGAGGTATGGTTAAGTGGTGAGGCTGCGACAAGCAAGTAAGCATTTATTTGAGTGGCTAACTTACGAATACAAAAAGTAAAGCATGATGGTCTACGCATAACGGACGTGAACTAGTGATGATCACTAAGTGATCCTTAACACCTACTTACGTTAAACATAACCCCACCGTGTTCTCTCTCGGATAAGGACTCACGAGAAGAGACATGCACATAATTGGTGTATGTTATTAGAGTTTACTTCAAGTTAACTATGACCAGATGTTAAACAAAGTTTCCAAGTTTGCCACATAACCGCTAGCATGGCTTTTCGAAAGATTTAACTCTACAGGGGTGCTCCAACTAGTCCATCAAAAATTAACCACACGCCGCGTTGGAATTCCTCAATCGTGGAATCACTGGTAGTATTTGCGGAATCCCGATGGAAAATCTCAACTCCGAGATAGCCCGGAATGTCATCAAAATCCCACGCGCAAGACGTTCGAGAAAGGTAAAACAAGTCCAGCAAGACCACTCGACGTGTCGAAAAAACCGATAAGAGTCGCGTATCTTTTTCTCAGGACACGACCGGATAAGCATAGCGTACAGTGGCCTGATAGAAATCTCCTGAGTTGCCTCGGGTTAGCCCCGCACACGGCTCTGTTTTGGGCCAGCACCAGCAGCACTGCCCCCCTATATTATGTTAAATTAATCCATGAGGGGGCGACCCTCTATGCTTTAATAAGTTGATTAGTATTATTATGTTGGGCAAATGTAGTACCAAAGTTGGGCCTTACCACACAACTATTATCCTAAAACGAAAATCAAGGGGGTCCCCATAACAACCCCGAGCATGTTAGGAGTGCTCAGTTATGGAACATAACACCGGTTCACAAGTAACTAGGATCGCAAGAGTGGAACAAAACACTGAGCAAAAGGCCAAGCCTTCCACCCTTTACAAAGTATATATGTGCATTACATTAAATAGCAATAATATTGCGATAACAAAAAAATGTCCATGTTGACACGTGGAAGCAATTGCACCAGCAGCTAGAAACGTTGTAAGAAGGGCTGAGCAAGTGGTAACATAGCCAATCAAAGGTTTGTTGGGATGTGGAGGGGTTAGAGGCTTATCATGGCAATGTTGGGAGGCTTGACAAACAAGTGGTAGGTAGCGAGACATAACGATAAAAGCGAGAACTAGCATAGCAATGATAGTAGTGATATCCAGGGAAATGTGTCATCTTGGCTGAGTTCCCACTTGGAAGAAGAACGATCCATGAAGAAGATGATCCAACATAGTGGAACGAATCCTCACACTCCGAACGCTTTTGGAACTCTATCAGAAGGAACAACCCGAAACAACAATCAACACACGGTACACCACAATATATGCATGACATGATGCGCAATCAAATATGATGCATGGTATGCATGACATGACAAAACACAACAATCAACTTCTACACATTAACAGAAGCTCAATATGCAACGGGTTGCATATTGACGAAACTCCACATTTGGTTTACTTTGTTCACTCCCGTTTAGGTACACGACAATATTAAATGTTGTTAAACATGGCAAGAGGTGAAGCATAAATAATCTATCTATCTAGGCATCTTAAATGAGGTCGGAAACAACTTCTAGCATTTCCGAAATGATGCCATATGATAATTTCGAAATTGGTCCAGATCTTAACTAACCATATTTTATATTCTTTAAACATCAGAATAAAGTACACCATGCAATTCTACACGTCATTCTAGTCGATTTACATATGTGGAACATCTCAAACGGGGCTACGGTCTAAAAGTTATGACCCACACAAGATAATATGTCATGAATGCAAAATGCATAAAAATGACAACCACAAGCATTTAAAACCATGAATGCAGCAAGATATTATGATACTACATGAAATCCTAAACAAGTTCCATATATGGCATGTCCAAAACGGAACTACGGTTCAACCACAACAACCAACACAAGATTTATATGAAATCTTCCCAAAATAGCAACATAGCATTTTGCACACATGGAACAACAAGATACAAGATTCTAAAATGCACAAACTAAGCATGGGGAAGTATCATGTAAGACACACTTCATTTTATCTTCACCTATCATACTCAAAAGAGTCATGGATCACATGGTAGGAAGCTCACAACATGGCTAATTGGAAACAGTTTCACACTTAGTGAAAATAGCATTTTTTGACAGTGCAGTTTTATCACGAAGGCATATTGACAGTAGTAAAACTATATGCTATAGGTCATATTATGGCATGAAACTTAACAGCATGCCAGAGGACATTATAAACTACAAATAACTCCATTGCACCAACCCCAAATGGGATGTAGATCGCTAGCAAAACACATGGCAAGACAACAACAAAACTTTACAAATTCTAGACATAGAAATATTTTGGACCCTCAAAACAACAGTATTTTTATAGCATGTTGGCAACAAGAAAATAACACCTAAACGTGGATTATCATGGCAAATAAAATGACAAGGGGCAAGTGCACCTGTGAAAGGGTATATCTCATGTTCAAAAATAATTCTTATGATGCATGGATTAAATCACACGAAATAAACAAAAGGGCATCATGGCAAAAATGACATACACACAAACTTACTAAAATGACAAACTGAATGCACAAATAAATTCTATGGATTTTTCTACCCCAAAATCATATATGATATGAGGGTTTTTACTACAGAACAAATGATACAACATTTATGCAAGATTAGGATATAAACCATTTTATCAAGTTATGTATGCAAAATAAATGCAACCAACACATCATCTCTTTTTAGCCTGCATGAAAAAGGCATATAAAGTTGCTACACAATTTACATCCACAAGTGTTATATCCGATGCACCATTTAATAAATAGGTGCCATATAAAACATGACTTTTATGCAAATTGACAAAAAATGGCATGTTAAACATTTTTATCATTTGAGATATCGGGGCATTGCGATTCTACATGAAATTCTACCCATTTTACATATATAAAACATGTTGATACGATGCACGGTTTACTAAATATGAGCATTTTAAAATCACGCACTTACTGCAATTAAGAAAAACGCTAATGGGCTGAATTCCAGAATGTGCCTAGGGTGACTGAGCGCAACATAGCATCATGTGCCCACGGGCGAGGAATAGGGCAAAGGGGAGCTCACCTAGCGGGCTTTGGCCCGAGTCGGTGGAGCGGCTGGCTAGGCCATGGCCAACGTGCGGGGTTCAACGCAGGCATTGGCGAAGCGGACTCGGCCTTGGCGAGCATGGGATCTGGGCCCAGGACCACGAGTGGCTAGGGCAGAAGGACGAGCAGCTCCTATGCTCGATCCCAAGCCGAGCCATGGCGGCGGCGGCGGAAACGGCCGGCCTGGACGGCGTCTCGAGGCGGCGCGGGTGCAGGCGACGGCAGAAATGGATGCGGGGCTCTCGGGCGGCTGGATCCAGTCGTCGATAGCGGGTAGCGGGGAGCGCAGGGCCCCTGGTACATACAGGCGGAGGCGACCTCTAGCGAGGCACGGCCATGGGGGCTCGAGGAGGTGCCCAGCGTTGGGGGTTCGGCAGCGGGGCGACGCGGCGGTCTGCGCCGAGGTCCGGCCAGCACAGAGGAGGGCTTTGGGCAGAGGTGGAACCATGAGAGCTCGGGCTCCTCCCGATCTAGATCAGGATCGAGGAGCTGCGGGCGACGACTCTTGGGTCCAGGCGGGCCTGCTTCAGGCCTCGTTGGCGCACGGCAGCGGGGCGAGCTGGCTGGGTTAGCAAGGCGACGTGGCGCCTGGCTATTGGCTGGAAGCGGTGGCGTTGACCGGGCTGGCGCGGCCACGTGGCAGCAGAGGATTGCATCGGCGCAGAAAATGAGGGAGGGGAGAGGTGGAGGCTAGAGGAGGCCATTTTTGGACATGGGAAACGTCCATATATAGCAGTTTAGGCTAGGGTTTGAGAGTTTTGGGGCGATTCGAGCCCTCCGATTGCGATCGGATGGCTCCAGTTGTGCCTAGGGTTAGGTAGGCTTAGGTGGGCTGGTTGGGCTTTGTAAGTTGGCTAGGTGGGGATGAGAGGGAAGGTGATGCGTCCCGTGACATGATTTCTAAATCCCGCAAACGTCCGCTGATGGTGCCGCTATGGTTGACCGTTTGGGTATCAAACGACTTCCGATTGCCGCGAAATTTGGCACGCGGTCTACCTACAATATAAAAAGACCGCGCACCAAGTTCCGACCCAATCCAAGAATATTTTATACACACATTCAAAAAAAATATTTTTATCGATGCCGCAGGCGCGTGCATGTGTGGTTGGTCTAGAAATGGCCAGCGACGAGAACGGAGAGAACCAGCACTATGAGCGGATGCAAGTTTTCGAAAACGACTGACGATGCTATGGAGATCATGCGATGATGCGATGATGAATGCGACAACTAAACGAATCACATGACAACAATGGAAATAAAGGGGGAATCTTCTGGAGCGTCGGTCCTGGGTTGTTACAACTCACCTCCACTACACGAGGATCTCGTCCCGAGATCTATGAACGGAAGACTGAGAAGGGGAAGAGAAAGAGTAAGAGGTAAAAATTAGTTGCTTCTTTGACCAATAAGTGAAACCACAAGTCATGTAGGATGCAAAGAGATGAAGAATGGCACGAGGCACAAGCAAGAATCCATATGAAATTTTGGAGCACTTCGGTAGGATAGAGGGAAAAAATTGATAAGATGGAAGGAACTTGAACATAGAACACAACACTCCTGTAAAACGAATAAGCAAGAAAGAACATGATCTTGATAAAACAAGAAGATGGTTGAAAGAGAGCAACATGACAATGCCTCTGGAAGAAAAGAACAGAAACTAGATCATTGGAAGGAAATGAACGGAGAAGAAAATGACAACTTCTACCACCATTGAACTTTAGAAGCATGGTTGAACGGAGTTGTTGAAAAACCAACAACGAAAAGAATAAGCTAGTTGTGGGCTTATAGACAACATCTCAAAATAATGAGGTGATAACCAGCCACAAATGGAAAAACAATTGATTGATTGAGATCAATGAAGAGATAAAACTTATTTCGCCAAGAGGAGGAGAAAACTTGAATCATTTATAACACATGACAACAATTATCCTTAGGAAATGCTTTAGGTGAAAACCAACCCAAGATAGCTCCAAGAAAACAAGATGGGTTTACATATCTTATTCTTGACAATTTTCCTTCGAGACTCCTCATAATCAAGAATTTAATAACACCATCTCAAAAGGCAATGGAGAAGGAATTGAACTTAGAAATCCAACATAAAGAACACTTGAGCACCTCCAGAAAGAATCTTGAAGAACACTTCGAGAAAAATTACATCCTTAACAAACCACCATGAAGAAGCATCGAGATGAACTCCGGAATGAAAGGATGATAGAAGAGAATTGAATGATTGCAAGATGAACAAGATTGAGGCATTGTAAAGATTTAGATGAAGCTTCACGAAGAGATATTTCAGAATGACTTGGAACTCTGGAAAAAAAGATGAGAACACTTGAAATCGAGAATTTGATATCATGAACAACTCCGAAAGAAAGAATCGTGATCACCTTGATGAAACAAGAATAAGAATTATGTTATGCTTATCCTTCATGAAGTTAGATTGATGACTAGCAACGGATTTTGCACACCACTTATTATTCTTGCAAAGAATTGAAGAGAGAGAGAGAGAGAGATATCACAAACTTGAAGAAGTCTTGAACGAGAACACCGGTAAGAATTCACAACCGAAAGAGGACACCAAACTGGATGGAGATACATGAGAACGAAGAGATCTGATTCGAATGAATGGACAACATTTGAGAAGAATTTGAAAATGAAAGCTCAAAACTCGGAACGAAGAAATCTTTTGAAATGATGGCCTTCGGAGGATTAAGGAATGAAAACAACTCTGAATGCACTGGATCGATATGGGAGGAATTTCTCATGATCGGAAATAATTCAAGAGGATAGCATCAAGCTGAGATGACGAATCTTCAAGAGAATGGAGCAAGATTTAAGAGAAACTCTTCTTCGGTCTTCAATACTGAGAATAATGATGAGAAGCAACACCATGAATTACTGAGATACTCCGGAATAATGAATATATAAAGGTTGAGCCAATCATGAAATAATTTAGAAGTGATCTTGGAGTAGGAATATGACTGATGAAAATCATTCTTGCATCATATTTGAAAAGTACTTGAGGACCTCTCCGAAAAGATTAGAAGAGCTAGGTAAGATCCTGGGGAAAAACCTGTGAGTTATGAGCCCACTCAAAAGAAACCACCATTGAGACAATTGCTTAGGAAGAAATATTGCACCAGAAAATTGAGAACTTGATGAGGTGAGAACCTTGAAATACTTTAAGAGTATATGAATGGAAATGAAAGTCTTCTCAGATATCTTCAACACTCCGGATAGAATAGAGAGAGACGAAAAACAAGAGATACTTGGACAGAATTTCTGACATTGGGAAGCATTTAGCGATTGAAAAGGATATGACGAACACCGAGATCTTGAATTGAATGCACCGGGAAGGAAAACAAGAATAAAGAAATGATGAATTAGAATGACTTGAGGATCTTCACAATGAATCACCGTACACGATACATGGAAAGATAGAGGAAGCATCGATGAGAAGAAAGGCATTTGGATGATAATTTAATCATTGAAGAAAAATGGCGGGTGGGTGGGGAAAAACAAAGACAACTTAGGACGGATGAAAAAGAACTCCGAAAAGAAATATGAGGATTGATCTTGCAATATTGGAGATAATTGAATACCTTTAAGAGGAATGCACCGGTTGAAAAGAATAGATATGATAACTTGATTGAGCACACGAATTAGCAATCCCACAAAAATATGAGAACACTACTTTGGAAAGATATGAGATCATCACTTGACATCGAAGCAACTCGAACACCATATTCAAAAAAAAAAGGGATGAGGCTTATGAAACAAGCCAGAACAAATACATACCCACTATGCACTTGTTGGAAAGATAATCCTAGGTACCTACTTGAATTCCCACCTAAGAACTCTTGAAACTTTCTGGTTATGCAATCTGGTGTTGGGGATACAGGGAGGCAAAATATCTCACACAACTAATAATCCCTACACTCCAACCGTATCCATCCTTCAACACATAACCAGAAGCTTCAGAGCTCCATCTATCTCGGACCTTCGAAAACACAACGCTACCAAACATGGCAGTACCCCGGACGCCTCCTAGTACTGGGTGACTGCAGCCTTATCTCGCCACGAAAAGTATTGGAGTAATTTCGAACATCCTCCATCCTGAGATACTAACGAAACTGAATTATAACGATGTGCAAAAAATCCTTCGGAGCTTTACTCCTCGATAACATGAGGCACCAAGTACAGAACTCCATCACATCGGCATCATATAGATTCCAAAATATCTGCGTGATCCTTAAAACATTATGAGCGAGAAGAGGAGTAGAATAAAATTCCTAAGTCTAATAGCTCACCATAGTACAGAAGAGGAGTAAAAAAACCTACTCTCCGATATATAATTAGACTCAAAATATTTTTTTACTAGACTCGACTCGGCCAAGGTTCGATCAATCAAGGGGGCTCCTAGGGTGGTACAGGCTCTGATACCAACTTGTCACGCACAAGATGCGATCCTATACTTATTTTGGCTCGAAGGCCTCGAGAGGGATAGCCGTGCATCTCGTCATTTCGCAAGAATGGGTATTTGTGACAGCCCGGTACCGACACTCCAGAAGATTCCAGAAGATTCCCCTTTTTTCCTTTCTCGTGTGTGGTTCGTCTCACTGTTGCATTCATCATCACATCATTCGCATCATCTGCATAGCATCGTCACCCGTTTTCGAAAACTTGCATCCGTTCATAGTTGTCGGTTCTCTCCGTTCTTGCCGTTGCCCGTTCGAGACCAACGGCACACGCCCGCGCCCGCGACACCTTTTTAATAAAACCGTTTCTAAAAGGCGCGCAAAAATATATTCTTGGATTGGGTCAAAACTTGGTATGCGGTCTTATTATAGTGTAGGTAGACCGCCTGTCGATTTTCGTCGCATTCTGAGCCCATTTGATACCCCATCGGTCAGCCGTAGCAGTTCGGTCATCGATATTTCGTCAGACGTTGTTTTGGTGTTTTAAAAACTTTGTGCCACGGGTCACCATTCTCACTCTCTTCCCCACGTAGCCCCTGTGCACAGCCACCGTAGCCCCTCCGCTTCCGAACGTCGAATCGACATCCAACGGTCCGACAACGGACATCGTCCGCTAACCCTAGCCCTAAACCTATAAATAGCCCCTCCCCCTTCCTAATTGGGCAGCCAACCCTAGCTCCACCTCGTTCCCCTTGCCAAACCAGCCCTTCTCCCTCCTCCAGCCACCAGGCCCGCTCAAGCCCATCTGAGCCCGGGGAAGCCCATCTGGGCCCGTTCCCGAGCTCCCCCGTGCCTCCGATGGCTGCCGAGCTCTTACCGAGCTCCTCCCGCAGCCGGCCTCGCGGGAGCCGTCCCTCGCCGCGGCCGTCCGCCAGTCGCCGGTCTCCAGAGCCCCGCAGCCGGCCCTCTCCTCTCCCCTATTCCTCCCTTCTCCCACTTCCTCTCCTCACCTCTCCCTTCTCCTCCGCAGGTTGCCATGGCCGCCGTCCCAAGCTCCGCCGTCGGGCCCTCTCCGGCCAGATCTGGCAAGGGAGCCGCCCATCCCCGCCTCCGGAGCTCGCCACCCTTTGCCGCCCCTCGCCGGTGCGTGGCCACCGTAGCCGCTCCTTCCGCTCGTGCGGGAGCGGGATGAGCGAGCGCGAGGGCTCCCATTGACCCTCGCTGCCTCCATGTGGGCTTGGCCCAACAGCAGAGCTTCTCCCGGCCGATTGGGCCTTCGCCCATAGGTGAGCCTAGCCCAGCCCCCCTTGCATTTTGTTTTTATTTTATTGTGTAGTTCCTTTTGTTATTTTAAACTACAAATATAAAATAATTAACCGTGCACGTTTCGAAATAATTTTAATCTGTAAAATGCTTAGAATAAAATGTAGATTATTAATATGCCATTTGCATCCATGCTAAAATATCTAACATGTCATTTTCCTGTTATTTTGCATAATTGTATTTGTTGCATTGACATATTCATTTAACGTGTATCGGGAATTATCCAAAATCATTTATTAAAAATGTTCACATCATCGGCGTCGCATTTTCATGCATGAGTAAAATGTTGGCATCATGTTTGCATTTCATTTGCATTAATGAATTGCTATAAGGTGATTAGGCCTAATACTCGCATAATTAATTGTGATTAATTTTTCCACATGAACCTATACATATTATATATGTGTTCGGGGTAAAATAATCCATAGGAATTATCTGTGCCTTTAGTTTTGCCATTTGAGCATTTTGTGTGCATGTCATTTATGCCGTGATGCCCTTTTGTCATTTTCGTGTGATTTAATCCATGCATGATATGAACTAATTTTCGACATGAAAAATGCTCTTTGATATGTGTCCTAGCCCATGGACATTTTGCTTGTCATAGAAATGCATGTTTAGGGCTTGTTTTGTTGTTGTCAACTTGCTATAAAATTATGTTGTTTTAAGATGCTAAAATATTTCTAAGCCTGGAACCTGTTATATTTTGTTGTTGTCTTGCCATGTGATTTGCTAGTGATCTAGAACTCTTTTGTGGTAGGTGTAATGGAGTTATTCGTTGTTGAAATTGTCCTTTAGTTTTCTGTTCAGTTTCATGCCATAATATGATTTGTAGCATATAGTTTTACTGCTGTCAATATGCCTTCGTGATAAAACTGCACTGTCAATAAACTGCTATTTTCACTAAGTCTGAAACTGTTATCAAGTAGCCTTCTTGTGCGCTTCCTACCAAGTGATCCATGCATGTTTTCAATATGATTTGTGAAGGTGAAATGAAGTGGATGTTGTATGCTACTGGCTCATGGTTAGTTTGTGCATTTTGGTATAGTGTAACTTGTTGTTTTCATATGTACAAAATGCCATGTTACTGTTTTTGGCAGATCTCAACTAAAACTTATTTTGTTGATTGTGGTTGAACCGTAGCTCCGTTGTTGGCATGTTGCATATGAAACTTGCTTAGAATATCATGTAGTTTCATAATAACTTGCTGCATTCATTATTTAAAATGTTTGTGATGGTATTTCCCATGCATTTGCATTCATGGCATGTGCATCTTGCGTTGCTCATATATTTTAGACCGTAGCTCCGTTTGAGGTGTTCTATATATGTAATTCGACTAGAATGACGTGTAGAATAACATGGTATGATTTATTATTCTGTTTAAAAAATATAAAATATGATTAGTTTAGATCTGGACCAATTTCGAAATTAACATATGAGGTCATTTCATAAATGCTATAAGTTGTTTCCGACCTCATTTAAGATGCCTAGATAGATAGTTTACTTATGCTTCACCTCTTGCCATGTTTCAAAACATTAATATTGTTGTGTACCTAACGAGAGTGAACTAAATAAATCGAATGTGGAGTTTCGTCAATATGCAACTCGTTGCATATTGAGCTTCCCTTAATGTGTAGTATTTGGTTGTTGTGAATTGTCATGCCTTGCATATTAGACTGGACATGCATCATATTTGTTTGCGCATCATGTCATGCATATGTTGTGATGTATCTTGTGTTGATTGTTTGTTTCAGATTGCTTCTTATCGATAGAGTTCCGAAAGCGTTCGGAGTGTGAGGATTCGTTTGACTACGTTGGCTCGTCTTCTTCATGGAGTCGGTCTTCTTCCGAGCGGGATCTCAGGCAAGATGACCCATTTCCTTGGATATCTTTACTATCATTGCCATGCTAGTTGTATCATCTTTATATCGCTATGTCACTCTACCTACCACTTGTTTGATAAGCCTCCCAACATTGCCATGATAAGCCTCTAACCCTCCACCGTCCCAGCAACCGTTGTTTGGCTATGTTACCGCTTGCTCAGCCCTTCTTATAGCGTTGCTAGCTGCAGGTGCAATTTCTTCCATGTGTCAACATGGACATTCTTTTGTTATATCACAATATTTCTGCTATTTAATTTAATGCACATATATACTTGGTAAAGGTGGAAGGCTTGGCTTTATGCTCGGTGTTTTGTTCCACTCTTGCCGCCCCTAGTTACTTGTGCACCAGTGATATGTTCCATAAATGAGCGCTCCTAACATGCTTGGGGTTGTTATGAGGACCCCCTTTATTTTCGGGTTAGAATAAAGCTTATCTGGCAAGGCCCGACATTGGTACTACATTCGCCTAATAATTAATGAACTTGCATAGGGGATTTTTCGGACCCCGTGGATAATTAATCAACAACCCGGGCCAGTGCTCCTCATGAGTGTTGGTCCAAACTAGAGTCGTGTGCTGGGCCAACCTGGGGCAACTCGAGAGATTTCTATCAGGCCACTATACGCTGCGCTCATCTGGTCGTGTCCTGAGAATGAGATACGCGGCTCCTATCGGGTTCATCGACACGCCGGGCGGCCTTGCTGGATTTGTTTTACCTTTCTTGAACGTCTTGAGTGAGGAATTATGATTATTCTTCGGGCTATCTCGAGGTGTTGGATTTCCTTTGGAATGGCCTAGGAAGATCACGATATCCATGGTTGAGGTTGTTCCCACTGTGTGTGGTTAATTTATGATGGATTAGTTGGAGGACCCCTGCAGGGTCAAAATCTTTTCAAACAGCCGCGGCCGCGGTTATGTGGCAAACTTGGATACTTTGTTTAACACCCGGTCATAGCAAACTTCAAGTAAACTCAATTAAAATACACCAACTGTGTGCGTAACCGTGACTGTCTCTTCTCGCGAGTCCTTATCCGAAAGAGAACACGGTGGGGTTATGTTTGACGTAAGTAGGTGTTCAGGATCAGTTAGTGATCATTACTAGTTCACGTCCGTTATGCGTAGACCACCATACTTTAATTTTTGTACTCGTAAGTTAGCCACTCAAATAAATGCTTAGTCGCTTGCTGCAGCCTCACCACTTAACCATACCTCACCTATTAAGCTTTAATAGTCTTGATACCCTTGGAAATGACATTGTTGAGTCCATGTGGCTCACAGATTACTACAACAATAGTTGCAAGTATAGGTAATGTGATGATTTGACGTGAGAGCGTTGCTTGACTTGATTTGGAGTTCTTGTTGTTCTTCTTCCTCAATCTTGGATGGGTTCCAGGAGGCAGCCTGGGATAGCAAGGGTGGATGTCATTTTATCGTTTGATTTCGTCCGTAGTCGGACCCTGCTCTTCTGTATGATGTATGAGTATGTTATTGTATTGATGTGACTCTGATGTAGCTTGTGGCGAGTGTAAGCCAATTCCATATACTCATCTCTTCTATACATGTACTTGTAGTGATATCCATTCTTGCGAACGCATCGAGATGCGCTTCTATCCCCGTCGAGGCCCTCGTGCCAAAATAAGGATAGGACCGCATCTTGGGCGTGACAAGTTGGTATCAGAGCCTGTACCGACCTAGGAGCCCCTTGATTGATCGAACTTGGCCGAGTCGAGTCTAGTGAAAAAAGCTGTTTTAAGTCTAGTTATATCGGAGAGTAGGTTTCTTTTTACTCCTCTTCTATGCTCTGGTGAGCAATTTCGACTTAGGAATTTTGATTCTACTTCTCTTCTCGCTCAAATTTTTTTTTAGGATCACGCGGGTATTTTGGAAACTATATGATGCCAATGTGAAGGAGTTCTGTCTTGGTGCCTCCTGTCTGACTTGATTTCTTCCGGGAGTTGAGCTGCGAGGGATTCTTAACACATCGTTATCATTCAGTTCTCTTAGTATCTCAGGGTGGAGGGTGTTCGAAATTGCTTCAATACTTATCGTGGTGAGATAAGGTCGGAGTCACCAAGTACTGGGGAGGCGTCCGGGGTACCACCATGGTTTAGTATCATTGTGAGTTCGAGGATTCGTGATTAGACGAGTTTGCGAAATTTCTTGAATTATGGTGTGGAAGGTTGCGAATGCAGTTGCAGCTGATTACCTAGGGTAGGTCCCTGATTCCGCAACACGAATCGCATAAACAAGAAAGTTTTCGGAAGTTCTTAGGTGGGAATTCAAGTAGTTACCTAGAATTATCTTTCCAACAAGTGCATAGTGGGTATGTATTTGTTCTGGCTTGTTTCGTAAGCCTCATCCTTCGTTTTGTTTTGAATATGGTAATTCGAGTTATTTCGACGTCAAGTGGTGATCTCATATCTGGCTAAGTAGTGTTCTCATATGTATGTGGGATTGCTAATTCTTTTGCTCAATCAAGTTGTCATACCAATCCTTCCTACCGGTGTGCTTCTCTTCAAGATAATTCTATCATCTCCAATATTTGCAAGATCAATCCTCTTATTCTTTGCCGAAGTTTGTCTCATCTGTTCCAAGTTTTCTTTGTTTTTCCTGCCCTCTCGCCCTTTTTCTTCAATGATTAAATTCTCATCCAAGTGTCTTTCTATTCATGTAATGCTTCCGCTATCTTTTCTTCTATCTTGTTTTTGGTGATTCTTTGTAAATATTCTCAGGAGTTTCAATATCAAGATCTATCCTCATATTCCTTGTTCTTGTTGTTATTCTTCTTCGGTGATTCTTTATGAAGACGCTTAGTGCTAAAGTTATCTTTATTAGTATTCATCTTTGTTTATTCTTTTCTGGTGGATTCAATTCAAGTTCTTGGTGTTCATCATATCATTTTCATTCTCTACTTGCTCTCCCATGTTGGAATTCTCATCTAAGTCTCTCTTGCTTATTCTTATCTCTATTCTATCCGGAGTGCTGAAGATATCTCAGAAGACATCCATTTTCATTCTTGTCCTCTTAAATTATTTCAAGGGTCTCATATCATCAAGTTCTTAATTTGTACCGGTGCAATCTCTCTTTTAATCAATTGTCTCAATGGTGGTTTCTTTTGAGTGGGCCCATAACCCACAGGTTTTTCCCCAGGATCTTACCTGACTCTTCTAATTTTTCTGGAGTTGTCCTCAAGTTCTTTTCAAATGCGATGTAATAATGATTTTCACCATTCATATTCCTCTTCCAAGATCGCTTAGAATCATTTTCGTAGTTGGCTCAACCCTTTCTTTATTCATTGTTCTGAAGTGTCTCAGTAATTCTTGGTGGTGTTCTCGTCTTCATTATCGTCATGGAAGACCGAAGGAGCGGTTCTCTTAAATCTTTGCTCATTCTCTTAAAGATTCATGGTCTCAGCTTTGTGCTGCCATCTCAAATTGTTTTGCTCATGAGAAAATTCTCCCATGTCTATCCGGTGCATTTCATAATTGTTTTCATTTCTCGATCCTCCCGAAGGCCATCATTTCAGAAGATTTTTTTGTTCTTAGCTTTCAGTTTTCGTTCTCAAATTCTTCTCAATTGTTGTTCCTTCGTTCGTATCTCAATTATTGCGGTGCTTCATTCAAGTTTTCCATTAGGTGGATCATGCTCTCTTCGTCCTCATGTTATATCATCCTTTTGCGTTATCCTCATTTGTTTGTGAATTCTAACCGGTGTTCTCGTCCAAGACTTCTCCAAGTTTGTGATCTATCTCTCTTTCTTCAATCTTTTTCAAGAAGATAAGTGGTGTGTGAAATCCGTTGTTTGTCATCAATTTAACTTGATGAAGGATAGTCATATCATAATTCTTATTCTTGCTTCATCCAAGTGATTTCAGTCCTTCTTCCGGAGTTGTTCATGATATCAAAATCCTTATCCCAAGTGGTCACCTTTCTTTCCGGAGTTCCTAGTTTTTCTCAAGTATCTTGTTGCTAAGCTTCATCTAATTCATAGCAAGGCCTCAATCTTGCTCTTTTGCATCCTTCAATTCTTTCTATCATCCTTTCGTGAGAGTCTTTCGAAGGTTCTTCATGGCGGTTCATCAAGATTTCTTTCATTTTGAAGTGTTCTTCTAGATTCTTGTTGGAGGTGCTCAAGTGTTTTTATCTTGGATTTCTAAATTCAATTCCATCTTCATGGTCTTTTGAGGTGGTGTTATTAATTCTTGACTATGAAGAGTCTCGAAGGAAAATTGTCAAGAATAAGATAAGCAAACCCATCATTCATTTCTTGGAGTTATCTTGGGTTTTAGTTCACCTTAAGCATTTCTTAAGGATTGTTGCTATCATGGTGTCATAAATGATTCAAGCTTTCTCCTCCTCCTCTTGGTGAAAGAAGTTTCGCATATCTTGTTGCTCTCAAGCAAGTAATGGTTTCTGTTGTGGCAGGTTGTCACCTCATAATTTTGAGATGTTTTCCATAAGTCCACAACAAGCTTGTCCTTTTCGTTGTTGGCGTTCCAACAACTCCGTTCAATTTCTTCTTCCTATATATGCTATTCAAATTCATTGTGCTGGAAGTTGTCATGTTCTTATCGGTTCTTTTCCTTCCATCAAATGAGTTTCTATTCTCTTATTACGGAGGCCTTGTGATTTTAATCTCTTCAATCTGTCATCTGGTTTTATCAAGATCTTGTTTTTTCTTGCTTATTCTTTTAACCGGAGTCCTGTCAAATCTTTTCGTGTTCCTTCCATCTTATGAAGGTTTGATTCTATTCCAACCAAAGTTTAGTGCCTTTCTTTCAATTTGTTTCCATCATATCAATTTTCCTCTCTTTGCTACCGAAGTGCTGCCGAAATTTCTTGTGAATTCTTGCTTGTTCCTTGCGTATTCTTCATCTCTTCCAACCTTCATGATCATTGGTTTCACTCGTTTGTCTAAGAAGCAACTAAGTTTACCTCTTGCTCTTTCTCTTCCCCTTTTCATTCTAGATCTCGGAAAGAGATCCTCGTGTAGTGGAGGAGAGTTGTGACAGCCCGGGACCGACACTCCAGAAGATTCTAGAAGATTCCCACTTTTTTTCCGTTCTCGTCTGTGGTTCGTCTGACTGTTGCATTCATCATCGCATCATTCGCATCATCTGTATAGCATCGTCACCCATTTTCAAAAACTTGCATCCGTTCGTAGTTGTCGGTTCTCTCCGTTCTTGCCGTTGCCCATTCGAGACCAACCGCACACGCACGCGCCCGCGTCACCATTTTAATAAAACCATTTTTAAAAGGCGCGCAAAAATATTCTTGGATTGGGTCGAAACTTGGCGTGCGATCTTATTATAGTGTAGGTAGACCGCCTGTCGATTTTCGTCGCATTTTGAGCCCGTTTGATACCCCGTCAGTCAGCCGTAGCAGTGCGGTCATCTGTATTTCATCAGACGTTGTTTCGGTGTTTTAAAAACTTCGTGCCATGGGTCACCATTCTCACTCTCTTCCCCCACTTAGCCCCTCTACACAGCCACTGTAGCCCCTCCGCTTCCGGACGTCGAATCGACATCTAACGGTCCAAAAACGGACATCGTCCGCTAACCCTAGCCCTAAACTTATAAATAGCCCCTCCCCCTTCCTAATTGGGCAGCCAACCCTAGCTCCACCTCGTTCCCCGTGCCAAACCAGCCCTTCTCCCTCCTCCAGCCACCAGGCCCGCTCGAGCCCATCTGAGCCCGGGGAAGCCCATCTGGGCCCGTTCCCGAGCTCCCCGTGCCTCGCATGGCGGCCGAGCTCCTCCCGTAGCTGGCCTCGCCGGAGCCTCCCCTCGCCGCCGCCGGTCGCCGGTCGCCGGAGCCCCGCAGCCGGCCCTCTCCTCTCCCCTCTTCCTCCCTTCTCCCTCCTCCTCTCCTCACCTCTCCCTTCTCCTCCGCAGGTTGCCATGGCCGCCGTCCCAAGCTCCGCCGCCGGGCCCTCTCCGGCCAGATCCGGCAAGGGAGCCGCCGGATCCGGTGCTCGTCCGCCCGGAGCTGCCCATCCCCGCCTCCGGAGCTTGCCACCCTCGCCACCCCTCGCCGGTGCGTGGCCGCCGCCGCCGCTCCTTCCGCTCGTGCGGGAGCGGGACGAGCGAGCGCGAGCGCTCCCGTTGACCCTCGTTGCCTCTCCGTGGGCTCAGCCCAGCAGCAGCGCTGCTCCCGGCCGATTGGACCTTGGCCCATAGGTGAGCCTAGCCCAGCCCCCCCTTGCGTTTTGTTTTTATTTTATTGTGTAGTTACTTTTGCTATTTTAAACTGCTAATATAAAAAAATTAACCAGGCACGTTTTGAAATAATTTTAATATGTAAAATGCTTAGAATAAAATGTAGATTATTAATATGCCATTTGCATCCATGCTAAAATATCTAACATGTAATTTTCCTGTTATTTTGCATAATTGCATTTGTTGCATTGACATATTCATTTAACGTGCATCGGGAATTATCCAAAATCATTTATTAAAAATGTTCACATCATCGGCATCGCATTTTCATGCATGAGTAAAATGTTGGCATCATGTTTGCATTTCATTTGCATTAATGAATTGCTATAAAGCGGTTAGGCCTAATACTTGCATAATTAATTGTGATTAATTTTTCCACATGAACCTATACATATTATATATGTGTTCGGGGTAGAATAATCCATAGGAATTATCTGTGCATTTAGTTTTGCCATTTAATCATTTTATGTGCATGTCATTTATGCCGTGATGCCCTTTTGTCATTTTCGCGTGATTTAATCCATGCATGATATGAACTAATTTTCAACATGAAAAATGCTCTTTGATATGTGTCCTAGCCCATGGACATTTTGCTTGTCATAGAAATGCATGTTTCGGGGTTGTTTTGTTGTTGTCAACTTGCTATAAAATTCTGCTGTTTTGAGATGCTAAAATATTTCTAAGTCTGGAACCTGTTATATTTTGTTGCTGTCTTGCCATGTGATTTCCTAGTGATCTAGAACTCTTTTGTGGTAGGTGTAATGGAGTTATTTGTTGTTAATATTGTACTTCAGTTTGCTGTTGAGTTTCATGCCATAATATGATTTGTAGCATATAGTTTTACTGATTTCAATATGCCTTCGTGATAAAACTGCACTGTCAAAAAACTGCTATTTTCACTAAGTTTGAAACTGTTATCAAGTAGCCTTCTTGTGCGCTTCCTACCAAGTGATCCATGCATGTTCTCAATATGATTTGTGAAGGTGAAATGAAGTGGATGTTGTATGCTACTGCCTCATACTTAGTTTGTGCATTTTAGAATAGTGTAACTTGTTGTTTTCATATGTACAAAATGCCATGTTGCTGTTTTTGGCAGATTTCAACTAAAACTTGTTTTGTTGATTGTGGTTGAACCGTAGCTCCGTTGTGGGCATGTTGCATATGAAACTTGCTTAGAATCTCATGTAGTTTCATAATAACTTGCTGCATTCATTATTTGAAATGTTGTGATGGTATTTCCCATGCATTTGCATTCATGGCATTTGCATCTTGCGTTGCTCATATCTTTTAGACCGTAGCTCTGTTTGAGGTGTTCTATATATGTAATTCGACTAGAATGACGTGGAGAATAATATAGTATGCTTTATTATGTTGTTTAACAAATATAAAATATGATTGGTTCAGATCTGGACCAATTTCGAAATTAACATATGAGGTCATTTCAAAAATGCTATAAGTTATTTCCGACCTCATTTAAGATGCCTAGATAGGTAGGTTACTTATGATTCACCTCTTGCCATGTTTAACAACATTTAATATTGTCGTGTACCTAATGGGAGTAAACTAAATAATTCTAACGTGGAGTTTCGTCAATATGCAACTCGTTGCATATTGATCTTCACTTAATGTGTAGTATTTGGTTGTTGTGAATTGTCATGCCTTGCATATTAGATCGGACATGCATCATATTTGTTTGTGCATCGTGTCATGCATATGTTGTGATGTATCTTGTGTTGATTGTTTGTTTCGATTGCTTCTTCTCGATAGAGTTCCGAAAGCGTTCGGAGTGTGAGGATTCGTTCGACTACGTTGGCTCGTCTTCTTCATGGACTCGGTCTTGTTCCGAGCGGGATCTCAGGCAAGATGACTCATTTCCTTGGATACCATTACTATCATTGCCATGCTAGTTGTCTCATCTTTATATCGCTATGTCACGCTACCTACCACTTGTTTGATAAGACTCCCAACATTGCCATGATAAGCCTCTAACCCTCCACCATCCCAGCAACCGTTGTTTGGCTATGTTACTGCTTGCTCAGTCCTTCTTACAGCGTTGCTAGCTGCAAGTGCAATTTATTCTATGTATCAACATGGACATTCTTTTGTTATATCACAATATTGCTGCTATTTAATTTAATGCACATATATACTTGGTAAAGGTGGAAGGCTTGGCCTTATGCTCGGTGTTTTGTTCCACTCTTGCCGCCCCTAGTTACTTGTGCACCGGTGTTATGTTCCATAAATGAGTGCTCCTAACATGCTCGGGGTTGTTATGGGGACCCCCTTGATTTTCGGGTTAGAATAAAGGTTGCCTGGCAAGGCCCAACATTGGTACTACATTCGCCTAATAATTAATGAACTTGCATAGGGGATTTTCCGGACCCCGTGGATAATTAATCAACAACCCGGGCCAGTGCTCATCATGAGTGTTGGTCCAAACTAGAGTCGTGTGCGGGGCCAACCTGGGGCAACTCGAGAGATTTCTATCAGGCCATCTGGTCGTGTCCTGAGAACAAGATACGCGGCTCCTATCGGGTTCGTCGACACGCCAACGACCTTGTTGGATTTGTTTTACCTTTCTCGAACGTCTTGAGTGAGGAATTCTGATTATTCTTCGGGCTATCTCAAGGTGTTGGATTACCTTTGGAATTGCCTAGGAAGATCACGAGATCCGTGGTTGAGGTTGTTCCCACTGTGTGTGGTTAATTTATGATGGATTAGTTTCAGCACCACTACAGGGTTAAATCTTTTCGAAAAGCCACGCCCGTGGTTATGTGGCAAACTTGGATACTTTGTTTAACACCCGGTCACAGTAAACTTGAAGTAAACTCAATTAAAATACACCATCTGTGTGCGTAACCGTGATTGTCTCTTCTCGTGAGTCCTTATCCGAAAGAGAACACGGTGGGGTTATGTTTGACGTAAGTAGGTGTTCAAGATCAGTTAGTGATCATTATGATTTCACATCTGTTATGCATAGACCACCATACTTTAATTTTTGTACTCGTAAGTTAGCCACTCAAATAAATGCTTAGTCGCTTGCTGCAGCCTCACCACTTAACCATACTTCACCTATTACGCTTTAGTAGTCTTGATACCCTTGGAAATGAGATTGCTGAGTCTCTGTGGCTCACAGATTACTACAAAAACAGTTGCAAGTATAGGTAATGTGATGATTTGACGTGAGCGCGTTGCTTGATTTGATTTGGAGTTCTTCTTCTTCTTCTTCCTCAATCTTGGATGGGTTCCAGGCGGCAGCCTGGGATAGCAAGGGTGGATGTCATTTTATCGTTTGATTTCGTCCGTAGTCGGACCCAGCTCTTCTATATAATGTCTAAGTATGTTATTGTATTGATGTGACTCTGATGTAGCTTGTGGCGAGTGTAAGCCAATTCCATATACTCATCTCTTCTGTACATGTACTTGTAATGATATCCATTCTTGTGAACGCATCGAGATGCGCTTCTATTCCCGTCGAGGCCCTCGTGCCAAAATAAGGATAGGACCGCATCTTGGGCATGACAATATCATTACAAATACATGTACATAAGAGATGAGTATATGAAATTGGCTTACACTCGCCACAAGATACATCAAGAGCACATCAATACAACATCATATTCAAGCATCATACATAAGAGTAGGGTCCGACTACGGACGAAATCAAAGGATAAAATGACATCCATCCTTGCTATCCCAGGCTGTCGCCTGGAACCCATCCTGGATCGATGATGAAGAAGAATAACTCCAAATCAAAAAAAGCATCGCTCTCACATCAAAGCATTGCATTACCTTTACCTGCAACTACTGTTGTAATAATCTGTGAGCCACGGGGACTCAGCAATCTCATTTCCAAGGGTATCAAGTCTAGCAAAGCTTAATGGGTGAGGTATGGTTAAGTGGTGAGGTTGCACCAAGCAACTAAGCATTTATTTGAGTGGCTAACTTACGAATACAGAAAGTAAAGCATGGTGGTCTATGCATAACGGACGTGAACTAGTGATGATCACTAAGTGATCCTTAACACCTACTGACGTTAAGCATAACCCCACCGTGTTCTCTCTTGCATAAGGACTCATGAGAAGAGATAGTCACGGTTACACACACAGTTGGTGTATTTTATTAGAGTTTATTTCAAGTTAACTATGACTGGGTGTTAAGCAAAGTTTCGAAGTTTGCCACATAACCGTGGGCACGGCTTTTTGAAAGATTTAACCCTGTAGGGGTGCTCCAACTAATCCATCACAAATTAACCACACGCCATGTTGGAATTCCTCAACCGCAGAATACCTGTAGTATTTGCGGAATCCCGATGGAAAATCTCAACTACGACATAGCCCGAAGTATCGTTAAAATCCCACGTGCAAGACGTTCAAGAAAGGTAAAACAAGTCCAACAAGACCGCTCGACGTGTCGACGAACCTGATAAGAGCCATGCATCTCGTTCTCAGGACACGACCGGAAAAGCACAGCGTACAGTGGCCTAATATTATTCTCCGGAGTTGCCCCGGGTTGTTCCCGCACATGGCTCTGTTTTGGGCCAGCACCAGCAGCATTGTCCCCCTATATTATGTTAAATTAATCCACAAGGGGCGACCCTCTATGCTTTAATAAGTTGATCAGTATTATTATGTTGGGAAAATGTGGTACCAAAGTTGGGCATTGCCAGGCAAGTTTTATCCTAAAACAAAAATCAAGGGGGTCCCCATAAGAACCCTAAGCATGTTAGGAGTGATCAGTTATGGAACATAACATCGGTTCACAAGTAACTAGGACGGCAAGAGTGGAACAAAACACCGAGCAAAAGGCCAAGCCTTCCACACTTTACCAAGTATATATGTGCATTAAATTAAATATAAATAGTATTGCGATAACAAAAAAAATGTCCATGTTGACACAAGAAGCAATTGCACCTACAGCTAGAAATGTTATAAGAAGGGCTGAGCAAGCGGTAACATAGCCAATCAAAGGTTTGCTGGGATGTTGAGGGTTTAGAGGCTTATCATGGCAATGTTGGGAGGCTTGACAAACAAGTGGTAGGCATCGAGACATAACGATAAAAGCGGGGCAACTAGCATAGCAATGATATTAGTGGTATCCAGGGAAATGTGTCATCTTGGCTGAGTTCCCGACTAGAAGAAGAACAATCCACGAAGAAGACGATCCAACATAGTCAAACGAATCCTCACACTCGAACGCTTTCGGAACTCTATCGAGAAAGAACAACCCGAAACAGCAATCAACACATGGTACACCACAATATATGCATGACATGATGCGCGATCAAATATGATGCATGGTATGCATGACATGGCAAAACACAACAATCAACTTCTACACATTAAGTGAAGCTCACTATGCAACGGGTTGCATATTGACAAAACTCCACATTTGGTTTACTTAGTTCACTCCTGTTTAGGTACATGACAACATTAAATGTTGTTAAAAATGGCAAGAGGTGAAGCATAAATAATCTATCTATCTAGGCATCTTAAATGAGGTCGAAAACAACTTATAGCATTTCTGAAATGACCCCACATGATAATTTCGAAATTGGTACAGATCTGAACTAACCATAATTTATATTCGTTAAACAACATAATAAAGTATACCATGCAATTCTACTCGTCATTCTAGTCGATTTACATATGTGGAACATCTCAAATGGAGATACGGTCTAAAAGTTATGACCCGCACAAGATAATACGTCATGAATGCAAAATGTATGAAAATGACTACCACAAGCATTTAAAACCATGAATGCAGCAAGATATTATGATACTACATGAAATTATAAGGAAGTTCCATATATGGCATGTCCAAAATGGAACTATGGTTCAACCACAACAACCGGCACAAGTTTTATAAGAAATCTTCCCAAAACAACAACATAACATTTTGCACACATGGAAACAACAAGCTACAAGATTCTAAAATGCACAAACTAAGCATGGGGCAGTAGCACATAACACACACTTCATTTTATCTTCACTTGTCATACTCAAAAGAGTCATGGATCACATGGTAGTAAGCTCACAACATGGCTAACTGGAAACAGTTTCAGACTTAGTGAAAATAGCATTTTTTGACAGTGCAGTTTTATCACGAAGGCATATTGACAGCAGTAAAACTATATGGTACATGTCATATTATGGCATGAAACTTAACAGCACGCTAGAGGACATTATAAACTACAAATAACTCCATTGCACCAACCCCAAATGGGTTGTATATCACTAGCAAAACACATGGCAAGACAACAACAAAACGTTACAGATTCCAAACAAAGAAATATTTTGGACCCTCAAAACAGCAGTATTTTTATAGCATGTTGGCAACAAGAAAATAACAACTAAACATGGATTATCATGGCAAATAAAATGACCAGGGGCAAGTGCACATGTCAAAGGGCATATCTCATGTTCAAAAATAATTCATATGATTTATGGATTAAATCACACGAAATAAACAAAAGGGCATCATGGCAAAAATGACATACACACAAACTTACTCAAATGACAAACTAAATGCACAGATAAATTCTATGGATTTTTCTACCCCAAAATCATATATAATATGAGGATTTTTACAATAGAACAAATGACACATCATTTATGCAAGATTAGGACATAAACTGTTTTATCAAGTTATGTATGCAAAATAAATGCAACCAACAAATCAACTACTTTTAGCATGCATGAAAAAGCCATATAAAGATGCTACACAATTTACATACACAAGTGTCGTAACTGATGCACCATTTAATAAATATCTGCCATGCAAAACCTGACTTTTATGCAAATTGACAGAAAATGGCATGTTAAACATTTTTATCATTTGAGATATCGGGATATTTTGAATCTACATGAAATTCTACCTGTTTTACATATATGAAACATGTTAATACGATGCACGGTTTATTAAATATGAGCATTTTCAAATCACACACTTCAATTCAAAAAACACTAATGGGCCGATTTCCAGAATCTGCCTAGGGTGACTGAGCGCAACATAGCATCATGCGCCCATGGGTGAGCAATAGGGCTAATGGGGAGCTCACCTAGCGGGCTTTGGCGCCAGTCGGTGGAGCGGCTGGCTAGGCATTGGCCCACACGTGGGGATTAACGCAGGCATTGGCGAGGCAGACTAGGCCTTGGCGAGCGCGGGATCTGGGCCAAGGACCATGAGTGGATAGGGCAACGAGACAAGCAGCTCTTCTGCTCGATCCCGAGCCGAGCCATGGCAGCGATGGCGGCATCGGCCGGCCTGGACGGCATCTCAAGGCGGCACGGGTGCAGGGCGACGGCAGAAACGGATGCGGGGCTCTGGGGCGGCCGGATCCAGTCGTCGGCAGCAGGCAGCGGGGAGCGCAGGGCCCCTGGTACGTGCAGGCGGAGGCGACCTCCCGCAAGGCACGACCATGGGGGCTCGAGGAGGTTCCCGGCATTAGGGGTTCAGCATCGGGGCGAAGTGGCGGTCTCCGGCGAGGTCCGACCAGCACAGAGGAAGGCTTCGAGCGGAGGCGCAGCCACGAGAGCTTGGGCTCCTCCCGATCCAGATCAGGGTCGAGGAGATGCGAGCGACAACGCTTGGGTCTAGGTGGGCCTGCTTTGGGCCTCTTGGGCCCGTGGCGGTAGGGCGAGCTCGCTAGGTCGGCGGGGTGACGTGGCGCCTGGCTATTTGCTGGAAGCGGCGGCTGCGGCGACGCTGACCGGGCTGGCGCGGCCAAGTGGCGGTGAGGGATTGCATCGTCATGGAAAACAAGGGAGGAGAGAGGTGGAGTCTAGGGGAGGCCATTTATGGAAGTGGGAAACGTCTATATATAGTAGTTTAGGCTAGGGTTTAAGGGTTTTGGGGCGATTCGAGCCCTCCGTTTGCGATCGGACGGCTCCGGTTGCGCCCTAGGGTTAGGTAGGCTTAGGTGCGCTGGTTGGACTGTGTAGTTGGGCTAGGTGGGGAGGAGAGGGAAGGTGATGCGGCCCCTGACATGATTTCTAAATACCGAAAATGTTCGATGACGGTGCCGCTATGGTTGACCGTTCGGGTATCAAACAACCGCCGATTGCGGCAAAATTTGGCAGGCGGTCTACCTACAATATAACAAGACCACACACAAAGTTTCGACCCAATATGAGAATATTTTATACGCACTTCTAAAAATAATATTTTTATCAATGCCGCATGTGCGTGCATGTGTGGTTGGTCTCGAAATGGTCAGGGATGAGAACGGAGAGAACCGACACTATGAGCGGATGCAAGTTTTCGAAAACAAGTGACGATTCTATGAAGATGATGCGAATGATGCGATGATCAATGCGACAACCAAACGAATCACACGACAACAATGGAAATAAAAGGGGAATCTTCTGGAGCGTCGGTCCTCGGCTGTTACAATAGGTGCCTCTCCGATGATGCGTTAGTAGTCCACCATAGACCTATGGGTCCATAGGAAGTAGCTATATGGCTTCCTCTCTCTCTCTATGATTCTCAACACAATGGTCTGCTGAAGATCTATTTGATGTAATAACTTTTGCGATGCGTTTGTTGGGATCCGATGAATTTTGAGTTCATGATCAGTTTCTATCCATGAATTATATTTGACTCTTCTTTGATCTCTTATTTGCATGATTACTTATAGCCTCGTGTTTCTTCTTCGAATCTTCGGTCTAGTTAGGCCAACTAGATCGATTTTTCTTGCCATGGGAAGAGGTGCTTTGTGATGGGTTCGATCTTGCGGTGTTCTTTCCCAGTGACGGAAGGGGTAGCAAGACACGCATGTATCGTTTCCATTAAGGATAACAAGATGGGGTTTATTCCTACATGAATAGATCTTGTCTACATCATGTCATCGTTCTTATTGCATTACTCCATTTGTTAGTGAACTTAATACACTAGATGCATGCTGGATAGCGGTCGATGTGTGGAGTAATAGAAGTAGATGTAGAATCGTTCAGTCTAGTTTTCCTGGATGTGATGCCTATATATGATCATTGCCTGGATATCATCATGATTATTTGATCTTCTATCAATTGACCAATAGTAATTTGTTCACCCACCGTGTGCTATACTCATGAGAGAAGCCACTAGTGAAACCTATGACCCTCGGGTCTACTTTTCTAACATATTGCTTTGCGATCTACTATTTGCATCTTTTGTTTTTAGATCTATAAAACGAAAAACCCAAAAATACCTTGCTCCATTTTTTGTTTATCTATTTTATATTGTGTTTTTTGCGAGATCTATTGTCCAAAACTATCGTAATCCAATCTATCATATTACCCTAGAGAGATTGACAACCTCTCTTTCGCGTCGGGGTTGCAAGTATTTATTACTTGTGTGCATATGTCCTTTAAGTGGGTGCGTGATCTTCCTCTATGGATTGATACCTTGGTTTCATAACTGAGGGAAATACTTACCGTCGTTGTGCTGCATCATCCCTTCTTCTTTGGGAAAATACCGACACAGTCTCAAGCCACGTTAGCATACCACGAGCCCATGGCTCTTGTGTCCAGGCAATTTTGGGGCAAAAAGAGAAATTCTAGGACAAGCTTCTCCAAGAACAACTCAAGTGGCACTAAGGCAACCAACGTGTGAGAACTTGCTACAATTGTGGGAACATGAGTCACTTTGTGGCAGATTGCCCGTATGAGAAGAGGGAAGACAATGGTGGCAAGCTCATCCGCAAAGACAAGGCCAAGTCCTTCCCCAACAAGAACAATTTCACCAAGAAGGAGCCTTACAAGGTATTGGTGGCTCAAGAAGAGTATGCCTCCGATGATGATGAAGATACAAGTGGTGAAGGGATGGCAATGGCTACCGTGGCAATTGCATCCTCTACTCCAACCAAAGTGTCTCACTTTGACTCACCCAACGAGAACCACATTGTGAAGTTCCTCATGGCCAAAGGTATCAACAAGGTAACCTACAACAACAAAACTTCCATTACGACTACTTCTCCAACATTGGAATGTGTGGAGGAACATGCAGAGGTGAATGTTGATGAGTAATATGTGTGGAGGAACATGAGTTCAACAAGTTCATGTCCAAACTCAAGGGTAACACCAATAAGCAGTTTGTTTCTCTCTTGGAATAACTTGGTGAAGCTAGCGATCTCATTGAATCTCATGAGGAAACCATCTCCAATTTGGAGGGGCATAGTCATGGCTATGCCGATGAGATAGCCGATATTTCTATTGCACTTGAGAAAGAGCGAGAACTTCATTGGGCTCTTGAGAAGCCACAGAACGATCGTCTTGCTAAATTACGAATAGATCATGATCATGCTATAGTTCTTACTTGTGTGCACAAATTTTGAAAGGTTACACTTGGGGTCGATGATGATAGACTCAAAGAGGAGTTTGGTACACTCGATAAAGCTCACAAGGCATTGAAGAGTGCTCACGCCTCTCTTGACGAGTCTCATGATCAACTTCAAGTAAAACTTACTAAGGAAATAGCCACATGTCCTCCTTTTGTGTTAAATGATAATGCCAATGCTACTAACCCATGATGTGAGCATGCGCACCTTGTGGAGGAAAATGCAAAGTTGAAAGAGCAACTTTAGAAGGGACTTGTGACATGTATCCAAGGCAAGAAGAATCTCAATGACCTTTTAATCAATCAAAAGGAAGTTATAACAAAGGAAGGGATTGGGTTTGCACCCAATTCTAAGAAAAATAAGAAATTGAAGAGCAAACAACCTCTCCCGCTCAAGGATACCTTTGTCAAAGCGGGGAATGTTGGGTAACGTTGCATGGGACACACACAAAAACCTTCGCACATGTAAGATCTATCCATGGTGATGAGCATCTACGAGAGGGAGAGTGGATCTACATACCCTTGTAGATCGCTAAGCGGGAAGCGTTAAGAAACGCGGTTGGTGTAGTCGAACGTCTTCGCGATCCAAATTTCCGAGCATCCCACGATCTCATCACGATCTGTCCCGCGATCCAATCACGATCCGTCTCGCGAACTCATCACGATCCGTCCCGTGATCTCATCACGGTCCGTCCCGCGAACTCATCACGATCCGTCCTGCGATCTCATCACGGTACGTCTTGCGATCTTGATCACGGTCCTTCCGATCTAGCGCCGAATGGATGCCACCTCCGCGTTCAGCACACGTACAGCTTGATGACGATCTCCGCCTTCTGGATCCATCAAGAGGGAGCGAAGAGGTATAAGAGTTCTCCAGAAGCATGACAGCGCTCTGGCGATGGTGGTGGAGCTATTCCGGCAGGGCTTCACCTAAGCACTTCAGAAATCCGATCTAGAGGAGAAACTATGCACTAGAGGAACGGGTAGCACGTGGCTGAAAATCTAGTGCCAAAAACCCTTAAACCTCTAGTATATATAGGAGGAAGAGAGGAGGAGTCTTGGATCCCAAGGAGCCATCCCTTGGGTCGGCCGAACCAAGGAGGATTAGAGGATTCCTCCTCCAATCCTAGTAGGACTAGGACTCCTCCTTATTTTTCATTTTTGCCCTTCTCCACCTTTTTCTCTTTGGGCTTTTCTTCCCAGATGCATGGGACTTGTGTGGGACTTACACAAGCCCACAAAGGGCTGGTATTTACTCTCCCACATCCCATGTAGCCTCTTGGGTCGAAATACCCCTCCCGATGGTCTCCCGGTACACTACCGATGAGCCCGAAACCTTTCCGGTGATCAAAATAGGAATTCCTATATATCAATCTTTACCTCCGAACCATTCCAGAGCTTCTCATAATGTCCGAGATCTCATCCGGGACTCCAAACAACCTTCGTTCACCACCATACCTAACTTTATACTACCAAAACGTCACCGAACCTTAAGTGTGCAGACCCTGCGGGTTCGAGAACTATGTAGACATGACTGAGACACCTCTATGGTCAATAACCAATAGCGGGACCTGGATGCCCATATTGGTTCCTACATATTCTACAAAGATCTTTATCGGTTGAACCTTTATGTCAAGGATTCAGTTAATCCCGTGATGTTCCCTTTGTTCTTCGGTATGTTACTTGCCCGAGATTCAATCGTCGGTATCTCCATACCTAGTTCAACCTCATTACTGGCAAGTATCTTTACTCTTTCCGTAATACAAGATCCCGTGACTAAAACTTAGACACATTGCTTGCAAGGCTTATTGTGATGTTGTATTACCGAGTGGGCCCTGAGATACCTCTCCGTCACACGGAGTAACAAATCCCAGTCTTG
Source organism: Hordeum marinum (assembly GCA_022496015.1). Taxonomy (NCBI): domain Eukaryota; kingdom Viridiplantae; phylum Streptophyta; class Magnoliopsida; order Poales; family Poaceae; genus Hordeum; species Hordeum marinum. The sequence continues at coordinate 135,788,363 of CM039677.1, read as the reverse complement.
ATCCATGCCAACCCAACAGACAGCCTCGGAGATACCTGTAGAGCACCTTTATAGTCACCCAGTTACGTTGCAACATTTGATACACACAAGGTACTCCTCCAGTGTTAGTGAGTTGCATGATCTCATGGTCATAGGAACATATACTTGGCATGCAGAAAACAGTAGCAATAAACTAGCACGATCATATGCTACGTTTGTAGTTTGGGTCTTGCCCATCACATCATTCTCCTAATGATGTGATCCCGTTACCTAATGACATCTCATGTCCATGACCAGGAAACCATAGCCATCTTTGATCAACGAGCTAGCCTATTAGAGGCATACTAGGGACATGGTGTTGTCTATGTATCCACACATGTATCTGAGTTTCCGATCAACACAATTATAGCATGGATAATAAAAGATTATCATGAACAAGGAAATATGATAATAACTAATTTTTTATTGCCTCTTGGGCATATTTCCAACAGTCTCCCACTTGCACTAGAGTCAATAATCTAGTTCACATCACCATGTGATTCGCATTGTTATGAATCTAACACCCACTGAGTTCTGGGGCTCGATCATGCTTTGCATGTGAGAGACGTCTTATAGTCAACGGGTCTGCGACATTCAGATCCGTCTGTACTTTCCAAATCTCTATGTCAAACTGTAAGCACTGCTACCACATTCCACTTGGTACTATTCCAAATGGCTACTCCACTATACGTATCTGGATTGCTACTAAGAGTCATCCGGATTAGTGTTAAATCTTGCATCGATGTAGCTCTTTACGACGAACCCTTTATCACCTCCATAATCGACAAATGTTTCCTTAGTCTTTTAGTCACTAAGGATAATATTGACCGATGTCCAGTGATCCCCTTTTGGCTCACTCTTGTACCCCTTGACGGACTCATGGCAAGGCACACACAGGTGTTGTACACAGCATGGCATACTATACAGAGCCTATGGCTAAGGCATAGGGGATGACATTCGTCCTTTCTCTTTCTTATGCGGTTGTCAAGCTTTGAGTCTCACTCAACTTCACACCTCACAAATCAGGCGAGAACTCTTTCTCTGACTGAACCATTTTGAACTCTTTCAAAATCTTGTCAAGGTATCTACTCATTGAAAGTCTCATCAAGCATCTTGATCTATCTCTATAGATCTTGATGCTCAACAATTAGGTAGCTTTATCTAGGTCTTTTTTGAAAAACTCTTTTCAAACAACCGTTTATGCTTTCCAGAAATTCTACATCATTTCCGATCAACAATATGTCATCCACATATATTTATCAAAAATTCTATAGTGCTCCCACTCACTTTATTGTAAATACAAGTTTCTCGTAAACTTTGTATAGACTCAAAAACTTTGATCACCTCATCAAAGTGTATATTCCAACTCCGAGATGCTTGCTTCAGTTCATAGAAGAATCACTGAAGCTTGCACACCTTTTAGCATCCTTAGGACTAACAAAACCTTCTGGTTGTATCTCATACAACCTTTCCTTAAGGAAGGAAACGATGTTTTGGTATCCATCTGCCATATTTCATAACTGAAAAATGCAGCAACTGCTAACATAATTCCAACAGATTTTAGCGTAGCTACGAGTGAGAAAGTCTCATCGCAGTCAACTCCTTGAACTTGTCGTAAACTTCTTTGCAACAAGTTGAGCTTTACAAATGGTGACATTTACCATGAGCGTATGTCTTCATTTTAAACGTCCATTTGTACTCAACGACCTGCCGTCCAACGAGCAAGTCTACCAAAGTCTATACTTGGTTTTCATACATGGATCCTTTCTCGGATTTCATGGCCTCTAACCATTAGTCGGAATCCGGGCCCATCATCACTTCTCCACAGCTTGTAGGTTCATTGTTGTCCAACAACATGACCTCCAAGACAGGGTTGTCATACCGCTCAGGAGCAGTACACATCCTTGTCGACCTAAGAGGTTTGATAGTAACTTGATCCAAAGCTTCATGATCATCATCATTAACTTCCTCTTCAACTAACGTAGGCTTCATAGAAACAAATAACTGCGCTACGCTACTATCTGGTTGAACAAAGGTTCAACAACCTCATCAAGTTCTATCTTCCTCCCACTCAATTCTTTCGAGAGAAACTCTTTCTCAAGAAAGGACCCAGTTTTAGCAACAAACACTTTATGCTTAGATCTGATATAGAAGGTTTACCCAACTATCTTTAGGGTATTCTATGAAGATGCATTTGTCCGCTTTGGGTTCGAGCTCATTAGGTGAAAACCTTTTTCACATAAGTGTTGCAGCCCCAAACATTAAGAATTGACAGCTTAGGTTTCTATCAAACCATAATTCACACGGTGTCATCTCAATGGATTTAGATGGCGCCCTATCTAAAGTGAATGTAGTTGTCTCTAATGCATAACCCCAAAATTATAGTAGAAAAACGATAAGAGACATCATAGCAAGCACCATTTTCAATAGAGCACGACTATGATGTTCGAACACACCATCACACTATGGTGTTCCAGGAGGCATGAGTTGTGAAACAACTTTCACATAGTCTAAAGTTGTATGCCAAAGTCATAACTCAGATATTTACCTCCACGATCATATCGCAGACATTTTTATCTTCTTGTCACGATGACCTTAAACTTCACTCTGAATTTGCTTGAACCTTTCAAACTATTCAGACTTGTGTTTCATTAAGTAAATATACACTATATCTACTCAAATCATCAGTGAAGGTAAGAAAATAACGATATCCACCGCACGCTACAAGACTCATTGGAGTGCATACATCAACATGTATCATTTCCAATAAATCACTTGCCCGCTCCATCCATCTGGAAACAGGGTCCTTAGTCATCTTGCCCAAGAGGCATGGTTCACATGTCTCAGCTGATTCGAAATCGAATGAGTCCAAAGATCCATCAGCATCGAGTTTCTTCATGAGCTTTATACCAATATGACATTTAATGGCAGTGCCACAAGTATGTGGTACTATCATTATTAACATTGTATCTTTTGGCATCAATGTTACGAACATGTGTATTACTACGATCAAGATTCAACAAACCATTCTCACTGGGTGCATGACCATTGAAGGTATTATCATGTAAACAGAATAACCGTTATTCTCTAACTTAAAAGAATAACCGTGTTGCAATAAACACGATCTAATCACGTTCATCCTCAACGCAAAACACCAAATAACATTTATTTAGGTTTGTCACTAATCCCGAAGGTCGAGAGAGCGTGCGATGTTGATCCCATCAACCTTGGAAACATTTCCAACACACTTCATCACCTCACCCTTTGCTAGTTCTCCGTTTATTCCGTAGCTTTTATTTTGAGTTACTAACATTTAGCAACCGAACCGGTATCCAATACCCAGGTGCTACTAGGAGTACTCGCAAGGTAAAATCATTAACACGTATATCAAATATACTTTTGTCGATGTTGGAAGCCTTCTTATCTACCATGTATCTAGGGTTGTTCCGCTTCAGCGACCGCTCTCCTTATAATCGAAGCACTTAGTCTCGGGTTTGGGTTCAACTTTGGGTTGCTTCACTGGAGCAGCAACTGACTTGCTATCCATCAAGTTTCCCTCCTTGCTCTTGCCCTTCTCGAAACAAGTGGTTTGACTAAACATCAACACTTGACGCTCCTTCTTGATTTCTACCTTCGCGGTGTCAAACATCGCGAATAGCTCAGAGATCATTATTTCTATCCCTGGCATTTTATAGTTCATCACCAAGTTCTAGTAGCTTTAGTGACAGTGACTTGGAGAACTATATCAATCACTATCTTATCTGGAAGATCAACTCCCACTCGATTCAAGCGATTGTAGCACCCAGACAATCTGAGCACATGCTCAACGATTGAGCTATTCTCTTTCATCTTGCAAGCAAAGAATCTTGTTGGAGATCTCATATCTCGCAACACGGGCACGAGCCTGAGATCCTAATTTCAGCTCTTAGAACATCTCATATGTTCCGTGACGTTCAAAACGTTTCGGAGCCTCAATTCTAAGCTGTAATGCATGACGCACTAAACTATCAAGTAGTCATCAGAACGTGCCTGTCAGATGTTCACAACATCTATAGACGACGCTAGAGGGGTTGGCGCACCGAGCGGTGCATTAAGGACATAAGCCTTCTGTGTAGCAACGAGGACAATCCTTAGATCACGGAGCCAGTCTAAAATATTGCTACCATCATCTTTCACCTCTATTTCTCTAGGAACATATAAAAATTTAAGGGAGCTACATATGAGCTAGTAATCTACAACACAGTTTGCAAAGACACTACTGACTATGTTCATGATAATGAGTTCAATTAATCATATTACTTAAGAACTCCCACTCAAATTGACATCCCTCCGGTCATTCGAGTGATACATGATCCAAATTCACCAACTCAAGTCCGATCATCACATGAGTTCAGGTGGTTTAAATGGTCATCATGTTGATCATATATACTATATGACTCATGTTCGACCTTTCGGTCTCTTGTGTTCTGAGGCCATGTCTGTACATGCTAGGCTCGTCAAGTTTAACCCGAGTATTCTGCATGTGCAACACTAGCTTGCACCCATTGTATGTGAACGTAAAGTCTATCACACCCGATCATCACGTGGTGTCTCAACACGACGAACTTTCGCAACGGTGCACACTCGGGGAGAACACAATTCATCTTGAAATTTAAGTGAGGGATCACCTTATAATGCTACCGTCGTCCTAAGCAAAACAAGGTGCATAAAAGGATTAACATGACATTTAAATCATAAATGACATGATATGGCCATGAACTTGTGCTTTTGATCTCCATCTTGAAAGCACCGGCATGATCTCCATCGTCACCGGCATGACACCATGATCTCCATCATCTTGATCTCCATCAACGTGTCGCCATCGGGGTTGTCGCGTCCATCATGCTTGTACTACTATTGCTACTGTTTAGCGATAAAGTAAAGCATTACATAGCGCTTAATGATTGACACGCAGGTCATACAATAACTAAAGACAACCCTATGGCTCCTGCTGGTTGCCGTACTCATCGACATGCAAGTTGTGATATTCTATATAACACATGATCATCTCATACATCACATATATCACATCATATAATTGGCCATATCACATCACAACATACACTGCAAAAACAAGTTAGACGTCCTCTAATTCTTGTTGCATGTTTTACGCGGCTGCTATGGGTATCTAGCAAGAACAATTCTCATCTACGCAAAAAACACAATGGTGATACACTAGTTGCTTTTCAACCTTATCAGGGACTGCCTTTGTCGAATCCGATCCAACTAAAGTGAGAGAAACTGGCACCCACAAGCCATCTATTCAACAAGTTGAGGTTGAGGGAACCGGTCTCTCGTAAGCGTACGAGTAATGTTGGTCCGGGCCGCTTCATCTCACAATACCATTGAACCAAAACACGACCAAGGGAGGAAGCAATCTAAGTATCAATGCCCACAAACTCTTTGTGTTCTACTCGAGATCTCATCTACACATAGACCTAGCTCTGATGCCACTGTTGGGTAACGTTGCATGGGAAACAAAAAAATTCCTATGCACATGTAAGATCTATACATGGTGATGGGCATCTACGAGAGGGAGAGTGGATTTACAAATCCTTGTAGATCGCTAAGCGGGAAGCGTTAAGAAACGTGGTTGGTGTAGTCGAACGTCTTCGCGATACAAATCGCTGAGCATCGTGCGATCTCATCACGATCCGTCCCCTGATCCAATCACGATCCATCCCACGAACTCATCATGATCTGTCCCACGATCTCATCACGATCCATCCCGCGAACTCATCATGATCCGTCCCGCGATCTCATCATGATCCGTCTCGTGATCTTGATCACGGTCCTTCCGATCTAGCGCCGAACGGACGGCACCTCCGCGTTCACCACACATACAGCTTGATGACGATCTCCGCCTTCTTGATCCAGCAAGAGGGAGCGGAGAGTTAGAAGAGTTCTCCGGCAGCATGACGGCGCTCCGGCGATGGTGGTGGAGCTATTCCGACAGGGCTTGGCCTAAGCACTGCAGAAATCCGATCTAGAGGAGAAACTATGCACTGGAGGAACGGGTAGCACGTGGCTGAAAATCTAGTGCCAAAAACCCTAAAACCTCTAGTATATATAGGAGGAAGATAGGAGGAGGCTTGGATCCCAAGGAGACAGCCCTTGGGTCGGCCGAACCAAGGAGGATTGGAGGATTCCTCCTCCAATACTAGTAGGACTAGGACTCCTCCTTATTTTTGCCTTTTTGCCTTTTTCCACCTTTTTCTCTTTGGGCTTTTCTTCCCAGCCACATAGGCCTTGTGTCGGACTTCCAGCAGCCCACAAAGGGCTGGTATTTACTCTCCCACAGCCCATGTAGCCTCTTGGGTCGAAATACCCCTCCCGATGGTCTCCCGGTACACTACCGGCACTCCCGGTACACTACCGATGAGCCCGAAACCATTTCGGCGACCAAAATAGGACTTCCTATATATCAATCTTTACCTCCGGACCATTCCGGAGCTCCTCGTGATGTCCAGGATATCATCCGGGACTCCTAACAACCTTCACTCACCACCATACATACCTCTATACTACCGAAACATTACCGAACCTTAAGTGTGCAGACCCTGCGGGTTCGAGAAATATGTAGACATGACGGAGACACCTCTATGGTCAATAACCAATAGTGGGACCTAGATGCCCATATTGGTTCCTACATATTCTACGAATATCTTTATCGGTCGAACCTTTATGTCAAGGATTCAGTTAATCCGTATGATGTTCCCTTTGTTCTTCGGTATGTTACTTGCCCAAGATTCGATCGTCGGTATCTCCATACCTTGTTCAACCTCGTTACTGGCAATTCTCTTTACTCGTTCCGTAATACAAGATCCCATGACTAAGACTTAGTCGCATTGCTTGCAAGGCTTATTGTGATGTTGTATTACCGAGTGGGCCTTGAGATACCTCTCCGTCACACGGAGTAACAAATCCCGGTCTTGATCCATGCCAAACCAACAGACACCCTCGGAGATACCTGTGGAGCACCTTTATAGTCACCCAGTTATGTTGTGACATTTGATACACACAAGGTAGTCCTCCGGTGTCAGTGAGTTGCATGATCTCTTGGTCATTGGAACATATACTTGACATGCAGAAAACAGTAGCAATAAACTGACACGATCATATGCTACGTCTGTAGTTTGGGTCTTGTCCATCACATCATTCTCCTAATGATGTGATGCCATTACCAAATGACATCTCATGTCCATGACTAGGAAACCATAGCCATATTTGATCAACGAGCTAGTCTATTAGAGGCATACTAGGGACATGGTGTTGTCTATTTATCCACACATGTATCTGAGTTTCCGATCAACATAATTATAGCATGGATAATAAACGATTATCATGAACAAGGAAATATGATAATAACTAATTTATTATTGCCTCTAGGGCATATTTCCAATAGGGAAGGTTACTCTTGACAAGAAAGAAGACAAGGTTGTGGGTGGTAATGCCAATAAGGGCAAGACCACCCCGGTAGTTTTGGTGATTGATGTCAATGTATTTGCGAACTAATCATGTATGTTAAGTATTTCATATAATTCATCATCTAGCACAAAACGATTCAAGCCCCTCGGTGGAGTAGAGTGAAGACGGCTTCTTTCCCGCGTTTCATTCTTAGTGGTTTTGAGTCACAGGAGAACCATACTTTCAAGAGGGGGTCCACATTGGAAAGCATTTGGGTGGAATCATCACGTACACCGTCTTTGCACCCATGCTCCTTTCTCACATCAATGGAGTTGTCCATCAATGCCTTGGTCTAGAATTGAAGGTAGTAAACGATAGTACTGCTCCTATGAGCAGTAGTACCTCTCTCACGCGGTACTACCGCCCAACACTACCGGCTACCCTTTTGTTCTTGTATTTTAGGAAGAAGGTGTGCGCGGTAGTGGCGCGGTAGTACCGCTCGCTACTACCTGCTATTCTTTTGTACTCAAGAACCCACATGCTACCTCGGGCGGCAGTAGGACGAGGTACTACCATTGTCCAGCGGAAGTACCACTCCGAAGACACTATCCCACCTTGTGCCTTTGATCTGTCTAGCTGCCTTAGCCGCCCGAGCAGTAGTACCGCTCCCTTGAGCTGTAGTACCACTTGTGTGCAGGTTGAGTGGGGATAACGGTTGGATTTGTTCCCCCGACTATATAAAGGAGGTCTTCTGCCCAAAGAAGACCATCTCTTCCATTCCAAAGCTCCATTGTTGATCCAAGCTCCATTTTCACCCTATCTCTCTCCCTAGCCAACAACTCTTTTTGATTTTCTAGGGTTTGCTTGAGAGGGCCCCGATCTACACTTCCATCAAGAGAAATTCGATTCCCCCCACTAATCCCTAGCGGATCTTGTCACTCTTGGGTGTTTGAGCACCCTAGATGGTTGAGGTCATCTCGAGGCCACAATCCATTGAGGTGAAACTTTGAGATGTTATTGGGAGGCTCGAATTAAGTTGTGGAGATTGTCCCGACCTTGTTTGTAAAGGTTTGGTCGTCGCCTTCAAGGGCACTGCTACTTCTTGAGCTTGTGTTGGTTTTCCCCTGAAGAGGAAAGGGTGATGCAGCAAAGTAGATAAGTATTTAGTTGAGTTGTTAACTAAGGTATCAATCCAATAGGAAATACATGCAAGTCCCCAATCTTCGCGCCTACAAAAACAATCAAACACTTGCACCCAACGCTATCAAGGGGTTGTCAATCCCTTCACAGTTATTTGCAAGGATGAGATCTGATACAGATAGATATACAAGATTACTCAAACGAAAAGTAAAACAAAAATAAAAAGATTGCCGCAAAGTATTTTTGGTAGTTTTGGTTTATAGATCCGAAATATAGTATGGAAAATAGACCCGGGGGCCATAGGTTTCACTAGAGGCTTCTCTCATGAAGGAAAATAATACGCTGGTTGAACAAATTACTGTCGAGCAATTGATAGAAAAGCAAATAATTATGAAGATACCAAAAGCAATGATTATGCATATCGGCATCACGTTCGTGTCAAGTAGACCGAAACGATACTGCATCTACTACTATTACTCCACACATCGACCGACTCCTGCCTGCATCTAGAGTATTAAGTTCATGAAGAACAGAGTAACGCATTAGGTAAGATGACATGATGTAGAGGGATAAACTAAGGCAATATGATGACAACCCCATATTTTTATCCTTGATGGCAACAATACAAATATGTGCCTCGCTACCCCTACTATGTCACTGGGTGAGGACACCGCAAGATTGAACCCAAAAGTTAGCATTTCTCCCATTGCAAGAATTACCAATCTAGTTGGCAAAACCAAACCAATAACTCAAAGAGACTTGCAAAGATATTAAATCATGCATATAAGAATTTAGAAAAGACTCAAATAATATTCATTGATAATCTGACCATAAACTCACAATTCATTGGATCTCGACAAACACACCGCAAAAGAGTATTACATTGGATAGATATCCATGAAGATCATGAAGAACATGGTATTGAAGCACATACAGAGAGAAGAAGCCATCTAGCTACTAGCTATGGACCCGAAGGTCTGTGGTGAACTACTAACGCATCATCAGAGGGACAATGGAGTTGATGTAGATGCCCTCCGTGATCGAATACCCCTCCGGGAGATTATCGGAAAAGGCTCAAAGATTGGATCTCTCGGGAACGGAGGCTTCCGGCAGCGGAAAAGTATTTTTGTGGCTCCCTTTGGTATTGGTGGTATATTTGGGAATTTATAGGCCGAAGAGTAGGGTTAATAGACCTGCTGGGGGGCACAAGCCTGACAGGCGCGGCCAGGGTTGGTGGACGCGCCCCCTGGCTTGTGACCTCCTGGCAGGTCTCTTGCCTTCCCCTCCAAGTCTGGTAGATGTCTTCCAGTCCAAGAAAAATCATCTTGAAGATTTTATTCCGTTTGGACTCCATTTAATATTCCTCATGTGCAATACTCAAAAACAAGGAAAAATCAAAAACTGACACTAGGCTCTAGATTAATAGGTTAGTCCCAAAAAATAATATAAAATAGCATATTAATGCATATAAAATATCCAAAATATATAATATAATAGCATGGAACAATCAAAAATTATAGATACGTTCGAGATGTATCAGCATCCCAAAGCTTAATTCCTGCTCATCCTCGAGTAGGTAAATGATAAAAACAGACTTTTTGATGTGTAATGCTACCTAACATATTTATCCATGTAATATTCTTTATTGTTGCATGAATAATCATATCCATAAGACTCAAAGAAAAAGCTTAATGTTGACATAAAAACAATAATATTTCAAGCATACTAACAAATCTATATTGTCTCTTCAAAATATAATGGCAAAAGAAAGTTATCCCTACAAAATCATATATTCTGGCTATGCTCCATCTTCCCCACACAAAGTATTTATATCATGCACAACCCCGATGACAAGTCAAGCAATTGTTTCACACCTTTTATGTTCTCAAACCTTTTCAACTCTCACGCAATACATGAGCGTGAGCCATGGATATAGCACTATAGGTGGAATAGAATATGGTGGAGGTTGTGAAGAAAAAGGAGAAGATAGTCTCACATCAACTCGGCGTGTCAACGTGTTATGGAGATGCCCATTAATAGATATCAATGTGAGTGAGTAGGTATTGCCATGCAACGGATGCACTAGAGCTATAAGTGTATGAAAGCTCAAAAAGAAAATAAGTGGGTGTGCATCCAACTTGCTTGCTCACGAAGACCTAGGGCAATTTGAGCAAGCCCATCATTGGAATATACAAGCCAATTTATATAATGAAAAATTCCCACTAGTATATGAAAGTGGCAAAATATGACACTCTCTATCATAATGATCATGGTGCTACTTTGAAGCACAAGTGTGGAAAAAGATAGTAGCATTGTACCTTCTCTCTTTCTCTCTTTTTTGGTGGGCATCTATGGCCTCACTTTTTTTATTTGGGATTCATTGGCCTCTTTTATTATTTGTATAGTCTGGAGTCTCATCCCAACTTGTGAGGGAATCATAGCTTCCATCATCCTTTTCTTTCATGGGACAATGCTCTAATAATGATGATTATCAAACTTTTATTTACTTACAACTCAAGAATTACAACTCGATATCTAGAACAAAATATGACTCTATATGAATGCCTCCGGTGGTGTACCGGGATGTGCGATGATCTAGCATAGCAAATGACATCAAAAAATGGACAAGCCATGAAAACATCATGCTAGCTATCTTACTATCATGCAAAGCAATATGAAAATGATGGTGTGTGTCATAATAAACGGAACACTGGAAGTTGCATGTAAATATATCTCGGAATGGCTATGGAAATGCCATAATAGGTAGGTATGGTGGCTGTTTTGATGAAGGATATATGGTGGGTTTAATGCATCGGCGAAAATTGCGCGGTACTAGAGATCTAGCAAAAGTGGAAGGGTGAGAGTGCGTATAATCCATGGACTCAGATTAGTCATAAAGAACTCACATACCTATTGCAAAAGTCTATTAGTCATCGAAGCAAAGTATTAGACGCATGCTCCTAGGGGAGAGGTTGGTAGGAGTAAACCATTGCGCATTCCCGACCCTCACACAAAGGTTGACAATCAATAGACAAATCATGCTCCAAAGTCCTTACATAAAAGTTCACCATACATGCATGCTATGGGAATCGCAAACCTTTACACAAGTATTTTTACCAATTCACAATTACTTCCTAACATGACTCTTAATATTACCATCTTTATATCTCAAAACTTTATGCAAGGAATTAAACTTCTCATAATACTCAATGCACTTTATATGGAAGTTTTTATTATATCCCTCTTGGATGCCTATCATATTAGGACTAAATTCATAACCTAAACCGATTACCATGCTGTTTAAAGACTCTCAAAATAATATAAGAGAGGTACGAGAGTTCAATTATCTCTATAAAATAAAACACCACCGTGCTCTAAAAGGATATAAGTGAAGCACTAGAGCAACATTGCCTAGCTCAAAAGGTATAAGTGAAGCACAAAGAGTATTCTAATAAATTCACGATTAACACGTGTCTCTCTTAGAATATGTGTGCATCAAGTATGATTGTGTCAAACTAAAAATAAAAGACTCATATCATCCAATACGCTCGAAGTAAAACACATATCATGTGGTGAATAAAAATATAGCCTCAAGTAAATTTACCGATGGATTAAAGACGAAAGAGGGGATGCCTTTCGGAGCATCCCCAAGCTTAGGCTCTTTGGTATCCTTTAATATGGATTGTGTTTCCTTGGTAATCCCCAATATTAGGATTTTGTCACTCCGTATTACATAGTCCATCAAATCTTTACCCAAAACTTGAGAACTTCACAACACAAAACTCAACAGGAAACTCGTGAGATCTGTTAGTATAAGAAAATAAATCACCACTTTAAGTACTATTGCAGACTCATTATTTATTCATATTGGTGTAATATATACTGTATTATAACTTCTCCATGGTTCATACCCCCCGATACAACCCATAGATACATTAAAATAAGCAAACAACACAAAGAAAATAGAATCTGTCAAAAACAGAACAGTCTGTAGAAATATGTAAACCTCGAATACTTATGTAACTCCAAAAATTCTTAAACATTATGAAAATCAGCTAAATTTGTATATAAATCTTGTGTAAAAATTACAGACTCATTTGACACTCTGATAAATTAATAAAATTCCTGTACTGGCGCAAAAGTTTCTGTTTTTTAGCAAGATGAAATCAACAATCTCCATAGTCTATCCCAAAGGTCTTACTTGGCTCAAACACTAATTAAAACACCAGAACACAATTACTACATAGGTAATAATGTGTGAAACACTCAAAAACAGAATAAAAAATAGAACATAAAATAAAATTGGGTTGCCTCCCAACAAGCGCTATTGTTTAACGCCCCTAGCTAGGCAAAATGCAATAGATCTAGGTATTGTCATATTTGGTATGCAATCCAAAAGTAGGTATCATAATATATTCATAAGGAAATATTATTTTCTTTATAGGAAAGTGTTCCATGCCTTTCCTTAACGGAAATTGGAATATAATGTTTCCTTCTTTCATGTCAATAATTGCACCAATCGTTCTAAGGAAAGGTTTGTCAAGAATAATAGGACATGTAGGATTGCAATCTATATCAAGAACAATGACATTTACAGGCACATTATTCCTATTTCCAACAATAAGAACATCATTAATCATTCCCATAGGTTTATTAATAGTGTAATCCACTAGATGCACATTCAAAGAGCAATCATCAAGTTCATGGAAACCTAGCACATCACATAAAGTTTTCGGAATCGTAGAAACACTAGCACACAAATCACACAAAGAATGTCACTCATAATCTTTAATTTCAATCAGAATAGTAGGTTTCCACTCATCATGAAGCTTTCTTGGGATAGAAACTTTCAACTCAAGTTTTTCTTCAAAAGATTTCATCATAGCATCAATGATATGTTTAGTAAAAGCCTTATTTGATTATAAGCATGTGAAGAATTCAACATGGCTTGCAAAAAGGAAATACAATCAATCAAAGAGCATCTATCATAATTAAAGTCCTTGAAATCCAAAAGGGTGGGTTCATTGCTATTAAAAGTTTTGACCTCTCAATCCCACTTTTCTCAATTTTAGATTTGAGATCTATAAACTCCGAATCATTGGGATGACTTTTAACTAAAGTTGACTATCAAGATTTATATTGGAAAAAATATTCAATAGGAGTCACATCAATCACTTTGAGATCTTCATCATTATTTAAAGATTCTGGCTTCGCGGCCATTTTATTGACTAAGGTAGCTTGTTTATCTAGAATTTGGCCTACTAAATTTTCAAGATGAGAAAACTGAGATTTCAAACCATAAAACTCCTTAGACATATCATCAAGTTCTTTATTCATGCATTCCAGCATAGCCTTTTGTTCTTTAAGCTCATTTGTAAAGAAACTATTGTGGTCAAATTGGAGCGGCATGAAATTTTAGCATTATCCTCAATATCTTCCAACTTCCGAAGATAAGGATCAAAGCTTTTTGTTTGAGCCATAAAGACGAGTGAACGACCTAACACACAAGCAAACAAAAAGTAAATGAAAAGGCAGACGGAAGAAGGGCTACTAAAAAGGCAAATCTTTTTGGTATTTTCTGAAAATCTTTTTAGAAGTTGGGGAGAGGAAAACGAGAGGCAAATGGCTAATAATGTACATGCAAGAAATGAGTTTGTGATGGGTACTTGGTAGGCTTGATGTAGATCTCCCCGGCAATGGCGCTAGAAATACTTCCTGCTACTTCTTGAGCTTGCGTTGGTTTCCCTTGAAGAGGAAAGGGTGATGTAACAAAGTAGATAAGTATTTCCCTAAGTTGTTGAGAACCAAGTATCAATCCAGTAGGAGATACAAGCAAGTCCCAAATCTTCGCACCTACACAAACAATCAAACACTTGCACCCAACGCTATAAAGGGGTTGTCAGTCCCTTCATGGTTATTTGCAAGGATGAGATCTGATAGAGATAGATATAGAAGATTACTAAAACGAAAAGTAAAGAAAAAGTAAAAAGATTGTAGCAAAGTATTTTTGGATTATAGATCTGAAAATATAATATGGAAAATAGACCCGGGGGGCATAGGTTTCACTAGAGGCTTCTCTCATGAAGGAAAATAATACGGTGGGTGAACAAATTACTGTCGAGCAATTGATAGAAAAGCGAATAATTATGAAGATATCCAAGGCAATGATTATGCATATAGGCATCACATCGTTGTCAAGTAGATCGAAACGGTTCTGCATCTACTACTATTACTCCACACATCGACCGACTCATGCCTGCATCTAGAGTATTAAGTTCATGAAGAACAGAGTAACCCATTAGGTAAGATGACATGATGTAGAGGGATAAAATCAAGCAATATGATGAAAACCCCATATTTTTATCCTTGATGGCAACAATACAAATATGTTCCTCGCTACCCCTACTATGTCACTGGGTGAGGACATAGCAAGATTGAACCCAAAACTAAGCACTTCTCCCATTGCAAGAATTACCAATGTAGTTGGCCAAACCAAACCAATAAATCGAAGAGACTTGCAAAGATATGAAATCATGCATATAAGAATTCAGAAAAGACTCAAATAATATTCATGGATAATCTGAACATAAACCCACAATTCATCATATCTCGACAAACACACCGCAAAAGAGTATTCCATCGGATAGATCTCCATGAAGATCATGAAGAACATGGTATTGAAGCACAAACAGAGAGAAGAAGCCATCTAGATATTATCTATGGACCCAAAGGTCTGTGTCGAACTACTCACGCATCATCGGAGGGGCAATGGAGTTGATGTAGATGCCCTTCATGATTGAATCCCCCTCCAGCCGATTATCAGAGAAGACTCAAAGATTGAATCTCTCGGGAACAGAGGCTTCTGGCAGGGGGAAGTATTTTCGTGGCTCCCTTTGGTATTGGGGGAATATTTGGGAATTTATAGGCCGAAGAATAGGGTTAGGACACCTGTTGGGGGGCCACAAGCCTGACAGGCGTGGCCAGGAGTGGTGGCCGCGCCCCCTGTCTTGTGACCTCCTGGCAGGTCTCTTGCCTTCCCCTCCAAGTCTGGTAGATGTCTTCTGGTCCAAGAAAAATCTACTTGAAGATTTTATTCCGTTTGAACTCCATTTAATATTCCTTATTTGTAATAGTCAAAAACAAGGAAAAAACAGAAACTAGCACTAGGCTCTAAATTAATACGTTACTCCCAAAAATAAATTAAGTAGCATATTAATGCAGATAAAACATCCAAAACAGATAATATAGTAGCATGGAACAATCAAAACTTATAGATACGTTGGAGACGTATCAGGCACCACTAGTGGAATCACGGCATCTCGCATTGTGGGAGGCATGAGGATAATAGGGTGTCCTTAGTTGTGTCTTGGGGAGCATTGTGCCCCCACACCGCTCCAATAGAGACGTACTGCCCCTCAAAGGGAAGGAACTTCGGTAACACATGCTCATATTCTTCTGTCCCACTTGTGGTTAATTCTTACCTTGACTTTGTAGTCATTACTTGCTTGTTGTTTATTGTTGTTAGAATTATATAGGTTGGTCACCTAGTTGCATATCTAGACAATCTATTTGGTGCAAAACCTAATTTGTTAAGAAAAGCTAAAATTTGGTAGTTGCCTATACAGACCCCCCTCTAGTGAACCATATCCATCCTTTCACCATCGTTACTAAGCCTCGGGAATGTTGCTTATGCTATGCTACACTATCGTAGATGGCGATTGGTATGAGTGCTCGTGAGTGATGTGAGAAGGAAGAATCTACGATCAATGAAGACAACTTCGAGGCCTACATCTTCAAGACCTCAAGACTTCAAGACCCGAGACAAGAATTCAATACACACTAGTGGGGGAGGATGGTTTGATGGGCACACTGGAGTAACTAGTGGATGGTCGGGATGCCTAGAGAAGTGACATGACATCTTGTGCAATGCTTCACCTAGAATTAAAGAGACGAAAGTATACTTCATGCCCGGAAGCTTACCTATGCAGCCACAAGTCATTATGGGATCAGGATTGCTTGACCTTAGTTGTGACTCTTGCTGGGACGATGCTAGAAGATGTAGTTGACGGTAGGATTGGATGGGCACCATACAGTAGTTAAGGGAACTCTTTAAAAGACCATTTTGTCATTCGTTCTATTTTCAAAAACCAGGTAGTGGAGGACTTAAAAGGAGGGAACGATTCTTTTTGGTAAAGTGCAAAACACTCTGCAGAGTTAAAACCTAATCGATTACTCGTGTCCCTAGTTATGGACAATTTTCGCCTCTGGAATTGGATATATCTCTGAACTCTCAACATGGGACTGATAACTAATTGTGGGCAACTTATGACACTTTTGGGCTATGAGACATCGGTTTGTGGAACCATGCCATGGTAGATGACTCTATAGTGAAGAGTCATGATATTCCTTTGATGTAGATAAAATAAAACCAACTTTTATGCAAAAAAAACTTAGACACAGAGCCACAAAGCCTTATTGCATATAGAATAGTCTCTATCATTTGCTTTCTATTGCAATCTTGCTGGTACATTGAATGTACTGACCTACACGGCTGCGATGTATCATGTTCCAGGAATTCAACGATGAGTAAGAGTTACGAAATAGGGCTACGATCTACACTCAACTTGCCATTGGCGTTGATGGAACTCCATACCCTTAATGATTTGTTTCTACTATGATACAAGGTATACTCTATATCTGGGGCATTTATTCTACATGTGATGTTATGGTATTTCATCGAAGTACTATGTGTGCCAGCATACTAATCCAGGGATGGCACAAAAAGTACAACAAGATATTTTTGGGTTTTTCGTTTTATAGATCAAAAAACAAAGAGTGCAAATAGTAGATCAAAAAACAATATGATGAAAAAGTAGAACCGGGGGCGTAGGTTTCACTAGTGGCTTCTATCATGGGTATAGCACACGGTGGGTGAACAAATTATTATTGGGCAATTGATCGAAGATCAAATAATCATGACGATATACAGGTGTCGGTGTCAAAACCAGCGGATCTCGGGTAGGGGGACCCAAACTATGAGACTAGGATTGATGGTAACAGGAGACGAAGGGGACACGAGTTTACCCAGGTTCGGGCCCTACAATGGAGGTAATACCCTACGTCCTGCTTGATTGTATTAATCGTGTAAGGGGTTACAGAGCTGATCTACCTCGAGATCGTATGCCTAACCCTAGATGAGTTGTTCTGGCCCTATGCCCTAAAACCCTCCAGCTTATATAGATGCTGGGGGTGTCCTTGCCTTACACATGGTCGGTTACATGCCGAAGAGATAACTTGCCTAACTATAGCTAATAACTTGGAGAACATGTCTTGACTCCATGAAGCTTCCATCCTGGCGCAGGTGGTCCTCGATCATCCGATGCCTGCCTTGCGGCCCATACAGTCCGGCCCATGAACAATGGGTTGGCTATCCGAGGACCCCTTCATCTTGGTCTCCCTCTGTAGCCCCCAGACTGGCCTTCAACGCTGATATATATTCGGTTGATTTCTTCACCTCGTCGTCTTCGGCTTGCAAGGCGAGTCCCTCATCCTTCTTTGTTCGGCATCCGACCTGTCTTTGGTAAGATCCCAAGCGTCACGGGCGCGAGTCATTATAATAACTGCACGAGTTCCTCGACTTTCGTGCATCATGGGGAGGTGAGTGGCCAGTGAATTTTACAATCTTACCCCTCCGCAATGGAGGCACCAACCCATTTAATCAAGCAAAATCACAGTTCAGACCACATCTTCTTCCTCCCTCTCGTCAAAAACTCCTAGCGGAAGCTCCACGCAAAACATGGCTAACGCCCCCAGCTCCTCAGCACGCCCTTATGGCCAACGCTCAGGAGACTAGACGAGCTGCTCCATCACACTCCTACGGCTCGGTAATCTGGGGACCCAGGGATATCTCCCATCATCAGATCTGGTGGCGACCCGCGCAGGTTTGCTCTCTTATTGTGATGAGGATTTCGACGAGCGCTTCCCTAATCCAAACAAGGAGGAGCACGTCTGCTTCGTCCCCTTCCTTCTCCGAGGCCTTGGGTTTCCAATCCACCCATTCTTGAGGGGGTTACTAGAGTTCTACAGGATTCAACTCCACCATCTCATCCTAGGGTCGATCCTACACATCTCGAGCTTTGTCTCCCTCTGCGAGATGTTCTTAGGGTGCAAAGCTCATTTCAATCTGTGGAGGAAATACTTATGCCTCGTCCCCCGAACTCGGGACAAGACCTTCTTAGAGGTCGGCGGGGCCGAAGTATGCCGCATAGCAGCAATGGGGTATCCGGCAGGCACACCGAAGAAATCCGAAGAATGGACTTCAGAGTGGTTCTATATTGAAGATGTCCCCCTGTTCAAGCCAACTCGGACAGGTCTGTCCAAATATTTCGACCTCCTCCCTAAGAAGAGGTACAACTGGCGACCCAAGAGCTCATCTCAGGAGGAGAGCGCCGAGGTGCAATGCCTGGCCACGCAACTGCGGATGCTTGCCCATCACCGGCTGACCATGATTGACGTCATGGCCGCCGCTATCTCCCGGTGAATGCAGCCCCTCCAACAGAGGTTGCACACCTTATGGCGGTACAATGGGACAAGTGACGCCACGCGTTCCTGAAAGCTAGGTCCTGCCAATCCAACAGCGCTGGCCACCGCACTTGCCAACCTATACAAAGGGGAGCAAGAAGACTTCATCCGGCGGTCAACCAAGGAAGGGTATTCGGTCCACAATCCCATCGAATAGGTAAACCTTCCTCTATCAATCATGAAGTAGTTCGGGGCTTCATTCCGCACTCTATTTGACCGAGGCCTTGGCATGAATTGGAATGGAGGAGCTTCGTTGAGATAGTCAACTGTCCGGCTCCTCAGCCCGAGAATCATTCACGTGACAACGATCCGAGTTTCAATGAGGACCCGATCTCCTTCTTGACTTCGAAAACAAAGTCTACTACTAGGACAACATCGTCCAGACCCCGGTGGCTATCATAGTCGATTACCCCGAGTCATTCTCCATTCCGTCCGCGGGTAAGAATAAAAGCTCCTCCTGCAAGAGGTCTGCTACCAAGAGCGCCCCAGACGCGCCGGTCCCGGCCCCCAAGCACTGCCGATCAGCATGCCATGTGCCAGTAGCCGAAGCCGCGGGCGAGTCATAGGCCGGCCGGAACCCTGCAAAGGAGCTGAACATGGGGGCAAATCCACCCGTCCGCGCATCCCGAAGGTACAATGTTCGGATATCCGCTTTCTCGTTGTACTCAGCAGAATCTCATAGCCACTTGTTTTTACCTAGGAAAAATGCCCAATCTTCTCCTACCGAGGGGGCTGCCCCGGGTGTCAGGAGACGTCCAAAGCTCTCGGGCGACGACCCATGCGGCTTCCACTACGGAAGCCCCCATGGCCGATCCGGTGCCCGCCGAATCTGGCGACGGAGTATCCGTCACCAAATCGGAACTGGAGAGTGCCATGCATCATCGGCACTGATGGGAGGCCATGTGGCACCCAATTTTATCCGACCAGGAGTTTGGCGCCCTACGCTCGGCAGATGCACATCTCAGGGCCGCCCGAGATGGATTCAGCGAAGCTATGAAGCTGATAACAACCAACATTCAGGTAAGAGGTCGGATTTTTTAGAATCCGCATACTTGTGTAAGCCTACTAGCCCCCGAGCCTTAATTTGATTTAGAAAAAATGAATTAAGGATCTCCATACTATTTGACTGCTGACGCGGGCCTCAAAGCAATGGTCCGAGCAATTGGCCAAGGCCCTCGAGGAGAGCCGGACGGAAGTGCAGTCCGTGAAGGCCGAACTAGCACTAGTGAAGAGCTTCACGCGAGAGTCCCATGGTGAGTATGCTTTTACTAGTAATCTTTTTACATTATCGTGCTTGACATATGGATTCCGTGTAGCAGCCGAATCAATAGGACATATGGAAAGGCAGCTGGAAGAGGCCCGGAATTCACAAAGGTATGCGGTATCCCAGCAGCAAGCTGGCTGTCTTGTTATACAAAAATAGGCCGAAGAAATAAAGAGTTTCAAGACTCAATTGGCCAAAGCTCAAGAAGAGAATCGAAAGCTTTGGAGGGGCGTATTCGGTAAATACAATTCTGCTATGACTAAGTATTTCCGATGTAGAGAATGATAATAATCGTGCTTGTCATCTTGTGTGCAGGTCTCCTGACCGGACATCCTGAAAAGGAGATCCAATCGTACCAAGGGGGTCTGCTGAAGGAGCTGACCCCTCCATAAGCACATGCAAAAAGCAATGAAAGGGATTATGAAGGCATTATGGCCCACCGAACAACCACCTGAAGGGCTAGCCCCACTTGTGGATCGATTTAGGGGGGCTCAGGATAGGTTCAAGATGTGGAAGACTTCGGCCTGCCGCGAAGGAGCACGGGAGGCGTGGGCAATGGTCAAGACCCGTTTCACCGGACTTAACCCCGAGCATATGGCGTGGGTTGGTCCTGTGCGCTCAGATGGAAAAGAAGTGCCACTCCACTTAGTATATGACCAGGTGATGCCAGCCGCTCATCTCTCGCAAGCAGACTGCCCCCTCAACACAATAATTGATGATCTCGATCAGCATCCGCATATGTAATTTACATATACATGTCTAAAACAATCCGTGTTGTAAACTTTGTCTTAACCGTCCATCGGCTTCTCCCTCCCGTGTGAAGAGCTCGGGGGTGTTCCTTCTTATTGTTCCTTCGCCAAAGAGCGAACTGAATTTAGGGAACCAGGCAATCCGGCCATGTGGTGCGAACAGACAGAAAGCACACAGAAAGATATGTTATATTACGACGTAGCGTAAGAAACATCTTCCAATGAAAATAGTACCTCTATCGATACCTTTCGCCGAAGTTCTACGAAGAGCGTAGATAGGAATCCGCATACTTGCAGTACGCAACTAAGTGTCCTTTGGGAATAAAAGACCCAAACAACGGATATAGCAACCAGATCTGTATAAGGTGTTTCCGTCATAGCCGACCAATTGTCTACGTAAGATAGCTAGCTTTCGGCTTCACCCGTCTGAGGTATGTGTCCGGATGACCCGGTCGTAACAATTGCAGAGGTGCTCCCTTTACTCTCTAGCCGAACGATCGGGAACATAGAGAGTAACATAGGAGCAAGGCAACCCAGCTTGCCAAAGTCTTACTTCGAATTGATGCATATGATGGCTAAAACATGACACAAGAAACATGCGCGCCCGGTAAGTATGAACAATTAAAATCCTGGATATTAAAAGAAGCCCCCACGTGTCATGTTCGAATTTAACACTTTACGGTGTATGCCGATTATCCTAGTACAAGATTGGTTCGGCCGAACATAGGGTAGGAAAAGAAATTGTCCCTATTGAATAGGAAAGTGGGAAAGGAAATGGCAAAAAAGGCAAAAAAAATAGCAGAAAAGGAAAAAGTGTAGGGGAGTTTGGACGACACCGGTTTATCCGTAGAAGCGCCAAAGACAAGCTGTGTTCCATGGGTTTGGTTCAAGGCGGTTATCGGATGAACTCCGCAAACGATAGGCCCCTCCCGCGAGCACTTCGTCAATGACGAAAGGACCCTCCCACTTGGGGTTGATTTTGTGCTTCTGTTTCTCCGGGAGCCGTAGGACGAGTTCTCCTACGTTCTATGCTTTTGCCCTGACCTCCCTACTTTGGTACCGCCGAGCTTGCTATTGGTAAAGAGTGGACCGAGCCAGAGCTATGTCCCGCTCCCCCTCCAGGGCGTCTAAGTCATCTTGCCAATCTAACTCAGCCTCCTTTTCCTTGTATATGCGCACTCTTGGTGTGTCGTGGATATTATCATACGGGAGAACTGCCTCTGCCCCATAGACCATAAAAAAAGATGTGCAACCCGTTGATCTATTCGGTGTAGTACGCAGGCCCCATAGAATGGAGTCGAGTTCCTCCACCCAATGACAGTCGGACTCGTGAAGAGATCGGACCAAACATGGCTTGATGCCGCTCATAATGAGACCGTTTGCTCGCTCGACCTATCCATTGGTCTGCGAATGATAGACCAATGCATAATTGAGTTTTATGCCCATTTTTGCGCACCAGTCCTTGACCTATTGGGCCGTGAAGTTGGTTCCATTGTCCGTTATTATACTATGCGGTGCACCATAACGGTGTACTATGCTAGATATAAATTCAATCGCTGGTTCGGATTTAGCCAATTTAATAGGCTTTGCTTCTATCCATTTGGTGAACTTGTCAACCATGACCAGTAGGTATTTATTTTTCTTATGGATCGCAATAGTTTTCGAGGGTAGAGTATTCAACCCAAATTTATTTATTTGACACAAGGGGAGCCAAAGAATACTTTCGAGTATTAGCAGCTGAGTTGTCAATTCAACCACACCTGAAAGACTTAATATATGCAGCAAAGTATTCAGTATCAAAGTAATATGGAAATAATGGTAACGGTGGCAAAGCGATAGTAGCAGTCTGTAGTGATTGTAGCAGTAGCAACGGAAAAGTAACTTAGCAAAGAACAATATGTGAAAAGCTCGTAGGCAATGGATCGGTGATGGATAATTATCTCGGATGGCATTCATCATGCAACGGTTATAACATAGGGTGACACAGAACTAGCTCCAATTATCAATGTAATGTAGGCATGTATTCCATATATAGTCATACGTGATTATGGAAAAGAACTTGCATGACATCCTTTGTCCGGCCCTCCCGTGGCAGCAGGGTCCTAATGGATACTAATGGATATTAAGGCCTCCTTTTAATAGAGAACCGGACCAAAGCATTAGCACTTAGTGAATACATCAACTCCTCAAACTACGGTAATTACCGGAAAGAATCCCAGTTATTGTCACCCTGGGGGATGCGGATCATAACTCATAATAGGTGTCTAAAACTTGCAAGATAGGATCAAGAACACAAATATATTCATGAAAACATAATAGGTTCAGATCTAAAATCATGGCACTCGGGCCCTAGTGACAAGCATTAAGCCTAGCAAAGTCATAGCAACATAAATCTCAGAACGTAGTGGATACTAGGGATCAAACCCTAACAAAACTAACTCCATTACATGATAAATCTCATCCAACCCATCACCGTCCAGCAAGCCTATGATGAGATTACTCACGAATGGTGGAGAGCATTATGGAATTGGTGATGAAGGATGGTTGGGGATGACGAAGGCGTCGATTTCCCCTTTCCGGAGCCCAAAACGGACTCCGGATCTGGTCTCCTGAGGAAGAACAGGAGGTGGCGGCGGCTCCCTATTGTGAAACGCGATGAACTCTTCTCCTCGATTTTTTTCTACCCGAATAGGAATATGTAGAAGAGGAAACAAGGTCGGAGGAGCATTAGGGGGCCCACAAGCCACAAGGGCGCGCCCTAGGGGGGTGGGCGCACCCTCTAGGCTTGTAGCCAGGTGGTGGGCCCCCTGCAGTTGATTCTTTCGCCAATATTTTTTAGTAATTCCAAAAATATTCTCCATAAATTATCAGGTCAATCCGAGAACTTTTATTTCTGCTAAAAAATAACTCCAAGGCAATTCTGCAGAAAACAGCGTCAGTCCAGGTTAGTTCCATTCAAATCACCCAAATTAGAGTCCAAAACAAGGGCAAAAGAGTTTGGAAAAGTAGATACGTTGGAGACATATCAACTCCCCCAAGCTTACACCTTTTCTTGTCCTCAAGCAATTCAGTTGATAAACTGAAAGTGATAAAGAAAAACTTTGACAAACTCTGTTTGATCTCGCTGTTGTAAATATGTCTGACTTATGTTCAGGTTTTCAGCAAAGATTATGAACTAATCACATTCACAATAACATTTAGGTCTCACATTTACTCATATCAATAGCATAATCAACTAGCGACCAATAATAATAAGTCTCGGATGACAACAATTTTATCAAAACAATCATGATATAATATGACGAAATGGTATCTTGCTAGCCCTTTCTGGGATCGCAAAACATAAATGCAGAGCACCTCTGGAGAACAAGGATAGACTAAACATTGTAATTCATGGTAAGAGAGATCCAGTCATGCTCATACTCAATATCAATTAACAGCAAGCATACAAATAATGGTGGTGCTCCCTAACTGGTGCCTTTTATTAGAAGATGATGAGTCAACAATAAAGTAAATGGAAAGGCCCTTCGTAGAGGGAAGCATTGATTTTCAGAGGTGCCAGAGCTCGGGTTTTTAAAACAGAGATAAGTAATGATTTTTGAGCGGTATGCTTTCATTGCTCACATAATGACCAAGAGGTTTTCAATATCTTCCATGCTTGACACATTATAGGCGGTTCCCAATCAGAATAGTAAAGTTTTTACTACCACTCCACCAATCAGTCACACTCCATGGCGAGCCGAATCCACGGGTACCGTCCATACAAACACAATCTTGGGGGAGTTTTGTTTAATTATATTTGCTTATTATTTCGAGCATGGAACTGGGCATCCCGATTACAAGCCACTTTCTTGTGAATGATAGTGAATCAACACATATCGTGAGAATAACCCACCTAGCATGGAAGATACAGATGGCCCCCAGTTGCCACATGAGCGATTTGGGCATACAAAACAGAATGTTTATTTGAAGGTTTAAAGTTTGGCACATGCAAATTTACTTGGAACGGCAGGTAAATACCGCATATAGGTAGATATGGTGGACTCATATGAAACAAGTTTGGGTTTGAGAGATTGAATGCACAAACAGTATTCCCGCTTAGTACAAGTGAAGGCTAGCAAAAGACTGGGGAGCGACCAACTAGAGAGCGACATAGTCATCAACATGCTTTGAGATTAACCAACATTGAATACAAGCATGAGTAGGATATAAATCACTATGAACATAAATATCGTGGAGGCTATGTTGATTTTGTTTCAACTACATGCATGAACATGTGCCAAGTCAAGTCACTCGAATCATTCAGAGGAGGATACCATTCTATCATACTACATCACAACTATTTGAATATGCATGTTGGCACTCAAAACAAACCATTATAAACTCTCATCTAATTAAGCATAGCATGAATAACTATAATCTCTAATTGTCATTGCAAACATGTTCAACCCATAATGAGCTGAATCCCGAACGATGAGCTAATCCTATTTACAAAAACAAGATAGTTAGAGTTTGTACCTGCTTCTCTCCATCTCAGTCATTTCATCATATATTGTCATTACTGCCTTTCACTTGCACGACCGAACGATGTGAATAATAAGAGTTCACGTGCATTGGACTAAGCTGGAATCTGGAAGCACTAACTCAAAGGAGAAGACAAGGCGATATGGGCTCTATGTAAGATAAACAATAATGCATATGAGGGCCACTTAACATTTCGTCGTAGTCTTCTCCTTACGACCCAAAGAAAAGAAGTTTCAAAGCAAGAATGAGAAAAACTATTTACACAGGAAAACTCCGAACAAGCAAAAGAAGAACGAGAAATCTTTTGGGGTTTTCTTTTAATGCTACAACTAAACAAACTAGAAGGTAAAGCTAGAACTAATTTTTTTGGATTTTCTTAAAGATTAATCAAACACACAAGAAGAAACCATAAAGAAGAAATAAACTACCATGGATAGTACAATGAAAAAGTAGGAACACCGACAACTGAAATGAATGTGTGAACATGAATGTAATGTTGGTGAGAAATGCGTACTCCCGCAAGCTTAGGCTTTTGGCCTAAGTTGGTCTAGGGCCACGACTGGAAATAACCATCTCCGGGATACTCCGGAGGACACTGAGGGTTCCACTGATTAGCGACCTACTGTGGCTCCCACTACAAAACCGGGGCCTAATATGGATCAAGGGCCGGTGCTGGCTCAGGTGCTGGAGGTTGCGACAAACCCCAATATTGGTAGATGTCATCGGGCATAACAGTGTACCTGCCTGAATGAATATCGAACAAAGAAGAAGCAGGCATAGTAATAATCTCACAAGTACCATGACTAAATACTGAGGTGTAAAGCAGCCTCCTATCATCATTCTTCTTAATAACATCGTGGGCTACCATATGGTCATAATCTAAAAACTTTGCGGGTAGCAGCCTCTCATCTTTCTTGTGAAGCCTAATGGGTATCTCAAAATGTTTAGGTAAACGAGATGCATAGATTCCTCCAAATATGGGCCCCTTCGAATGGTTGGTGTTCAACCGTTGGGCCACCATAGCACCCAGACTAAAGGTTCTATCAGCAAATAAAGCATGGTGCAAAATAGCGAGGTCAGGGGCACTAAGGCTTCCACTCTCCCAGCGACCAACTCAACATCTTCCCGCAAATAATGAATAATAACATAGCATAGGAAAATGTAAACTAGTTGCTCTTGCCTTTGACACGCCTCTCTCTTCCCCTACAGTGACTGCAGCAATAAAATATTCCATGTATCGAGGATCCCTGATACTGCCCTCATAGGGTATTTTGCAAACTTTTCAAAAATTATAAAGGTTCATTTTCTTAGGCACGTCATATAAGTGAAATTCTACTGTAGGAGGGTCTTCCCTAGGATGAAAGTGAAAATTTTGCACAAAAGTATTCATGAGAAAGAGGTACCAGTCACACTTATCGTTTAGGAAGTGAGTGATGCCTGCATTCTCGGCCAAATAATAGAAATCTTCATAAATTCCGGCCGCCCTCAAGAATGTGTCACGGGGCTATTCACATGGTCGAACTTCTGCGACACGAGGAAGATTATATTTGGGTTTCTCCTTCATTTCATTTTCATCTTCCTTAGAACTTCGGCTTGAAGAACCTCTTAATAATCTCCTCAATATTTTTGAAAAATTCTGAAATTTTTAGTGACCTAAAATAAAGGTGAACAAAACTCATAGCAACTACTCCCTCAAGTGCCTAGAGACCATATCATGCATCAAAACTACTTGGGACCATACAAATTTGACATGCAAGCTCAAA
This sequence comes from Hordeum marinum, assembly GCA_022496015.1. Classification (NCBI taxonomy): domain Eukaryota; kingdom Viridiplantae; phylum Streptophyta; class Magnoliopsida; order Poales; family Poaceae; genus Hordeum; species Hordeum marinum. The sequence continues at coordinate 135,760,878 of CM039677.1, read as the reverse complement.
AACAAGGTCACCACATCAGCAAAAATTTGCAATATATAAGGCACTAGAACAAAAACTAATTGGACCATTGGAGGAGTCACATACCGATGAGCAATCCCCTAAAATAGTTTTGCAAATGGAGATTTGAGCAAGGAGATCGAAAATGGCAGCAAGATGAGCTAGAACACGGGTTTGAGCAATGGTGGGATTTTTTCTAGAGGAAGATGAAGTAAATGGGTGCTGGAATAAGTGGAGGGGGCACGTGGGACCCACAAGCCACCAGGGCGCATCCAGGGGGTGGGTGCTCCCTGCAGGCTTGTGGCCCACTGGTGCAGCCCCATGATGCATACTCAGTGCCAAAAATTCTTGAATGTTCCAGAAAAAATCATACTCCATTTTCAGGACATTTGGAGAACTTTTATTTTCAGGTCACTTTTTTACTGCACGGGAAACTCAGAAAACACAAGAATAATAGCATTTTTACTTAATTTCATCTACGTAACAGAAAGTAAAAGTTAGGTACAGGAAGTTGTGCTTTCTAAATTCATCCATCTCATGCTCATCAAAAGGAATCCATCAATAAGTTTGATCAAGTCTTATTAACAAACTTCTTTCGAATAACATGAAACCGAAGAATTTTTGAATAACACTAAGTTACCTCAACGGGGATATGCATATCCCCAACAATAAGTATATCATATTTCTTGTTGACAGCAGGAAGAGGGAATTCAAAGTCTCCAATAATAATCGTTGGAATTTTTTCAATAGAGTTGATACTATGAACTTGAGGTTGTTTCTTCGAAAAGTGTATCGTATGCTCATTACCATTAATATGAAATGTGACATTGCCCTTGTTGCGATCAACAACAGCCCCTCCAGTATTCAAAAAGGTATATCAAGGATGATCGACATACTCTTGCCCTAAGGAATATCAAGAATAACAAAGTCCGTCAAGATAGTAGATTTGGAACTATGACAGGTACATCCTCACAAATACCGATAGGTACAGCAGTTGATTTATCAGCCATTTGCAAAGAGATTTCAGTAGGTGTCAACTTATTCAAATCAAGTCTACGATATAAAGAGAAAGCCATAACACTAACACCAGCTCCCAAATCACATAAAGCAGTTTTAACATAATTTTCTTTAATAGAGCATGGGATAGTAGGTACTCCGGGGTCTCCTAGTTTCTTTGGTATTCCACCCTTAAAGGTATAATTAGCAAGCATGGTGGAAATCTCAGCTTCCATTTTTTTTCTTTTATTTGTCACAATATCTTTCATATACTTAGCATAAGGAGACATTTTCATAATATCAATCAAATGCATACGTAAAAAGACAGGTCTAAGCATTTCAACAAAGCGCTCAAAATCTTCATCATCCTTTTTCTTGGATGGCTTAGGGGGAAAGGGCATGGGTTTCTAAACCCATGGTTCTCTTTCTCTACCATGTTTCCTAGCAAAAAAGTCTCTTTTAGCATAACTCTTATTCTTAGGTTGTGGGTTATCAAGATCAATAGTAGGTTCAACCTCCACATCATTATCATTACTAGGTTGAGCATCAACATGAACATCATCAATAATATTATCACTAGGATCATGTTCATCACCAGATTGTGTCTCAGCATCAGAAACAGACGGATCATTTGGGTTCTCAGGTGTATCTATAACAGGTTCACTAGCAGCATGCAAAGTACTATCGTCATTCCTTTTCCTACTCTTACTGGAACGAATAGGCGCATCAGTATTAACTCTCTGAGAATCTTGCTGAATTCTCTTAGGGTGGCCCTTAGGATACAAAGGTTCTTGAGGCATTCTACCACCTCTAGTCGCAACTATAATAGAATGATCATTGTTCTTACTATTCATCTCATTAAGTAAATCATTCTTTGCCTTTAGTACTTGTTCTACTTGAGTAGTCACCAAATCTATGGAGAGAATTTACCCCTACTATCTGTGTCGGGTTATCAAGACCATGTATTTCTTCAATAGGTGGTAGATTCTTAACATCTTCAGCTTTATTACCTTTTTCTTTCATAGAATTCTTTGCCTCTTGCATATCTTCGGGACTGACAAATAGAATACCTCTTTTCTTCGGAGTTGGCTTTGGAGCTGGCTTTGGAGCTGGCACGGGAATAGTCCAATCGTTATCATTGCTCAATATATTGTTTAATAGCAGCTCAGCTTGTTCAACAGTTTGTTCCCTGAAAACACAACCAGCACAACTATCTAGGTGGTTCCTAGATGCATCGGTTAGTCCATTATAAGGATATCAAGTATTTCATTTTTCTTGAGAGGATGATTAGGCAAAGCATTAAGTAACTGGAGAAGCCTCCCCCAAGCTTGTGGGAGACTCTCTTCTTCAATTTGCACAAAGTTAAATATTTCCTACAAGGCAGCTTGTTTCTTATGGACAGGAAAATATTTTTCAGAGAAGTAATAAATCATGTCCTAGGGACTATGCATGCAACCAGGAGCAAGATAATTAAACCATATCATAGCATCACCCTTTAATGAGAAAGGAAACAACTTAAGAATATAGTAATAGCGAATTTTTTCCTCGTGAGTAAATAGGGTGGCTATATCATTCAATTTGGTAAGATGTGCCACAACAGTTTTAGATTCATCACCATGGAAAGGACCAGATTCAACCAAAGTAATTAACTCAGGATTGGCAGAGAATTCATAATCCTTATCAGTAACAAAGATAGGTGAAGTAGCAAACTTAGGATCATATTGCATTCTAGCATTCAAAGATTTTTCCTTCCACTTGCGATGCAGTTTCTTAAGATCATCTATATCCTTACAAGCAAGAAAGTCCCTAGATACCTCTCCTTCCATAACATAACCCTCAGATATATCAGGCAATTCATATCTAGGAGAGCTAGGTCTAGCGGGTATCTCAAAGTGTTCAGTTTCAATAATTTCATCAGTTTCAGAAATATCATCAGTTTCAGTATTGACTCTAGCAATTTGTTCATCAAGGGATTCACCCAGTGGTATCATGGTATCAACCAAAGTATCATCATAAGCATCATGCATAGAAGAAGTACCATCATCAACTACTCACGACATATCAGCATTGCTAGCAGGTGGTGGTGTCGCAAATTTACTCATAACAGAAGGTGAATCACGTGCAGATCTAGATGGCAGTTCCTTACCTGTCCTCGTAGTTGAGGGGTAGATCTTGGTCTTAGCATCTTTCAGACTCTTCATAGTGATCAATAGATATATATCCCAAGTGACTCAGAGAATAGAGCTATGCTCCCCGGCAATGGCACCAAAAAAGGGTCTTGATAACCCACAAGTATAGGGGATCACAATAGTTTTCAAGGGTAGAGTATTCAACCCAAATTTATTGATTCGACACAAGGGGAGCCAAAGAATATTCTCAAGTATTAGCAGCTGAGTTGTCAATTCAACCACACCTGAAAGACTTAATATCTGCAGCAAATTATTAAGTAGCAAAGTAATATAGAAGTAACGGTAACGGTGGCAAAGTGGTAGTAGCAGTTTGTAGTGATTGTAACAGTAGCAACGGAAAAGTAACTTAGCAAAGAATAATATGTCAAAAGCTCGTAGGCAATGGATCGGTGATGGATAATTATGTCGGATGGCATTCATCATGCAACAGTTATAACATAGGGTGACACAGAACTAGCTCCAATTCATCAATGTAATGTAGGCGTGTATTCCATATATAGTCATACGTGCTTATGGAAAAGAACTTGCATGGCATCTTTTGTCCTACCCTCCCATGACATCGGTGTCCTAATGGAAACTAAGGATATTAAGGCCTCCTTTTAATAGAGAACCGGACCAAAGCATTTGCACTTAGTGAATACATGAACTCCTCAAACTACGGTAATCACCGGAAAGAATCCTCGTTATTGTCACCCTGGGGGATGTAGATCATAACTCGTAATAGGTATCTACAACTTGCAAGATAGGATCAAGAATAGAAATATATTCATGAAAACATAATAGGTTCAGATCTAAAATCATGGCACTCGGGCCCTAGTGACAAGCATTAAGCCTAGCAAAGTCATAGCAACATCAATCTCAGAACATAGTGGATACTAGGAATCAAACCCTAACAAAACTAACTCGATTACATGATAAATCTCATCCAACCCATCACCGTCTAGGAAGCCTACGATGAGATTACTCGCGAATGGTGGAGAGCATCACGTAATTGGTGATGAAGGATGGTTGGTGACGATGAAGGCGTTGATTGGCCCTCTCCGGAGCCCAAAATGGACTCCAGATCTGGTCTCCTGAGGAAGAACAGGAGGTGGCGGCGGCTCCGTCTCGTGAAACGCGATGAACTCTTCTCCTCGATTTTTTTCTCCTGAATAGGAATATATAGAAGTGGAAACGAGGTCGGAGGAGCGTCAGGGGCCCACAAGCCACAGGGGGCGCGCCCTAGGGGGTGGGTGCACCCTCCGAGATTGTGGCCAGGTGGTGGGCCCCTGCAGTTGATTATTTTGCCAATATTTTTTATTAATTCCAAAAACATTCTCCATAAATTTTCAGGTCAATCCGAGAACTTTTATTTTTGTCCAAAAATAACACCAAGGCAATTCTGTTGAAAACATCGTCAGTCCGGGTTAGTTCCATTCAAATCATGCAAATTGGAGTCCAAAACAAGGGCAAAAGAGTTTGGAAAAGTAGATACGTTGGAGACGTATGAATGGCCAGCTTTGAGTCTCCTCGTACCTCTAGCCATCGTATGCGCATTGACACCGCCATCCAAAGACCATGGTGGAGTGCTTCGTATTCGGCGGCATTGTTGGAATCGGCATACATGATTTGCAACACGTATCTTACGTTGTCGCCTGTGGGAGGTGTCAGGATAACTCCAGCCCCCAGACCGGCCAAGGTCTTGGATCCATCTAAGTACATTGTCCAATGGGAGTATGCACTATACTCCTTGGGGAGCTCGACCTCTGTCCATTCAGACAAGAAGTCCGCCAGTACCTGAGATTTAATGGTGCGACGTGGCTTGTAGGTTATTTCAAAGGGAAGGAGCTCAATGGCCCATTTGGCTATGCGACTGGTGGCTTCCCTGTTGTTGATTATATCATTCAAGGGGACTTCGATGCCACCATTACTGCACACTCCTAGAAGTAGTGTCGGACTTTCCTCAATGCCATGAATACTGTATATGCTATTTTTTGATAATGTGGGTGTCTGGACATGCACTGCGTTAGCACCTCTGACACATAATATACCGGCTTCTGAGATCGGAATTTATGTACCTCCTCATCTTGTTCGACGACGAGCACCGCGCTGACAACCTTGTTGGTGGCCGATGTGTATAACAACATGGGCTCAACGGCGCCTGGTACCGTGAGTATGGGTTTGGTTGCCAGTATTGTTTTGATTTCTTCCAATGCAGCCGCTACTTCATTGGTCCATTCGAAATTGTTTGTCCATTTTAGCAGCTTATAGAGCGGCAACGCTTTCTCTTCGAGGCGGGAAATAAAGCGGCTTAATGCGACTACACACCCGACTAGTCTCTAGACATGCTTGAGCTACTTGGGGATTGCAAGTTATGATAGGGCACGGATTTTAGCTGGATTTGCCTCTATTCCTCTATGGGAGATGATGAATCCAAGCAGCTTACCCGAGGGAACTCCGAATACACATTTTTCCGGATTGAGCCATATATCATATTCACGCAAATTAGCGAAAGTTTGATGGAGGTAGTTGATCAACTAATTGGCATGTTTGGTTTTGATTACCACATCATCTAGGTATGCCTCGACAGCCTTTTCGACCTGTGTAGCGAGGAAGGTTTGGATCATGCGCTAGTTTGTGGCCCTGGCATTTTTTAACCCGAAGGGCGTCATGTTGAAGCAAAATGGTCTGTAGGGGGTGATGAATGCAGTAGCCGCCTGATCAGATTCCTTCATTTTAATTTGATGGTATCCGAAGTAAGCGACGAGGAAACACAACAATCGTGTCCGGCTGTGGCATCAATGATCTGGTCTATGCATGGTATGGGAAAATGGTCCTTAGGGCATGCTTTGTTGAGGTCTTTGAAATCAACACATAGCCACCAGTATTTATCTTTCTTAGGTACCATCACCAGGTTTGATAGGCACTCAGGGTGTTTAATATCCCGAATAAATCCGGCCTCGAGCAATTTTGCTAATTCTTCACCCATGGCTTGCCGTTTGGGCTCGGAGAAGCAGCGCAGGGTCTGTTGCACAGGCTTAAACCCTGGAATAATGTTCAAGCTATGTTTGGCGAGCCGACGTGAGATTCCGGGCATATCGGAAGGATACCAAGCGAAAATGCCCCAATTTTCATGGAGGAAATTCCGCAATGCTTTGTCCATAAGGGGATTGAGCTGGGCTTCGATGGACGTTGTTTTATTGGGGCACATTGGATGCATCTGAAATTTGACGATTTCCTCTGCGGTTTTAAAGGACGTGGACTTGGGCCTTTTGCTGAGGATCACATCGTCCGTATTAACTGTAGATCATAGAGAGGTCAACTCCTCGGTGGCAAAATTTTCTGCTAATGCCTCGAGGGCGAGCGTTGTTGTTTTGTGTTCGTCCCGAAGGGCTATATTTGGATCACTGGCGAGCGTGATCACTATATTAGGTCCTGGCATTTTGAGTTTCATGTACTCGTAATGGGGTATAGCCTGGAACTTTGTAAAGACGTCGTGTCCTAATAGGGTGTGATAGCCATTGGGGAAGGGGATGATGTGGAAGAGGAGTTCTTCGGATCAGTAATATTCAGGCGTGCCGAACACAATGTCCAGGATGATACATCCGGAACAACGTGCCTCTTTCCCTGGGATAATTCCCCGGAAGGTTGTGGTGCTATGTTTGATGCGAGATCGGTCGAACTACATTTTCTCCAGAGTGGCCTTGTAGATGAGGTTTAGACCACGGCCGCCGTCCATGAGCACCTTATGTAATCTATATCCATAAATGGTGGGATTCAAGACTAGAGCGGTAGGTGAATGACCGGGAAGGATGGGCGGCTGGTCAGTGTCCCCGAAAGTAATCAGTACGTCTGCCCATGGGCTGGTAGCAGCTATGTGGTAGACCTGCTCATGCTCCCTAAGAGCTCTTTTACGCCCGTTCCTCGAGGGGAAGATCTCATAAAATGTCAGGACTTCATCATCTAATCCGTTCAACGAAGGAGAATGCATGTTCGACGAAGGTGTGTCGAGGATGGCCTCGCCACTTTTTGCGACTTGCCTGACAACCCAGCAAGCTCGAAGGCTATGAGTAGGGTTTGTGTTCAACAACATGGAATGAATGGGGCAAGGTTTATCTAAATGTCCGTCAAGGACGGTGCCGGTCCCGGAAAGGGACTTGTTTCTTTTTTTGATGGGTTCATACCTGGCTAGCTGATTTGGAGGTCCCCTCTTTCTTCGAGCTCCTCTAGAGTGTTCGGAGAATTTTGATTTCGAGAACAACCGCTCGGATTGCCGGAGACTCTCCATGCATAGTACTTCTGTACCAATTCGGATAACTCTAAAAAGTCGTTTATGCATCGGCGGGCCAGGGCATTAAGAATCCCTTCATCATGGCAATTGCTAATGAAAATTGTCATTACGTTTTGGTCACTAAGACATTTTACCCGGCTCCTAGCAAGTAGGAGTCTTGCCCAAAAGTGGTGAAATGATTCTCCTTGTATTTTCTTGATATCCCGAAAGTCCAAAGACATGGGCTTTGGCACGATACTTGGATAATCGTCTTGGGCGGTGGGTGGGAAAAATTTAGTTCCCTGTAGCAACGAGTGTTCGAAGTGCTGTTTTTGAGTCATGCGATGGATCCTGGACCGGTGATAGTCCGATTCTAAAGCAATTCCTTGCTTCTAATTCTCCGACGGGGTCTTGGAAATCGTGGTCGGGGGTATAGACGGTTTTCAATTCTGGCTGTCGGGCAGAGTCCGCGGCCGGACACTCGATGGTGGTAACAAGGTGGGTGATCGGAGGGACATGAATATCCCTGTCACTGAGGTCTGATCTCGAGCCGATCATAGATCGGAACCTGGTCATCCAATATACGCATAGCTTTGATCCGATCTAACCACTCGTTTAAGAACGAGGCGATGGCAGGATGCGTGTCGCTGATACGAGTGTATTTGTCAAGCGGTATGATAGTTCCAGAGTTACGCCAAAGCGTATCCATGTTCTGTTCTACCGTGGGACCTGATGTATTGGATGTCAAAGCATCCGGGTTTACAGGTTTTCCTTCGAAGGTTGAGTGTTCCCCGTGAATCAGCCACGAACTCTAGGGTTCCGAACTTAATACTCTGATTGGGGGGAAACCTTCTGATCTAACCATGATGGCTGACCGGGCCGACATGCGACAAGATGTCATTGTCGATGAAACTCTGATCGGGGGCGAGATTCCCCTCGATACAGATCTCTCTACTTGCGATGGGGTGAGTCATCAATTCCTTCGGCGCTCAGAGAGGAACTCTCAATGACAGCACCAATGTCGGTGTCAAAACCGGCGGATCTCGGGTAGGGCGTCCCGAACTGTGAGACTAGGATCGATGGTAACAGGAGACGAAGGGGACACGAGTTTACCCAGGTTCAGGCCCTCCAATGGAGGTAATACCCTACGTCCTACTTGATTGTATTGATGATGTAAGGGGTTACAGAGCTGATGTACCTCGAGATCATATGTCTAACCCTAGATGAGTTGTTCTTGCCCTATGCCCTAAAACCCTCCGGCTTACATAGATGTCGGGGGTGTCCTTGGCTTACACATGGTCAGTTACATGCCGAAGAGATAACTTGCCTAACTACAGCTAATAACTTGGAGAACACGTCTTGACTCCATGAAGCTTCCATCCTGGCGCAGGTGGTCCTCGATCATCCGATGCCTACCTTGCGGCCCATACAGTTCGGCCCATGAACAATGGGTCGGCTATCCGAGGACCCCTTAATCTAGGACTCCATCACCAGGCAATGATCATTATGTAGGCATCACATCCAAGACAAGTAGACCGAAACGATTCTGCATCTACTTCTATTACTCCACACATCGACCGCTATCCAGCATGCATCTAGTGTATTAAGTTCATGGAGAAACGGAGTAATGCAATAAGAACGGTGACATGATGTAGACAAGATCTATTCATGTAGGAATAGACCCCATCTTGTTATCCTTCATGTCAATGATACATGCGTGTCTTGCTGCCCCTTCTCTCACTGGGAAAGAACCCCGCAAGACCAAACCCATCACAAAGCACCTCTTCCCATGACAAGAAAAATAGATCTAGTTGTCCTAACTAAACCAAATATTCGAAGAAGAAATACGAGGCTATAAGTAATCATGCAAATAAGAGATCGTAGAATACTCAAATCATATTCATGGGTAAAAACTGTTCATGAACTCAAAATTCATCGGATCCCAACAAACACACCGCAAAAGTCTTTACATCAAGTGGATCTCCAAGAGACCATTGTATTGAGAAACATAGAGAGAGAGAGAGAGGAAGCCATCTAGCTACTGCCTATGGACACGAAGGTCTATGGTGGATTGTTCACGCATCATCGGAGAGGCGCCTATGATGAAGATGAACCCCTCTGTAATGGTGTCTAGATTGGATCTCGCGGTTCTGGAACTTGCGGCGGCTGGAATTGTGTTTCGTCGACTGCCCTAGGGTTTTGGATTTTCATGGAATTTATAGGCTTGATAGTCGGTGGAGGGGGTGCGTGAGTTTCCACGACCCACCTGGTCGCGCCAAGGGCCTCTGGCATGCCTTGGTAGGGAGTGGCCACCCTAGGCCCCCTCCTCGGATGTTATTTGGCCCATGGCCTTCCGTGTGGTCCATAAAAAATCCACAAAAATCCCCGCAGCGTATTGACTCCATTTGGTACTGATTTTCTACAAAGTAGAAAACAAGCAAAAATAGCAACTAGCACTTTGGCACTAGCTCAATAGTTTATTCCCAAAAAATGATATGAAGTTGCGATAAAATGATTGTAAAACATCCAAGATTAATAATATAACAGCATGGAACAAGCAAAAATTATAGATACGTTGGAGACGTATCATGACTCCACAGGACCTTGCAAAACTTGATGATCTTGCTGTGAGTAACTCTATTGGCAGTCTCGAGGATTCTAGCGGTCTTCTCCTCATAAGTCATATCACTGTCAAGTTGTATGGCCTCTAGGGGCACTGTGTCTCTCAAAGGAATATCAGCCATCTCAGGATGGCATTTCTTCAGCTGGGAAACATGGAAGACATCGTGAACCATGGACAATCCTTCTAGAAATTCTAGCTTGTATGCAACTTCACGTCTACATTCAAGAACTTTGTAGGGGCCTATGAATCTGGTTGCTAACTTCCCTTTAACACCAAATCTCTTGATTGCTCGAAGTGGGGACACAAGGAGATATGCTCGGTCTCCCACTTTGTACGTCACCTCCTTGTGTTTGCTATTAGCATAGCTCTTCTGCCTAGACTGGGCTATCTTGAGTCTATCACGAATCAGCTTGACCTTCTCTTCAGAATCTCGGATAAGATCGGCACCAAAAAGTTTTTGATATCCAACACCATCCCACATCAATGGTGTTCTGTGCCTCCTTCTATATAGAGCTTCGAATGGGGCCATCTTCAGACTAGTCTGATAGCTGTTGTTGTATGAGAACTCTACATAAGGCAATTTATCCTCCCAACTAGACCCATAGTCTACCGCACAAACTCTCAACATGTCCTCCAGAATCTGGTTGACTCTCCCGGTCTGTCCATCTGTCTACGGCTGAAAAGTTGTACTCAACTCCGGCCTCGTACCCAAAGTATCATGTTATTGATGCCAAAACTTTGATGTAAATTGTGTTCCTCTATCTAACATGATACTCGTCGGACCTCCATGATGACATATGATCCTGATCGTATATATCTTGGCTAACGTAGCACAAGTATAGGTGGTCTTCACGGGAATGAAGTGAGCTACCTTGGTCAAGCGATAAACCACTACCCATATGGAATCATAACCTGAACGGGTCCTGGGTAATCATCTGATGAAGTCCATACCAAGCTTTTACCATTTCCACTCGGGTATCAGCAAAGGTTGAAGTAGCCTAGTTGGCTTCTGCCGTTTTGCCTTTACTCGCTGACAAACATCGCATACTGCAACATGCTTGGCAATATCCTTCTTCAAACTTGTCCACCAGAAACTTTCCTTCAAGTCCAAGTACATCTTTGTGTTGCCAAGGAGTATCGAGTACGGTGAATCATTGGCCTCCTGAAGTATTAACTTCCTGAGCTCTGGATCATTCGGCACATAGATACGGTCCTCAATCCATAGAGTTCCGTGTTCATCCTCACGAAAGCCTTTAGCTTTCCCATCCTTCATTCTTTGCTTTATCTCAATTATTTCCTTGTCCGACTTCTGGGCTTCACGGATTCTTCCGGTCAAAGTGGAATGAATCTCCAGTGTGGTAATATATATTGTTGGAACTATCTCCAATTTGAGCTCTCTGCGATCGTTGGCTAACTCTTGGGGTAATCCTGAAAGCACATTTGCTCCCTTGGTGGTTTTGGTAATTAGTAGCAACATATAAGTCATTGAAAAAATGTTTCCACCAAGTATATTTCAGGAAATGTTCAATGATAGGACTGGCAAAAGGAGATTGTGGACATGCCCCAAGATGCAAGGAAATAGGTTGGCCAAGCTTCAAGCAAAAGGACTCTGCATTTTATATTCGTGAGAAATCACTTTGGGTCCATAGGAAAGCCAATACTATTAAAAGGGGGTAAGGTTTTGTTGGTGAACAATATGCTCAAACATGCACAAGTGATAGTCGCCAAAAACATCCACAAGCTCTCCCACCAAAGTTTGTTCTATACCTAACACTCAAATCGGTGCAACCAACTTCCCATACCGGTGCCACCGATTCCAGAACCTAGACAGACTCTGCCAAACCCTAGCCACTTCGGTACAACCGATTCCATACCGGTGCCACCGAGTTTGGGTTGCCAACTTTCTGTTACGCAAATTCACATTTTCGGTCCCACCGAGAATGTTGGATCGGCGTCACCGAGATTGGAAATTTCACCATTGTTCACCTTATCGGTGCCACCGAGTTTCCTATATCGGTCTCACCGAGATTCAAAAGTTGCCACCTTTTGGTCTCTTCGGTACCACCGAGATTAACACATCGGTGTCACCGAGTTGGTCATTTTGTGTGTAACGGTTGGATTTTTGGGGATGCCTATATATACCCCTTCACCACCACCTACTCGAAAGAGAAGCACTCAGAACTATTCCATACCTATCCTATCAGATATTATGAGAGAGAACCACCTACCCTTGTGTTGAGGTCAAGATCTTTCACTCCAATCATATGGATCTTGATCTCTAGCCTCCCAAAGTAGCTTTCCACCAATCCCATCTCTTCCACCATGCCAAATCTGTGAGAGAGTGATTGGGTGCTGAGGAGTCTATCATCTTGAAGCACAAGAGCAAGGAGTTCATCGTCATTACCGAGCCTATTACCTTTTGGAGGGTGGTGTCTCCTAGATTGGTTAGGTGTCACTTGGGAGCCTTCTACTTCATGTTGTGGAGAGAACCAAGAAGTTTGTAAGGGCAAGGAGATCGCCCACTTTGTGAAGATCTACCCATAGTGAGGCTAGTCCTTCGTGGATGGAAGCCGTTATGGAATAGTCAAGGTTGCTACTTCGTGGACCCTTTTGGGTGGAGCCCTTCGTGGACTCTCGCGACCGTTACCCTCCGTGGGTTGAAGACTCCATAAACATGGATGTACGATAGCGCCACCTATCAAAACCACGGGAAAAATCATCATCTCTACAACTGTGTTTGATCTTCCTACCCTATCCCTTCTGTACATGCTTGTTGTTACTTTCCGCTACTATATACTCTTAGACTTGAATGTGTAGGGTGTACTTGACTTGCCATGAAATGCTTAAAACTATCAACCCTTAAAATTGGTATAGGCAAAAGTTTTATTTGGTCAAGTAGTCTAATCACCCCCCTCTAGACATACTTTCGGTCCTACAAATCCTCCCGCTATGAGTGTGTTCACATAACTCTTACGGCTCAAGGCATCTGCCACAAGACTTGCATTCCCTAGGTGATAATGTTATCTCATGTCATAGTCCTTGATCAACTCTAGCCATCTCCTCTTTCCGAGGTTCAACTCCTTCTATGTGAAGATATACTTCAGGCTCTTGTGATCAGCATAAATATCATGCAACTATTTCTGGTAAGGAAATGTCTCCAGGTCTTGAGTGCTTGCTGAGGGAGTCCTGGATTAGGGGGTCCTCGGATAGCTGACCTATTGTTATGGGCTGGACAATGAGGAATACTTACTAATCAGTAAAGGATTTAAAGGCCCAGTCTCCAGGATGGAAGCTTCGGGAAGCATGGCTTGCGCCCCACGTCTCATGTTTTAGTTAGGCATGTTTATCTCTTCGGCATGTAACCGACCATTTGTAAACCCTAGGCATCTTCGGCATCCATATAAGCAGGAGGGTTTTAGGGTATAGAGACAGAACAACTCATATAGGGTTAGACATACGATCTCGTGGTAGATCAACTGTGTAACCCCTCACATCATCAATACAACCAAGCAGGACGTAGGGTATTACCTCCATAGGAGGGCCCGAACCTGGGTAAACTCGTGTCCCCTTCGTCTCCTATTACTGTCATTCTAGTCTCACAATTCGGGACCCCATACCCGAGATCCGCCGGTTTTGATACCGACATTGGTGCTTTCATTGAGAGTTCCTCTACGAGTGAGATGGAATCGACGCCTCGCCTTGTCATCAATGAAGAGGTCCACAACATGGATGTCTTCATCCCCGTACAGATCTTCGCCTTTGGCAGCGTTGTGTTGCATGCTGATTCTGCTGGCCATCTAGATCGCGTTGAGAGCTTCGCCCTTGATCAAGAGGTCGGATTTGGAAACCTAGAGTTCTCCGTCGACTCTTGGGGTGACTTGACATTAATCGGGCTCGCAGCTTCGCCCGTAACCTCCGAGGACTCAGAGGACTTAACCTCGAGCCCCTTCTTCAGACATACCGATGGGGTCACCCTGGCGACAAACCGATCTCTTATCCCGGTCCGGACGTTAAGCCATCTGACCGAATAGATGTTCTTTCCGAGAACTCCCCATGTCTGAACGTCATGGAGGTAAACTCCACGAATTCCGAACCATTGGATCCGATCGGGCCCTCAGCATTCTGCGAGGCCCTGGAGCGATTTTCGTCGATGAAGATCACTGGCGATCCATCCCCGATCTATGCTTGGCTCGTTTAGGGTGTGGGCGGGGACGAATTTTTCAATCCACCCACCACACACTTTATAGCCACCGTCAAAGATTTAACCGACGTGCTGGACTATGCCTCCGAGGAGGCAGAATACATGGATGAAGAGGATCATGCTCCCACCCTTGTTAACACCGGGAGTTGGGCCGCCACTTCTACATACGATGTCTACATGTGGATACTCCTGCCACCAATAGCGACAATACGCCTCACAACTATGACAAAAAATCGGGCGATGCGCCATCAAGGCGCCGAAAATCGCATAAGTGTTCTAAAAGCAAAAAAGGAAGAAGAGCTATTATCAGCAACGGAGGCGGTAATGCCCCCACCGATCATGACAATCCTGATATCCCCGAGCACCCGTTTGAGGGTCTAGAGGGGCATGAGGACCAAAACAACCCCGATAACATCAACGACCCTATACATGACAAGGACCTTCCCCCATCGAGGAGGAAGGTATACCGGAAGCCGATGACTTATACATCCCTGATAACCTCGAGGATCAGGAAGAAATCAAGAAGTGGCTCATAACAATGGCTCGCATCCTAAAGGCTAAAGAACGGCAACTCAAAGCCGAACAGACCGGCCTTAATGATTTATGGATGAAAGTCCTCTCAGTCAAGGAAGTATATGGCACTGGTCCGTAACCAGCCCAAAAGCTACCCTCGGAGAAGGCTGCTGCCGTAATTCAATGATGAACTTACTGATACTCCATCTCCAGGCCGTACTCCGTATGACAAGCCGGACAGCCCCCCTCATTGTCGGGACAGGATGGCTAATGACGCCAGCTGTATACCGGCAGTGCCCCGAAGATGGGGTAAGGAGCCATTAGATCCCAATGACAGGTTCGGCCTGCAAGATGACCTTGATCATAAAGCAGGCCGCACTAGATCCATCTATGGATCCATAGAGCACTCGCCCGATAGACGTGGCGGATACCGATGATGGTTCAACCAAAACAACACAGTCCGGGAACGTAACCGGCCCCATACAGATGTCGAATACAGGTGGGACATAGCTCGAGTCAGAGGCGCCGCTCACCCACTATGCTTCACAGATGAGGTAATACGGCATCAGTTCCTTGAAGGATTTAAACCTGTAAATATAGAATAGTACGACGGGACCACTGACCCAACTGTATGGATCGAGGACTTCCTCCTCCATATCCACATGGGACGAGGAGACCATCTCCATGCCATCAAATACCTCCCTCTTAAGCTTAAGGGGCCAGCTCGGCACTGGTTAAACAGCCTCCCTGAAAACTCCATTGGATGCTGGGAAGACCTGGCAGATGCATTCCGCTCTAACTTCCAGGGGACCTATGTCCGCCCGCTGGACTCTTCCGATCTCAGCAACGTCGTCTAGAAGCCCGGCAAGTAAGCTCGGTAGTTCTTGAATCAGTTCTTGACTAAGAAGAAGCAAATCGTCGACTGTCCAGATGCTAAGGCCATAGCCTCCTTCTGACACAATATTCGGGACGAATGGCTAGCCCGCCATCTAGGCCAGGACAAGCCTCGAACTATGTCCACCCTTACCTCACTCATGATCCGCTTTTGCATGGGTGGAGATAACTGGCTGGCAAGACGCAGCCACAATTCTGAAGATCCCGTGGCACCTGAAGCCCAGGGCGGCAACTCAAAGCCAAAGCACAATAAGAATAAGCGTCGGCACAATAATAGTGATGCCGATGACATGGCTGTTAATAACGGATTCCACAATTCCTGACCTGGGCAGCGGAAGAAGCCCACTAAAGGCAATCGTGACGGACCCACACAGCTCGAGAAGATCATGGAAAGGCCCTACCAAATCCATGGGACTTCAAAAAAGCCCGCCAACCACACACACCGCGACTACTGGGTGTTTAATCAGGCCGGCAAGATACCACCCGAAGACCAAGGCAAAAGCTCTCGAAGTGAGGACGAAGATGAGCCTCGGGGTCCAACTGGTGGCGGACAGAAAAATTCCCTCCCGAAGTAAAAATGGTGAAGATGATATACGCCACCCACATACCAAACAAGGAGAGGAAGCGCGCCCTCTGGGAAGTCTACGCGGTGGAACCCATAGCCTCGAAGTACAACCCATGGTTGGCATACCCGATCACCTTTGATCGGCGTGATCATCCGACCAGTATCCGTCACGGGGGTTCGGCAGCCCTTGTCCTAGACCCCATTATAGATGGGTATCACCTCACAAAGTTCTAACGGCCGGAGGGAGTAGTTTTAACCTGATTTACTCAGATACGGTGAAGAAGATGGGATTTGATCCGTCAAGGATCAAACCCAGTAGCACTACCTTCAAGGGAGTGATACCGGGTGTTGAGGCCTGATGCACGGGCTCGATAACTCTAGAGGTCGTGTTCGGCTCACCCGATAACTTTCGCAGCGAAGACTTCATCTTCGACATCGTGCCCTTCTCAACGGCTATCACGCGCTGCTGGGTCGGACAACGTTCGCTCATTTCAACGCGGTCCCACACTACGCATACCTCAAGATCAAGATGACGGGCCCCAAGGGGGTCATTACTGTCAATGGCAACACCGAGCGCTCCCTTAGAACTTAGGAACATGAAGTGGCCCTAGCGGTCAAATTCAGCTATAAAGAAGATCGGCAAGTTCCCACATCCGCCATAAAGGCACATAAGGCTAGGAAGCGAGTTCGGCTTCAGACTGAAAACTCGGATCCTTCCTCTTCCACTCTATAGGGACTTGCCCCCCACCGCAGAATTTCAAGACCAGCAAAGTATGTTCCGAGGAGGCACAACTTCGCACTTAAGATTCCATGGGAAGTGGTGGGGAAATAAAGGTGGGTGTTCGGCTGGCCCGACCTACTACCACCAATACGTCTTTGGACAAGATGTAGTCGCTCCTAAAAGATCCTGCCTACGGCGTAAAGCTCACCTACAATTCGGCGGCCTCTCAAGATTCTGTTAACAAAATCCGCCCGCCAAACACTAACACCCATCAAGGTGCATCCAAGAGCAAGAGTCAACTAGCAAGGGGCATATCAAGGACGATAGGTCACCAATTGAAGGCCCCCGGTACAACAACTCCTGTATGATTCTATTTCTTATTTTATTTCACATACTTGTAAACAGTTGCTTCCGCAATCCGAGTTATAAGAGTTGTTGAGAAAATGCAAAATTGCGTGTCGCAAGTATGCCTCATCTGTCTTGTTTTTGGCGCATACTTTTTCTCCTTTCTCCCTCTTCTCGTGAACCTATTCGTTATGACACGAGGTAACCAGCTAATAGACCGAGGGCTCTATTTCAAACACAAATCGCCTTAACTATCGTATGTTTGGCGTCTTGGCGTTCGCTTTATATGCATCGGTTCCGAACTATGTCTTTGGTATTAAGTTGGGTTCCCTGACTCATGTGCTTGCCCCTTTATGTTCCACTTGTTTGGCTAAAAGGGCAAAGGGAGCACCCCTGCGATTGTGTCTTCGGATAGTCTGGTCAAGCACCTCAGGGGAGAAAGCCTAAAACGGACTGTCATAGTATGCGCGATCCGATCTGTGAACCCCAAGCTAGAAGTATTATACTTCAAACCTCGTAAGTGGTTCCATGTTATACGAGGAACTTGCCCTTTGTGCAAACATTATGATGTCAACTTCGGCCACGGTTCGTCCGAACATCGCAACACTCCGGTGGCTAATCGTGCGCTTCCCGTAGTCCTTTTCACGCCCCTTCGGTTAAGTGAAAGAAATAAAGCACTATAGTCTGATTGCATCTACCGCACTACACCGCCTTCGGGTTCCGATAATACGGCTAAGGCACATAATGCATTGGCATAGACACCCCACGTAGTATCTACGTGGGGGCTGAAGCCGACGACTTGCATCTTTCAGTGTTAAACAACCACATAGGAGTTATAAAGGAATGCAAAACCGTATAAGAGCGGATACTAATATCATTAAAAGTTATCACGAGTCTTTGGACACGTTACAAGCTCATTTAAATAATTTTTCACCCGAACACTACGACGCTATCACCCGAGCACTCTCCGTCACTCCATCAAAGTATAGCTCGGGGCGTCGGTGCTCCTTCCCGGGCGGCGGCGGGTCGGTGGCGACCTTCATCGGATTTAGCCTCGGCCAGTGCACTTTGGACTTGGCAAGGGCCATCCGGACTCCTTCGGAGCAGGAGGAGCACTTGACAGTGTCGAGGCGGGGCGTGGCAGAGATCAGTTTCTGCACCAGCCTGAAGTAGCTGCCTGGTATCGGCTCGTCGGGCCATAAGCAGATGTAGAGGTCCTTCATGGCCGGCTCTGCCATCTGGTGTAGCTCCATCAGCTGTTTCAGCTGCTCCACCAGAAGAGGAGGATGCTCGGGGGTTCCGAACTGTGCCCAGAACATCCGAGCTTCGTCTTCCTCTCCCCGCGAGGCGAACAGCTGATTGGCATCCGCTACGCTCTTCTGGAGATCGGCGGACGCGCCTGAGGATCGCCACACCTGGGTAAGCAACTCGAATCTGCTATCCCCGAATACGCACTTTAATGAGTATGGATTACCATCGGCTATTTCCTTGGCCTGGCGCACTTGCTCCTCGTAGAACCGTCTGTCCATCCACTTCTTCTGGAGGTCGGCTTTCATGGTGGACAGTTCAGCCGAGCTCGCTTTATTATTATGCTCCAAGGCGTCGCATCTCTCGCTAGCATCCTTGAGCTCCTCTTGGACCTCTGCCACGCGAGCTTCATGCTTTCCACTAGTGGCCCACATGGAGGAAAGGACGGTAGCCGTTTCCTTAGCAGCCGCCCTCTCGGCGGTTGTCTCGTCCTTCGCGAGCTGGAGCCGGCCTTGAGCCTCTCCACCTCCTTCGCTGAGGCTGCACGTGTAGTGCACAAAGATAAATAATCTAAATTGACTATATTCGTACTATAAAACCCAGACGAAGCTATTTGGATTCTGTTTCGACTTACCTTGAGCCTCATTGAGCCTTCAGCTAAGGACCTGAGCTTCGTCTTCGGCGCGCTTTAGTTTCCGATTTAGCTCCTCCAGTTCGGCACCATTTACGGTCGCCGACGATGACGAAACATGCATTACACACACAATTAATACATTACATGATCTCTCAATTCCCTAATTATAAAAATCTGGTCATATGTTAGGTTATTCTAGCATGCTAGGACACTTAAATGTTTCCAAGTTGGTATCGGATTCAGATGTGACCCCTAGGTGAGCTTTTGCACCTCACCTAGGGCTCGGGGGCAGCCATGTACACAATAAGAATAAATAAAAATCTTTGTAAATATCGGGTGACTTACTTGAAAGCCCACAAGGAGACCTTTGAAGGCCTCCTTCAGTCCATTGTCAACGGACTGGACGTTTTGTAGTACCACACCCATGAGGGTGCGGTGATCCTCGGGGATGGAGGCGCTCGATAGAGCCTCATCCATGGCTGACCACTTGTTGGTCGGTGGTGCCGGGGAAGATCGGATTTCCCGATCACCCACCGAGGTTTGGACCGAGGCCTCCGGAGGCATAGTGCACTCCAGAGATGTTATCAGAGGGGACTAAGCATCTGCTCGTCCAGCCTCCTCGGTGTCCAGGTGGGGCGGTGTCCCCTGGTTTTCAGTGGCCAAAGCGTTAGCCTCAACCACGATACGATATCCGTCGCCCCTATGTCCGCCTCCATTGGAGTAGGCTAGGACGACACCTCCACGGCGTCCTTCGTGGTGCCTGGAGTGGTGGGGTGCAAGGCATCCCCGCTCTCCGCCAGTTCGGCGGGTGGGGCCTCCCCGTCCGATATCACCACGGTGGGGATAATGCGCGGAGGGCTGCAAGGCCAATAATCTACGTGTCAGCAAACTATAAATCTACTCATAATGAATAAGAGGGTATTCAGATCCTAACCTTTTTGGGGGGGCTTGACCCTTAGGCTCCTTCGTGGAACCTCCTCAGGGTCTTCGGACGCGGAGCACGAGTCCGAGTTGTCATCGCACAAAACCACCCGCATCTATCGTGCCCTCTTCGGGGCAGGAGAAGCAACCTGCCCCGAGGCGTCCGAAGATGTCGCTCTCTTCTTGACGTGGGGGGAGTTGCCTTCCCCCCTCGCTCTCGACTTCGGACTCCTCCTCCTCTTCTTCCTCCTCCTCAGACTCCTCCTGATTTGAGGAGGTGGGGTATCTTCGGATGCGGCATTAGGCTGGTCCCTGATGCGAAGGCCAGCCTGGGCTGGTTTCTTCTTCTTCTCTTTCTTCGCGGGAAACTCGTAAGTTTCTCCAGGAGCATCTTGGCTAACAGCCTGGTCCACTCGTCTTCGGGGTGAGGAGTCGGACTGTTCATGTTGATGGCTTTCTTCAGCCATCTCTATTCGAACAGATCGGATAAGAGGTTATAGGAATTGTCTGCGTAATGAAGCCGACCAAGATGGGGTGTATCATACCACAGAATCGGGCTTGGTGGCATGCAGACCCTTGTTCTCCTCCTCGGATGGCTAGCTCTTCATTAATTTGAAGAGCGCCTTCCACAACTTCTCCCGCGTAGTGCGGAGGAGATTCCGGACTGTGGGATCGGCTTCGAGTTCTCGAGCCCATAGGGGGGTGTCCCGGCGTTGGCAGGGGAGGATGCATCTTTGGAGCATCACTTGGACCACATCGGCTAGCTTGATGTCCTCCTCGACCAAGGAGCGGATGCGCTTCTGCAGATCGGTCACCTCCTTGCCTGATCCCCTGACCAGGCCCTTTTTGGGCCATGAAGCCAGTCTGGTGGGGGTCCGGATCTGAATGCGGCAGCGGGGAGCTGGGACTCTTCTTGTGGTTCTGTGACATAGAACCACTCCTTTTGCCATCCCTTGATAGTGTCGATGAAGGTGCCTGATGGCCACCCGACATGGGCGAGCTTGCCGATGACTGCCCCGCCGCGGTCCGTGTGCTTGCCGCTGACGCACTTGGGCTTGATGTTGAAGACCTGCAGCAAGGATGAATGCTGAGATGTGCATGATGGAGTTCGGCGGGAGGTCATGGAATTTGAGTCCATAGAAGAACATTATCCCCCTGACGAAGGGGTGGAGTGGGAAGCTCAATGCCCTGATGAAGTGGGCGATGAACACCACCCTCTCGCCTGCCCTAGGGGTGGGGATCACTTGGCCCTCCTCCGTTCCACGGTGAGGGATGTTGGCGGGGAGGTAACCGGCTTTCTTGAGGTCGAGTATGTCCTTGTTGGTGACCGTGGAAGTTTCCCACTGGCCATTGGAACCCGCCATTACTGAGATCGAAGGTGGGGGTGGAGATACCTAGATCTGTGCTCTGGAGGCGCAAGGGAATGGGAGGCAGAGAAGTCGAATGGAGCATAAAAAGCCTTTGGGGGTTTTCCTTCTCTTTTTATGAGGTCTATCGATGTGGACTCCCCTTGCTGCGCTGTGAATCCCTCCACTTCTCGAGAGGAACGAGTCGTTGCGTGCGCGTGATTAAGTATATCCCGTCAAAAACGGGACACAGTCGGTATATTGATAGATCGTGATGATTAAAACAGCCTCGAACCGCGAATCGAGTCTATGCAACTGGCCTGGCGGTCGTGGTGGGTCGTAGCCTTTTGTCACAAAGGTCATCAGAGGGCCGTTGTTTATCCCCTGGCATTTGGGCTTCAAAGCCAATCAATTTACAATATTCGGACGTGCCACTATGTGGGAGACTACTTGTCCTCGGAGGCTGAACTATAATTCAGCAAAAAGAACTCACCTCGCAAGCCGAAGACTCTGTTTGCAAACTAGTTGGAGCTGAAGACCCTTGGTGTTGGAGGCAAGTCCATGGGCTACTAAGGGAGTCCTGGATTAGGGTGTCCTCGGATAGCTGACCTATTGTTATGGGCCGGACTATGAGGGCTACTTACCAAACACCGAAGGATTTGAAGGCCGAGTCTCCAGGATGGAAGCTTCGGGAAGCACGGCTTGCGCCCCGCGTCTGATGTTTAAGTTAGGCATGTTTATCTCTTAGGCATGTTTATCTCTTCGGCATGTAACTGACCATGTGTAAACCCTAGGCATCTTCGGCATCTATATAAGTAAGAGGGTTTTAGGGTATAGAGACAGAACAATTCATCAAGGGTTAGACATACGATCTCGTGGTAGATCAACTCTGTAACCCCTCACATCATCAATACAACCAAGTAGGACGTAGGGTATTACCTCCATAGGAGGGCCCGAACCTGGGAAACTCGTGTCCCCTTCGTCTCCTGTTATCGTTGATTCTAGTCTCACAGTTCGGGACCCCCTACCCAAGATCCACTGGTTTTGACACCGACACTTGCAGTACGACTGCTAACTCCAAATCATGTGTGGCATATTTCAACGCATGAGGTCGTTGTTGTCTAGCTGCATAGGCTACAACTTTTCCCTCTTGCGTGAGCACTCCTCCAAGTCGTCGACATGAAGCTTCACAATATACCTGGAAGTCCTTTCGAATGTTCGGCAAAATCAACATCGGGGTTGTAACAAAACGTTTCTTTAGCTCCTAAAAATTGGCTTCACATTCCTCAGTCCAACTATACTTGGACCCATTCTTCAATAACTCTGTCATGGGATTGGCAATCTTC
Organism: Hordeum marinum; assembly: GCA_022496015.1. Lineage (NCBI taxonomy): Eukaryota > Viridiplantae > Streptophyta > Magnoliopsida > Poales > Poaceae > Hordeum > Hordeum marinum. Next base: position 135,738,090 of record CM039677.1, on the reverse strand, counting down.
GAGAAGTTATCGATAAACCCCTGGTAATATCCGGCAAGTACGAGAAAACTGCGGATCTCCTTAACTGAGGTGGGTACCTTCCATTCGGTGACTGCGGGAACCTTGGCGGGATCCACTACTATTCTGTCTCGAGAAATGATGTGTCCGAGAAATCCGACTTCCTTCAAAAAAAATCACATTTTCTAAACTTGGCATATAATTGATGCTCTCTGAGCTTCTCCAGAACTAAACACAAGTGTTCCTTGTGTTCTTCCTCGCTCTTGGAGAATATCAATATATCATCGATGAACACCATGACAAATTTTTCCAGATATTCCATAAATACCTTGTTCATCATACTCATAAAATATGCAGGAGCACTAGTCAAACGAAAGGACATGACTGTATACTCATATAGACCATTCCTTGTGGTGAAGGATGTTGTGGGTATATCCTATTCACGACTTTTCAACTGATGATACTCTTATAAAAGATTGATCTTAGAGAACACTCTGGCTCAACTAGCTAATCAAAAAATTCATTAATTATCAGCAAAGCAAACTTGTTCTTGATAGTCACCTCGTTCAGTGCATGATAATCGACTACCATCCTCAAGATTGTATCCTTCTTCTCTACCAAAAGAACTGGGGCTCCCCAGGGTGACGAACTTGGGAGAATATAGTCTTTGTCCAATAACACCTTGATTTGTTTCTTGATTTCTTTTAAATCATTTGCGGGCATTCGATAGGGCCTTTTGCATATTGGGGTTGTCCCTGGCAATAATTCAATCAGGAACTCAATCTCTCTATCTGGTGGCATGCCTGTAATTCCTCCGAAAATACATCTAGGAAGTCTTGTACAAGTAGCGCTTCCTCCTGAACAACTCTCGTGAGGGAATTCACCCATGTACTCTTCGGTGTGTGTCGGGATACATACTTAATCCTCTTTTGCTCCAGGGTGGTGAGAAAAAATGACTTATGGGCACAATCGATGTTTCCTTCATACTTGGTCATCCAATCCATGCCTCGGATAACATCCAATCCATGTGACTCTAAGGCGACGAGGTTGGTGGGAAATACATGATTTCCAATGTTGAGGTTCAATGCGTGGCATCCTATCCCTGTCGTCATCTCGCCTCCTGGGGAACTGAACTCAAGGGGCCGACTAAGTTGCACCAAAATCAAAAAGTACCAGTATTGGACGTGAATTTAACAAAAACATACCACCCATGGTCTGGGGCTAATCATAGACCTCCTCCACATTATTGTGGTTCACCTGAGCACGGGGAAAAGGGTTGGGCTTCTTTGCTGATGAGTTCTCGTTGTCGTTGTCGTTTCCATTTCCATGCTTGATCCGGGGACAATCAGTGGCATAGTGTCCCGTCTTCTCGCACTTGATGCAGGTGATATGGCTCAGATCCTTCTGAGCTGGAGTAGGACAGTGCTGCCATTGCCACCATTTCCATTCTTGAAGTTGCTATTGTTGGGACGATTATTCTCATTTCCTCCATGGTTATGTACTCCATAGTTATGCACTGCATGAGTGTGTCCCGCATACTTACCGGACCTTGATCCGGTATTCCCTGAATACAGGGAGTAACGAGGCTTCTGCTGAGCTCCAGAGTTGGACTTCCCCTATCCATATTTCCTCTTGTGGTTCTCGATCTGCTGCTGCTTTCCCTCCAAGATGAGGGCCATGTCTACCAACTCCTGGTAGTTTTTGAAGGTATCCACCATCAGCTGAATGCTCAACTCATCATTGAGTCCCTCCATGAATTTCTCCTGTTTGGATGCATCATCAGCCACATCTCCTGGTGCATACCGGGCCAACATGCTGAATTTATCCACACACTGGGCCACAGAGCGGTTTCCCTGGCGTAAGTTGCGGAACTCACGCTTCTTCAGACTCATGGCTCTAGCTGAAACCTGAGCGGTGCGGCAAGCCAGCTTGAACTGCTTCCAAGTCACACTGGCAACGGGGTATGTGGTGATGTAGTTCTCCTACCATGAAGTTCTTGGTCCTTCAAGTTTAAGTGCGGCAAAATGCACTTCTCAGCTTCAGTGCATCCAATGATGATAAGTTCCCTCTCCATCTTGCGGAGGTAGTCATCTACCACAATGGGCTCGGTGTTGCTGGAGAAAGTCGGTGGATTCATCCTCAAAAAATGGGTGAGGTTGTTGGCCTAGGGTGGAGGGTTGTTGTTGTTGTTGGCCTGGTTTAGTATCAACAGCTGCATCAAAGCATTCTGCTACTAGATCAATTGGGTGAGTTCCGGCAGGAAGTTGGATCCGGGGTCATGTCTTGGAGGTCTATGATGTTTTCAGAGTGATGAGAATTAGAATAGAACAAGGGTCTAAAGATAAATTCACTACCCACATGCAATGCAACAAACATTAACACACCAAACATTCATTCATTAATCAACTCAAAAGATTCAAACTCAGGATACAAGTCTTGCAAATGAAACATCAACCTACGATTTAACAAGAAAATAAAAAGATACATGGCGGTCATGACTAAAGTCCTCAAAAAAACATGGTGGTGGGTCCTTCAGTAGAGCTCTCTTGGTAGTCGTCATCATTGCTGATTACTGGGGCTACGTCACCTTCTGGGTGAAGGTTTTCTCCTTGGTCTAGCTGCTCCACCAGATTTGCAACGAGAGTCTTCGGGTTCTTGATTTTCTCCAGAAAGTCATTCACTTCATCTTTGTGCTCGTAGTTGGCTTCCCACGCTTCAGCTTCGAGGTCAAATTCATAGAGCATCAGATCTTTGCTCTTGTTTGTGCTTTTGTTCACTTGGACCTCCAGAGTCCTGATGAGTTTCTCCAACACTTGGACGTAGGAAAGGATGGCGTCATGAGTCCCGGTGCTTATGATGTCTCCATCTCCACCTCTGCAAGAGATCATGGCAAGGTTTGATCCAATGGGAATGCCTTTGTAGACCTCCTTGATATGTTTGAGTGCATAGTGAATCACCTTGTTCCTCCCGAGAATCCAGTTGGGAGCAACAAACTTGAAGTCAATGGGATTTGTGTGATTCCTAAAGGTCCTTACGGGGATGTGCACCTCGATATTGTAGCGAGCATCTACGGGGAGAGCCATCGTAGGGGTCCCGGTGATAGTTGGCAGACCAATCCTTAAGTCCTTGACCAGCTACACCATCTCTTTGCCGAAGGGCATCGTTGCATCGGGCTGGCAAAACTCCATGAGCAGAATTGGCGTGCAGGTGGCCATCAAGAAATATTGGAAATTGGAGAGAAGTCAAAAATGAGTAGATGAGACAATAAACATTTTAAAGAAATAAGTAAGGTGATTTTCTTCTTAAGGCTTCTCCAATCCTAGATGTCGGGGATATACCCCGCGGTATGACCCGTCCTGGCGACTCATAGTGGGAGACCTTGGTCAAGACATGGCGTTTTATTGGTGACCCGGTAGGCGGGTCGCAGGACGACCAGTCCGAAGACCCGGCGTGTAAGCCGGCGCCAGGCGGCTCACAAGAGAAGGCCCAAGGTGAGAGAAAGGATTCCCTTACAAGATAAACAAGACCCGGATTAGGATTCATGAAAGACTAGTCCTAGTCCTACTGGGAGTAGGACTCTATTTGTAAACCTACCCTCTCCACTTATATAAGGAGGGGTAGAGCACCCTTAGAGGGACAAGTTGACAAGTCCACAAGTTTACACAGATTAGAGGCTCTCGAGATTAGAGGTAGCGATTATCACCCTTGTAACCGAGAGATCTCCTTCATCATCAATAACAGACAAGCAGGATGTAGGCTTTTATCTCCATCGGAGGGGCCAAACCTGGGTAAACTCCGCGTCTCTCGATTCTAACCAACCCCTTCAAGCCGCCACATAGTTGCGCTTCTGCCCCGAACCTAAGTCCGTTCACCCGGACATCTGCCATGACAAATCCACGATAGTTGGTGCCCACCGTGGGGCCTGACACGAGCGCACGATGGTGTTGTGTTTTTGAAGGGATTTATTTCAATGATCTAGATGCTCATGATACGCCGAAAAGAAAGGGCAGCGCGAAAGGATCTACATGTCGCCATGACGAGCAGCCGGAACAGTTCAGACAAGATCACGACAAGAGAATTAGGGTTGCACACCGCACCACCTATGACACGCAACTCGTCAATATCAAACACAAGATCGGTTTGGCTGCTCTTGCTGCGCGTCGCCGAGATCGGAAAAATCCGTGTGGAGCCGTGTCCGGCTGGTACAATGTTTTCAACATCATTATGCAAGGAGAAAATCAGGTTTAGGCGTCGTTTTGGTGTTTACTTTTCCCAATCACTGCCACATTGGGCCAACAAAACAAGAGTCAAATCAAAACAAAAATAGCTGCGTCTACTCCGCATCAAATCAGAAGATATGAAGTCCGAGTCGAACTGACGAAGCAAGCGAGGCAAAAGGATCAATTGGAGCACCCCGACGCCACGGCCACTGGCCGGAGTTTAGCTGAGGCCGCCATCGCTGTCGTCGATTGCTGGGGTGTCGCTGAGGCCGCCGCTGCTGCCGCCACTTGTCAGAGTGTCGCCGCTACTTCCACTGCTTGCCGGATATTGCTGACGTTCACCGGAGACACCACCGTAAAATTCCAGCACCTCCACCTGTCGTGGGAAGCTCCGCCCTTACTTCACCCCATGACCCGGACGGCTCCACTTCGCCCCGCTCGTGTTGCCGCGCGCCAGCCTGCTCTGCACCGCGCCTGGCTTGGCCGAGGTCGCTTCCTCGAGTGGAACTCTGAGCCGCCGCCCCTCAACCGGTTTATCCATCCCCTACTAACATATAGTCAACCAAAAACGTCTAACTATGGAAATCCGAGCTGGCTTGCTGCTCCGCCTCGATGACAGCTTCGTCGTCGCCACGTCGCTGGACTTGCCAGCCAGCCGCCGTAGCTCCTGCCGGCCCGCCGCCCCGTGTTGCCACTCTGGCGAGCCGTCTCGGCGAGCCGCCCCGCGCCGCAGCTCCTGTCGGCCCGCCGCCCGCCGCTGCCACTCCGGCGAGCCGCCTCGCGCTGCCGCTCCAGCGAGTCGTCCTGTCTCGCCCCGCTCGTCCCGATGAACCGTCCCGTCTTGCCCCGTTCCACCCGGCTCCACCCAGGCCTTCGTGCGATCCCTCTGCCGTGGGCAGCAATGGCAGTTTTGCCCACGCGGGGATGAGGGGGGAGTGGGAGACGGTTGGTTAGAAAGAAGTGGGAAGTGCCTAAAAAAACAGGTGCCACCAGTGTGTGTATTCATCCAACAAAAAATCCAGGTGCTATCTATTCCATCTATGTTATCAGTACATATTAATTTTTTTCGAGAACAATTACTTTTCCTACAATATTTGTAACGTAGGACAATTGGCATTATATCGCGGAGTTGGAGCACACACCGGAGTGTCGCGTTGCTTGATGGACACGTGTAAGTCGTCGTCCCCGCTGTTTGATCTACATCAACTCGCCGGTACAGCGCACGCTCACCCACTAGTATGAGCCGCCCAATGGATGCGGTAGGCCGCTGCATTCACGATATGGTCTTCACCAACAACGCCATGGCCGACTCGCCATCCGCGCCGCCTTACAATGCCGTGGTCGTCTCTCCCATCAGCACCGGCTTACAACGCCTTGTCCGTATCTCGCCATCCGTGCCGGCTTACAACATCGTGGCCGTCTCTCGCCATCCGTGCTGGCTTACAACGGTCTGGAGTCTTTCACAACAACACCGGCTTACAATGTCACGGCTGATTTCTATATCTACATCAACACGCCAGTGGCTGCATACACCAGTACAAACTGCCCAACGGACGCGCGCAAGACACCACCCGCAGTTTGATCTACACCAACATATCGGTGCAGTGCTTGTCGATATGAGCCGCCCAACGGACAGGCGCACAAGTCACCGCCATTACAATTTGGTTCACTTCAACAACCAGCTGGGACGAACCATCGACCGGATTATTGAAACAAATCATACGGGATCATCTATAACCCGCCACGGCCAGCCTCAAACTTTCAAGTGGATATTCTCAAGACGCCTCTTCGAGTCAACTTAAGACTCGGGGGATACAGACATGCGAGACACATTTGGTCGTTTTCAACGAGAACCTCGGGTCATGGCAAAGTTAACCCGATCCTGGGGGCTACTATATTTTTGGCAGAAGATTAAAAGTTGCCCAAGAGGACGAACTGCTAAGATATACCATTCAAACGTAGGTGCCCGGATTCATTGGATCATCATAAAGTCACCTGGAGCTCCTGCCGTTTCTTCATACAAGATGGCGGTTTACAAGAAGGCGACTTACAAGACGGTGCACAAAGTTGACTCAGTCAACATAGCTGTTGAAGGGGGCTTCCCACCTCTGGGTGTAGCTTATCTAACCCTAACAGCCGGCTCTTATGCCGAAAAAGTTGACAAGTCAACTTTAGTTGTTGAAGGGGGCTTCCCACCTCCGGGTGTAGCTTATCTAACCCTAACAACCGGCTTTCAAGCCAAAAAATGTAGACAAGTAACATTAGCTGTAGAAGGGGGTTCCTACCTTCGGGTATAGCTTATCTAACCCTAACAGCCAACTCTTACGCCAAAAAAGTTGACAAGTCAACTTTGGTTGTCAAAGGGGGCTTCCCACCTCCGGGTGTAGTTTATCTAACCCTAACAACCGGCTTTCAAGCCAAAAAATGTTGACACGTCAACATTAGCTGTCGAAGGGGGCTTCCTACCTTTGGGTATAGTTATCTAACCCAAACAGCCGGCTCTTACACCAAAAAGTTGACAAGTCAACTTTGGTTGTCAAAGGGGGCTTCCTACCTCCGGGTGTAGCTTATCTAACCCTAACACCGGCTTTCAAGCCAAAAAATGTTGAAAAGTCAACATTAGCTGTCGAAGGGGGCTTCCTACCTTCGGGTATAGCTTATCTAACCCTAACAGCCGGCTCTTACGCCGAAAAAGTTGACAAGTCAACTTTAGTTGTCGAAGGGGGCTTCCCACCTATGGGTGTAGCTTATCTAACCCTAACAACCGGCTTTCAAACCAAAAAATGTTGAAAAGTCAACATAGCTGTCGAAGGGGGCTTCCTACCTTTGGGTATAGCTTATCTAACCCTAACAGCCGGTTCTTATGCCAAAAAAGTTGACAAGTCAACTTTGGTTGTCGAAGGGGGCTTCCCACCTCCGGGTGTAGCTTATCTAACCCTAACAACCGGCTTTCAAGCCAAAAACGTTGACAAGTCAACATTAGCTGTCGAAGGGGGCTTCCTACCTTCGGGAATAGCTTATCTAACCCTAACAGTCGGCTCTTACGCCAAAAACGTTGACAAGACAACTTTGGTTGTCGAAGGGGGCTTCCCACCTCCAGGTGTAGCTTATCTAACCCTAACAACTGGCTCTTAAGCCAAAAATGTTGACAAGTCAACATTGCATCATACATTGCATCATACATAGCATCATACATTGCATCATACGTTGCATCATATTCACATGTCATGCCAGCTTATCAAGCCGGGTTAGAGCAAGATTATGAAAGAAGGAGCAATGTTATGAAAGATATAACATCTCCGGGTTGTGCTTTTTCAAGCCGCCCTTACAACAATGCAAAAGATATCCTGTCTTGTTTATTTTTGCAAGTATTATCTCTTAAGATGAGCCGTCATTAAGTATTTTGCAGGAGCAAATGGATCTTTAATAGCCAACTTGGCTAGATCTTCATGGTTTATGATAACCAGTACTAAATGATTGGGGTTTTCAAGCCAGCTCGGAGAATTTATTATTTCAAGAGCCGCCCTGTCAGATATAATGTCGTGTCATCTAATTGAATGGATTTCTTCAAATGTGCTCTGTAGTAATCTACAACACTCATGGTTTTCTCAAACATATTTACCGGGTTGCACCGCAACCACGAGCAGGGATTTCATGTCAAAGACAAAAGAATTATTCAAGGATATTCATTCCGGGTTATATTACAACCATGGTCAAGGATTCATTCAACGGATTGTGGTGAGTCATATTATTCCTGCGTAGTCCCGAGTCGCCGCAAGCAGACGACCCGTCACTTGGGGGCTACACTATTCAAGTACAGTTTATATAAAATATGCAAGTCTCATGTCGCTACAAGCATGCACCACGGCACTTGGGGGCTAATGCAAGCCGGTTTTCAAATCATTATTGTCAGCAAGACCCTATTATCTCAAGGAGATGAGCCAGCCTTTCTATATTTTTCTAAATCCCAGCCCAGTAATTCTTATTGACCCGGCACTTGGGGATTACACCGCTCAGATCAAATTTTATAAAGTCCCAAGTCATCGTAGGCGTGCGACCCGACACTTGGGGGCTACAGTATTCAAATGTTTAACAGATTATGAGGTTCAAATTGAAGACCCGACGCATCACATTCTGATGAGCCGACCCTTGGGGGCTACACATGCTGAAGTTTCATAAGGTATAAGACAGGTATAAGTCCCAGGTTGCTGCAGGCAGGACAACCCGGCACTTGGGGGCTACATAGTCCAAAATATTATTGCAAAGCACCAAGTTATCATGGATAATCTCGGAGCTTGGGGCTACAGGTAATATGGACATATCAAAAACTTTGAGGAGAATTGTCAAGATGTTAATTATGGAGTTCAGTTGTTAGACCCGGCGTCACCAACACTTATGACCCGATGTTATCAAAAGAGCATAACCCGCCAGATTTTATATAAGCCGCACTGCTTCACAAAAATTGAAGTTTGGTTTTACATTAGATGGATTTTCATCCCAATATTTTTATCAAGTCAGCTGAATTCTAGTTATTTGACCCGGCGTCACCAACGATAATGACCCGACATCATCAATGATTATGACCCGGCGGAGATGACCCGCCAAGAGTATTGGAAGCCGACTCAATGGCATATGGGTGTTCTATTCCCAATATTTTTCAAAGGACACTGATAAGCAAGACGATTTTCAAGACGGCTCATTCATATGAAGAAGAGACTCGGATTTCTGAGGAGCCACTTCACAAGCTAGCCACTTAACATATTTATTATTCCTATTTCAGGAGGTTACCATGAATAAATTCAAGCTAACTTGGGGGCTAATGTCGGGGATATACCCCGCGGTATGACCCGGCCTGGCGACTCATAGTGGGAGACCTTGGTCAAGGCATGGCGTTTTATTGGTGACCCGGCAGGCGGGTCGCGGGACGACCAGGCCCAAGACCCGGTGTGTAAGCCGGCGCCAGGCGGCTCACAAGAGAAGGCTCAAGGAGAAAGAAAGGATTCCCTTACAAGATAAACAAGACCCGGATTAGGATTCATGAAAGACTAGTCCTAGTCCTACTAGGAGTAGGACTCTATTTGTAAATCTACCCTCTCCACTTATATAAGGAGGGGTAGAGCGCCCTTAGAGGGACAAGTTGACAAGTCCACAAGTTTAAACAGATTAGAGGCTCTCGAGATTAGAGGTAGCGATTAGCACCCTTGTAACCGAGAGATCTCCTTCATCATCAATAACAGACAAGCAGGATGTAGGCTTTTACCTCCATCGGAGGAGCCAAACCTGGGTAAACTCCGCGTATCTCAATTCCGACCAACCCCTTCAAGCCGCCACATAGTTGCGCTTCTTCCCCTAACCTAAGTCCGTTCACCCGGACATCTGTCGTGACAAATCCATGACACTAGAGGTTATGTCCTACGGACAGCATGTGCTTTGATACCATATCTGTAGGGACCTGGCATGAAACAGTAAGTCTCTAGTGTTTCTGTACCATCCCAAGATCATGTTGGTACAGACATAGTACATCAATGTATACATCAAAGGGAAATCACAACTGCTTTATTAATCGAATATCATATAGAGACTTTATCACAATAAATTTGGCTGAAGGCCAACTCATGAGATACAACTAAATGCGAAAGATGTAGGAGCCAGCGAGTCCATCCGACTCCAAGGGCATATCACCAAGCGTAGAACGTGTCCTCACTCCTAGTCGAAAAAGTAATCTGCAACATGACACGTTGCAGCCATGTAGGTCAACATATTGAATATGCCGGCAAGTCACAAAATACAAGCGGTGAAAATATCATCTTTATTGTATGCATATATGGCAGGTGGGGTTGTAAGTTAAAGTTTAGCGGAAAGCAATTTTTTCCTACAACAAGAGAGCGGGCGAAAGCAAAATTATTACTACATTGTTTGTTGCTTAATGAGAAGGATCCACCAACCATTTCTCATACCCAAGTTAACAATAATACCCATATCATTAAATTATTTCTGTCAAGAATTCCCGTTTTAGTTCCTTTGGCTCAAGTTGTCCATAACCGTGGACACGACTAACCGATTAGTTTTGGTACTCTGTAGAGTCTTGCACACTTTCCCCGCAAGATACGATCGCCTCCATTGAAGTCCTCGCACTACAGGGTGTTTGAGAACTAGATCATCAAAACAAGGTCTCCCAAAGGGTTCATTTGAGCCACTGTAGGTGCCCATCCATTCCTACCGTTCCTCTACATCTCCTAGCATCGCCCGTCCAGAGTTGTGATATGTCTCCAACGTATCTATAATTTTTGATGATGGCATGCCATTATACTATTTGTTTTGGATGTTTTATATGCATTAATATGCTATTTTATATTATTTTTGGGATTAACGTATTAATCTAGAGCCTAGTGCCAGTTTATGTTTTTTCCTGTTTTTGAGTTTTACAGATATGGAATATTAAATGGAGTCCAAAGGGAATAAAACCTTCGGAAGGAATTTTTCTGGAAGGAAAAAAATCAACCAGGCTGGAGTACATGACAGGGACCCTACTAGGGAGCCACAAGCCTGCTAGGCGCGCCCCCCTGACCGCGGCTAGTAGGCTTGTCGCCTCCCGGCAGGTCTCCTAACCCTAATCTTTGGTCTATAAATTCCCAAATATTCCCCCAACATCAAAAAGAGCCACGCAAATACTTTTCCACCGCTGGAAGCCTCCGTTCCTGAGAGATCCAATCTTGGAGCCTTTTTCGGTAATCTGCCGGAGGGTGTTTCGATCACGGAGGGCATCTACATCAACTCCATTGCCCCTCTGATGATGCGTGAGTAGTCCACCACAGACATACGGGTCCATAGATAGTAGCTAGATGGATTCTTCTCTCTCTTCGATCTTCAATACCATGTTCTTCATGATCTTCATGGAGATCTATCCGACGTAATCCTCTTTTGTGGTGTGTTTGACAAGATCTGATGAATTGTGAGTTTATGTTCAGATTATCCATGAATCTTATTTGAATCTCCTCTAATTTCTTATATGTATGATTAAATATCCTTGCAAGTCTCTTCGAGTTATTGGTTTGGTTTGGCCAACTAGATTGATAATTCTTGCAATAGGAGAAGTGCTTCGTTTTGGGTTCAATCTAGCGGTGTCCTCGCCCAGTGACATAGTAGGGGTAGCGAGGCACGTATTGTATTGTTGTGATCAAGGGTAACAAGATGGGATTTTCATCATATTGCTTGAGTTTATCCCTCTACATCATGTCATCTTTCTTAATGTGTTACTCTGTTCTTCATGAACTTAATACTCTAGACGCAGGCAGGAGTCGGTCGATGTGTGGAGTAATAGTAGTAGATACAGAATCGTTTTGGTCTATTTAATACGGTTGTTATGCCTATATGCATGATCATTGCCTTGGATAACTACATGATTATTCGCTTTTCTATCAATTGCTTGACAGTAATTTGTTTACCCACCATGATATTTTCCTTCGAGAGAGAAGCTTCTATTGCAACCTATGGCCCCCGGGTCTACTTTCCATAATATACTTTCACATCTACAAACCAAAGATACTTTGCTGCAATTTATTTACCTTTTACTTTCCGTTCTCGTTTACATCTATATCTATCAGATCTAATCCTTGCAAATAATCGTGAAGGGATTGACAACCCCTTTATAGCGTTGGGTGCAAGAGTTTGATTGTTTGTGTAGGTGCATCCATTGGTGACTTGCTTGTTCCTCCTACTGGATTGATACCTTGGTTCTCAACAACTGAGGGAAATACTTATCTACTTCACTACATCACCCTTTCCTCTTCAAAGGAAAACCAATGCACACTCAAGAGGTAGCAAGTCGCCACGATGTCCAACCAAGCCAGAGCCCATAATGGCTTGTGGTTGTGTAGGTAAGACTCGGGTCTTGAAGTATCCATCCATCTCTTCATGCCTGAGTGGAACTTTCCACGTGAATACTGGCACTTCTCCAGCAATACCTAGGCTACCAGTCGGTCCTCCAGGGTGTCGTTTAACTAATTTTCACCCAGAGGTATATTGCATCATGAGGTCTTGATGTCTTGAAGTCTTGAGGTCTTGATCATAAATTAATTCACACAACTCTCATGATAAACACTCAAGTAATCCCGTCCACTAAAAGCATAGCAAAATAAAATAACGTTTCCTGGGGCCAAAGTGACAAGGGTTTATGGGGGTGCCTACCACATGATACTACTCAGGAACCAAGTTTCCAAGTACCTACTTTGCATGCAATGGTGGAAAGGTTGAAGTAATGCTATAAAAGTAGTATGTAAAACATGATTAACGCGAACTTGCCTTGTTTATGAATTTCGAACTGAAGTGACTCTAAGTAGCAAGCCTCGCACTCCGGATGATCTAGTGAAACAAACAATTCACACAATAAGCATAACCATATCACAACTTAGAATAACATCAAGTAAAACTAATAATACTAAAACAACCAATAACACAAACAAAGAAAATAAAATAGTAGCAAACAAAGATCTATACAGAACTCTATTGCAAAGCTTTTACTAAAGTAAAACAAACTAATAATAGTTTCCTGCAACTAATAAAATTTTAACAGAAAGGAAAAAACTAAGTTTTAACAAATTAATAGAAAGTATTTCACCTAAGATTTTCTACACATTTTTTAACTTTAAAAACAATTTAAAAACTATACATATGAAGAAAACAATGTCTCCTACTAAAACAAAGAACAATAACAATAAAATTATTTTTATTAACAGAAAATATAACACTTATTGCTAACCAACAGAAACTAAATAGAATATGTCAGCAAGTTAAAAGAAAACAAGAACAAACTAAATCAGAAGAAAAACAATAAACCTAAAAAGAACTAAAACATATTCTGTTTTGCTAAAAAACTTAATATAATTTATCCTAAAAATGCCAAATTGAACCTACTCATAAAACTAACTAATATTAACTAGTAGCAAAAAGAATCACCCAAAAATATATTTTAAAACTAAAGTTATTCAAAATCTAGTGATTTGAACAAATTTCAATGAATTCAAATTTCAATAGTTCAAATTTCAAAACTAATTGCACTGGCTGAATGTTCTTAATATTTTTGACATAATGCAAAAAGAATCAACTAGAAACTCTAAATAACTTCGGATATATTCAAATTCTAAAAACATAATTTGTTCTGTGACGAAAAAACACAAACTAAAGCCTAAACTAACGCACAGGGGGGCTACGTGCCAAGCCGTGAGTGTGTGAGGGTGTGCTTGTGCGGGTGTAACAGAGGGAACACTCGCTAATAAAAAACAGTTTGGCCTTTAAAACTTCTAATCTGGATCGTTCATCTTGATCAGACGGTGGGAGGGAGGGGAGATGCTCACAGAGGCGGCAAACAGGTGTCGGCGAGATCTTGACGGCGGCAGAGGCATGTAGGTGGTCGGGGACAAAGCTCCGGTGGCCGAGGATGACGGCGAAGGGGTCCAGAGGAATGCGGCGATCCTCCGGTGTCGATGGGTGGTGACGGCAGGGCTTGGGGCGCCGGTGTGAGCGACACGAGCTCGAGGAGCTCCGGGACGTGGCTGAACTCCGGCAAGGTTTGTTGCGGTGGCATGTGATACGTCTCCGCCTTATCTATAATTTTTAATTGTTTCATGCCAATATTCTACAACTTTCATATACTTTTGGTAACTTTTAATACTATTTTTGGGACTAACATATTGAACCAGTGCCCAATGCCAGTTCCTGTTTGTTGCATGTTTTTTGTTTCGCAGAAAATCCATATCAAACGAAGTTCAAATGCGATAAAAACTTATGGAGATTTTTTTTGGAATATATGTGATTTTTGGGAAAAATAGTCAACGTGAGACGATGCCCGAGGGGCCCACAAGCCAGGGGCACGGCCTACCCCCCTGGCCGCACCAGGGTGGCTTGTGGTCACCCGTTAAGGTGGTTGGTTCCCTTCGTTCTCTGCAACAAAGTTAATATATGGATAAAAATCATGTTAAAATTTCAGCCCAATCGGAGTTACGGATCTCTAGGAATTTAAGAAACGGTGAAAGGCCAGAATCTGGGAACGCAGAAACAAAGAGATATCCAATCTCAGAGGGGCTCCTGCCCTTCCGCCACCATGGAGGCCAAGGACCAGAGGGGAAACCCGCTTCCCGTCTCGGGGGGAGGTCAAGGATGAAGAAGAAGTAGGGGGCTCTCTCCCCCTCTCTCCCGATGGCACCGGAAGGCCGCCGGGGCCATCATCGTCATGGCAATCTACACCAAAAACTTCGCCGCCGCCATCACCAACTCTCTCCCCCTCTATGCACCAATTCAACACCTCTTCTACCCGCTGTAATCTCTACTTAAACATGGTGCTCAACGCTATATATTATTTTCCAATGATGTATGGCTATCCTATGATGTTTGAGTAGATCCGTTTTGTCCTATGGGTTGATTGATGATCATGATTGGTTTGAGTTGCATGTTTTATTATTGGTGTTGTCCTATGGTGCTCTCCGTGTCGCGCGAGCATGAGGGATCCCCGTTGTAGGGTTTGCAATATGTTTATGATTTGCTTATGGTGGGTGGCGTGAGTGACAGAAGCAGAGACCCGAGTAAGTAGATTGTTTGTGTATGGGAATAAAGAGGACTTGCTACCTTATAATGCTATGGTTGGGTTTTACCTTAATGATCTTTAGTAGTTGTGTATGCTTGCTAGAGTTCCAATCATAAGTGCATATGATCCAAGTAGAGAAAGTATGTTAGCTTATGCCTCTCCCTCATATAAAATTGCAATAGTGATTATCGATCTAGTTATCGATTGCCTAGGGACAAATAACTTTATTGTGACAAAAGGCTCTCTAATAAGACTAACTTAGTTGTTTCTTTATCTAAGCAGTCGGTAGTTTTTATTTACGTGCTCTTTATTATCTTGCAAACCTATCCTATCAGACCTACAAAGTACTTCTAGTTTCATACTTGTTCTAGGTAAAGCGAATGTTAAGCGTGCGTAGAGTTGTATCGGTGATCGTTAGAACTTGAGGGAATATTTGTTCTATATTTAGCTCCTCATTGGGTTCGACACTCTTACTTATCGATAAAGGCTACAATTGACCCCTTATACTTGTGGGTTATCAGCGTGGGGCGTGGAGAGGAGGGGTTCAGGGGCGAAACGGGGTGCGGGGCTCTCGGGCTTTATAGCCACTGGGTCAAGGGGAGGGAAAGGAAAGGAATCGATGTCGGGCTCGAAATCGGGAAGATCTTATGCGAGATCGCGTCGGGAAGGAAGGGAGACGAGGGAAGGAAGGAGAAGACGGACTCGTGTCCGGGTCAAACGGTATGGTCAGGGGGTTAGAGAGAGAGGAAGAGAGCGCGGTGGATCGGTGGCGATCCAAAAGTGATCGGATCTAGTGAGAGGGATTTGGGCCTAGATATGCTAATGAGTCGCGGCAAAACTTGCCTCACACGCGCTCCTATTTTCCTTTTTATAAAACGCTTTTCCTTTTATTTAAAAACAGGAAAGTAAAACATAAAAAGGAAAATAAAGATAACTCCAAATATAGAAGTATTATATATCAAAATTATCAGAAAAATAAATACAATTTGTTTAACACTTTTACATAGCCAAAATAATTAATTGTAAAAAAATAATTTTCAGAAAATGCCTAGAATGGTTTTACTTCCTATTTCTAATAATTTTCAAATAACCCCCTGGTTCGAAAGTTCAAACATATTTGAAAAATACCCCTGACATGGGGGGTCATATTCCTCCTCTCAATTTCAAAATAATTCAGAGGTTTAAAAAAATGAAATCCAATGCAAGGCAATTTGAAAAGGGCTTTCAATATCAAACCAAAGAACTTTCAACATTCAATTCATTTACAATGCAAATACAAACAATATGTATGGATGCATAACAATTTTTATAACATGCCAAAATGAAATATTGAGATGTTACATGGAGTCTTCAGTAACTTCCACTACTACACCCACTGCACCATCACCGTTGAGTTCCGCTCCACCTTCGAGCACACTCTCGAGGACTCGAGGGTGCCGGTGAGCTGCTCCTTCGCCCTTAGAGGGGTGCCATGTTCGATAACGCTCGAGTAGTGGTGCACCGTCTTTGGGTTTAAGAACCGTGGATTTGTCGACTCTAAGCATGTGCCCACCGCGAGGCACCCCTCCAAGTGTACTTTTTAATCTTAACTTTAATAGTAGGTTCCGACGCATCATGTAATTTTTTGGTATATATATTTCCAACTCTAGATTTTATTTATGAGCTTTAATCATTGTTTCAAGAATATGTTTAGTAAAAGCTTTATTTTGTTCATAAGCATTGGGTGAATTCATCAATGACAGCTTCTACATTCAGTTAAATAACAATTATCATAATTAAAGTCCTTATAATCCAAAGTAGTGGGCACATCACCATCTAAAGTCTTGACCTCTACAAACCCACTTTTATTGCTTTTTATCATTAAGATCATCACCCTCTAAACAATTAGGATGCCTTCTAGCTAAAGTTGACTCATCCCGAGTCCCTTTTTCACTTTATTAAACAAATATTCAATAGGTGAACACCAATCATTTTAATATATGCATCATTACTATGGTAAAAACTGGGTACAAAAGTCCTTTCTATCAATACAAGTTTAGCCTGAGACTCTCAATTCTTTTTGTACTCTCATCCATGCTAACTTGTATAGACTTTAAGGGTTCATTAATATCATGCGTGGGTGGATTTTTTTTTAATTTTTAGAGTATCCACATCATGAGAAATCATCCATGTTTCTAGACATATCATCAACTTTGTTTAATTTTTTTCTACCATAGTATTAAAAAATCTTTTGAGAACTAATAAATTCTTTAATGTTGTTCTCAAGTTTAGTAGGCATCCTATTTTTATTATTATAAGAATGTCCATAGGAATTACCATAAATATTAGAGGGATTACCGGGATATGGTCTAAGATTGAGATTTCCTCTATAAGCATTGGTGCTAAAATTATTTCTAACGACAAAATTCACATCAATAGCATAATTAGTATGCTCAATTAAAGTAGATAATGGGACATCATTTGGATCAACATGAGGATCTTTTTACTAGTAAGAATATTCATAAAAGTATTCATTTTATCACTTAGAGTAGAAACTTCCTCAACAGAATTTACCATCTTACCCGTTGAAGCTCGTTCGGTGTGACACCGGGAATAATTTGCCGTTGTATTATCGAGAAGATTCATGTCTTCTCCGAGTGTAATGCCCAAAATGTACCACTTGCAGCTGAGTCTACAAGATTTCTTGACACAAAGTTCAGTCCATCATAAAAGTTTTCTACAATCATCCATAAATTTAATCCATGAGCGGGACAATTCTTAATCATTAGTTTCATCATTTCTCGAGATTGTTCAATATGTTCTTGCTCATGTTGTTTAAAGTTGATGATTTGAATTATAAGAGATATTATCTTGGTAGGAGGAAAGTATTTAGTAATAAAAGCATCCTTACATTTATCCCATGAATCAGTACTATTACGAGGTAAAAATGAAAACCAAGTTTTAGTTTTATCTCTTAGTGAGAAATAAACAACTTTAACTTGAGAATATCATTATCCATGATTTCTTTTTTACATATGACATAATCCAGTAAAAGTATTAGAGTCAATTACATCACAGGTGTTTGAACTTGGGGAAGAAAATCAGTTTGGTGCTAAAACTTGCGACATACATTAAACCGGTGATAAACCTTGACTCGGGCGTGCATTTGTGGTGTGAATCGTATTTGCATATGAATACATTGCTAACTAGACGCGCCAGCATGGCGAAGGACCCGCTGTCAGTGACCGAAAGGTGTGTGTACCCTGGTTATTGCAAAAAAAAAAACCTGAATTCTTTTTTGTCACAAAAGCCCTTGAATCACATCTCTGTATGACCATTTGGCCCCACCTGTCAGTAAACAGTTTGAAGCGGGAATCAACTATACAATGGAGCAAAACAATGTGTGCCACGGTGGTGGTTCGTACCGGCGACAACATAGTTACAAGACAGCAAAACTAGCCACCAGATCAAGTCACGCTCCATGTAAACATGGGATAACTATGATTAATAGCCCTTTTTAGAAATCTATGATTAATAGCCTGTAGGCGTACACGCACATGGGGCTTAAATGGGCTAAAGCCACTGCTGTCCGTTTTTTACATGATAGTTTTTCAAATTCATAAATACTATTATAATTCATAATTATTATTTTGACTATGTAAACATTTTCTCAAATAATACACTAATATTTTCTAGAGTTACATCAAAATATTTTAAATAATAATATTTCTCGTAAAGTGAATACATGTTTTTTTGTGAATGCATGAATATAGCCTAGAACACGTTGATGAATGGATATTTTTATGAATACATTAAGAATATTTTGATAATTCACTATTATTATTTTGTCATGTAAATATTTCTAAATAACATGTGAATACTTTTTCAAATTACATGTACATTGTTTTAAACAAGAATACTTGATTTGTATTTACATTATTATTATTATTATTATTTTACATATTGAAATCTTATTGATGTTGTTATTACACGAATATTTATAGAATTATATTTGAAATAATTTATTTTATTTGTATTTATATAATTTATTATGTAAATTATAATATATTTATATTGGATAATTTATATGTATATTTTTTGGAAGGGGGGGTATAGTTATAATTTATATGAACCTGTTTTTTAGAACTCTACATGCCAATTATTTTTAGAACTCTACATGCCAACTATTTCTAAGAAAGGAAAAAACAAACATGTGAAAAAATAGTCGGATGACTGCAGTCCATTATGGCCTATGTGGTTCTCCGTTTATAGTCCATTAGGACTTGCTATCTACCTCTCAAAAAAAAAAGGACTTGCTATCTCATATCGGCAGCAAATCAAAGTTTTTATTGATCGGTTTACAACTTTATTCCTCATAATAATAGTCATGTCTTTTACAAGGAAATGGGAAATAAAGTCCGGGACTGAAGAATCCCAAGAGCCAGAAGATCTAGTTCTAAAGCTTAGTTTAGCTAACTCATCAGCTACCTGCTTTGCCTCTCTAAAGCAATGTCCACAAGAAAGTTTAGCAGAGTCGATTTATAATTGCTTGCAGTCCGTAATAACAGCATTGTCACGACCCATATAATTGCCACAAAAGCACTATCAGACTCGCATGAGGTTGTTGGCTCGATATGCTGCGGTGCAAGTTTTCCCATACTTAAAATTTAAGTTTGAGCTATTTTTTCTGAGAAAAATAAAATTCTAGAAAGGTTTTCGCAACAAAAAAAAACATGGCCCACACCCTTACTTGTGCTGTCAGAGTGCGTCTCATGCCATGCTGGCACTCGCTGTCAGCACCTTTTGTGTATACAAACGTGATTACTAATCACCGTAGATGTCCGATCGAGCCAAGTATTGTCACCGATTCAATGTATGTCGTAAGTTTTAGTATCAAACTGATTTTTCTTGTCAAGTTCAATCAACTATGATGTAATTGACTTAAAAGTATTAAAATGAAATACAGCATCTTCATTAGCATTCCCCAAATTGTGTGGTACCGATGGATGGATTACGCGGGGAGGCCACCAGCGACAAGAGTCAATGGGTGGTTATGCGTCCCTGGGCCAATAATTTATGAGATTTTGTCCACTGTTTTGGCTGCGATCCTCTCGCGCCGACAGGGCCCGCGTTCCCCGATGGTGTGTTGGGATCGACTCGGAATACGTGGGGAGTTGCCGACCGGCTGATGGCTCCCTGCACTGCATAGCCCCAGCTTGCAAAATCATATTTTCTTTGGCAAGGCAAACGCAAGTACTACTAGTATTTCTTTGGTCGGTTTTGGCCTTGGACAGCCAGCTGAGCTGCCGACTGCGCGGCTGACGGGGTCATGATCAGTCGCAGAAGATGAGCTGATGGAGTTACTGGTTAATCAGTCTAGCTGCGCTTTTGCTAACGTAACAAACCAAACAGCACGAGTGGCCGGCCTAGACGGAGCTCTGATGACAAGGCAGGCCCGATAGAAGGAAGCTGTACGTACGTGCCTAGGCAACATGGGACTAGACGGGGGCATCTCTCTCTCTCTTTCGCTCTCTTTAAAGTGGCAAGCACAACGACTGTAAAAACAAACAAATCAAACACAATTCCGCAAGACACTCATTTCCCGCTAGTACCTTAACTGAGGACTTTGGACTGGAGCTGGAGGGTGTGTGTATCACATGCCGGCAGAATTAAAGCAACCAACAGTACTGAGAGAGCCATGCATGCATACCATGGATGATACTTCTACCACACAGCTCTGAGACTCAAACAAGCCAAAACCAGTGGACTTCAAACCGTCCGTTCGTAATTTAAACAAGGCAGCACCGTACCTTGAGACATACCAGTACCAGAACTGTGGGGGGAGGGGACACAAGGAGACAATGAATGTGTAGATACAAAAGCAACATGTCACACATATATATGGGGGATGTATATATTGGTTAGGGTGGTGGACGCCCCTGTTACATCATAATACAAAATTGGTAGCCACCCTTGTGGGGAGCCTGCATGCCTGCCCTCGTGCATGCAGCGTGGGGCCCCCACAAGGACCCGTGCCTGCCTAGGCCATGTAACAGGGGGAATCGCTTTCCCCATTCTCTTCTCTCTTCTCTTTTTCTCACCAAAACACTTTGGCCTAGCTACGTACGGCTACTACAAGTGGCCCTGCTGGATGGATCAACGTCAGGCCCCTCCCAAACCAACCACACACGCTCTCTCTCTCTCTACATGGCTAACCATACGACTATAGCACACACACGCCAGTACTAATATAATGCTCCAGCTACGACCGCCAAAAGGGGACTAACACTGGCTAGCTACGGTAACTAATTAACAGCATGACGACACATATATAGGGGGTGTTGGGTGTGGGGCGTGCAAACGAGGGACTTCTCAGGCTAGGGGGGATCGGTGGGGCGCACCCTTCCTCCTGTTGCCCAGCGACAGCACCATCTTGGGGAAGAACCATCCCCCTTTCTTCCTCTTCACCACTGCGGGCTCGCCGCCGTTGCCGTTGTCGTTGCCGGCATTGTCGCTGGACCCGCCGCTGCCACCGCCGTACCCGTTGCGGTGGTGCAGCGGTTTCTCGAGGATGGAGTTGGGCGTGACCTGCCCCGAGTTAGCGTCGCCGACGTGGAGGTTCTCGAAGCGGGGGAATGGGAGCTCGTCGCCGGCGCGATACAGCAGGATGTTGGACAGGTCCCCTCCCTGCTCCACCACATGGTCCACCTGCACACACACACACACACGCACGCACATGATTCAGCATCAGATTTGTTTATCTCCTAGTACAGGACAATCAGGCAGCGATTAGTGCCAATTAGGAGAAGTTGATACATGACCTTGCAGGAGAGGCAGCAGAAGTGGAAGGGCTCCTGGAGGATCCTGTCACATGTGAGGCAGACGTTGCCGGAGCCCTTGAATGGCCTGGACTGAGGCCTCGGCTTCAGGAAGATCACCTTGGCGCTGTTGATCGTGTAGGGCTGAGCCACACATGCATCCACTTAATTAGTGTAAAGCATCATCAAGCCAAGTACAACACTGCTACTAGTGCTACTACTTAATTAGTGCATTTGATCAAGTTAATCACCTGGACATAGGAGCAGTCGATGAGCTTCTCAAGGTCACCCAGGCGGACGACGTCATTGTACACGTATCGCCGCACCTGATTACATACACACATGCATGCAACGAAAACGAGAAAAAACACTGGGATCAGAAGAACAGCCTCATGCTTCAGGATTCGTGCTCGGGTCGGAAGAACAGCCTCATGCTTTAAGATTCGTGCTTGTACGGGAATTAATAGCCCTAGAAGCTAGTAGTAATAAGGTCGGTATTGATGCCGATGCTCCTCCATTGGAGCAACACATCAATGGAGGACGACCACGCTTTAACCATATGGTTGCAAGGAGGCCCCCGTACCCAAGCTCACAGCGTGCAATGACCAACTGCCCCTACTGGGCACAGCATCCACTACGGCCAAAATCGGTGACAGGACCAGAGGGTACGATGGTAAAAACCCCAACCCAGCCATTGGGGTTGGTGGTGAATGGTAAAAGATGAGCGGCAGCTGGGGGGAAGGAAGCCTTTTTGGTGGCTAGCACTTTACTGTGCCTTGAATGAACAGTATCAAGGGAGGGGCCCCCGTCGCAGGGAGGAACAGCATTGTGGCCTTCTTTGGTAAAAAAAGACAAGGAGCCCATTTACCATGGGCACATACGGTGAGCCCGCTTTGCCCCGGCGGTAACAATCCTAAGATGCCCCATTTCTTACCATGCAGACCCACCTGCGTTGCTTGCAGATGTGGAAGAGAGCACTACTACAAGGGAAGGGAAGGGAAGGGAAGGGAAGGGCAGGGCAGGGATACGCTTCCATACATGGCAAAACAGTTTGGATAAACCGGCCTTTAAATGGCAAATTGCCTAGAAGCATGAGGTAATCCAATCATCCTACACAAAAGATATTGCTAATGATCGGTTCATTGGAAAGGTACAAGCATCTGTGAAAAAGAGCGATTTACCACCGCCACCAACATCACTTTTGCGTCAAATCGAGCACGGTGATGGTGGAAAATGAGACTGTGACGTCGCAGTAAATTGTTTTTGGCAAGGTGGAGAAAAGGGGAACACAATCACAAGTATGGAAAAGACCCTTTCCAGCCAACAGATGGGTGGGAAAGTGGCACCGCAGAAGCATGGATGCAGCGGTGAAAATTCACCGTGTATTCTAGGACTATACCCATTTCTAGCGAAAGGCCAAGCGGCGGTAAAATTCCACGGAAATTTTGACCCCGGTTCCATCACATCAGAGTTCTACCCCATGCTAGCAGGAACTGACCAGATTAGTTGGCAATGAAAAGAAAGGGGTTGGGAACCGGTAGGAAGAGGACAACGAAATTCTTCTTGGAGCAAAAGAGATCAAGAAGCAGGAGCAAAGCAAACTACCGTATGCAACAGAATCTCTACCCCCTTTTTAACTTTTAAATTAGTAGAAAGACCGCTTCTACCGTTTAATTTTTACCCTCTGGATTTACCTAAGCAATTACTCCCAAGGAATCCATCCAGCTGCTATAATTGAAGGGAACTAGTAGGCAGAATCCCGGTGTGTGTTGCGATTTATGGGGCTGTTGCTTTATGCAGATTATTAGGTGAGGTGATGGTTACATACTACGTACTCCTACATGTTGCAATCAGCATCCTAATTCGAGGCCCTAAAAAGTGGCGCATGACCAAGAAGAACTCGCAAGACGACATGGACAAGGACCCCGAGCAAGTACAGGAGAGATTAGCATCGAATTCCAAAACGAGAGAGGAGTTCTCAATAATACTCGTACTGCTAGGCATCTACTAATAGGTAGAGGGTGGGCAATAGCAATAGGGCATCAGTCACGCGTCCGTCCGGGCTTAAGCCAAATCTAAGTTAGAAAAGAACAGCACTTGAAAAGACAGCACAGGACAAAACAAAAAGCAATTGGAACAGGTTGATGGATACATAGATAGATAGATGGATGGATGGATACACCCCCCTCTTGGCCTATCTAGCCTAGCAGCTAGTACCTTGTGCTAATTGATTCATTAGTTTAATCGAATTCGTCCGGCTCCTAATTAAGCCCAAACAAGATACTGTATAGACTAACTGAGGCATGGAACAACGATCCTTTGATGATCTCTTGCCTGCCTGATAACGAAGGACGCAGATCGACGGCAGAAACTTTGCAAGAAACATGGGAATCGGAGGAAGAGAGAGGGAGTTAAATCGGAACAATTGTACCCCAGGAAGCATGCATGCAGCAAGAAATCAAACAAGAAACGAGATGGCTCGAAGCAAAAAGAGATTAAAAGTGAGCGAGAGTGAGGCGAGGGGATGAAGGAAGAGAAACAGTGGTGGTAGGAGTAATTGGGCCGGACCTGGAGGAGGGGGTGGTGGCGGTGGGCGGAGGCGCAGTGCGGGCAGATGCTGGTGCAGCAGGCGAGGCAGAAGATGTTCTTCTCGTTCTTCCTGCGGCTCTCGTGCGCCTCGCACCCCACGAAGAAGCTCTCCTCCACCAGGCCCCCAACCCACCCGGGCACCCGCATCCCCATCTCTCCCTCTAGATACCTGCCCTGCTCTCTCTCTCTCGCTGCCTCTTGACGACTCTCTCTCTCTCTGTTTCTTGCCAATTCTCTTCTCTCCTTGGTTTGATCTCTCTTTTGTTTTCTTGGCAGGCCAATTCTGTCTTCCTGTCTGCCCCCTCCCTCTCTCCCTCTCTGGTTTAGTGGTGGTGGCGCGTGAGGGCGTACTACATGTATGTAGATGTGGCTTGTCTTGTTGTAGCTGCGGGGTGGAGAGAGAGAGAAGGGGGAGGGAGGGGAGAGGGAATGTGCAACGAATCCATTGGGGAGCTATTTATAGTGTGAAAGGGATGAAGAAGGGATGATGATAATGATGGCGACGATGCCTCCTACGACTCCTTGGGTGTTTGGGTGTCACGGTGCCATGCTAGTACAAGTGTTGGTTGGTTTCTTTTTTCATTTGGTTGGATGGGTTTCTTGTTTGAGCATGGGTTCGGGGTGCATTTTGGTCACTGGGTGGAATATGATATGTCCATGATTTAATCGTGTGATGCATCATCCTCTGTTCCTTTATATAGAGTGTAATTATTATTTTTTAAATGTAAGGTGTATTTTAAATTCCACGTAATTCTGTTTTACTCCTTCAAAAAATGGAAAGTATCTCTCCTGTAATTTCATGTATATCTTTTTGTAGAGAAAAAAAAAGCAACTATCTCTGTTCAGATTGCGTGTATCTTTTTCTTTCCTAGGCTAAATGATTTTCTTACCGATAGTTAACTAATTAGACAAGGATAGTTTCATCTTAGATTGTCTTTAATTATGTGACACCTTACATAAAGGTATAGAAGGAGTATACAATACTTCGTGTTTTAATACTTTCAAAATAAAATTTGGCAACTAATTTTACACTTCCTTCGTTCCTTAATGTAACATATGGAGTAATATTTTTGGCACCGTGACCAAGCCACATAATTATAGACAATTAAGAATAAAATTGGAAAATTTGTTGGTTATTTCTAAGTAAATCAGTTAGTCCAGGGGAAAATGATACACGCAATCGAGAGAGATACTTTTCTATTTTTTTGCTACAAGAAAATATACGTGCAAACTGAAACAAGTAAGAGATACTTTCCTTGTTATGGAGCGTTAAAATGAAATTACGAGAAATCTGAGAAAATGTACCTTACATTATGATTTTTTATGAAAAAAATTACACCTTATATAAAGCAACGAAATGTTATTAATAGTGTATGGCTGAATTATGTTTTAGCACATGAATATTAGTTGAGCTCGAAAAAGACCAGAAGAGAGGTTCCTCCTAGTAGAAGATTCATGTTCCATCCTTCTAGTCGAAGGTTCATAAATAAAAAAAGATGTTTTGAATATTTCAGTGTGGCTTTCATACAAGATGAAATCAGTGAATAAATGCACTAAAATAGGTTTATATGCATCCAATTTGTAAAAAAGTTAGTGCATCTTATATTTTCTGAACAAATGGATTATATTTTTGTTCATTTTTTGAACTTTGAATGAAGGGAGTAGTATTAGTTGAGCTCCGGAGGAAGAAAATAATACAGAAATGGTTTTCTTCCGTGTGAGGTTCCTTCTGGTCCAAGGTTCATTTCCCATCCTTGTGGCGGAAGGTTCATTTTCCACAGCACTGCACCAGGGATGCCATATCGTCATGATGCATGCATGCATGCGTGCTTTTAGTAGCATGGAATCTCAATAAATAAGAAGGTCATTTTACATTACATGGCACTATGCTTCGGAGGGTAGGGCATCTCAAACGAAATCTAGGCAAGGAATGGGAATATGCTCCCAAACAGTAACCCACCGATCGTTTCGGGTATTCTCCTAAACAAACAAATGAAGAATGGAGTACGTACTGCTTTTTGTAATAATCTCGTTTCATTCGCGATGGTGCAATCATCCCATCTTTTCCCGGTTTCCAATCCAAAATCCGTATGGTTTGGCCGCTCCTCCGCTTTGCTTTCCTTTGCCGGAGAAAGGCCGCGGAAAACTGCTTTTTTTTACTGTTGGTGCTTTGCCGCGGGGTGCTCGCTCCTACGTACGTACGTACGTGCTCGTGTACCGCCCTCTGCTTTTTCTCGCCCCTCCTTGTTTTACATGGCCGTTTGGCTTTTGGTCCCTCTCTCCTGCCTTGGACTGTAGCGGGTGGTGGCGGTACGATTGCACGTCGCGAGACCAGATCAGATGAGATGAGATGGAATGATGATAGCGCCATTCTGTGATTGTGGGTGCGTGTGACGTTGCTGGTTTGCGGGCGGATTTGAATGGCTGGCTGTCTGTTGTTTCCGGGGAGGCAGGCCAGCCAGAGCCAGGGGCCGGTTGGGGGCACAACAAAAAGCGTGCAACAGTGCTGTGCGTAGAGTACAGGCGAGTGAGTGAAAAGTGAGCGGATTTGGCCGTCGAATGGGTCCGTGGTTTATTTATTTATATTTACTGTATTTAACAACACGTTCGTGCAAAGCCGGCGCAGCAGACGATTGGCTGGCTGTTAACAGGCTGCTCTTTTTCTTGAATCGTGACACCACTGGAGTACATTCGAATTCCGGGAGTATCACACCGCTGAATCATGATATACTATCCTTAGAAAAAAAAGACTGCTGAACTGTGCAACACATGGCCTGATAAAGCGGCACGGACATTCTCAGAGCACAACGCGTGCGGCGAGGGAGTGGTACTGTAGATCATAGACAGCTCGCTGGTACATGTGTGATGGAGTGGCGTGACGGTGCGTGCAAGGTGGAGACTAGTATTGAGAGTAGCCATGCATATGAGTAGCTACAAGTTATGGCCCTCCTGCCTTTGTGCTTGTCCATAGAATGTGCCTACTACGTAGAGTCATGGCAACTCACTCCTATCACCCCTATCCCCACGGCAACTCACTCCTATCACCTATCCCCACGTGTACATCGTGTTGGTTCTGACAGGATTAAGAGCATCTATACCGGGGTGGGCAGATCCGACCTCTCAAACGTCCGCGAACACGACCGGTCACGTCTTAAATAATTTATTCTATAACCGAATATCTTAAATTTCATATTTTAAATCCACACAAACCATGCAACCAGTACGTCGATGCATTACACACATCGTCCGGCGACTCCATCACTACTAACGTTAAATCAGACTACCAAAATTTGGCATGTTTGGCTATGCTCGAGATCATTCACGGCTGCCATTGTCGTCGTTTTGTCATGACAGATGCCATAGGATGGCTTATCGAGTGTGGTTGGAGCCGAAAATGCGTCGCGGGGCTTCGGAAACGGGATTGGGGACAAGCGATGCATGACATGCGTCGGCCTTTGATGGAAGTAATACCATGTAACATCCCGTTACGCTTGGCGGGATCTAGATTGGTCCCACGGACCAACACTAGTCTTTTCTGTGCACTTTGTGCGAACTCGTGCGCACCCGGGACCAACTTTTCGGTCGGTCACCCATCCTAGAATTACTCCAAGCCAAGCACGCTTAACTTTGGAATCGTTTTCGAATGGGCTCCCGAAGAAGAAGGAATTCCTTGTTGATATGAGTAGTTTATCATTCCTATTAAGCCAAGCTCTCACATACACCCCCACTCAAAGGAACCGACATCTTCGTCGACCCATCAGGAACGTTCCCTCTTGGCACCGTATGCGCATCATGTCCGGCACATGTGCCATGCTGTGTGCCACAACGGGCCATACACGCCATGCGCCACATGTCTGTGCACCTGACCCATGCATGCCCTCCTGGTCGGTCACCCATCCTAGAATTACTCCAAGCCAAGCACGCTTAACTTTGAAATTCTTTTCCAATGGGCTCCTGAAAAAAGGAATTCCTTATAGATATGAGTAGTCTATCATTCCTATTAAGCCACGCTCTCACATACACCCCCACTGAAAGGAACCGACGTCCTCGTTGGCCCATCAGGAACGTTTCCTTTTGGCACCGTATACGCATGTTGTTCGGCACATGTGCCATGTTGTGTGCCACAACGTGCCACACACACCATGCGCCACATGCCCGTGCACCTGACCCGTGCATGCCCGTGTAACCGCAAGGGTCGGCTCTGATTTCAATTGTAACACTCCGTTATGTGGGATCTAGACTGGCCCCACAGACCAACACTAGTCTTTCCTGCGCACTTTGTCCTCACTCATGCGCAACCCGGACCAACTTCCCGATCGGTCACCCATCCTAGAATTACTCAAAGCCAAGCATGCTTATCTTTGGAGTTCTTTTCGAAACGGCTTCCGAAAAAGAAGGAATTCTTTATTCATATGAGTAGTCTATCATTCCTATTAAGCCAGTCTCTCACATACACCTAGTCCTACTTGTCTTGTTGATGATCCTCGAGGGTGGTACGTCTCCAACATATCTATAATTTTGCTTGTTTCATGCTGTTATATTATCATTCTTGGATGTTTTACCATCATTTTATTATCACTTTATATCATTTTTTTGGGACTAACCTATTGACATAGCGCCAAAGTGTCAGTTGCTGTTTTGCTTGTTTTTTAGTTTGCAGAAAATCAATATCAAACGGAGTCCAATCACGACGAAACTTTTTGGAGATTTTTTCTGGATGAGAAGACACCCAATGGACCAAAGAAGTGCTGGGGGATTGGGCCGAGGAGGCCACAACCCACTAGGTCGTGTCAGGGGGGCCTGTCCGCGCCCTGGTGGGTTGTGCCTCGGGACCCCTCTTCACCGCCTATGATGCCTATAAATTCCCAAATATTCCAAATTCCTAGGGGAGTTGATGAAACACAATTCCAGCCGCCGCAAGTTCTAGAACCTCGAGATCCAATCTAGACACCATCACTGAGGGGTTCATCTTCATCATAGGTGCCTCTTCGATGATGCGTGAGTAGTCCACCATAGACCTACAGGTCCGTAGGCAGTTGCTAGATGGCTTCCTCTCTCTCTCTCTTATGATTCTCAATACAATGGTCTCTTGGAGATCTATTTGATGTAAAATTTTGCCGTGTGTTTGTTGGGATCCGATGAATTTTGAGTTCATGATGAGTTTCTATCCATGAATATTATTGAGTCTTCTGTGATCTCTTATATGCATGATTGCTTATAGCCTCGTATTTCTTCTAAATCTTTGGTTTAGTTAGGAAAACTAGATAGATTTTTCTTGCCATGGGAAGAGGTTCTTTGTGATGGGTTCGATCTTGCGGTGTTCTTTCCCCGTGAGAGAAGGGGCAGCAAGACACGCATGTATCGTTGCTATTAAGGATAACAAGATGGGGTACATTCCTATATGAATAGATCTTGTCTACATCATGTCATCGTTCTTATTGCATTACTCCGTTTTTACATGAACTTAATACACTAGATGCATGCTGGATAGCAGTCGATGTTTGGAGTAATAGTGGTAGATGCAGGCAGGAGTAGGTACTTATCTTGGATATAATGATCATTGCCTTGGATATCGTCATGACTATTCGATTTTCTATCAATTGCCCAATAGTAATTTGTTCACACACGGTGCGCTATACTCATGAGAGAAGCCACTAGTGAATCCTCCGCCCCCCGGGTCTACTTTTCCATCATATTGCTTTTCGAGCTATGTTTTTGCAATCTTTGTTTTCAGATTTACAAAACCAAAAACCCAAAAATATATTGCTGCATATTTACTCTTTTATTTTTTGTTCTTGAGAGATCTATCTCTCCTATCTACCATTACCTAATCTATCTTATTACCGTAGAGAGCGTGACAACCTCTCTTTCGCGTCAGGTTGCAAGTATTTGTTGTTTGTGTGCAGGTGTTGTTTACGTGGGTGCGTGATATTCCTCTACGAATTGATACCTTGGTTTCATAACTGAGGGAAATACTTATTGTCGTTGTGCTACATCATCCCTTCCTCTTTGGCGAAATACCGACACAGTCTCAAGCCACGTCAGAGGGTTACAATGGTGCTCCTTGAGCCGTTGGCTAGAGGAGGAAGAAGAAGCTAGCCTGTCCTTCTTGCCTCTCCATGTATGCGTGTGTGTAGTGTAGAGTGTAGAGTCCAACATCTCTACATGGAGTGATACCGGGGGGTTTTATATGTCGACCCCCCGGCTTACAATATTGAGAGATAGTAGGGCGGGCCCGGCTAGCTGTGGTGCCCGTCGACTGGGCGATCTTGTCCCATGTAGATCCTGCCAGCTATAGGGTCCCATCGGAGTGGGGGCCCACCAACCGATCATCACCATTGGCGCGTGCTAGTCACGCCGTGGAGTGGGCCGCACTGTGCAACCCCGTCTGGTCGTTGTCGGCCATGGTCAGCGGTATAGCCGGCTCAACTGTGGCCATGCACGCCCAGGTCATGGAGTGGTTGGAGACATGCCATCACTATGCCGCCTCGCCTGGTCGTAGTCGGCTGTGGTAAGCAGTATGACTGCCTCCACTGTAGCCACACGTGCCTAGGTCAACGGTACCTGGTCCACCATCACCACATCTTGCTGATGTGTCGATGTCTCGTTGTACGGGGTGATGGGAGAAGCGTGGACCCACCAACTGGCGGGTCACCTCGGACCCGGGCCGTGGGAAGTCTCGTCTTGAGCCGGTCCATGCGGGGGAAGACAGCGAGGAGAAGCCGGCGCCCGAGGAGTGTCGCTCGCCCCCGTTGTGTTCTGAAATGGCCACTAGCGTGCTTGGGCCTACCCTGGGGTTATCCCCTCGAAATTAGTGCCTGAAGTCAGGGAGTCTGGTCGACTCGAGGGTACGAACCTCGCCGGCTTGCTTCCCGCTCTTGTCGACGGTGAAGTTTTTGGGCCAGATCGCCCGGTTGCTCGCCATGTTCGGGGGTCGAGTAGGCACCATCCGACGTGATGCACCTCCTTCACTGCACGGAAAGGAATCGCCACGTGTCACGCGTAGCAGGCGGAGACCTTCCAAGACACGCGGGTGACAAGATAAGACCGATCCACTTGGCCACGGTCTCGGCCCGCATGCGGGGATCCTCTATGGCCAGAGCCATCGGTTGGGTTTCCTCGTGCGCATTCGCTCCCCCATGCGGGGCGAGGGTAGTGGGGATCTGAAAGCACATTTGCTCCCTTGGTGTTTTTGGTAATTAATAACAACATATATGTCATTGAACTAATGTTATCACTAAGCATGTTTCAGGAAAGTTCAATGATGGGTTGGCAAAAGGATTGTGGAATACCCCAAGATGCAAGGAAATAGTTTGGCAAAGCTTCAAGCAAGAGGACTCTACATTTTACTTTGTGATAAATCACTTTGAGTCCATAGGAAAGCCAATACTATCAAAAGGGGGTAAGGTACTATTGGTGAACAAAATGCTCATACGTGCACAAGTGATAGTCACCACATACATCCACAAGCTCTTCCACAAAAGT
Organism: Hordeum marinum; assembly: GCA_022496015.1. Classification (NCBI taxonomy): domain Eukaryota; kingdom Viridiplantae; phylum Streptophyta; class Magnoliopsida; order Poales; family Poaceae; genus Hordeum; species Hordeum marinum. Next base: position 135,706,423 of record CM039677.1, on the reverse strand, counting down.
CTGTCCAAAGCCAAACACTCAAAATTGGTGCAACCAACACTTTCCACTCGGTGCCACCGATTCTCAGCTCAGACAGACTCTGCCAAACCCTAGCCATTACTTGAATCCTATTATGCTTTGGTGCCACCGAGTTTGGGTTGCCAACTTTTTGTTACGCCAATTTACAAAATCGGTCCCACCGAGTTTGTTGAATCAACGTCACCGAGTTTGGCAATCTGACCATTGGTCACATTATCGGTGCAACCGAGTTTTATGTATCGGTCTCACTTAGATTCAAAAGTTGCTACCATTGAGGCAACTCAGTACCACCGAGATTAACACATTGGTGTCACCGAGTCTGACTTATTAGGTGTAACAGTTGGATTTTTGGAGATGCCTATATATACCCCTCCACCACACCTACTCGAAAGAGAAGCACTCAGAACAGATCCCTACCTATGCTATCATATTTTCTGAGAGAGAGCTACCTACTCATGTGTTGAGATCATGCCATTCCATTCCAACCATATGAATCTTGATCTATAGCCTCCCCAACTTGTTTTACACCCAATAAATTTCTTCCACCAAAGCCAAATCTGTGAGAGAGCGATTGTGTGTTGAGGAGTCTATCATCTTGAAGCACAAGAGCAAGGAGTTCATCGACATTATCGAGCCTATTACCTTTTGGAGGGTGGTGCCCCCTAGATTGGTTAGGTGTCGCTTGGGAGCCTCCTACTTCGTGTTGAGGAGTGAACCAAGAAGTTTGTAAGGGCAAGGAGATCGCCTACTTCGTGAAGATCTACCCCGAGTTAGGCTAGTACTCCATGGACGTAGGCCATCATGCTATAGTCAAGGTTGCTTCTTCGTGGAACCCTCCGCAGGTAGAGCCCTCTATGGACTCTCGCGACCGTTACTCTCCATGGGTTGAAGACTCCATAAACGTGGACGTACGATAGAACCACCTATCAAAACCACAGGAAAAAATCATAGTGTCTCCAATTGCGTTTGATCTTTCTACCCTTCCTTTACTTACATGCTTGTCTTTACTTTCCGCTGCTATACTCGTAGACATGCATGTGTAGGGTGTACTTGACTTGCAATGAATGCTAAAATCTTCCAACAATTAAAATTGGGAAAAGTAGATTTTTATTTGGTCAAATAGTCTAATCACCCCCCTAGACCTACTTTTGATCCTACAAGTGGTATCATAGCTTTGGTTTCCATTGCATTAGTTTCACAACCTAGGAGAGTATGGCGTCTAGTGAGGGAAATTATCACCTCAGAGGTTCGTACTTTGATGGCACTAATTTTGCTAGTTGGAAGCACAAAATGAAAATGCATCTTCTTGGTCATAACCCCGCCGTTTGGGTTGTTGTTCGTGTTGGATTGCAAGGTGAATTCTTTGTGGATGGAAGGGAAATGGATCGCGAAGCAACAACGGAAGAATTGAAGATGTTGCAACTCAATGCTCAAGCATGTGACATTCTCTTCAACTGCCTATGCCCTGAAGAATTCAACAAAACCAGTCGTCTTGAGAATGCAAAAGAGATTTGGGATACTTTGGTTGATATTCATGAAGGTAGTGAATCTGCGAGAGAATCCAAGTTGGATGTTCTTCAAAGTCATCTTGTCAAGTTCAAGACGAAGGATGGTGAAGGAGTCGCTCAGATGTACTCTAGGCTAGCTCTCATCACCAATGAGATTGTCGGCTTAGGGAGCAAAGAAATGACCGACAAATTCATCATCAAAAAGATACTTCGAGCCTTGGATGATCGATATGACACCGTATGAACATTGGTCCATATGATGCCCAACTACAAAGATCTCAATCCAATGGAAGTGATTGGAAGGATTGTTGCTCATGAGATGACACTCAAGGACAAGGAAGAGCTTCACCACAATTCTAGTGGTGCTTACAAAGCCACAAGTGATGCTCCCGCAACTTCAAGCGACAGCCTTGTCACAAAGGAAGAGATAAGCCTCATGGTAAAGAAATTCAACAAGTTCTACAAGAATAGAAGCAAAGATCAAAGCTCCAACTCAAGATATGAAGAGAAGCGTTCATCAAGTCATGACCGAAACTGCTACAATTGTGGGAAGCCCAGTGAAAGGACGTGGATGTCGCCTGGAGGGGGGGGGGTGAATAGGCGCTTTAAAATAATTAAGGTTTATGCTTGAACAAATGCGGAATAAAACTAACATTTAATAAGTCAAGCACAAAACCTAAAACAACTAGGATCACCTATGTGCACCAACAATTTATGCTGAGCAAGATAAACAACTAAGAGATAACAAGATATATAGCATCTAACAATATAGCTATCACAAAGTAAAGTGCATAAGTAAAGGGCTCGGGTAAGAACCGAGGCACGAGGAGACGATGATGTATCCCGAAGTTCACATCCTTGTGGATGCTAATCTCCATTTGGAGCGGTGTGGAGGCACAATGGTCCCCAAGATGCCACTGAGGCCATCATAATCTCCTCATGCCCTCGCACAAAGCAAGATGCCGTGATTCCACTAAGGGACCTTGAGGGTGGTCACCGAACCCATATAAACAAGGTTGGGGCAATCTCCACAACTTAATTAGAGGCTCCCAACGACACCACGAAGCTTCACCACAATGGATTGTGGCTCCGAGGTGACCTCAAATGCTCGGGGCAATCTCCACAACCTAATTGGAGACCCTGAAGCTTGCCCTGAGCTTTGCACCACAATGATTGAGCTCCGAGGCACCACCAACCGTCTAGGGCGCCAAAGCAGCCAAGAGGAACAAGCTCTAGGGTGGTCAAACACCCAAGAGCAATAAGCTTCTCAACTTCTCACTTCCACGTATCACCGTGGAGAACTCAAACCTATGCACCAAATGCAATGGCAAGGGCACACAGAGTGCACAAGTTCTGATCTCCCAAATCCCACCAAAGCAACTAATGCTAGGGAGGAAAATGAGAGGAAGAACGAAGAAGAACACAAAGAACTCCAAGATCTAAATCCAAGGGGTTCCCCTCACTTAGAGGAGAAAGTGATTGGTGGAAATGCAGATCTAGATCTCCTCTCTCTTGTCCCTCAAGAACTAGCAAAAATCATTGGAGGGATTGAGAGTTAGCAAGCTCGAAGAAGGTCAACAATGGGGGAAGAACACGAGCTCAAAGGATAAGGTTCAATGGGGAAGAAGACCCCCTTTTATAGGTGGGGAAAATCCAACCGTTATGCTCACAGCCCGCACAGAGCGGTACTACCGCCCAGGGGAGCGGTACTACCGCTAGGGCGGTGGAGGCCCTTTGAAAAACGACAGCGAGGAGGCAAAAGGCCAATAGAACCGTCGGAGTCGTAATACCTCTCGTCCTCACGGTACTACCGCTAAGGGTAGCGGTACTACTGCTAAGGGTAGCGATACTACTGCTTGCGAGCGGTACTAAAATAATACATCCGTGCCTACCACCACTGGACTTAACACGAGATTTTGGTCCAGAGCAGTACTACCACTCTTGGATCCGTGGTACTACAGCTCTGGAGCAGTAGTAAAAAATTACATCCCCTCTAGCCGCGGTAGTACCACTGCAGCCTTTTAAGAACACCAAAACTACCACAACTTTTGCAAACGGACTCCGAATTCAACAAAACAAAGTTTGTTGGAAAGATAATGACATGGGCGAACAAAATCTTGATAGAAATATCAATAAGAAGCAAATTAGAAAAGGGCCATAAGAAAATGGTGAGAACCCTTCCTTGGATAAGACCGGTAAAACCTCCAACACCGAAAACGCAATAGAAGAGGCATATGAAATCCGTTTTCGATGTACTAGAGCTTGTCACGAAGATAACCACAAGGTCAAGAACCCACATAGAGAAAAGCCAACCAAGAACCAATAAAGATGATGATGCTAAGAATGCAATGTTTTGAGCTCTCAATGAATTATACGTTCAAGTTACTCACTTGAGAGCACCCCTTGATAGTACGACAATCGATCCTATAACCCGGTCTCCTAACTATCACCATGAGACCGGTAAAATAGAAAACCCTACCAAGGTTAAACCTTTGCCTTGATCATAGTCCACTTGAGCTAGATGATGACGATCCTGACTTCCTCAAGATGGACCACCTTTCTTGATTGTGCCAGCTTGATGAAGACTAGTTGATTGCTCCCCCATGATCCACTATGGGTGAGCCACTCTTCGGCACATCTTGACAAGTCCATTATCAGCACAATGAATGGAAAGCCTCAAGCATGATCTCTCCATGATGCTTCACTTGATCTTGCACATCGCACCCTTGATGACGATCTCCACTTGATGTCATCTTCCATGGGATGTATGGGATTTGCCTCTTGATGCAAGCCCATGGAAAAATACCTAACCCCACAAAGAACTCTCATGTAGACCATGCGTTAGTACACAAAGCGTAATGGACAATTCTTACCACACCATGGGATCACTTGATCCCTCTCGGTACATCTTGTACGCTTTGTGAGTTGATCAACTTGATTCACTTTTTGACTTAGTCTTGACCAACCTTGTATCTTATCTTCTCTCTTCATAAAGATGATGTCTTGAAGGTAAATACGAATGCTTACACAATCTTCTTATTCAAGACATGCTTGCAATAAGCTCAACTCCCACATGACCAATGTTGGATAAACCTTGAATACCACCTTGGTCACCATATAAACTCCTTGAAACCAACAGATGGACTCCAAGAAGTACCTACAGACAAATCCTTCGAATATAACTCAAGGCAACCATTAGTCCATAGGGATTGTCATCAATTACCCAAAGCCACACATGGAGAAATGTGCTCTTACAATCTCCCGCATTTTGGTAATTGATGGCAACCACTTTCAAGAGAGTTTATATAAGGAAATAAGCTCAACCAAGCACACACAAATGCAAAGCAGTGCATGGATGTGAGATGCAAATGCTTAATCAATAAAAGCAAAACTCTCTAAGCTTTCCAAACTAAACTCTCTAAACTTCTTCCCCATTGGCATCGATTGCTAAAATGGGCGAAAAGATTAGAAAGCCAATATAGTAGGTGTTCCTCCAAAAGGTTTGTATTTCTAAAAATACGTGTGCAAAGAAATACACAAATACAATGATAAGTAGTTGGAGGAAGACAAACTATATTGATAACCCAAAGATTGCAAAAAGGATCATATGGCACAAAGACATACACCGAAGTGAAGCAAGCAATCAAAAGATACTAATTGGAACAAAAAATCACATGGACCTACGAGCCACATGAATAAAAGATATTATGATATGGGCAAAAGAGTGTTTATAAAGAAACTAGGGATCTCCCTATGATTTGCACAAAAATAAGATTTTTTTGTATTTGACTACAAGTGCACAAAATAGGATCATGACTCCCCCAAAATCAATACAAACACACAACAAGTGCAAGTAAGTAGATAAGACAATGAGCATAGTACTTGAACTAAACATATGGTTGAGTAACAGGTAAAAGAGGTAATTTAAGAACATGCTCAACCAAAGTGATGTGTGTGAGTCATGGCAAAGCACTTGGGCAGACTAATATAAGGATGAGCATTAAGCATCAACATAGTCTTGATGAAATGAGACACAAAGTGCAAGACATATCCTTCCCACACACAAACCACTAGCAAATGGGTTCACAAAGCTTACTAATAATAAAATTAAAAACCAAAGCTTGTGACAACCCCTGGTGAAGATAGGAAATAATAGCATTGTCAGGAGGATGGATACCAATAGAAATGGCAAAACCCTCGTGAAGAGAAGCATGAGGAAAGTAATCTTCACCACCAAAGAGTGCATCAAGATGCAAGGATATATGATCCGCACTTGAGACAAAATCTTTCACAAAACCACCAAGTAAATAAAAAGGAAATTCAACGGTGGACGTGAAAGAAAAGAGGATATCAACTAGAGATGTAACTTCTCTCATGTGTATAAGATTCTAGGTAGAGGGCAATCATGATGATATATCCACAAAGAATGATGTACACATGAAATAGTTACAAGAAGGAACAAACAAGATATCCAAAAGGAAGTCATAAATATACCAATAAGACCTTTGCTTGAAAGCATAACGCATAGCCTAATATTTTCTATTGTACATAAATGAACTCCCAATACACGAACATCAAAGACATCACAACTAGCAATATGACATCATCGTTGAGACGCTTTGAGAAAGGAAACAAGTACCACAAGAATGACTCAAGAAATTCATGCCATGATGCAACCTATAAACGGTTGAGTGCGAGAAATGTATGCATGAAGTAGATACTTGTTACCCAGATAACATTGGATTGATGTAGTAGACAATGGTTCTTTGATCATCCTAGAAGGCTCCAATAAGCACATGGTGTCAACACCTTCCTTGTAAGTGTGCCGAGTGTCCAATTTATATCCAATTATTCCTAAAACAACACCACAAACAAAGTGGTACCCAACCTTATTGGGACCAAAAAGTTAGTGGACCAACAATACATAGGACAAAACTCCACATAAATATGTGCATATACATATGAAATTGAATTTCATGCACACTTTAGCCAATTTATGTCATAGTGGAGTTTCCCCTATATATTGGGTCATGGAAATAGAACATCCCAACGAAAATACATGTAGAAAATATGCATACTCAAGGCTTTCAAGAATCAAATCAACACACAGTTGATAAGGTACCGAAAGATAAGGTATCAAGAGAAAATAAGGTACCAAACAAAAAATTATCACTTGATGGATACCAACTAAAATATACATCAAGGAATGAGATATCCATTGACACATGCCAGATAGAAGGAAACAAGATACCAATTGAAGGAAAACAAGAGGTATCAAGTTGCCAAAAGAGAGTTAGGTTCCAAACAAACCAAAACCTGTACAAACTTTCATGATGGCACAAAGCACCATAGAGAAAAGGCTTGCCTCCCACCAACACACACTCGACGAAGATCAAATGATTTTATGATAAACACATAAAGAGAGTGTTCTAAAGAAAATATGATAGCTCCCCCAAGAGATGTGCATTATATAGAATTTGCGTTTGAATACAAAATGCACACGATGGGATCATCACTTTCCCTATATCTGTATAAACACTAGACATGCTCAAAATGATCCACAAGAGGCAAGGAAGACAAATGATAAACAAAAACCTATGTAAATATGATTAGAAAATTCTATCACTTAAAAGGAATACCAATTGTCAAAGGACAAGAAGTATTTGGAAATAATTCCCATTGGTAGATTGCAAATAGATCCAACATCATCTTTACTCCTAAATCACAACCAAATGACACTTGTGGAGCTAGAATGCCACCTAGGAACAAGATAAATTATAATATCAAATCTAAGTGGCAATATCTCAGATGTACACATTTTGTAGGCTTGTAATATGCACATAGCATATTACTCCCCCATATTGTGATAACCCCAAAATTATTAACAAGTGGAAAATGAAATCCAACAAGAGATAATTAATGGACAATTTATAACTTGAATTTCTCATGAGAAGACATACCACATAGAAGCTAGATAATCTTGTAATATCAATACTAAGTGGTATTCCTCATGCACACACATTTTTAGGATAGTGAAGTGCACAAAGCACATCACTCCCCCAAAATGGAATTATCCATTAATCTCTCAAAAGAGCCAACTAAGATACAAACAAAATGCAAAAAGGCTCTACACAAGACTCACACATACAGGATGTGCAACCCATCATACATACTTGATTTCTCAAGATAAACAAAATAGGAAGCACAACATATACAAACACGTGCAAGGTACAAAACCACAACATGCAAGGGGCAAGTAACTAACAACGTATTCAATTTAAGTACAAGTTACCGCAAGGAGGAACATTGGTATATGATAGAAACTTGATGATCCAAATGAATTGGCTTGAGAAAATGTGAATGATGAAGACCCCTCAATTCTTCATAATGTAGCCAAGTCTCCAATGCCCTCCACCAACACCTATTGATCAAGTTTGAGCTTGTTGGTCCCCAACTAAGTTAGGTCCTAAGAGGTTAGTCACAATAGGCTTGGCAACCCAAATGGTTCTTTTCTTGAAACCACTTTGAGTACCAACAAACTCGGCAAACACATTGCCAACCTTATCCTTCCCAAGAGAATAGATATCATCAATAATAATTGGGTTGGATAAGTTACCTTTCGTGCATGAAGAAGCGAAATGACCCTTCTCATGACATAAGTAGCAAAATTTACCCTTTTCTTTCTTCTCAGTTGATTTATCAACTTGAAGAGAGATAACTTGGGTCTTCTTGGGAAGAGGACTATCTTCAACTTGTGGTTGAGCATGATATTGAACTTGTGGCCGCTTCCCTTGTTGCTTGTTACTTTGGGGCTTCTTCTTTAATGGGCAAGATCTAACATGGTGCCCTTCAATTTTCCAGTTGAAGCAAATAATCTTGGCCGAATTCTTGACTTGTTATTGGCCCTTCTTTTTGTTGATGTTGGACTTCTTCTTCTTATTGGAGTTAAATACAAGTTCACCCTTATCATTTGGGGATTTTTGCACACTCAAGATATTCTTGAGTGTGGACTTCCCTTCATGACTCTTTTCCAAGTTTTTCTTCAAAGAAGTGGCCTGGGCCTTGAGCTCTTTGATTTCCTCTACATGGTTAGTGACAACACAAGTACTAGAGGAAGTATAAGCATAATTGTTAGAGCAACAATGAAGTGAAATCAATTAATCACAAGATGTACCAATGTTATGCATAGATGAATTACGAGGACTAGCATAAGTCAATAAAGTATTTCTACTATATGTAGTGCTAATGTCCGCATGAGGCTCACTAGATGTTACCTTAGTAGTACTAGCCTCATGAGCTATCTTTAGCACATTATGCGGTACTAGAAGATCGCCATGAGAGCTAGAAAGCTTTTCATGACTTTCTTCCAATATACCATAATTGCTAGACAGAAACTCAAGTTGAGCCCTTATCTCAACATTCTCCTTTAATATGGATGCTTCACAAGAAATAGAGTTAGTAGCACAAGCATCATCATTAACAACAAGAGGACAAGGCAACTTGGCAAGCTCTGTATCATATGAAGCTTTAAGTTGAGCATGAGACTCAGTGAGTTCAATGAGCGAACTCTTAACAACCCTTGAGCCATTTTTGAGGTGCTCAAAGTCCTCAAGGAGTTTAGCATGTGCAACTTTAAGCTTATCATTTTTAGTTCTCAAATCATTAGCCACCTTGAGTGCTCTTTCATAGGATTCCTTTAATCTAGATAATTCTAGAGCATAGGTCTCCTCAAGAGATTCCTTGGTGGTTTGTTCATTTTCAAGAGCTTGAGATAGCTCCGCGATCTCATTAGCGTAATCACGTTCATGACCTTCCATTTTATCAATGGTGGTCTCATGCTACTCGAGATGAGCTTCCAACTCCTCAATATATTTCTTGCCCTCAATGGCAATAGACATGATTTCCATGAAGTTGGAACGAGCAATTTTATTCTTATGAAGAGCTTTAAAAACCATTTCTCCCTTAATTTTTAAGGAAGCAATATTAATACTCTCTTCATCATTATCATCAACATCATCATCGTGAGATATATTGGGATTGAAAGTAGGAGATACCTTTGAAGCCTTAGCCATAAGGCAAAAGTGAGAAACAATAGATGATGATGTAGGATCCCTTGAAGCACCATTAATGACCACATATTGTTCCATGGAGTGTTGGGTTTCCTCTATATTGTTAGCACAACAACTCGAGGAAATAGATACATTTTTACCATGACAACAAGATATAGCAAGCATATCATCATGAGATTTAGTCAAGCAATTTGTACATGATATGCAAGGACTATCAACACAAGCATGTGAAACATTTAAAATGCTTGAGGTGTTAAAATACAAAGATGAAGCATTCCAATAAGACAGTGAAGAAGAATTATCAACAATAAGCCCACTATCATCATTACAATGATCATCACTACTCACCATATAATTACCTTATGGCAATCCACATGTAGGTGAAGTATATGAAGTTGAGAAGACAACACGACCGGAGGTGGAGGGAGAAAAATCATCCCTACAAATCTTGGACTCACCAAATTTATCTTGAAGCTTTGTGCACAACTCATGAGCATCCCGGAGCGGCATGAGTTCAAATATAAATACATTGCTCAAAGCACATTAGAAGCTTGAGCATTAAGATAAGAGTTTTTCTCATCCTCTAAAGATATGTGTTGAGAATCCTTTGGAGGAGAAAAACCCATATCTACAATTCGCTCTAAATTTGGGTCCATGACCCTAAAGTGATTAAGCATGCGAATTACCCAAACATCAAAATTTGTGCCATTGAAACTAAGAGTGCCCGAGAATCCTAATCGCCTAGTCTACATCCTTACTCTCTAGGTTGTTAAACCTAATAATGAGAGACCTGGCTCTGATACTAATTGAAAGGACGTGGATGTCGCCTAGAGGGCGGGTGAATAGGCGCTTTAAAATAATTACGGTTTAGGCTTGAACAAATGCAGAATAAAACTAACGTTTAATAAGTCAAGCACAAAACCTAAAACAACTAGGCTCACCTATGTGCACCAACAACTTATGCTAAGCAAGATAAACAACTAAGAGATAGCAAGATATATATAGCATCTAATAATATAGCTATCACAAAGTAAAGTGCATAAGTAAAGGGCTCGGGTAAGAGATAACTGAGGCACGGGGAGACGATGATGTATCCCAAAGTTCACACCCTTGCGGATACTAATATCCGTTCGGAGCGGTGTGGAGGCACAATGCTCCCCAAGATGCAACTAAGGCCACCGTAATCTCCTCATGCCCTCGCACAATGCAAGATGATGTGATTCCACTAAGGGACCCTTGAGGGTGGTCACCGAACCCATACAAACAAAGTTGGGGCAATCTCCACAACTTAATTGGAGGCTCCCAACGACACCACAAAGCTTCACCACAGTGGATTGTGGCTCCGAGGTGACCTCAAATGCTCGGGGCAATGTCCACAACCTAATTGGAGACCCCAAAGCTTTCCCGGAGCTTTGCACCACAATGATTGAGCTCTGAGGCACCACCAACCATCTCGGGCGCCAAAGCACCCAAGAGGAACAATCTCTAGGGTGCTCAAACATCCAAGAGTAATAATCTTCTCAACTTCTCACTTCCACGTATCACCGTGGAGAACTCAAACCTATGCACCAAATGCAATGGCAAGGGCACATGGAGTGCCCAAGTCCTGATCTCCCAAATCCCACCAAAGCAACTAATGCTAGGGATGAAAATGAGAGGAAGAACAAAGAAGAACACGAAGAACTCCAAGATCTAAATCCAAGGGGTTCCCCTCACTTAGAGGAGAAAGTGATTGGTGGAAATGTGGATCTAGATCTCCTCTCTCTTTCCCCTCAAGAACTAGCAAGAATCATTGGAGGTATTGAGAGTTAGCAAGCTCGAAGAAGGTCAACAATGGGGGAAGAACACGAGCTCAAAGGATAAGGTTCAATGGGGAAGAAGACCCCCTTTTATAGGTGGGGAAAATCCAACCGTTATGCTCACAGCCCGCACAGAGCGATACTATCGCTAGGACGGTGGAAGCCTTTTGAAAAACAATAGTGAGGAGGCAAAAGGCCAGTAGAACCACCGGAGCGGTACTACCGCTCGTCCTCATGGTACTATCGCTAGGGATAGCAGTACTACCGCTAAGGGTAGCGGTACTACTGCTTGCGAGCGGTACTAAAAAAATACATCCGTGCCTACCACCGTTGGACTTAACATGAGATTTTGGTCCGAAGCGGTACTACTTCTCTTTGCGCCACGGTAGTACTGCTCTGGAGCGGTAGTAAAAAATTACATCCGCTCTAGCCATGGTAGTACCGCTACAGCCTTTCAAGAACACCAAAACTGCCACAACTTTTGCAAACGGACTCCGAATTCAACGAAACAAAGTTTGTTGGAAAGATAATGACATGGGCTAGCACAATGTTGATATAAATTTCAATAAGAAGAAAATGAGAAAAGTCCCATAATAAAATGGTGAGAACCCTTCCTCAAATAAGACCGGTAAAACCTCCAACACCGAAAACACAATAGAATAGGCATATGAAATCCGTTTTCGATGTACTAGAGCTTGTCATGAAGATAACCACAAGTTCAAGAACCCACATAGAGAAAAGACAACCAAGAACCAAGAAAGATGATGACGCCAAGAATGCAATGGTTTGAGCTCTCAACGAACGATATGTTCAAGCTACTCACTTGAGAGCCCCACTTGATAGTACGATAATCGATCCTATAACACGATGTCCCAACTACCACCATGAGACCGGTAAAATAGAAAAACCTATCAAGGTCAAACCTTTGCCTTGAGCATAGTCCACTTGATCTAGATTATGATGATCTTGACTTCCTCAATATGGACCACCTTTCTTCATTACGCTGGCTTGATGAAGAATAGTTGATTGCTCCCCCATGCTCCACTACGGTGAGACACTCTTCGGCACATCTTCACAAGCCCATTGTCACCATAATGAACGACAAGCCTCAAGCATGATCTCTCCGTGATGCTTCACTTGAGCTTGCACATCGCACCCTTGATGACAACCTCCACTTGATGTCATCTTCCATGGGATGTATGGGATCTGCCTCTTGATGCAAGCCCATGGAAAATACCTAACCCCACAAAGAACTCTCACGTAGACCATGGGTTAGTACACAAAGCGTAATGGCCAATTCTAACCACACCATGGGATCATTTGATCCCTCTCGGTACATCTTCTACGCTTTGTGGGTTGATCAACTTGATTCACTTTTTGACTTAGTCTTGATCCACCTTGTATCTTATCTTCTCTCTTCATAAATATGATGTCTTGAAGGTAAACATGAATGCTTACACAATCTTCTTCTTCAAGACATGCTTGCAATAAGCTCAACCCCCACATGACCAATGTTTGGATAAACCTTGAATACCACCTTGGTCACCATATAAACTCCTTGAAACCAACAGATGGACTCCATGAAGTACCTACGGACAAATCCTTCGAATATAACTCAAGGAAACCATTAGTCCATAGGGATTGTCATCAATTACCTAAAACCACACATGGAGAAATGTGCTCTTACACCCGGACACTACTCCAATGAGTGCACGACTCCTTACAAAAGTAAAGAAGAGTCACCAAGAAGACGAAGATCAAGAGACGAGTCACCTCGAAGAGAGAGAAGGAGTAGGGATGATCGTTATGAACGAAGACCCTCAAGGAGAAGTAGGAACTCGGAGAAGAAGGACAAGTACACCAAGAGCTACTCAATAAGAAGACATCAATCTCATGTTCGTGAATGGGTTTCCAGCTCCGAATCCGACAACCACTCCGAGAGAAGCTACCACTCCAACTCCGACTATAGTCAAGATGAAGGTGTTGTCGGACTTGCACTAGTGACAACCGACTCCAACGACCTATTTGATTCACCAGATGAAGGGAGTGGATGTTGCTTCATGGATAAAGTCTCCAAGGTATCACACCCAGAGTATCTTGATTTCAATAGTGATGAGGATGACTTGTTAATTGAAGATCACTTGCTATTTGTCAAATTTAGTAATGTTAGTCATGATGAACTTGATAGTAATCACTCTAGTCTAGATAAGTCGTGTGATGATGATAAGTTGGAAATAGAACGACTAACCCAAGAACTAAAAATTCTTAGTTTAGCACATGAGTCTACTCTACAAGATCATAGAGAGATTGAAAGGACACATGAGAAGCTCCGCTTCGAGAAGCTCAACATAGATCAAGAGCATGAGTTACTTAAAGCTATCAATGACGATCTTCAAAAGAAGACTTACTCTTATCTATCCAAATGACTTCTCTTGTCTACGTTCATGCCACAAGTTAATAATAAGCAAACTAGTAAAAAAGGCAAGAAAGGTTCTTCAACTAGTAGCAATAAAAATGACTAATCCAATGATATTGCTTCTAGTAGTTCTATTGATCCCACTAACTCTTCTCTTATCCAATTTACACTTGAGTAAGAAAATGAACTCTTGAAAGGGATTATATAGAAAGGTATCTACAAGAGTCTTGAAGGGTGCAAATAATTTGAGGAGATTGTACGCAAGCACGGAGGATACCAGAAGAACCGTGGTGTTGGCTACTTCAACGCTAATGGAGTTGAATGGGAATAAGGTTAATAACCCAATCCCAAGTTTGTTCCTCAAAAGGAGAAGTATGAAAATACTCTCCCCAATGGAACAAAAGCTCAAGATGACCTTCCACCACAAGACCCCAAGCTCAAGGACAAGAACAAATTTCTAGAGGACATTGACTCATATAAAGATGAATCCCAAGGTTTGGTGAAGTGGGTTCCCAAGGCTACTACAAGATCAACTTCTACAAGTGCTACTTCAACACCAAGGATCCCCATCAATTTGATGTGGGTCCCCAAGAAGAAGAACTAGAGAAGTTCTTGAGGGGTGACTCTGCCAATGAAATCCACTCCTATTCATTATTGGCAAGAACTAGTTGCAATCAACATCGACATCATGCAATAGTTTATGGAGTCACACATTCTCTCAAAGGTAAGCAAGGGACAAGGTAATCAACAAATCAATGGACATCATCATATATGCTTTGCACTCCATGTCCATAGATATCCTTGTATTTGTTTCTTGTGTGTTGGGACTAACCCATGTAGGTTAGAAGAGTAATGAAACAACAAGGATGCTCCCAACTTATGGTGATCTTCATCAACTTTGAGCATCCACCACTACTTCACCTACATGAAGTCTTTATCGACAAGTATTCTTACTTGGATCATAAGTTAATATACTCATATATAGATGACTTCGTCATCGCCAAATTTCTTGTTAGATGCTAGTGTGTTTGTGCATGTTTTACATGTTTTCATTTGACATCTTATTGTGTGAGCATGTTGGTCTGCATTTATTTACTCACTGGAGGACATCAAATTGTTGCTATTTGGCTTTTGATTTTTCATTTGCCAATTGGATGTGCAAGAATGCCTAGGACCACTCCTCTAGCTATCTATGCTTTCTCACCTCATGTTCCATTCATGCTGCATCGCAAAATTTGAACAAGTACTTTTCGATCTCCCTCTGTGAGGAGCACTCGGAGTTCCGTATCGACAAAGGACTGACCATTAAAACCTCCCAAGTGCATCTCGGTGGAACCAACTCAAAATTCTCGATCTCACCAAATGTCTAGGGTTGATCTAGTTTTCAATCTCGGTACTACCAATTCCATATTCTCGGTTACACCGAGTTTCCCTGCCAATTGACAGTTGAGAAACTCAGTGACACAGAAAATTTAGAATCGGTGTCACTGACAGTGAAGGGTATATATGCTGTGGACCCAATGCTTTGAAATTCAATCTTCAAACCGTCATGGCCCAAAACCCTAAGCCACCATTTCGAGGCCCCTGGTCACCGCCTTGCCTCCCCGAGCATCTCGGCCGCCTGGAATCGCCTCGTCGGCGAAATCTACTCCATCGTAGCCGCCGTAGCGGATCCATCACCTAGCTAGGGTATGCATTTGACCCCCTCTTGCGATCCAACCTCTGATTCTTGTGCATTAGGGTTTCTCCATTATCTAGCCACTGTTTGAGATCGTTTAGTCCACGAGAAAACTCAATAGTCTAGTGAATCAAAGAATTCTAGGTTTAGTTGCCCACAAAGTTGCATCTCGATGATACCGAGTCATAAAAATCGGTTCTACCGATTCCTTTTAGTGCTACTGAGGACAGAACTCGGTGAGACCGAGTGACATTTTTCGGTTCGACCAAAACTGTTGCCAAGTTTCAGTTAAGAGTTTTGTGTGTCTCGGCAGCATCGAAATGTTTGACTCAGTGACACCGAAATCCAATTTTGCTGTGAACTACATCTATGATTTTTATGTTCAAACTTTCAAAAACCTGCCGCATTTTGTGATGACTTATCCTATTCCATTCTTCTATACTCTATTCACAGGGTCAGATATGTCAGATGCCGAGGACAGCCAGAACTTGCAGGAGCAAAACCTTGACATGAGTTCAGGCACTAGCCCTCGATCCAACTCATTTTCAGATCCAGGCACCCTTAGTTCACATGGGTTGCCCAAGATTGCAACAAGTACTAGGAAGAGACTGAATTCAGATGAGGAGGATTCAAATTTTGTGTTAGAGGAGGTTTTTGCTAAGAAGCAAGAGAAGGCTACCAAGAAGTCAACCAATGAGGCCACCTCTTCCAGGAGGGTGGTCAGCAAGACATATGCACCTCCAGAGATTGTGAGAGAACCTGAGAGTGATAGGGCTACCATGACCATTGAGCCCCAAGGAAGTCTTTGCCTAAGAAGGCAGGAGAGAAGAAGACAAGGAAAAGGATCATTCGTGTTGTTGGCAGGCCTACCTCAATATTTGAGGACCCTGAGGAGGCTGCTGGTGCTACTGAGGAGGAGGAGGAGGAAGAGCATGTTGTCAAGGCCCCTCCCAAGAAGAAGTAGAAGAAGTTGTTCGCTGATGCTATACCAAAGCAAGGTTCCTCTAAGAGCACCAAGACTGTACCTAAGAAGGTTGATGTAGAGAAGTCCTAGAGGACTACCAGAGACATTCCAGCTTTTGAGAAAAACAAGGGATCCACTTTCAGAGAAGCTGATGATGATGCCATGTCTGCTTTGATGAAACTCAGACCTCGCCTTCCAGAGCATAATGCCAACCATCCTATTGATGTTGACATGAAGAAGAAGAAGGATGCATGATTGAGAGAATGTAGAGCTATTGATCCTTACTCTCAGAGGACAAAGATAGTTGTGGACTACAGGTTCTACACCAAGCAGCAACATGATTTCTATGAGCCTGTTCTGCTTGACAAGAGTCCAGCTGTGAGTGACATGAGATATGTCGACTGGAAGTACATCAAGGAAAATGAGAACTACTTCCCATGTGTCCAAGACAACTTCCACTGCATTGGCATTGATCAGTTTGTTGGCAAAGGTTTCACTGCATGGAATGATGAGATAATCATGCAATTCTACTCCACTGCTCACTTCTATGGAGATGGTAGGATTGTGTGGATGACAGAAGGAGCAAGATATGAGTCTACCATTGATGAATGGGATGACATCTTAGGAGTCCTAGAGGCACATGATGGAGATATATGTGTATACTAGAGTCCAAGGCAAGCCACAATGCCATGAATGACATGTACAATGCCATCCCTATTGCACAACTTTAGTCCCACAAGCTAGGATCCATCTATCACCTCCAAGCAGGTCTCCGCACCATCAACACTATATTGAGGCATACCTTGATGCTCAAGTCAGGTGACGAGAAGATGATCCGAGGCTACTCCATCAACTTGCTGATTCACATTGACCAGAACGAGAGATTCAGAGTGATGGATTTGATAGTGGAGACAGTGAAGAGGGTTGCCACTGATCAAAAGCACTCATGCTGCTATGCACCCTATATTCAGATGCACATCAACTCCAAGCTTGAGAAGCACATCTTTGCTCTAGACAGACCCCACTTGCCCCTACAGTCAGATTTCGAGGACAATATTGTGGTGGTGGACCCAGACCATCCCACATCAACTGCAGCTCAGGCAGAGGCAGAGGTAGCTAGAGCCACTAGTGCTCAAGTCCCTAGATCCAGGAACAAGCAGATGGATCTCTTGATCTCTACAGTCATGGACATGCAGAAGGATATTAAAAACATATTGGAATATCAGAAGATCCTTGTGAACATCTTTGAGTATAGGTCAAGACCCTCAATGACAAGGTGGATGGGATGACCAAGACCGTCAACGAGCTAAAGAAGGAAGTAGATGAAGCTCCTATATGTCACACCTTTTCAAAGTCCAATTCTTCTGATGATGAGGAGGATTGTGCACCTATCAGGATGACTCCTAATTCAGGACTCATGCCAGGACACCTATAGTGCTAGCTCTGGAGACGAGACCTTCATCATCTACTCCAGCTATAGTGACTTCAGCTCCATCAGCTCCTCCAGTGCCACCAGTTGCTACTCCGACTCCGTCCAGGACATCAACAGAGGTCTTCGCCGACGCAGTTCTCTCGACTCCGACATTGACCACTGGAGGAGATCAGCCGCAGAAGGATGATTAGCTATATCTCTTCCAACTTTTGGTAACTTGTTGCCAAAGGGGGAGAAGTTGTATATAGATCTTTAGGCTTCGAGTGAGAGAGTGTTTGGTTTTATTGCTATTTTAGAAACATTTGGTCTTTTGGTTCGGATATGTTATACTTTTATTCGCGTTGGATCATACGCTTTAATGTGTGTTGCTCCTATTTCCTATCCTTTTGATGGTTATGTGATGATCATTCACTTTGCTTGATGTGTTGTGCTAAGATATTAACTCTTATCTACTCTCGCACACCACCAAGTTGTATGTGACATGGAAGAAGTGCCCCATGTACCTAATCGATTGTGCATTTGCATTCAAAAGCAAATTTAACAATAATGCACAAATTTAGGGGGAGCTCCTGCTTATCACATACTTCTCAAAGCGATGATTATATTCATTGATTATATCATATGTCGAAGCTTTGATCTATATGTTGTCATCAATTACCCAAAAGGGGGAGATTGAAAGCACATTTGCTCCCTTGATGGTTTTGGTAATTAATAACAACATATATGGCATTGAACTAATGTTTCCACTAAGCATGTTTCAGGAAAAGTTCAATGACGGGTTGGCAAAAGGATTGTGGAATACCCCAAGATGCAAGGAAATAGTTTGGCAAAGCTTCAAGCAAGAGGACACTGCATTTTACTTTGTGAGAAATCACTTTGAGTCCATAGGAAAGCCAATACTATGAAAAGGGGGTAAGGTACTGTTGGTGAACAAAATGCTCATATGTGCACAAGTGATAGTCACCACATACATCCACAAGCTCTTCAACAAAAGTGTGTCCAAAGCCAAACACTCAAAATCGATGCAACCAACACTAGCCATTCGGTGCAACCAATTCTGCTTCGGTGCCACCGAGTTTGGGTTGCCAACTTTCTATTATGCAAATTCACAAAATTGGCCCCACCGAGTTTGTTGAATCGGCGTCGCCAAGTTTGGCAATCTGACCGGTGGTCACATTATCGATGCAGCTGATTTTTATGTATCGGTCTCACCAAGATTCAAAAGTTGCTACCTTTGAGGCAACTCGTACCACCGAGATTAACACATCGGTGTCACTGAGTCTGACCTATTAGGTGTAATGGTTGGATTTTTGGAGATGCCTATATATACCCCTCCACCACCACCTACTCGAAGGAGAAGCACTCGGAATAGATCCCTACCTATGCTATCAGATTTTCTGAGAGAGAGCCAGTTACTCATGTGTTGAGATCATGCCATTCCATTCCAACCATATGAATCTTGATCTCTAACCTCCCCAACTTGCTTTCCACCCAACCAATCTCTTCCACCAAAGCCAAATCTGTGAGAGAGCAATTGTGTGGTTAGGAGTCTATCATCTTGAAGCACAAAAGCAAGGAGTTCATCGACATTATCAATCCTATTACCTTTTGGAGGGTGGTGCCTCCTTGATTGGTTAGGTGTCTCTTGGGAGCCTCCTACTTCATGTTGTGGAGTGAACCAAGAAGTTTTTAAGGCCAAGGAGATCGCCTACTTCATGAAGATCTATCCCGAGTTAGGCTAATCCTCCATGGACGTAGGCCATCATGGTATAGTCAAGGTTGCTTCTTAGTGGAACCCTCCGTGGGTAGAGCCCTTTGTGGACTCTCGCGACCATCACCCTCTATGGGTTGAAGCCTCCATAAACATGGACGTACGATAGCACCACCTATCGGAACTACGGGAAAAAATCGTGTCTCCAATTGCGTTTGATCTTTCTACCCTTCCTTTACTTACATGCTTGTCTTTACTTTCCGCTGCTATACTCGTAAACATGCATGTGTAGGGTGTACTTGACTTGCAATGAATGCTAAAATCTGCCAACACTTAAAATTGGGAAAAGGTAGATTTTTATTTGGTGAAGTAGTCTAATCACCCCCCTCTAGACCTACTTTCAATCCTACAGGATCGTGCGCGACCGATCCATCCCTCACCACCCCACGAGGGGTTTAAATGGAGGGTAGGGGGTGTGGAGAAGGTCATCCCCCTCTTTGCCCCTGCCGCTCGTCTCCTTTGCCACTCCCCTTCGCAGAGAGAGAGAGAGAGAGCCCGAGCATCGCTCGGTTGTCGCTTCCTCGTCTGCCATCGGAGACATATGGTGCTCCGCTGGGCAACCTCTTCTTCCGCGCTGCCCGTTCCACCACCGCGGCCGAGCCCACTTCGAGCCCGCCGATGGGGAGCAAGGGCACGCGGGACGGGAGTGATGTCAACAAGGGCTACATCGAGCACCTCCTCTACGCTGGAAGCGCCTCCGATGGGGCTCGTAGAGGGGCACGTTGCCGGGGCAGAATGTGTCCCGACGCTAAGGGAAGGCGAAGTGGTAGTCTTCGCTGAGCACTTCACCCGCACACTAGGACTACCAGCGAGCGTCTTCTTCCGTCGGTTCCTAACCAACTTCGGGCTGCAGTCGCACCACCTAGGAGCCAACTCCATTCTGCATCCTGCTTCCTTCGTCGCTCTATGCAAATGGTACCTCGGGATGGAGGCATGCCTGGACCTTTGGTGCCGGCTCTTCTATCTCAAGAAGCAGATGATCAAGGACAAGACGACGGGGGTGAAGGAGACGACCGCCAGCGGGGTGGCCCTCGACTACCAGTGGCATGGTGCCGGCTTCCCCAATCTTCTGCTATAGGAGTCGGTGAAGAATTGGCAATGCTCCTTCTTCTACGTGAAGAACGCGGACCTGATCCCGGAATTCATCAACCTGCCGCCCTTTGTCAACCAGCCACCTCGCACCCAGCTGCACCAGGGGATGGATCCACGATAGTCCATCGAGATGGTGAACCAGATATGCGCCCAGCTCACGGAGCTGACCGACATGGAGGGGCTCAGGGTCGTCGACCTTGTCACCACCATGGTGGCCTGCCAGGTGCTGCCGCTGTAGTGCCATCCGCACCGCTTCTGCGATATGAGCGGACGGCATGATCCGAGCCGGTTCTCCATGACGGAGTTTAAATTGGTCCCCATCACGAGGCATGTGGACCCGATCACCACTGCCAAGCTACTGGGGGATGGGTGGCAGTGGGGCAAGATCCCTTACAGCTGAGCGAATCCATATCCTCGTGTACGTGGTGTGTCGCTTCTTATGTTTCCTTATTGTGTTTGCCTCAAAAGACCAGAGACCTGACCTGGCCGTAGAGGTTCGCGCTCCTGCAGAAGCATGGCAAGTCGACAACCAACAGGGAGGAGTCTAGCATCGAGGAGGTGGAGGACATCGATGACGTGGAGCGAGAATGACGAGCTAGCCCGATTCAGCAGATCCGGAGCCGATGGACGAGCCAGCCTAAGCCGGTGGATGAGGAGCCGGCAGGTCCGAGTCAACCGGTGAGTTTCCTTCCTCATGTTTCTTGTGTGTCTGGAGGGATGAAGACGATGCTGAACTTGGAGGAGTGAGCGATGCAGTGGACCCAGAGGATAGCGCCTCCATGCCGAGGAGGCAGCTTCAGCAAACTGGCCATGTCCTTGAGCCTAGCAAGCCAGCCGCGACTGGTCGCTAGTGGGGGAAGCATCCGGTCAGCTCCCGGCCGATCACGAAGCGCGCGACTGGGGCACAGTCAGGCGGGAGCCATAGAGACGGTGGAAAGAAGGCGCGGGTCACCCCTCGGGTCGAGCCCCCAGGCGGGTGGTTCCCCTGAGCGCCGCATTAGTTGTTTCGTCCGTTTGGTTTTCTTGACTCGTTATGACCATCTCTTTTCCTCGCCTTCTTCTCAATTTGCCCCTTGTGTTGTGCAGGGCCCCGCATGCCCTAGGGAGGGCGACCACAATGGAGGGACCCATCGGTGGAGGCCCAGGCGCCAAGGTAGAGCGGGCGTCCCGGTAGGCCGCGACCAAAGAGGAGAGGGAGCTCGCTGCCCGGCGAGACCTGGAGCTCGCCAAGCGGGAGCTAACGGCGGAAGATCGCCACTGGTAGGAGGGCACAATGAGAGAGCACGAGCTCGTGGCGGCCCGTGTCAAGGCATGAGTGCCAACTGGTCGTCATAGGGGGACGACCCGACGTCCTCGCCATCGCGTGGGGAGATGTTCTTGAAGGAGGTGCATGTCCCTGTGCGGCAAGCCGAAGCCGACGCCCGGGCCATGGAGGAGGCACGCACGACCATGTATGTGGAGATGGCCACCAGCGAGCCCTCTCTCGACATGGAGGGAGACAACGCAGGCCGAGCCGACTATGGAGGGACCGGCGTGGACGGGGCACGAGGCAGCGGTGCCCCGAAGGTTGGGGACATTGCACTAGAAGGAGCCCCCCAGATCAACTCCATGGTCGAGCCCACGGGACCAGACACCGTGGCGCCTAGAGGCACGCCGCGGATTAGGGCTGGGCCCCTCATGGTGATGCCGAGGGACCATATATGGCTGGCACCAGCACCATCTCCCGGACTTAGCTGCAGGAGAACTGGGCGGTCACAGCGACGCCACCAGTGAGGGCACTCCAAGCCCCCATTGCGGTTGCAGTGAACTCGGTCCGCGGTGAGTTTGCTGGTTATCAAGTAAAGGTGCAGCAGACCGTTCGGGAGGACCAGGATCGTCTAGTCCACCTTGAGCAGTCCATGGCGGTATGTGTTTCCCCCCTTTGCTTTTCCTATGTGTTCTGCTGGAAGCTTTCCAGTGGGGGCACGCTAGCGAACCTACTGGGTGTAGCCCCCGAGACTTATGCTACCTACGGAGTAGCCAACTTGAGTCTATAGGCAGCGTCCTCCATCTTTATTATTTGTAGGTCCTCCATGACCATAGGGTGCTTACCTTAAACAAGCTACTGGCCCGGTATCGGGAGGGTGAAGGCCAACTAGCCGCCGTGGAGGCGGATCCGCAGCATGCACGAGGTATGTATTCGACAACTCTTCAGTGGGGGCACCCCTGCACACCCACTAGGCATAGCCCCCGGGATTCAGGCCAGCTGCACAGGCGGGATGAATCACTTTGCTCATGTTGTTATATTTTGTTTGTGGTTCTTGATAAAAAATGTGTTTGTGTTGTGAAGCTTCCGCCGGTGAGTCGGATTACGCCCAACGCTGGCTGGTCTAAGTCGGCCAGTAGCATGATCTCTTGTCCGTGGAGTGCGGCCAGTTGCGAGAGGAGGCGGGCCGTATACAAGCGGAGAGGAGGTGGATGGAGGTGGCCCACATGGACGAGCTGGACCGCCAGGCGAGTCACTACTAGGCGCTGGTGGGTAAGGACGCGCTGCTAGAGACGACGGTTGAGGAGGAGCGCTTGGAGAAGGAGGAGTACAACCGCTGAGCCTGCGCGTGGTCGGTAAAGGAGCAGGGCATGTAGGAGGAGGTGCAAGCAGTTGACCAACTCCTTGAGTGTATGTTTTCTTGTCCAGTTTTCCTTGCGCCTCTTTAGGCTTGGTTTCTTGTCTTATTTGCGTATCTTTCCTTGCGCCTCTTTAGGCTTGGTTCCTTGTCTTATTTGTGTATCTTTCTCCCCCGAGGACTCTTTCCCGATACACACGAGACTGCGAAAGCGGCCATGAAGGCCCATCGGGAGGACCAACGCCTGGAGGGCATCCACATCGGGATGCTTGTCGGTTGGACGGTGGGCAAGGTAGGCATCGCCGCCGAGGCCTGCTTGAACATTGTGGTGTGGGTCATGCACCAGCTTTAGGGCGCCAGTCTGGAGCTGGTCCACACCCTTTGGCCGGCTGCGGTGGAGCCTCGCTCTGTGAGCCAGCTAGCGCGATGGTTGGAAGCCGGACGCGCGCGGGTCGATGCTTGGAGGGCCACAGCGGCACGGGCCGGCGCGGAGATGGCGCTCCGCATCGTGATGTCTTGGTAACCGGATATGAGCCTGAATCTACTGGCCATCCATCGTGCCAGCACGAAGGCGGAGCTGGCGGCAGTCGCCGATCCTCTAGCCACGCGGGCGAGCCACATTGCATCCTTCTCTCCATGGGACACGTATGTACCAGAGAGGGCCAAGGACGGTGTGCTGATTCCGGAAGGCAACTATGCGTTGGCCTTCGATGACCTGGAGGGTAGCTCCGGCAAGACGGATGATGAAGGCATCGGCTCAAGCGCCGATAAGTACATCGATGCCACGACGGAGGAGGACACTGGCACCATGGTTGACACGGGGCGTGCTGGGGCGGATGGCGCCTCCACTAGTTATGATTTTCTTCCTTTCCCTGCTTTTGACTAGTTTGCAAGTCCACCCACTCAGGGTGTAGTTTGATTTAATGAACTCATGGCCATGGGCCTTTTACTTTCATATGTATATATGCATGTTTTGGTTTGGAAAAGAATTGCGTGTGCCGCCTCGTCTATTGCCTTTGCCCCTTGGCCCATTTTTTCCTCAGCCCCTCCCTTCTCCTGCTTCGACCCTGTCAGTTGGATAGCCGGGAGACTGTCACGCCCAAGATGCAACCCTATCCTTATTTTGGCACGAGGGCCTCGACAGGGATAGGAGCTCATCTCGTCGTGTTGCAAGAATGAATATCATTACAAGTACATGTATAGAAGAGGTGAGTATATGGAATTGGCTCACACTCGCCACAAGCTACATCAATATCACATCAATAAAACAACATGTTCAAACATCATATAGAAGAGCAGGGTCCGAATACGAGTGAAAACAAACGACAAAATGACATCCATCCTTGCTATCCCAGGCTGCCGCCTGGAACCCATCCTAGATTGATGAAGAAGAAGAACTCCAAATAAAACAAGCAACGCGCTCACGTCAAAGCATCACATTACCTATACCTGCAATTGGTGTTGTAGTAATTTGTGAGCCACAGGGACTCAGCAATCTCATTTCCAAGGGTATCAAGACTATTAAAGCTTAATGGGTGAGGTATGATTAAGTGGTGAGGCTGCAACAAGCGACTAAGCATTTGTTTGAGTGGCTAACTTACGAGTACAGAAAGTAAAGTATGGTGGTCTACGCATAACGGACGTGAACTAGTAATGATCACTAACTAATCTTAAACACCTACTTACGTCAATCATAACCCCACTGTGTTCTCTCTCAGATAAGGCCTCACGAGAAGAGATGGTCATGGTTACGCACACAGTTGGTGTATTTTATTAGAGTTTACTTCAAGTTTGCTATGACCGGGTGTTAAACAAAGTATCCAAGTTTGCCACATAACCGCGAGCACGGCTTCTCGAAAAGATTTAACCCTGCAGGGGTGCTCTAACTCATCCATCACAAATTAACCACACTCCACGGGAATAACCTCGACCACGGATCTCGTGATCATCCTAGGCAATTCCAAAGTAATTACGACACCTCGAGATAGCCCGAAGAATATCAGATTTCCTCACGCAAGACATTCGAGAAAGGTAAAACAAGTCCAGCAAGGCCTCCCGACGTGTCGACGATCCCGATAGGAGCCGCGTATGTCGTTCTCAAGACACGACGGATAAGCTACGCGTATAGTGGCCTGATAGAAATCACCTAAGTTGTCTGGGGTGGCCCCGCACAGTGCTCTAGTTTGGACCAACACTCATGAGGAGCATTGGCCCAGTTGTTGATTAATCCACGAGGTGATCATGCCCTATGCAAATTTTAGTTGTTATTGAGCAAATAGTACCAATTTTGGGCCTTGCCAGACAAGCTTTATCCTAAAATGAAGATCAAGGGGGTCCCCATAACAACCCCGAGCATGTTAGGAGCGCTCAATTATGGAACATAACACCGGTTCACAAGTAACTAGAGGTGGCAAGAGTGGAACAAAACACCAAGCTAAAGGCCAAGGCTTCCACCCTTTACCAAGTGTATAAGTGCATTAAATTAAATAGCAATAATATTGTGATAACAAAAGAATGTCCATGTTGTCATGTGGAAGCAATTGCACCTGCAGCTAGAAACGCTATAAGAAGGGTTGAGCAAGCGGTAACATGGCCAAACAATGGTTTGCTAGGATGTGGAGGGGTTAGAGGTTCATCATGGCAATGTTGGGAGGCTTGACAAACAAGTGGTAGGTAGCGAGACATAACGATAGAAAACGAGACATCTAGCATGGAAATGATAGTAATGGTATCCAGGGAAATGTGTCATCTTGCCTGAGATCCCGCTCGAAAGAAGATCGAGTCCATGAAGAAGACTAGCCAACATAGTCGAACGAATCCTCACACTCCGAACGTTTTCGGAACTTTGCCGAGAAGAAGCAATCCGGAAACAACAATCAACACAAGATACACCACAACATATGCATGACATGATGTGCAAACAAATATGATGCATGTCCGGTTTAAAATGCAAGGCATGACAATTCACATCAAACATCTACTACACATTAAACTGAAGCTCAATATGCAACGAGTTGCATATTGACGAAACTCCACGTTCGAGTTATTTAGTTCACTCCCGTTTAGGTACTCATCAATATTAAATGTTGTTAAACATGGCAAACTGTGAAGCACAAACAACTACAACATCTAGGCATTTTAAATGAGGCCGGAAGCAATATATATCATTCCCGAAACATCCCCATAAGCATAATATGAATTTGGTCTAGATCTGTACTAAACATGTTTTAGAGTTGTCTAACAGCAAAATAAATATCACCATGTAATTCTACACATTTTTCTGGTCAAGTTACATATATGGAACATTTTAAACGGAGCTACAGTTTATTAGTTATTAAATAAGTCATTTTAGCTTGTCATTTACGCAAATCAATGCAAACAGTAAGTTTAAACATTTTAAACACATGTGAGAGATGGTTATTGTGAATCTACACGAAATTCTAGTCAAGTTTCATATATAAAGTTTTTACATGTGATGCACGGTTAATTATTCTTTTTTAAAACGGGGTTTTTCTGTAATTCTGCAATTCAGGGGTTAATTAGCAAAATTCGCTGAACTGGAAAAAAATGTCTACGGGCCGAATCTGGGAACTGGCCCAACAGTTAGCAGGGGCGCAACATAGCAATGCAGCGCCTCAGGCGCGGGATAGGGCGGCTGTGGGGATTACCTCACCTAGTGGGCCTTGGCCCATGCAGAGGAGAGGGTTGGAGCTGGGCCACCGGGCGAGGCGCGGACTAGGCCGACCCACTTGTGGGTCAACGGGCGAGCGGGGACCTCCTCCTCCCAATCCCGATCGGGGCGAGGGCACCACGGCGTCGGTCTGCAACACCGACGACGAGGCGGCAAGGGGCGGCAACGATGGGGCTTGCCGGACCTGGAGCGGGGATGGGGCGACGTTCTCTAGTGAAGGGAGACCGGATCCGGCAGCGGACGGTGTTCCCCGACAACAGCGGCGTAGCCCGAGGCCATGGCGAGGTCCTGGAGAAGAGAGAGCACGGGGGAATGACGTAGAGAGGGAAACGACGGGGAATAAGAAGGGCTCGTCGACGGATCGACCTGGCCGGACGCTGCTGCTCCGACGAGGGTCGTCGGTGCCGGCGGGAAGGGGCTCGAGCTCCTCTTGTGGGGCTGGAGGCGGGCGCGGCTGTGAGGCTACGGAAGCGAGGCGACGAGCGTTACGAGCGGCGACGCACGGGCTTGCGGTGGCGGGATCTGGACCCGGGGTGGGCCCAGATGGACTTTGGTGGGCCTGGCGGCTGGGAGAAGGAAGGCTATGGCTGGGTGGCGGCTGGTGTGTGGTTTGGCACAGGCTTCGAGGAGGGATTAGGGTTTAGGCCAAATTAGGAAGGGGAGGGGTCTATTTATAGCTTTAGGGGCTAGGGTTGACAGTTTTTGTCCATTTTTGGACCGTTCGATCTCGATCGGACAGCCCGAAAGCGGAGGGGGGGGGGCTAGGTGGCTGCGGTGGCTGTGTAGATGGGCTAGGTGGTGATGAGAGGGGGGGTTGGGCTGAGACGAGAGTGAAAGTTGCAGCCCGTGACACGAGGTTTTAAAACACCCACAAACGTCCCATAAATAACCGATGACCCCACTGCTACGATTGACCGACGAGGTATCAGACAAACTCGGAGCGCGACGGAATTTGGCAGGCGGCCTACCTACAATATAACAAGACCGCACGCCAAGTTTCGACCCAATCCGAGAATATTTTCCACGCGCTTTAAAAACATTTTTTATTAAACAATGCCGCGGGCGCGTGCGTGTGTTGTTGGTCTCGAAACAGGCAACGACAAGAACGGAGAGAACCGGCGACTACCAACGGATGCAAGTTTTAGAAAACGAGTGATGATGCCATGCAGATGATGCGAATGATGCGATGATGAATGCAACAACCAAACAAAACACAGACGAGAATGGAAACAAAAGGGGAATCTTCTGGAGCGTTGGTCTCGGGCTGTTACAGAGCCGGTCTATGACTTGGACGGGATGTCTACCTTAAAGGGGGAAGCGTGATACTTGGGGTCAAGAGACTTGTGCTAGGAAGAGCGTGCCAGAGGCTGGCTGGAGAGAACTTACGAGCCGGCGAGCCCGAGCCTATCACTCCTCCACAGATGAAGTTCGTGTGGGGAAAGCTTTTGTCCCTAGGCTTTCGCTAGCCATACAGTCGAGAGCTAGTCTCTATCTGGGTTGAGGCTTGTGTTGCGGGGGTGAAATGCGTCTCGGTGCCAAGGGAAGGCGAAGTGGTAGTCTTCACCGAGCATTTCACCCGCGGGCTAGGACTGCCCGCGAGCATCTTCTTTCGCCGGTTCGTAAACCACTTCGGGCTGCAGCCGCACCACCTAGTTGCCAACTCCATTCTGCAGCTCGCTTCCTTTGTCATTCTATCCAAAGGGTACCTCGGGATCGAGACACGCCTAGACCTCTAGTGCCGACTCCTCTTTCTCAAGAAGCAGACTATCGAGGACAAGATGACATGGGTGAAGGAGATGACCGCCTACGGGGCGACCGTCGTCTACCACTGGCACGACGCCTACTTCCCCAAGCTTCCGCTGTAGGAGTCAGTGAAGAATTGGCAACACTCCTTCTTCTACGTGAAGAACACAGACCTGACCCCAAACTTTGTTAACCTGCCACCATTCATCAACCAGCCGCCTTGTGCCCACCTGCACTGGGGAACGGATCTGCGGTAGTCCATCGAGACGGTGAACCAGATATGTGGCTGATAACCCACAAGTATAGGGGATCAGTTGTAGCCTCTTTCTATAAGTAAGAGTGTCGAACCCAACGAGGAGCTAAAGGTAGAACAAATATTCCCTCAAGTTGTATCCACCACCAACACAACTCTACGCATGCTTAACGTTCTCTTTACCTAGAACAAGTATGAAACTAGAAGTACTTTGTAGGCGTGACAAGATAGGGTTGCAAGATAATAAAGAGCACATAAATAAAAACTAGGGGCTTCTTAGATAGAGAAACAACTAAGTTAGTTTAACGAGTGTGGAAAAGTGGTGGTAGGAGTTACAGAATTGTCCCTAGGCAATCGATAACTAGACCGGTAATCATTATTGCAATTTTATATGAGGGAGAGGCATAAGCTAACATACTTTCTCTACTTGGATCATATGCACTTATGATTGGAACTCTAGAAAGCATCTGTAACTACTAAAAATCATTAATGTAAAACCCAACCATAGCATTATAAGGTATCAAGTCCTCTTTACTCCCATATGTAACAACCCACCTACTAGGGTTTATGCTTCTGTCACTCAAGCAACCCACCATAGGTGAATCATGAGCACATTGCAACACCTTACAGCGAGGATCCCTCATGCTTGCGTGACACGAAGAGCACCATAGGACAACACCAATATTAAAACATGCAACTCAAACCAATCATGATCATCAATTAACCAGTAGGATAAAATAGATCTACTAAGACATCATAGGATGGAACCACATCATTGGATAATAATATGAAGCATAAAGCACCATGTTCAAGTAGAGGGTACAACGGGTTGCGGGAGAGTGGACCGCTGTAGATAGATGGGGGAAGGTGATGGAGGTGTTGGTGAAGATGACGGAGTTCTTGGAGTAGATCGCCGTCACGATGAAGCCCCCTCCTCCTTCTTCTTCTTCCTTGACATTCCCCCTAGATAGGATAAGGGTTTCCCCTCTGGTCCATGGCCCCCATGGCGGCAGAGGGGCGAAAGCCCCTCCGAGATTGGGTCTCTCTCTCTCTCTCTGTTTCCTTTTGTTTCTGCATTTTCAGATTCTGGCCTTTCACCGTCTCTTAAATATCCAGAGATCCGTAACTCTAATTGGGCTGAAATTTTGAGGGGATATTTATCCAAATATTATCTTTCTTGCGGCCAAAGTACAGCTCCAACCGACATAAGGAGTGGCCACAAGCCTGCCAGGCGCGCCCTACTCCCCAGGGTGCGCCCTTGTGGCTTGTGAGCCCCTCGGGTACTGCCTTCTGTTGATTCCACTTCCCAAAATTCACATATATTCCAAAAAAATCTCCATATGTTTTTATCCCGTTTGGACTTCGTTTGATATGGATTTTCTGCGAAACAAAAAACATGCAAAAATAGGAACTGGCACTGGCACTGGATCAATATGTTAGTCTCAAAAATTGTATAAAAAGTTGTCAAAAGTATAAAGTTGTAGAATATTGGCATGAAACAATCAAAAATTATACATACGATGGAGACATATCAGCACCCCCAAGCTTAATTCCTGCTCGTCCTCGAGTAGGTAAATGATGAAAAAGATAATTTTTGATGTGTAATGCTACCTAGCATAATCTTGATCATATAATCTAATCATGGCATGAATATTATGACACGAGTGATTGAAAGCAATAGTCTATATTGACATAAAAACAGTAATACTTCGAGCACACCAACAAGGAAATTGTGTCCTTTCGTAATAACATGGCCTTAGAAAGTTATCCCTACAAAATCATATGGTCTGGCTATGCTCCATCTTCCCCACACAAAGTATCTAAATCATGCACAACCTCGATGACAAGTCAAGCAATTGTTTCACACTTTTTATGTTCTCAAACCTTTTGAACTCTCACGCAATACATGAGCGTGAGCCATGGATATAGCACTATAGGTGGAATAGAATATGGTGGAGGTTGCAAGGAAAAAGGAGAAGATAGTCTCACATCAACTAGGCGTATCAACGGGCTATGGAGATGCCCATCAATAGATATCAATGTGAGTGAGTAGGGATTGCCATGCAATGGGTGCACTAGAGCTATAAGTGGATGAAAGCTCAAAAAGAAAACTAAGTGGTCGTGCAAATGATGAAAATTCCACTAGCTATGTGGAGGTGACAAAATAGGAGACTCTCTATCGTGAAGATGATAGTGCTACTTTGAAGCACAAGTGTGGAAAAAGATAGTCGCATTGTCCCTTCTCTCTTTCTCTCATTTTTTTATTTTTTTCTCTTTTTATTTTTATTTTATTTTTTGGTGGGCATCTTTGGCCTCTTTTTTTATTTGGGATTTGTTGGCCTCTTTTATTTTTTTGTAAAGTCCAGAGACTCCTCCCAACTTGTGAGGGAATCATAGCTTCCATCATCCTTTTCTCACACGGGACAATGCTCTAATAATGAAAATGATCATACTTTATTTTACTTACAACTCGATACCTAGAACAAAAATATGACTCTATATGAATGCTTCCGGTAGGATACTGGGATGTGCATGGATCTAGCCTAGCAAATGACATAAAAAACAGACAAGCCATGAAAACATCATGCAAGCTGTCTTACGATCATGCAAAGCTATATGAAAATGATGGTGCATGTCATACTAAACGGAACGGAGGAAGTTGCACGGAAATATATCTCGGAATGGCTATGGAAATGCCATAATGAGTAGGTACGGTGGCTGTTTTGAGGAAAATATATGGTGGCTGTTTTGAGGAAGGTGGGTTTGATGTACCGGCAAAAGTTGCACGGTACTAGAGAGGCTAGCAAAGGTGGAAGGGTGAGAGGGCGTATAATCCATGGACTCAACATTAGTCATAAAGAACTCAAATACTTATTGCAGAAGTCTATTAGTTATCAAGAAAAGCAGTAGACGCATTCTCCTAGGGGAGAGGTTGGTAGGAGTTAACCATCACATGCTCCCGACCCTCACACAAAGGTTGACAATTATTAAACAAATCATGCTCCGACTTTGTTACATAACGGTTCACCATACGTGCATGCTACGGGAATCACAAACTTCAACACATGTATTTCTCCAATTCACAACTACTCACTAGCATGACTCTCATATTACCATCTTCATATCGCAAAACTATTGCAAGGAATCACACATATCATATTGAGTGATCTAGAAGTTTTATGTAGGATTTTATAACTAACCATGTGAATGATCAACTCCTGTAACTCTCTAAATAGATATAAGTGAAGCATGAAAGTTTAATTATTTCTACAAAAGATATGCCCACGCTCTAACAAATATAAGTGAAGCAAAAGAGCATTCTACAAATGGTGGTTTTCTATGGGTAGTGAAACAGGCAATCCAAACTTCAAATGATATAAGTGAAGCACATGAAGCATTCTATAAAGCCATACTCAAAAGATATAAGTGAAGTGCATGAAGCACTCTATAAATCGACCAAGGACTATCTCATACTAGCATGGTGCATTATTAAAATAAGAATAAAAATCACACGACACTCCAAGATTTACGCATATCATGTGACGAATAAAAATATAGCTCCAAGTATAATTACTGATGGTTGTTAGAAGAAAGAGGGGATGCCTTCTGGGGCATCCCCAAGCTTAGTTTCTTGGGAGTCCTTGAATATTACCTTGGTGTTCCTCGGGCATCCCCAAGCTTAGTCTCTTTCCACTCCTTATTCCTTCATCCATCGTGATCTCACCCAAAACTTGAAAACTTCAATCACACAAAACTTAACAAAACCCTCGTGAGATCCGTTAGTATAATAAAGCAAATCACAAATTCATGTAGTGTTGCCAACCAATTAATATTTTATTTTTGCATTGTAGATACTGAATTATAATTTTTCCATGGCTTATACCATCGATACTATCGATAGTTTCATCAAAACAAGCAAAACAATGCATCAAAAACAGAATCTGTCTTAAACAGGACAGTCTGTAGTAATCTGGACATTCACCATACTTGTGTAACTCTAAAAATTATGAAGAAATAGGACAAAATGAAAAATTTACATAGCAGTACTGTGTAGAAAATTCAGAAACTTTTGACATTCCAGTACAAAAAATGTAAATTCACGCACTACAGCCAAAGTTTCTGTTTTTGCACTGCACACGCCAAACAAGCAATCTAATAATCCTAAAGGCAAATCTTGGCACATTATTTTTATAATACAATGGATTTATACAAGGGGATAATTATTTTTGTTGAAAAGTTTCTGTAATTAAGATTTGCAAAGTTTCCATGGGCATGAACAAAGTTCATGGAGCTCCCCCACTTCAACGGTGCTCGTCCTTCTTACTTTCACTTCTCTTTTTGAAAAAGCTTTAGGTTCCCCTCTTTATTTTTTCGTTTTTAAACTTTATAAAAGCACACAACATAATAAAATGACTCTCTAAAACTTTCGGGTTTTCTCCCTGGCAGCGCTTTCTTTAAAGCCATTAAGCTAGGCATAAAGTGCTCAAGTAATGGATCCACCCGGATCCCAAGGTATATCAAAGCCAATTTTAATTAACAATGATTTTGTAATTTAGTATTAAGCACAGAGTGATATATATCACACAATGACAAAGTCTAACTCTCTTCCTATGCATCGACATGTCATAAAAGAACAATTCATGCACACAAAGTAAAGGCCAATGCATAGCATAAGCAGTTTCTTCCAATTTTATCATATTGGAAACATAGAGAGGTGGAGATGTAGTTCCTCTCTCATAATAATTGCAAGTAGGATCAGCAAGCACATGCATATTATATCTATCAAAGTCATCATGTGTAAAAGTAAAACGCAACCCATCAATATAATCCTTAATAAGCGCAAACTTCTCCGATATAGCGTAGTTGGGAGAATTCAAAAAGATAATAGGACTATCATGTGTGGGTGCAATAGCAACAATTTCACGTTTAACATAAGGAACTATAGAAAGTTCATCTCCATAAGCAACATTCATATTGGCATCATGGCCACAAGCATAGCAAGCATTATTTCATCAAAAAGGGATATTTCAAATGAATCCAAGGGATCATAGCAATTACCATAGCATTCATCCTTCAGTTAAAACGAAGGGAAATTAAACAGTGTATAAGTTGAAGAGTTACTCTCATTAGAAGGTGGGCACGGGTAGCTAATCCGCTCTTCCTCCTTTTGTTCTTCGTTCTCCTCCTCATCTTTTTCGTCTAATGAGCTCACAATTTCAGCAAATTCTTCTTCCTTATATTCCTGCAAAATATTAGTCTCCTCCAAGGCAGCAGACAATCCCTCAATAAATGCATCAATATCGGAATTATATTCATAATTATCATTGCAATATTTAAGTATAGAAAAATTTTCAGGTCTATAAACAACATCATCATAATTTTCACACTTCTCAAACAAAGATTCAATTTCATAAGCACCCTTAAAAGCAACAAATTCTTCTATTCGT
Source organism: Hordeum marinum (assembly GCA_022496015.1). Lineage (NCBI taxonomy): Eukaryota > Viridiplantae > Streptophyta > Magnoliopsida > Poales > Poaceae > Hordeum > Hordeum marinum. Next base: position 135,671,939 of record CM039677.1, on the reverse strand, counting down.
TCCACATCATAGTAATCATAAATACCATTAGCATAAGAAGCTAAGGTTTCATTATCATTAAATTTACATGAAAAAGGAAGGTGTTGAGCCTTCATCCTAGAGAAACAAGTATAATCATATCTCTGGCATAGATTCCAAGCATACTATTTCAACATATAAACTTGATCCCATAACCGTTTCCCTTTTTGGGTCAGGCGATAATCCCTAAATTATTCACGTTGATCCAACGTGTCTCCCATTATCAAGTTGAATGGGATTTTCTCAGGATTATCAAAGTAGTGCATAATATCTTTCACATAACGAGCATCGAGGGTTTTTGGAGGTTCCCCATCTCCATGAATAGCAAGTACGCCCACTATTTTTGGTATTTCGTGTTCCATATCCATAGCTAAAGATAGAGAACAACTTAGAACAGAAAATAAAATCTACTTAGTGATAAAGCAAACAAGCACACACGAGAATATTCATCCCACGCTATTGCTCCCCGACAACGGCGCGAGAAAAAGGTCTTGATAACCCGCAAGTATAGGGGATCGGTTGTAGCCTCTTTCGATAAGTAAGAGTGTCAAACCCAACGAGGAGCTAAAGGTAGAACAAATATTCACTCAAGTTCTATCGACCACCGATAAAACTCTACGCACGCTTAACGTTCGCTTTACCTAGAACAAGTATGAAACTAGAAGTACATTGTAGGTGTGATAGGATAGGTTTGCAAGATAATAAAGAGCACGTAAATAAAAACTAGGGGCTGCTTATAAAGAAACAACTAAGTTAGTTTAACGAGTGTGGAAAAGTGGTGATAGGAGTTGTAGAATTGTCCCTAGGCAATCGATAACTAGACCGGTAATCATTATTGTAATTTTAAATGAGGGAGAGGCATAATCTAACATACTTTCTATACTTGGATCATATCCACTTATGATTGGAACTCTAGCAAGCATCCGCAACTACTAAAAATCATTAAGGTAAAACCCAACCATAGCATTCTAAGGCATCAAGTCCTCTTTCTCCCATATGCAACAACCCACCTACTCGGGTTTATGCTTCTGTCACTCAAGCAACCCACCACATGTGAATCATGAACACATTGCAACACCCTACAGAGAGGATCCCTCACGCTTGCATGACATGGAGAGCACCATAGGACAACACCAATACTAAAACATGCAACTCAAACCAATCATGATCGTCAATCAACCAATAGGACAAAATAGAACAACTCAGACATCATAGGATGGCAACACATCATTGGATAATAATATGAAGCATAAAGCACCATGTTCAAGTAGAGGGTACATCGGGTTGTGGGAGAGTGGACTGCTATAGATATATGGGGGAAGGTGATGGAGGTGTTGGTGAAGATAACGGAGTTGTTGGAGTAGATCACCGTCATGATGATGGCCCCGGCCGCGTTTCGGTGCCATCGGGAGAGAGGGGGAGAGAGACCCCTCCTTCTTATTCTTCCTTAACCTTCCCCCTATATGGGAGAAGGGTTTCCCCTATGGTCCATGTCCCCCTTGGCGGCGGAGGGGCGAGAGCCCCTCCGAGATTGGATCTCTCTCTCTCTCTCTGTTTCCTTCTGTTTCTACGTTTTCAGATTCTGGCCTTTCACCGTCTCTTAAATATCCAGAGATCCGTAACTCCTATTGGGATGAAATTTTGAGGGGATCTTCATCCAAAAATTAACTTTCCTACGGCCAAAGGACAGCTCCAACCGACCTAAGGAGAGGCCACAAGCCTGCCAGGCGTGCCCTACTTCCCAGGGCACGCCCTATGGCTTGTGGGCCCCTCGGGCACCGCCTTCTGTTGATTCCACTTCCCAAAATTCACATATATTCCAAAACAAATCTTTGTAAGTTGTTATCCCATTTGGACTTCATTTGATATGGATTTTCTGCAAAACAAAAAACATGCAACAAACAGGAACTGGCATTGGGCACTGGATCAATATGTTAGTCCCAAAAATAGTATAAAAAGTTGCCAAAAGTATATGAAAGTTGTAGAATATTGGCATGAAACAATAAAAAATTATAGATACGATGGAGAAGTATCAGTGCCCAGCTCACCGAGCTAACAAACGTGGAGGAGCTCAGGGCCGTCAACCTCATCATCACTATGGTGGCCCGCAAGTGATGGTGATACAATACCGGGGCATCTCTCCCAAGCTTGGATCAAGCCAATGTGAGTGCTCATACCCGTTTACTCAAGTCTCCTTTGGTGGTGAAGATGATGAAGGTGGTGGTGATGAAGAAGTAGTAGGTTTGTCCTCTGGCTTCCAAGGAAAGGGTTCACCATCAAAAGTTGATGCACGAGTCCCCCGAGTCTTGCAACTGGAAGCTAAACCCATACCTTTAAATCTTGCTTCATACTCAAAAACTTGATTTTGAAGATCATAAATTTTACTTTTTAGAAAGTTTATTTGCTCGTTGAAGGTGAAGACGATGTCGTTCATGGACTGACCATCCACCATGTGATCACATGTGAATTCCGTGATCATGGAGTGATTGGCACTAAGTCCACGCTCGACCATCCCGTGGCACTTGAAGATGTCTTTTCCACTGCTTCAAGCCTGGTATCCACGCATACCGTCTTCTTAGGCCCTTGAACATCTCGGATGTGGAGCTCCCCCTCACGCATCTTAATGGCTTGAGGGTGCTTCATCACCTGTGACAAGTACGGATTGAGAACCATCTCGAAGTACTTGTCCTTGGGGGAACTTGGTGGAGCCATGGAGACCTAGATCTGACAAGAAAACAACACGAAACAAGAACATAGAATATTTCCGTGATGCGGTGGTCAAAACACTCAGGGATATATATATAGAGGATTTTTATTCTTGGAAAGAAAGCATATGGAAGGAAAACGGAGTCGAGAAAGTTCCCGAGGTGGGCACAACCCACCAGGGCGTGCCAGGGGGGCAGGCGCGCCCTCGTGTATCATGCTCACCTTGGTTGCTTTCCTGTTTATTTCTTATTTTCCTAATTTTTCTAATATTCCAAAACTGATAGAATATTTTTGTGGATTTTTTGGAGTCCGTTTACTTACCATGTCACATACCTCTCTTTTTTCACGATTCTGGAGTGTTTTGGAAGGTTTCTCTTATGTGTTCCTCTGGTGTCATGGTTTGGATAACATTGATTTCAACATTAATAGGCATACCTGATATATAGTGTTTAATTCTTTGACCATTGACCACCTTCGGGTTAGTGCCTTCGGCATTATTAATCTTGATAGCTCCAGAGCGACAAACCTCTTTGACAACATATGGTCCTTCCCATTCGGAGAGAAGTTTTCCTACAAAAAATCTGAAACGAGAGTTGTACAAAAGAACATATTCTCCAACTTTGAATTCTCCCTTTTGGACTTTTTTGTCATGCCAACTTTTAACTTTTTCTTTGAATAGTTTGGCATTTTCATAAGCTTGGGTTCTCCATTCATCTAGCGAGCTAATATCAAATAACCTCTTTTCACCGGCAAGTTGGATGTCATAGTTGAGTTCTTTAATTGCCCAAAATTCTTTGTGATCTAACTCTAGAGGCACATGACAAGCTTTGCCATATACCATTTTGTATGGAGACATACCCATAGGATTTTTATAAGTTGTTCTATAGGCCCAAAGTGCATCATCTAGTTTCTTAGACCAATTCTTTTGGGACCTATTGACAATTTTTTGTAATATCAATTTTATTTCTCTTTTTGTAAGTTCAACTTGACCACTAGATTGAGGATGATAGGGTGATGCAATTCTATGGTTAACATCATATTTAGCAAGCATTTTATGGAAAGCACCATTAATAAAGTGTGAACCACCGTCATTCATTAAGTATCTAGGGACTCCAAACCTCGGGAAAATAACTTCTTTAAGCATTTTAATGGAGCTGTTGTGATCAACACTACTAGTTTGAATAGCTTCTACCCACTCAGTGACATAATCAACAACAACCAAAATATGAGTATACCCATTAGAGGAAGGAAGAGGTCTCATATAATCAAATCCCCAAGAATAAAATGGTTCAACAACAAGTGAATAATTCATAGGCATTTCCCGACGCTTACCAATGTTACCAATTCTTTTACCTTCATCACAAGACAAGACAAACTTACGGGCATCCTTTAAGAGAGTCGCCCAATAAAAACCAGATTGCAATACCTTATGAGAAGTTCTATCTCCCACATGATGTCCTCCACAAGATGAAGAGAGTCGGAATGACATTTCTGTAGGATTTGTTCATGTTCATGCTCAGGTATACAACGACTAATAATACCATCTACTCCTTTTTTATAAAGATGTGGGTCATCCCAAAAGTAATGTCTTAAATCATAGAAGATTTTTTTCTTTTGTTTGTATGTGAAACTAGGTGGTATATATTTAGCAAGAATGTAGTTAGCATAATCAGCATACCAAGGAGTGTTTTGAGAAACATTTATTGCAGCTAACTATTCATTAGGAAAAGTATCATCAATAGGTAGTGGGTCATCAAGAATATTTTCTAACCTAGACAAGTTATCAGCTACGGGGTTCTCAGCTCCTTTCCTTCAATGATATGTAAATCAAATTCTTGAAGCAAGAGAACCCACCTAATGAGTCTAGGTTTAGCATCTTTCTTTTACATAAGATATTTTATAGCAGCATGATCGGTGTGAACAATAACTTTGGATTCAACAATGTAAGATCTAAATTTATCACAAGCAAATACAACTGTTATTTTTTTAGTTGTAGCATAATTTCTTTGAGCACTGTCTAGAGTTTGGCTAGCATAATGAATAACATTTAATTTCTTATCAACTCTTTGTCCTAGAACAACACCAACATCATAATCACTAGCATCGCACATAACTTCAAAAGGCAAGTTCCAATAAGGTGGTTGAACAATAGGTGTAGTGGTTAAGGCTTTCTTGAGTGTTTCAAAGGCTTCTACACAACCATCATAAAAAACAAATGGAATATCCTTTTGTAAAAGATTAGTAAGAGGCCTAGAAATTTTGGAGAAGTCTCTAATAAACCTTATGTTGAAACCAACATGACCAAGGAAACCCTGTATACCTTTAATATCTTTAGGACATGACATTTTCTCAATTGCATCAACTTTAGCTTGATCCACCTCAATACCTAGTTCACAGATTTTATGCCCCAAGACAATGCCTTCATTAACCATAAAGTGGCACTTCTCCCAATTCAAGACGAGATTAGTTTGTTCACATCTCTGCAAAACTCGATCAAGGTTGCTTAAGCAATCATCAAAAGAAGTTCCATAAACGAAAAAATCATCCATGAAAACCTCCACAATCTTTTCACAAAAATCAGAGAATATAGCAGTCATACATCTTTGAAAGGTAGCAGGTGCATTGCATAAACCAAAAGGAATACGTCTATAAGCATAGGTTCCAAAAGGATAGGTAAAGGTTGTTTTCTCTTGATCAAATTGTGATACAGGTATTTGAGATAAACCATAATATCCATCCAAGAAACAAAAGCGTGTGCTCTTAGATAATCTTTCTAGCATTTGATCAATGAAAGGCAGAGGGTAATGATCTTTTCTAGTAGCTTTAATCAGTTTTCTAAAATCAATTATCATTCTATGGCCAGTAACAATTCTCTACGGGATAAGTTCATTTTTATCATTTGGAACAACAGTAATATCTCCCTTCTTAGGTATACAATGAATGGGGATTACCCATCTACTATCATCTATAGGATAGATTATACATGCTTCGAGAAGCTTTAGTATCTTAGTTCTTACCACTTCTTTCATATTAGGATTCAATTGTCGTTGGTGATCAACAACGGGTTTAGCATCAGGTTCCATATTGATCTTGTGCTGACATAGAGTAGGACTAATGCCCTTAAGATCATCAAGGGTATATCCAATAGCAGTCCGGTGCTTCCTTAAAAAAATTAATAATCTTTCTTCTTCATGTTCTGAAAGGTTAGCACTAATAATAACAGGATATATCTTTCTCTCATCAAGATAAGCATAGTTCAAAGTGTCAGGCAATTGTTTTAATTCAAACATAGGATCACCTTTAGGTGGAGGAGGACCTCTGATGTGGAGCATCCTACGGACATCACCATGAGAAGAGTACGTTCGGCAAGTGACACGTGCTGCAACTACTCCACATATATAAAGGTGAATCTTCTCCTTTACACGTGCTCACTTGACCCCTTTGAGGATGGTATACTACTTGACACTCCTCTCGTGTGCATGCATAGGTATTGTCGGAGTTTCATCAATGATGAGGAGGAGTGTCGACACCTATGTATGACTACACCATCCGCGAGGGAGACTTAGAAGAGAAGGAACAAGAAGCGAGGACAAGACTCTGGATGTCTTGGACCTTTCGGCCCGCTCGAAACCTCCGGACCCCAGACCTTCCGGCCTGCCCAGAATTTTCGGCCACCTCGACCACAGGCGACTCCACGCATGCATACTCTCTGGAAACCTCGGAACCTGCCCGGACCTTCCCCGGAACTTCCAGGCCCGGAACTTCCGGCCTAGCCCGAAACTTCCGGCCTAGCCCGAAACTTCCGGCCTGCGTGCCTGCACCCATTCGGGCCCGAGGCCCATGTACACCTTCCTCACCGCCACTTCTCCCTAGACTATATATACTCATCTCCCACCTCCATTCTAGGGGTAGCTATTGTTTTGCACTTGTGAGCATAGCTCCATTACTCCCAAAGAGGACCTTTGGGAGTAGATCCAAGTGATGCCAAGGCCCCTTAAGAGGGAAGATCCCTAGTGGATTCAAGGCCCCATCTTCCCATGGGATTTGGGATGAACTCTACCATGTATCCTTCATTCCCTTTGTTGTTCATGTACCTTTGTGGATCTTGCGTGCGGTGAGTCTAGTGGATGTGTGATTGGAATTGTTCTTGAGTGTTTCCTCTTGTGATTTCTCCCCGTTCTTCCCCGTGTTCTTCGTGTTCTTGAGGTTTCCCCCTCCAATTCGTGAAAGATCGACACACACGGGTCTTGCCCCATATCATATGGTGTAATGAGCCATGTTTCTCATGAATTTGGAGTCCCCCCTCTTCATTTTCTAGCTTGATTTTATTTGATTTCGACCCAATTCGAAAATCCCCAGCAAAAATAGCCCCAAAATTTTTCTTGTGATTTTTTGTTCTTGTGAGTTTTTGTTGATTTTGATCCGTGGATTTGGTGTTTGGCAAGTAGATCTACCTACCTTGGTGCCCCCTAGACCTAATTCCACCTTTCCCCCCTTAAATTTTGCCTTGGAAATCGAGTTTTTCTGCCCCCATTTTCAGATCTGGAAATTAGGGTTCGTCCCGGAGTTGTTTTCGCGATCCTCGGAACTTCGGGCATCACCCGGAACTTCCGTCCTACCCTCGGAACTTCCGGGCTAAACAGAAAGTTTCCCCCAAAAAACCTCGGGTCAATCCCATACTTTCCCGTGACCCCCAAAACTTCCAGTACCCCCCAGAACTTCCGTCCCTAGGCCCGGAACTTCCGGCCTAACCAGAAACTTTCCCCAAAATTTCAGCATCAGCCATTTCACCGTTTCGGCCATAACTTTCGCTCCCGAACTCCGATTTGAGTGTTCTTTGGCTTGTTTTGAAGCTATCAACATGCCCAAGCTCCTCATCTTGGTTTTACCATCATTGGACCACTTCAAAATTTTCACATTTTGGCATCTTTGCATAGGCCTTCCACCATAACTTCTTCACCACCTCCCAAAACTTCCGCAACCTAACCCATTTTGGTTCCCTTTGCATTTGTGGTTGTTTGAGTTATGGTTTGAGTCTCCTAAGGTGTTTTGCTAGTTAGGGACAGTTAGTTCTTCATGAACCACGGGTGACTTGTATCGGTCCATCATCTACATCGACCACCGACGTTTGACATCGACAATGACCATCCATCCTTTGATACCACCTTCAACCATAAGCAAGGCCGGTTTACCTCGACTTCATGAAAGGTAAGTGTGAAGAAGGTATACATTCCATCATATAATTTTCCTTCCTTTCCATTACATCTTGTTAGTCCCACCATCTTCGCAATTACCTTCCTACCTATTGAGACTAGCTATTTGAGTATTGTCGGGCTTCGCGAAAACTTGTGCACCTTAGTGATATGATATAATATCATTGCATCATTGGAAATATCATATAGTGCAATTACTTGTTCCCGTGCATATCTTGCGATATTTATCTCATACAGTTGGTTGAGGCTCAATAATAATAGTGGAAAGGAAGAGGGGAAAAATAAAAAATAAAGACAAAAAAACTTTTAATTAAGAAAGAAAGATCATAAGCTTATAAGAAAAAAAAGTTTCTCATGACAGGAGATACTTGTGCATGAGGATACTTGGAATAGAAAATGTATGCTTGCATGAATAGGATTGGTGCCAAGTAGTGAATTGTGCCCAAATGTGCAATCAAGCTAGCGTTTCTCCGTGTTTTTGTGCAACACGAGCTTAGTCTTCGTTAGGCAATTTTGTATTGCTCATCCCTATAGTTGCACAAGCCCCATTATCTCACCACGTGTGTTTCCCTATTGCCCTCCTCTATATTTGTGATCTCTTGCTTTGCTTTTTGAGTCCTTTGGATTTATTTCAACATTTACAATATCTTGGACTTCAATTTGCATGAATTTGTGACACTTGTCCTAACCGAGACACTCGATAAGATTTATGTTGTAGGTGTGAGTGAACGAGTCCGGTACCAATTCCACTATTATCTCAATTCACATTGAGTGAAACGGGATACATCCTAAACTTTGGGAACGGTATCTTGGTCTTGTTTATCTAATTTCCCACTCACCTTTGCTCGAGTGTTGTGATGGTTAGGCAAAGCGTGACATCTTCAGTCTTCGACGACTACATCGACATGAGCAACCACGTCAACCAAAAACTCAAGCGAATCGCCATCCACATATGAAACTCCGAAGCTTGAAAAAGAGACATGGTGGTCGCACAGATGGAGCAACTTTAACACATGGTGTCCAATTACATGTCTTCGTCCTCCCTTTGGACAAGACGATGGCCATGGTGGAATATCATGCACCCCCACATGGTTCCATCACGATGAAGAGGACCACGAGTTGGTTTCTCCCACCTGACCTACACCACATGAGTAGAATGGGATAGGTAAAATAGGTGAATGTGATGCTCTTGTCCCAATAGTGGACTATCTTTACATTGATTGCTTGCATGATGTTGATCACCTTATGGATACTTCACATGCTATGTCTTCTTCATGCTTAGATGTCCCACCAATTTATGATGCATATGATGATGATCATGTTGAATTACCTAGTTGTGATGCTATACTTCATAGGATGAATGTGAATATTCTATTGGTCACATCATGTTTGACAATCCGCTTCACTTGTCATATGCTATGCGTGAAATTTCCCATATTGCATCTTTGCAATCTCACCATAGTGACTATCCATACACCATAAAAGTAAATCCCATTTGCTCATATGGCATAGATGAAAAACCCATGGTTATTGGCATTTGTTTTTCTTGTGATGATATTGCCATGCTTCCTTGATACGTCTCCAACGTATCTATAATTTTTGATTGTGTCATTCTATTATATTATCTGTTTTCGATGTTTTATATGCACTAATATGATATTTTATATGATTTTTGGGACTAACTTATTAATCTAGAGCCTAGTGCCAGTTTCTATTTTTTCCCTTGTTTTTGAGTATTACAGAAATGGAATATTAAACGGAGTTCAACGAAATAAAATCTTCAGAATGATTTTCTCTGGAACGAAAGAGATCTACTAGGCTTGGAGTGCAAGGTAGGGACTCTACCAGGAGGTTACAAACCTGGGGCGCGGCCACCCTCCAGGCCACGCCTGGTAGGCTTGCCACCTCATGGCAGGTCTCCTAGCCCTAATCTTCGTCCTATAAATACTCAAATATTCCCCAAATACCAAAGAGAGCCAAGCGAATACTTTTCTGCTGCCAGAAGCCTCCGTTCCCGAGAGATCCAATCTTGGAGCCTTTTCCGGTAATCTGCCGGAGGGTGATTCGATCGCGGAGGGCATCTACATCAACTCCATTGCCCCACCAGTGATGCATGACTAGTCCACCACAGGCCTACGGGTCCATATCTAGTATCTAGATGGCTTCTTCTCTCTCTTTGTGCTTGAATACCATGTTCTTCATGACCTTCATGGAGATCTATCTGATGTAATACTCTTTTGGGGTGTGTTTGTCGAGATCCGATGAATTGTGGGTTTATGTTCAGATTATCCATGAATATTATTTGAGTCTTTTCTGAATTCTTATATTGATGATTTCATATCTTTGCAAGTCTCTTCAAGTTATTGGTTTGGTTTGGCCAACTAGATTGGTTATTCTAGCAATGGGAGAAGTGCTTAGTTTTGGGTTCAATCTTGCGGTGTCCTCACCTAGTGACAACGTAGGGGTAGCGAGGCACGTATTGTGTTGTTGCTATCAAGGGTAACAAGATGGGGTTCTCATCATATTGCTTGAGTTTATCCCTCTACATCATGTCATCTTACCTAATGCATTACTCTGTTCTTCATGAACTTAATACTCTAGATGCAGGCAGGAGTCGGTCCATGTGTGGAGTAATAGTAGTAGATGTAGAATCGTTTCGGTCTACTTGACACAGACTTGATGCATATATGCATAATCATTGCCTTGGATATCTTGATAATTATTCGCTTGTCTATCAATTGCTCGACGGTAATTTGTTCACCCACCGTGATAATTTCCTTCAAGAGAGAACCCTCTAGTGAAACCTATGGCCCACAGGTCTACTTTCCATAGTATATTTTCAGATATATAAACCAAAAATACCAAAAATACCTTGCTGAAATTTATTTAATTTTTACTTTCCGCAATCCATTACATCTATCTCTATCAGGTCTAATCTTGCAAATAATCGTGAAGGGATTGACAACCCCTTTATAGCGTTGGGTGCAAGAGTTTGATTGTTTGTGTAGGTGCATACATTGGTGACTTGCTTGATCCTCCTACGGGATTGATACCTTGGTTCTCAACAACTGAGGGAAATACTTATCTACTTTGCTGCATCACCCTTTCCTCTTCAAGGGAAAACCAACGCACGCTCAACACGTAGCAAGAAGGATTTCTGGTGCCGTTGCCGGGGAGGATACACATCAAGCCTACCAAGTACCCATAACAAACTGATCTCTTGCATTTACTTTATTTGACATTTGCCTCTCGTTTTCCTCTCCCCCACTTCTAAAACGATTTTCAGAAAATACCAAAAAGATTTGCCTTTTTATTCGCCCTTCTTCCGTTTGCCTTTTCGTTTGCCCTTTGTTTGCTTGTGTGCTAGATCGATTCCTTGTCATCATGTCGGAATCCAAGGAGACTTTTATTGATAAGGATAGTAATAATCTTGAGGGGAACCATGATGACTTTGCTAATAACAACCATCATGAAGAACCTACTATCACACATACAAAAAAATTCCGCATAGGTAGTGGTAATATCATTGGAAAAGGTGTTATTCAAGATTTCTTTACTTGTGCGGGAACACTTCCTACCTTGGGAGGGTCCATTCTCAATAAGATCAATAGTCTTGCGGATGCAATAACTCTGTTAATACTTGAACTTGAGAGGCAATCCGTTCATATGCACCCTTGCATACAAAGGATTTTTCTAGAGTTCTCTAATATTCAGCATTCTTCCGTTAAGCGTACCGCCACGATATTCCTAGCCCACGAGTTTAGATTTATCATGAAAGAGGCTAGTGATTTTTTCTAATTATAAAATTAATGGTGGATCTCCCCCCCATAGAGGAGATCCTTTTTAGTCAAGAAGAGATAATGAGATTGCAATCTCCGGATTATGTTGCTTATAATGAAAATTTGAGAAAAAAGGTCCCTACCGAGGTTTTGGTTGATAAGATTTCAGAACTCAATGATAATTTTGCTATACAAAACAATGTATTAGAGTTCATACTAAGAAATAGACTCATGACCTTCACCCAAAGGAAGGGATATAATGATGAATTCATTATACACTATAGGGGGCTTAAGGAGGAACCTATCGCTCTCGCGCTTGATCTTAAGGATCCTTATCCTATTAAATTCAGCCCTTTTGATTATTTTTGCTTGCCACAAAGGAAACTTGCCGCTGAAAGAAGGGAGTATGAGATGATCACGGATTATCTCCCTTACTATTATGACAATACCTAGATCTATTGTGTTTTGCCTAGCTAGGGGCGTTAAACAATAGCGCTTGTTGGGAGGCAACCCAATTTTATTTTTATGTTCTGTTTTTGCTTATGTTTTCGAGTGTTTCCCACATTATTAATTCTGTAGTAATTGTCTTTTGGTGTCTTAATTTAGTGTTTGAGCCAAGTAAGACCTTTGGGATGGTCTATGGTGGTTGTTGATTTGATCTTGCTGAAAAACAGAAACTTTTGCGCTCAGTCCAAGAATTGCATAAATTTTTCAGAGTGTTGAATGAGTCTGAAATTCTTAAACAAGATTGATATACAAATTTCCCAGGTTTTCCTAATTTTCAGTTTTTTTGAGTTACAGAAGTATACGAAGTTTTCACATGGCTACAGACTGTTCTGTTTTTGAGAGATTATGTTTTCTTTGTGTTGTGTACCTATTTTGATGTATCTATGGGTTGTATCGGGGGGTATGAACCATGGAAAAGTTAGAATACAGTAGGTATTACACCAATATAAATAAATAATGAGTTCACAACAGTACCTAAAGTGGTGATTTATTTTCTTATACTAACGTATCTCATGAGTTTTCTGTTAAGTTTTGTGTTGTGAAGTTTCAAGTTTTGGGTAAAGATTTGATGGGCTATGGAATAAGGAGTGGCAAGAGCCTAAGCTTGGGGATGGCCAAGGAACCCCAAGTCCTATTCAAGGATGCCAAAGATCCTAAGCTTGGGGATGCCCCGGAAGGCATCCCCTCTTTCGTCTTCAATCCATCGGTAAATTTACTTGAGGCTATATTTTTATTCACCACATGATATGTATTTTGCTTGGAGCGTCTTGTATGATATGAGTCTTTGCTTTCTAGTTTGCCACAATCATACTTTATGCACACATCTTTTGAGAGAGAGACACATTAATCGTGAATTTATTAGAATACTCTATGTGCTTCACTTATATCTTTTGAGATAGGCAATTTTGCTCTAGTGCTTCACTTATACCTTTTTAGAGCACGGTGGTGTTTGGTTTTATAGAAATAAGTGAACTCTTGTACCTCACTTATATTATTTTGAGAGTCATTAAACAACATGGTAATTGGTTTAGGTTATGAGTTTAGTCCTAATATGATAGGCATCCAAGAGGGATATAATAAAAACTTCCATAGTAAGTGCATTGAGTATTATGAGAAGTTTGATTCCTTGCATAAAGTTTTGAGATATAAAGATGGTAATATTAAGAGTCATGTTAGGAAGTAATTGAGAATTAGTAAAACATACTTGTGTAAAGGTTTGTGATTCTGTAGCATGCATGTATGGTGAACCGTTATGTAAGGAAGTCGAAGCATGATTTGTTTATAGATTGTCGACCTTTGTGTGAGGGTCGGGAGCGCGCGATGGTTTACTCCTACCAACCTCTCCCCTAGGGGCATGAATCTAATGCTTTGGTTCGATGACTAATAGACTTTTGCAATAAGTATGTGAGTTCTTTATGACTAATGTGAGTCCATGGACTATACGCACTCTCACCCTTCCACCTTTGCTAGCCTCTCTAGTACCATGCAACATTCGCCTTTGCGATAAACCCACTTTCCTCAAAACAGCCACCATATATCTTTCCTCAAAACAGCCACCATACCTACCTATTATGCCATTTCCATAGCCATTCCGATATATATTGCCATGCAACTTGCACCGTTCCTTTCATTATGACATGCACCTTCATTTCCATTTGTAATTCTTGAGTTGTAAGTAAATAAAAGTGTGATGACCATCATTATTAGAGCATTGTCCCATGTGAGGAAAGGATGATGGAAGCAATGATTCCCTCACAAGTGGGGATGAGTCTCCAGACTTTATGAAAAATAAAAGAGGCCGGCGAAGCCCAAATAAAAAAAGAGGCCTTAAATGCGCACCAAAATAGAAAAATGAGAGAAAAGAGAGAAGGGACAATGTTACTATCTTTTTTTCCACATTTGTGCAACAAAGTGGCACCATGATCTTCACGATACAGAGTCTCCTATTTTGTCACTTTCATATACTAGTGGGAATTTTTCAATATAGAACTTCGCTTGTATATTCCAATGATGGGCTTCCTCAAATTGCCTTAGGTCTTCATGAGCAAGCAATTTGGATGCACACCCACTTAGTTTCCTTTTGAGCTTTCATACACTTATAGCTCTAGTGCATCCATTGCATGGTAATCCCTGCTCACTCACATTGATATCTATTAATGGGCATTGTCGGATTTCGGGCTCTGCAAAACCCTTAAGATTCGAACACAGGGGCGTGTGCGAAGATCCCCTGCAGTTTTGCTCAACCTAGCTCACTACTCGATGAATGCAACAGCAAACTCGCATGATGACGAGTAAGAAGATGAACACGACGGTTTACCCAGGTTCGGGCCACTACGAACTGTAATACCCTACTCCTGCTTTGGTGGATTGCCTCTCGAGGAGGTGGTGTGGATGAACTTGTACAATGTTCTAGGGCCTCATGAGGGCTCCCTTTGAGGTGTTAGGGGCTCTCCGTGTCCTGGTGGTGGATGGATGATGGAATGGATCGGATCCCTCTCTGCGGTGCAGCCTACCCTCTATATATAGTGCAGGCTCGGGTCCTCTTCCCTTATCACAATGGTGGGAAGGGATCCCACAATGGACAATTTTGGGCAAGAGTACGTGCTCGCCCTGCCCAAAGGCGGTCTTCGCCTGCAAAGTAGTTGTCGGTGGCGCAAGGGTGGGCCCAGCGATGACATCCGCCCTGCGGGGCGGGTGGTGGTGGTCTTGTAGCACCGGAATGGAAACCTTTGGGGGATGCTTTGGGAACCCGCGTACGTCCTTGCTCCCTTTGCACCAAAGGGGAAACTGCGCCGCCTGGCGCGCTGGCACCTGCTTGTCCTTCATTGTGTCCACCCCTTGTGAGGCTAGGCCTTGCATAGAGATCTCCGCCGCTCCGGAGGGGGCCTTATGAGGCCCACCCCTTGCCGGTCCTGACGTTGTTCCTCCTCGCAAGCCAAGGGCCCTCACGAGGGCCTTGTCTTGAGTGAGGCCACGCCTGGCCGTGTTTGGTCAATGAAGTGGGCCATGCCCTTGGCCGCAACCAGGCAGGCCTGAGTACCCCCATTCCCAGAACATAGACAGTAGCCCCCGGGCCCAAGGCACGCTCGAGCTGGCTTGCAGGCGAAGCTTGGAGGACGGCCCGAAGCATCATGGGCCCCAAACGCCTGCAGGCCAGGCCTTGCACGCACCGAATGCCTCGGCAGTGGCGCCTCCGCTCCCCGAGGGCGTCCGAAACCGCCCCTAGTCAAACTGATGCGACATCCGGGTGTAGTGTGGGCTATCATTGCTTCCCATTGAATGTTGCTGCTGCTTTGGGCCACGCGGATGTGACCCTTTAGGCAACAAGAGAGGCGACATAGATGGTGCCATATTGACCGAACCGCCTCGTGTCATTCAAGAGGCGCCTGACGCATGCTCTCCCACGATGCCTCATGGTTGTGGTTGCGCCTATAAATCTACCCCGCCTACGGCAGGGGAAGGGCATTGCAGTTCCACTTCTTCTCCTTGTTTCCTTTGCTCCGCCAGCAAAAACCCTCTTTCCTTCTCGTCCCCTTGTCCTTCATGGCATCCGGAGGAAGTGGTGCAGGCGCAGGGAAGCGTCCGGCTCCTTCGGCCCCTTCGTCCTCCTCTTGAGGCAGGGGTGGAGGGCCTTCAGGGTCGATGCATGCTCGCGCTGGGCCTTGGTTAACGAGTAAGTGTCATGTCGCCTCCTTCTCTGGTTCTTCTGCCCAACGTCCCGAGCATGATCCCCTCCTTCCAGGGCGCCCGTGGCCAAGAAACGCAAACTTGGCGAGCTATAGGAGGAGGTAGAGACGCTGCAGGCCCGGCTGACCACCGCCGAGGCTGCCTTCGATGCCGCCCTCTAGGGCGAGGCTGAGGTTCGGGCGGAGCTGGTGTTGGAAATATGCCCTAGAGGCAATAAATAAAGTGTTTATTATTGTATTCCTTGTTCATGATAATCGTTTATTATCCATGCTATAATTGTATTAATTGGGAACACATTACATGTGTGGGTAAATAAACAACACTCTGTCCCTAGTATGCCTCTAGTGAACTAGCTCGTTGATCAAATATGGTCAAGGTTTCCTAGCCATTGACATGTGATGTCATTTGATAACGAGATCACATCATTAGGAGAATGATGTGATGTACAAGACCCAAACTACAAACATAGCATATGATCGTGTCAGTTTATTGCTATTGTTTTCTGCTTGTCAAGTATATGTTCCTATGACCATGAGATCATGCAACTCACAGACATCGTAGGAATGCCTTGTGTGTATCAAATGTCGCAACGTAACTGGGTGACTATAAAGGTGCTCTACGGGTATCTTCGAGGGTGTCTGTTGAGTTGGCATGGATCAAGACTGGGATTTGTTACTCCGTGTGACGGAGAGGTATCTCAAGGCCCACTCGGTAATACAACATCACAATAAGCCTTGCAAGCAATGTGACTAAGTGTTAGTTATGAGGTCTTGTATTACGGAACGAGTAAAGAGACTTGCCAGTAACGAGGTTGAACTAGGTATGGAGATACCGACGATCGAATCTTGGGCAAGTAACATACCGAAGAACAAAGGGAATATCATACGGGATTAACTGAATCCTTGACATAGAGGTTTGACCGATAAAGATCTTCGTAGAATATGTAGGAACCAATGTGGACATCTAGGTCCCTCCATTGGTTATTGACCGTAGAGGTGTCTCGGTCATGTCTACATAGTTCTCGAACCAGCAGGGTCTGCACACTTAAGGTTTGGTGACGTTTCGGTAGTATAGAGTTATGTATGGTGGTGACCGAAGGTTGTTCGGAGTCCTGGATGAGATCCTGGACAGCACGAGGAACTCTGGAATGGTCTGGAGCTAAAGATTCATATATAGGAAGTCCTGTTTTGGTCACCGAAAAAGTTTCAGGCTCATCGGTAGTGTACCGGGAGTGCCGGTAGTCTACCGGGAGACCTCCGGGAGGGGTATTTCGACCCAAGAGGCTTCATGGGCTGTGGGAGAGTGAATATCAGCCCTTAGTGGGCTGTTGGAAACTCCCACACATGGCCCATGAGGCTGGAGAAAAAAAACAAAAGGAAAAGGTGGAAAAAGGAAAAAAAAGGACGAATCCTAGTCCTACTAGGATTGGAGGAGTCCTCCAATCCTTGTTGGTTCGGCCGAAGCCCTTGGCTTGGGAAGCCAAGGCTGCCTCCTCTCCTCCTCTCCTCTTATATATACTGGAGGTTTTAGGGTTTTTTCACTAGAATTTCAGCCACGTGCTGCCCGCTCCTCCATTGCATAGATCGGATTTCTGCAGTGCTTAGGCGACCATGTCGGAATTGCTCCACCACCATCGTCGGAGCGTCGTCATGCTGCCGGAGAACTCTTCTTCCTCTCCACTCCTTTTTGCTGGATCAAGATGGTGGATATCGTCATCAAGCTGTACGTGTGCTGAACGAGGAGGTGTCGTCCGTTCGGCGCTAGATCGGAAGGATCGTGATCAAGTTCGTGGGACGGATCGTGATCGGATCACGGGACGGATCATGGTTGGATCGCGGGACGCATGGCGATTTGGATCGCAAAGACGTTCGACTACACCAACCGCGTTTCTTAACGCTTCCCGCTTAGCGATCTACAAGGGTATGTAGATCCACTCTCCCTCTCATAGATGCTCATCACCATGGATAGATCTGCGTGTGTGTAGGAATTTTTTTTGTTTCCTATGCAACGTTCCCTAACAGTGGTATCAGAGCTAGGTCTATGTGTTGATGAGATATCGAGTAGAACACAAAAGGTTTGTGGGCGTTGATGCTTAGATTGCTTCCTCCCTTTGTCGTATTTTGGTTCAGCGGTATTGTGAGATGAAGCGGCCCGGACAAACATTACTCGTACGCTTACGACAGACCGGTTCACTCGACGCAACTTGTTGCCTAGATGGCTTGCGGGTGGCAGTTTCTCTCACTTTAGTTGGATCGGATTCGACAAAGGCGGTCCTTGAGAAGGTTGAAAAGCAAATTATGTATCACCGTTGTGGTTTATGCGTAGGTGAGAATCGTTCTTGCTAGAAACCCGTAGCAGCACGTAAAACATGCAACGACAATTAGAGGACGTCTAACTTGTTTTTGCAGGGTATGTTGTGATGTGATATGGCCAATTACATGATGTGATATATGTGATGTATGAGATGATCATGTGATGTACAGAATTTCACGACTTGCATGTCGATGAGTACGACAACCGACAGGAGCCATAGGGTTGTCTTTAGTTATTGTATGACCTACGTGTCAATCATTAAGCACTATGTAATACTTTACTTTATCGCTAAACGGTAGCAATAGTAGTAGAAGCTTGTTGGGCGCGACAACCCCGATGGCGACACGTTGATGGAGATCAAGATGATGGAGATCATGGTGTCGTGTCGGTGGCGATGGAGATCATGCCGGTGCTTTCAAGATGGAGATCTAAAGCACAAATTCATGGCCATATCATGTCACTTATGAATTGCATGTGATGTTATTCCTTTTATGCACCTTGTTTTGCTTAGTACGACGGTAGCATTATAAGGTGATCCCTCACTTAAATTTCAAGATGAATTGTGTTCTCCCCGAGTGTGCACCGTTGCGAAAGTTCGTCGTGACGAGACACCACGTGATGATCGGGTGTGATAGATTCTACGTTCACATACAACGGGTGCAAGCCAGTGTTGCACACGCAGAACACTCGGGTTAAACTTGACGAGCCTAGCATGTACAGACATGGCCTTGGAACACAAGAGACCGAAAGGTCGAGCATGAGTCATATAGTAGATATGATCAACATAATGATGTTCACCATTGAAGCCACCTCAACTCACGTGATGATCGGACTTGAGTTGGTGGATTTGGATCAAGTGACACTCAGATGACCTGAGGGTTGTCAATTTGAGTGGGAGCTTTAGTAATTTGATTAACTAAACTCATTATCTTGAACAATAGTCTAAGTAAACTTTGCATATTTATGTTGTAGATCAATGGCTCGCGCAGTAGCACCCCTGAATTTTAATGCATTCCTAGAGAAAGCTAAGTTGAAAGATGATGGAAGTAACTTTGTTGACTGGGCCCGTAATTTGAGGATTATCCTCACGGCTTCCTAGAAATCATATGTCCTTGATGCACTGCTTGGTGACCAACCAGAAGACATGACCTCCGAAGACGTTAAGAAAGTTTGGGAGGCACGTACTGGAGATTACTCAATAGTTCAGTGTGCAATATTGTATGGCTTAGAACCGGGACTTCGAAGATGTTTTGAACGTCATGTAGCATATGAGATGTTCCAGGAGTTGAAGTTTATCTTTCAGAAGAACGCCCAAATCGAGAGGTATGAAACCTCTGATAAGTTCTATGCTTGCAAGATGGAGGAGAATGGGTCTATCAGTGAACATATACTCAGATTGTCTGGGTATTCAAATCGTCTAGCGGAGTTGGGAATTGCCCTTCCGCTAGAGGCGATCACTGACAGAGTTCTTCAATCACTACCACCTAGTTACAAGAGCTTTGTGATGAACTATAACATTCACGGGATGAAAAGATCAGTCGCCAAGCTGTTCGCGATGCTAAAAGTCGTTGAGTCTGAAATCCAGAAAGAACATCAAGTGTTGATGGTCAATAAAACCACTAGTTCCTAGAAAATGGCAAAGTCAAGGGCAAGGGCAAGAAGGGTAAAACCAAGAAGGATGGCGAAGCAATTGCTACTCCTGTAAAGAAGCCCAAGCATGGACCCAAGCCAGAAACTGAGTCCTTTCATTGCAAGGGAACTGTTCACTAGAAGCGGAACTGCCCCAAGTACCTGGCTGACAAGAAGGCGGCCAATGACAAACAAGGTATATATGATATACATGTTATTGATGTGTACCTTACAAGCTCTCGTAGTAGTGCCTGGGTATTTGATACCGGTTCGGTTGCTCACATTTGCAACTCAAAGCAGGAACTACGGAATAAACAAAGGCTGGCAAAGGTCGAAGTGACGATGGGCGTGGGAAATGGTTCCAAGGTTGATGTGATCGCCGTCGGCACGCTCTCTCTTTGATTACCATCGGGATTAGTGATGAACCTAAATAATTGTTATTTAGTGCCTGCGTTAAGCATGAACATTATATCTGGATCTTGTTTATTGCGAGACGGTTACTCATTTAAATCATAGAATAAAGGTTGTTCTATTTATATGAGTAATATATTTTATGGTCATGCACCCAATGTTAGGGGTTTATTCATATTGAATCTTGATAGTGATGACACACATGTTCATAACATTGATGCCAAAAGATGTAGAGTTGATAATGATAGTACCATTTTCCTGTGGCACTGCCGTTTAGGTCATATTGGTGTAAAACGCATGAGGAAGCACCATGCTAATGGACTTTTGGAGTCACTTGATTTTGTATCACTTGACACATGTGAACCATGCCTCATGGTCAAGATGACTAAAACGCCGTTCTATGGAACAATGGAACGGGCGAGTGACTTATTGGAAATCATACATACTGATGTGTGCGGTCCAATGAATGTTACAACGCGTGGTGGATATCGTTATTTTCTCACCTTCGCTGATGACTTAAGTAGATATGGGTATATTTACTTAATGAAACACAAGTCTGAAACATTTGAAAAGTTCAAGCAATTTCAGAGTGAAGTTGAGAATCATCATAACAAGAAGATTAAGTTCCTGCGATCTGATCGAGGAGGTGAATATCTGAGTTATGAGTTTGGCAGTCACTTAAGACAGTGTGGAATTGTTTCACAGTTGACACAGCCCGGAACACCACAGCGTAATGGTGTGTACGAACATCGTAATCGAACCTTATTAGATATGGTGCATTCTATGATGTCTCTTGCTGATTTGCCACTATCGTTTTGGGTTATGCATTAGAGACAACCGCATTCTCTTTAAATAGGGCACCATCAAAATCCATTGAGACGACGCCATATGAACTGTGGTTTGGCAAGAAGCCAAAGTTATCGTTTCTTAAAGTTTGGGGATGTGATGCTTATGTCAAAAAGCTTCAGCCTATAAAGCTGGAACCCAAAGCGGAGAAATGCGTCTTCATAGGATACCCGAAAGAGACAGTAGGGTATACCTTCTATCTCGGATCCGAAGCCAAAGTGTTTGTCGCTAAGAACGGAACATTTCTTGAGAAAGAGTTTCTCTCGAAAGAATTGAGTGGGAGGAAAATAGAGCTTGATGAGGTTATTGAACCTTTACTTCAACCAGAAAGTAGCGCAGCACAGAAAGATGTTTCGGTGGAACCTACGACGGTAGAAGAGGAAGTTAATGATGATGATCATGAAGCTTCGGATCAAGCTTCTATTGAACCTCGTAGGTCGACAAGGCCGCGTACTACCCCTGAGTGGTACGGCAACCCTGTCTTGGAGGTCCTGTTGTTGGACAACAATGAACCTACGAGCTATGGAGGAGCAGTGATGGGCCCGGATTCCAAGAAATGATTAGAGGCCATGAAATCCTAGATAGGATCCATGTATGAAAGCAAAGTATGGACTTTGGAAGTATTACCTGAAGGGCGAAAGGCCATTCAGAACAAATGGATCTTTAATAAGAAGACCGACACGCATGGTAATGTCACCGTCTATAAAGCTCGACTTGTAGCAAAGGGTTTTTCACAAGTTCAAGGAGTTTACTACGATGAGACTTTGTCACTAGTAGCGATGCTTAGGTGTGTCAGAATCATGTTAGCAATAGCTGCTTATTTCGACTATGAAATTTGACAGATGGATGTCAAAACAGTGTTCCTCAACGCTTTCCTTGAGGAAGAGTTGTATATGATGCAACTCGAAGGTTTTGTCAATCCAGAGAATGCTGACAAAGTTTGCAAACTCAAGTGATCCATTTATGGACTGGTGCAAGCATCTCGGAGTTGGAATAAGCGCTTTGATGTGGTGATCAAAGCGTTTGAGTTTATACAAGTTTACGGAGAAGCTTGTATTTATAAGAAAGTGAGTGGGAGCTCTATAGCGTTTCTAGTATTATATGTGGATGTCATATTGCTGATTGGAAATAATATAGAAATGCTGGAAAGCGTGAAGGAATATTTGAACAAGAGTTTTTCAATAAAGGACCTAGGAGAAGCTGCTTTCATATTAGGCATTAAGATCTATAGATATAGATCGAGACGCTTAATAGCACTTTCACAGAGCACATACCTTGATAAAGTTTTGAAGAAGTTCAAAATGGATCAGTCCAAGAAGGGGTTCTTGCCTGTGTTACAAGGTGTGAAGTTGAGTAAGACTCAATGCCCAGTAACTGCAGAAGATAGAGAAAAGATGAGTGTCATCCCGTATGCTTCAGCCATAGGCTCTATCATGTATGCAATGTTGTGCACAAGACCCGATGTCAGCCTTGCCATAAGTATGGCCGGAAGGTTTCAAAGTGATCCTGGAATGGAGCACTGGCAAGCGGTCAAGAATATCCTTAAGTACCTGAAAAGGACTAAGGAAATGTTTCTCGTTTATGGAGGTGATGAAGAGATCGTCGTAAAGGGTTACGTCAATGCAAGCTTTAACACTAATCTGGATTACTCTAAGTCGCAAACCGGATACGTATTTATTCTTAACGGGGGAGCGATAAGTTGGTGCAGTTCCAAGCAAAGCGTGGTAGCTGATTCTACGTGCGAAGCGGAATACATCGCAGCCTCGGAGGTAGCGAAGGAAGGTGTCTGGATGAAGCAGTTCATGACAAATCTTGGAGTAGTGCCCAGTGCACTGAATCGAATGAACTTGTTCTGTGACAACACTAGTGCCATTGCTCTGGCCAAGGAACCAAGGTTTCACAAGAGGACCAGACACATAAAGCAACGCTTCAACTCCATCCGCGATTACATCGTGGAGAAAGACATAAATATTTGCAAAGTGCACACGGATCTGAATGTTGCAGACCCGCTTACTAAACCTCTTCCAAGGGCTAAACATGATCAACACCAGAACTGCATGGGTGTTCGATTCATTACAATGTAAATCACATAGTGATGTGAACTAGATTATTGACTCTAGTGCAAGTGGGAGACTGTTGGAAATATTCCCTAGAGGCAATAAATAAAGTGTTTATTATTGTATTTCCTTGTTCATGATAATCGTTTATTATCCATGCTATAATTGTATTAATTGGAAACACATTACATGTGTGGGTAAATAAACAACACTCTGTCCCTAGTATGCCTCTAGTGAACTAGCTTGTTGATCAAAGATGGTTAAGGTTTCCTAGCCATTGACATGTGATGTCATTTGATAACGAGATCACATCATTAGGAGAATGATGGGATGGACAAGACCCAAACTACAAACATAGCATATGATCGTGTCAGATTATTGCTATTGTTTTCTGCTTGTCAAGTATATGTTCCTATGACCATGAGATCATGCAACTCACGGACATCATAGGAGTGCCTTGTGTGTATCAAATGTCGCAACGTAACTGGGTGACTATAAAGGTGCTCTACAGGTATCTCCGAGGGTGTCTGTTGAGTTGGCATGGATCAAGACTGGGATTTGTTACTTTGTGTGACGGAGAGGTATCTCAGGGCCCACTCGGTAATACAACATCACAATAATCCTTGCAAGCAATGTGACTAAGTGTTAGTTACGAGGTCTTGTATTACGGGACGAGTAAAGAGACTTTCCAGTAACGAGGTTGAACTAGGTATGGAGATACCGACGATCGAATCTCGGGCAAGTAACATACCGAAGAACAAAGGCAACATCAAACGGGATTAATTGAATCCTTGACATAGGGGTTCGACTGATAAAGATCTTCGTAGAATATGTAGGAACCAATGTGGACATCCAGGCCCCTCCATTGGTTATTCACCACAGAGGTGTCTCGGTCATGTCTACATAGTTCTCGAACCAGCAAGGTCTGCACACTTAAGGTTTGGTGACGTTTCGATAGTATAGAGTTATGTATGGTGGTGACTGAAGGTTGTTTGGAGTCCCGAATGAGATCCCGGACGTCACGAGGAGCTCCGGAATGGTCCGGAGGTAAATATTCATATATAGGAAGTCTTGTTTTGGTCACCGGAAAAGTTTCGGGCTCATCGGTAGTGTACCGAGAGTGCCGGTAGTGTACCGGGAGACCTCCGGGAGGGGTATTTCGACCCAAGAGGCTTCATGGGATGTGGGAGAGTGAATATCAGCCCTTAGTGGGCTGGTGTAAACTCCCACACAAGGCCCATGTGGCTGGAGAGAAAAAAACCAATAGGAAAAGGTGGAAAAACGAAAAAAAGGACGAATCCTAGTCCTACTATGATTGGAGGAGAGTCCTCCAATCCTAGTTGGTTCGGCCGAAGACCTTGGCTTGGGAAACCAAGGCTGCCTCCTCTACTCCTCTCCTCTTATATATACTGGAGGTTTTAGGGTTTTTGCACTAGAATTTCAGCCACGTGCTGCCCGTTCCTCCAGTGCATAGTTTCTCCTCTAGATCGAATTTCTGCAGTGCTTAGGTGAAGCCCTGCCGGAATTGCTCCACCACCATCGCCGGAGCACCGTCACGCTGCCAGAGAACTCTTCTTCCTCTCCACTCCTTCTTGCTGGATCAAGACGATGGAGATCGTCATCAAGCTGTATGTGTGCTGAACGCGGAGGTGTCGTCTGTTCGGCGCTAGATCGGAAGGATCGTGATCAAGTTCGTGGGACGGATCGTGATCGGATCGCGGGACGGATCGTGATTGGATCGCGGGACGGATCGTGATTGGATCGCGGGACGCACGGCGATTTGGATTGCGAAGACGTTCGACTACACCAACCGTGTTTCTTAACGCTTCCCGCTTAGCGATCTACAAGGGTATGTAGATCCACTCTCCCTCTCGTAGAAACTCATCACCATGGATAGATCTTCGTGTGCGTAGGAAATTTTTTGTTTCCCATGCAATGTTCCCCAACAACTGGTGTCTCTCCAGGCCTAGGTCCAGGAGGTGGCCGACACTGTGTAGGCCGCCAAGGACGACGCGGCGCACGCTAGGCTGCTAGAGTTCTAGCGCGCCAAACAATTCCAGGGCATCGCCGGCCGCGTGGCCAACGCGGTGAACTGGTTTGTCGGGGATGCTCTCACGCTACTGAACGTACGTGGCGACGGGGGCTACCTCGAGTTCTTCCAGAAGGTGGTGGAGGCGCTGGAGACCGGCGTCTCCTGCGTGGACACGGACAACACGTATGATGCGCTCGACCTTTTGGACCTCGCCGTAATGCTCGTCTTCTCCAACCTCCGCCGTCTCGCCCCGTAGCTCGACCTCCGGCGCGTCAAAGAGAGGGTGCCCGACGGGCTCCAGTGCCCCCTCAGGGACGAGGTGCGCCCGTACATGGAGCCCATGGTGGAGCGGTTCGTCCAAGTTCCCACCGCCAGCGAGGGGGACGACTCCGACGTCGGGCCGGCCGGCGGTGCGGGTGGTAACTCCTCCTCCTCCTCCTCCTAGGAACCCTCTGTCCCCCCTTACCAGTACCTATAATGCTCGAACAAGAACCCTGCCCCGTTGGGCGTTAATCTTTTGCATGTTACCTTTGCCATCTTGTTTTTCTTCCTCGATTCGCTGTTCGTGGTGTTGGTTGGTGCCGCCATGGTTGTGGCCCTGTGTCAGCAACCGATAAGGCCCTCATGAGGCTCTCCCCCTTGAGGAGCGACTTGCAATCATTGCTCCTCTCGGGCCCTGGGCCTTGCGGCTCGTCGCGATCGAGCCCCTCCCCGTGTGTCGCCTTCCTTGTTGCTTCATTCCTTAGGGGCCTCGGCAGCCGCGCATGGTGATCGTAGTTCCTGCATCCTTATGTTAGTGTGCGCAATCCTTATTTCGTCCTCGGGGTCGTTATTAGGCTGAGAGGATCTTGATGGGTTCGATAGTGTACTTAGCTTTGTATGACATTGATGATCCTGCATGTCGCGAGGCGTGACGGTTTGTTCCGTCAAGCTGCGACTCCATCTGGGATACTTTCTTCATGTGTGCTGAATGGTCTGGGGGCCCTTTCGACACTGCGTGTTTGTAGGTCCCAGTCGCGCTCATTTCCCAACGGCCACGGCATACGCCAAAAGGGACGCAGCCGCGGGGTCAAGCCCCGACACCCTTGATGCCAACCAGATAACCAAGGACGACATCAAGGAGGCGAGTGGCTAAATGACCGGTAAGGTTCCTATGGCATGCTGCCCAGGAGCCCCCTTTTTCGACGCTCAAACGGCTCTACATCGACAGGTCCCAGTCCCGCGCATTTCCCCACCACCGCAAGGTATGACCGGAAACCAAGGACGCACTTCGTGAGGCGAGGCCCCGACCCTCCCGATGCCGACCGGAAACCAAGGACGACATCAGGGGGGTCGAGTGGCCATTTGACCGGTAAGGCTCCTGAGGCGTGCTGCTCAGGAACCCCCTTTGACACTCGAGCGTTCCCCCATTCCGTTCCTTCGGGTGCCGCCTCAGAAGGCCCTGGGGCCTCCCGAGGCTCCATGCTATGATGTCGTGCTGCGGTCGGAGCCCTCGAGCAGGGGTCGACAGCTAAAAATGGCGTGCTCCTGAGGCGGCAAGTCCTCGCGCATCTAGCTCTGAGGTGCCTTGAGGCGGCGCAGAGAATTTGGCTCTTGGCGAAGCACAATTCAGAAAGAGAGAACTCAAGTCCGGAAAATGAGGAAACGCAGAGAGAAAAGTTCTTGCCCCTTTTTTTTAAATAAAATATAAAGTCTCGAAGTTCCAGACTCCGTTCCAAAAAATAGCAGCTTGAACACAAAAAGAAGCAAGCAAATGCCGCATCCGGGTCCTAGGCTAGCCTTCGTCTTCCCCCAGCGCTGAGCGTAGGGCATCCATGTTGCATGGGCATAGCCATTGATGGGCAGTGTTTCCTTCTCCGCTAGCTCCGGGCTGTGGCTGCCACATTGCATGGGAGGAACCCCTACACGTCCTTGGGGGGCTCCGAGCGTATACAACCCGCTCATTATTACGTGAGAGTGTCACAGCTTTAGATAGCTAGGCAAGCCCCCAGGCGTGCGGCCTGGTGACTCTCAACTTCGTCGAGGATCATCCCATGCATTTCTACCTGGTTACGCACCCTTATGATCCTCACCCCGAATGCGTCGTTCCCCGCGCAACCACAGGATTGCACTCCCGAGGCCCAAACATGAGCACGATGCATCAGCGCGGCCATAAGGGTGTTTTGTTGATGAAGAATGGCCCGTGAGGCGCCCTTGCGCTACACGGGCAAGGTCCCGAGGGCCTCGTGAGGCCCATCCTCCTAAGGCCGTGTCGATGCTGTAGTTGCCACGGGTGGCCCGCGCTACTTTTGACTTGTTGTCCCCCCCCAGGCCATTAGCCTGAGGCCTGGGGGCTTGGCCCAGCGTAGCCTCCCCATGGGGGCACCAGCTCACACCGCGCCCCATGGTCCCGAGGGCGCCCTCCTGCTCACCTCGCCCAGACCCAGTGCTCCGTCTTTGGAGCCCCTAGGCCTGGCTTGGGGAGGGCGCCCCGGACGCCCCTTACTCTTAGGGAGTGCCGACACCTGTGGCGAGCGCCTGATCCACCTCCTCCCCAGGAGGTACGCCGTAGCATGGTACGTAGGGTTCCACGTAAGTGCTCGGTCTCCCTCCTGAGTCGCCTGTCACTACGCTGGGGACGGTCCCTCCCGGCGATGGCAGGAGAACGCCCCGCGCGCGTTGCTCGCAGACCCTCGTACGCCGGGCCTCAGAGCGGAGTTGCTTACCTCTGCCACTGCCGTTTGGTGGGCCGCACATATCCTGGTATGGGTTGCTTCCTTGGTGACCTGATGTGCCTCCGTCGCCATTGCTTGCTTGTCCGGATGCTTGCGCCGCCTGCTCACTGCGTCTGATGGCGCGCTCCCGCCTGGTTAGCATTGGCTGCTGAGGGCCAGTCGGATTGCTGAGATGCGTGTCGGTGTGTGCGCGGGGTGCCTCATCGTTCCCGCCGCGCACGTGGTGGGCGTGGACGGTCTGCGCCCCGAAACCAGTCACCGGGATTTGCAGAAGGAGGAGCACAGCGTGCGGCGTGCTCTCCTCGGATCCGTTCGACGCCCGAGAGGTCCCCTCGCCGATGGGTTGGGAAGCGAGCGTGGCGTGCGAGCCCCCAGCGCCCGGCGCCTGTTGCCTTGGGGGAGAGTGAGGGAATATGGCCCTCAGCATGACGGTGGCCAGCTCCACGATGTGATCATCCCACACGTCGAAGCCCCCATGCGTTGGTCGGTGTTGAAGTATCTCGCTTGCCAGCAGTAGCGCATCGTGCGCGCGGAAGTCTCCCACGTAGGTGCGGTGCGCTGTCGGGGCCGGTGGCGTCGGCCGCTCGCCGTGTGCTTGAGCATCGCGAGAGGTGGTGACGGTGGAGGCGATGCTAGTGACTTGGTATTGACTACTCGGTCGTCCTTTGATGGCCGCGGAGGGGTTCACGGGAGCCGACCCGCCATGGCCGGGAGAATCTTGTTGAGTGCTAGCCATCGGAGTAGCGAAGCTTGGGAAGAACAGAGCTTGGAGAACACCTCGATATGCCCCCTACCTGGCGTGCCAGATGTCAGATTTCGGGCTCCGCAAAACCCTTAAGATTCGAACACAGGGGCGTGTGCAAAGATACCCTGCAGCCTCACCCAACCTAGCTCTCTACTCGGTGAACACAACACCAAACTCGCACGATGACGAGTAAGTAGATGAACATGACAGTTTACCCAGGTTTGGCTTGTTGCGAAGTGTAATACCCTACTCCTACTTTGGTGGATTGCCTCTCGACGAGGTGGTGTGGATGAACTTGTACAGTGTTCTAGGGCCTCATGAGGGCTCCCTTTGAGGTGTTAGGGGCTCTTCGTGGCCTGGTGGTGGATGGATGATGGACTGGATCGGATCCCTCTCTACGGTGCAGCCTACCCTCTCTATATAGTGGAGGCTTGGGTCCTCTTCCCTTATCACAATGGCGGGAAGGGATCCCACAATGGCCAATTTTGAAGGGGGACAAGAGTACGTGCTCGCCTTGCCCAAAGGCGGTCTTTGCTTGCAAAGTAGCATGGTGCAGGGGTGGGCTCAGCGATGACATCTGCCATGCGGGGCGGGTGGTGGTGGTCTTGTAGCACCGGAAAGGAAACCTTTGGGGGATGCTTTGGGAACATGTGTACATCCTTGCTCGCTTTGCACCAAAGGGGAAACTGCGCCGCCTGGCGCGCTGACACCCTCCCGTCCTTCGTTGCATCACTCTTGACTCCTGAGGCCAGGCCTTGCATAGAGATCTCCACCGCTCCGAAGGGGGCCTGATGAGGCCCACCCCTTGCCGGTCCTGACGTTCTTCCTCCTTGCGAGGCAAGGGCCTCGCGAGGGCCTTGTCTTGAGTGAGGCCACGCCTGGCCATGTTTTTTCGATGAAGTGGGCCATGCCCTTGGCCGTAGGCAGGCAGGTCTGGGTACCCCCATTCCCAGAACGCCGAAAGGCATCTCCATAGCCCGTTGATACGCCTAGTTGATGTGAGACTATCTTCTCCTTTTCCTTCACAACCTCCACCATATTCTATTCCACCTATAGTGCTATATCCATGGCTCACGCTCATGTATTGCAAAAATAAAAGTGTTAAACAATTGCTTGAATTTTCATTGGAGTTGTGCATGATATAAATACTTTGCGTGGGGAAGATGGAGCATAGCCAGACCATATGATATTGTAGGGATAACTTTCTTTTGCCATTATATTTTGAAGAGATACAACTACTTTGCTAGTATGCTTGAAATATTATTATTTTTATGTCAACATTAAGCTTTTGTTTTGAATCTTACGGATCTGGATATTCATGCCACAATAAATAATATTACAGGGATAAATACATTAGGTAGCACTCCACATCAAAACTTCTGTTTTTATCATTTACCTACTCGAGGACGAGTAGGAATTAAGCTTGGGGATGTTGATACGTCTCCAACGTATCTATAATTTTTGATTGTTGCATGCTATTATATTGTCTGTTTTGGTTGTTTTATATGCATTAATATGCTATTTTATATTATTTTTGGGGCTAACTTATTAATCTAGAGCCTAGTGCCAGTTTTTGTTTTTTCCTTGTTTTTGAGTCTTGCAGATATGGAATATTAAATGGAGTCCAAACAGAATAAAATCTTCTGAATGATTTTTTTCTGGAACGAAAGAGATCTACTAGGCTTGGAGTGCAAGGCAGGGACTCTGCTAGGAGGTCACAAGCCAGGGGGCGCGGCCACCCCCCTGGCCGCGTTTGTCAAGCTTGCCACCTCTTGGGAGGTCTCCTAGACCTAATCTCCGTCCTATAAATACTCAAATATTCCCCCAATACCAAAGAGAGCCATGCAAACACTTTTCCGCCGCCAGAAGCCTCCATTCCCGAGAGATCCAATCTTCGAACCTTTTCCGGTAATTTGCCGAAGGGGGATTCGATCATAGAGGGCATCTACATCAATTCCATTGCCCCTCCAATGATGCGTGAGTAGTCCACCACAGACCTACGGGTCCATAGCTAGTAGCTACTTGGCTTCTTCTCTCTCTTTGTGCTTCAATACCATGTTCTTCATGATCTTCATGGAGATCTATCGATGTAATACTCTTATGCGATGTGTTTCTCGAGATCCGATGAATTGTGGGTTTATGTTCAGATTATCCATGAATATTATTTGAGTCTTTTCTGAATCTTATATGCATGATTTCATATCTTTGCAAGTCTCTTTAGTTATTGGTTTGGTGTGGCCAACTAGATTGGTAATTCTTGTAATGGGAGAAGTGCTTAGTTTTGGGTTCAATCTTGCGGTGTCCTCACCCAGTGACAAAGTAGGGGCAGCGAGGCACGTATTGTATTGTTGCCATCAGGGGTAACAAGATGGGATTTTCATCATATTGCTTGAGTTTATCCCTCTACAGCATGTCATCTTACCTAATGCGTTACTCTGTTCTTCATAAACTTAATACTCTAGATGCAGGCAAGAGTCGGTCGATGTGTGGAGTAATAGTAGTAGATGCAGAATCATTTTGGTCTACATGACATGTACGTGATGCCTATATGCATAATGACTGCCTTGGATAACTTCATAATTATTCGCTTGTCTATCAATTGCTCGACAGTAATTTTTTCACCCATCGTAATAATTTCCTTCAAGAGAGAAGCCTCTAGTGATACCTATGGCCCCTGGGTCTACTTTCCATAATATATTTTCAGATCTATAAACCAAAAATACCTAAAATACCTTGCTGCAATTTATTTACTTTTCACTTTCAGCAATCTATTACATCTATCTCTATCAGATCTAATCCTTGCAAATAACCATGAAGGGATTAACAACCCCATTATAGCGTTGGGTGCAAGAGTTTGATTATTTGTGTAGGTGCGTCCATTGGTAACTTGCTTGTTCCTCCTACTGGATTGATACCTTGGTTCTCAACAACTGAGGGAAATACTTATCTACTTCACTGCATCACCCTTTCCTCTTCAAGGGAATACCAACGCATGCTAAGAGGTAGCATTCCTTTGCATCATTTGCTCAATAACTCTCATATGACATGACATGACCACCTAGCTTGTGATATGCATTGTTTGGGATGTTGTCCATAGTCTCCATATTATGCTCCCGCTACTGCACATGAGGAGACCCCCTTAGTTTCCCCATACATATTAGGATATTGTGTTCCATCCTACACATTGCATGATCCCACTACTTGTGTGCACCATACGGATGCCATGAACAACAACGCTCTTAGTTCATGTGATGCACTACATATTTGTAGTCTCCATTATGCTATACATCATAAAAAACCTTTCATGATGGATGACATGTTCCTATATCATGCATCTCATTTATTTGAGCATTGGACATTTCGTGCTAACGAACACAAGCACATGCACATCTTAACAGATGATGTGTACATATACCACACACAAACAATTTGCCCTTTGTCTTTGTTGTGTGTAGGTACGCATGAACACGCACCAACCTCACAATCCCATGTGGTTACGAAGAGAGATCTTGAGAGCAACGATGCTTCGGGATTCATCAGAATGTGTCTCCAACCATTCCCCTCGCGCAGGGACTATGCACATCTCTTCTACATGGCCCTCACATGGTTACGACTTATTGTGCATTATATATCATTTTCCCATATTGTCATGTTCACTTTGCATGATATGCTCATTTCTATGCCTATGCCATGCATTTGTGACCCAAGCTTTGCATTACACATGAACCATGGTTACCGTATTTTTATGTGTATTTGCGAGCCTGGTGGAGATACTACTTGTTTTTTCCATGTTTTCTCTAGGACCCATGCCTATGATGATACATTGATCATGTTTTGTTCTCGTGCTTGCGATATGTCATGTGCATTGTATAAGCCTACTATTTGCTCATATGACATGATTGCCATGATTTCCTATAGTATGTTGCATCTGTGCACTACTAGCTTGCACGACATGGTCACCGTGCTTGCTTATGTTGCATCACCGATGTGCTCCTTCTATGCGGTTGATGACAACTATTACCATGCTTCGCACATGATTGATATTGCTTATTGCTATATGTCTCCATATGTTGCATATTTTATGATCGATGCTTTGCCATGTATTGAGTGCAACAATGCTTTTGATCTTGCTAATGAGATGCCCCCATAGCTTTCCCTCATGTTAGTGGAGCTTTTGATATCTTTCATGTGGAGCATGCTTGTCTTCCTTCTTTGCACCATATGCCTAGTGCCATGAATATAGCCATTGTTGCATCATATTGTTCATGCACTTTTGATCCTAATGGTTATGTGCAAGAGAAGAAAACCATCATGATGGATGATCTGTTTTCCTACCACGCACATACTTTTTTCGCTTTGTTGTGTGTATGTGTAGGATATTTCGACTTCATGTCAACTTCCACTTCACGTGAGTTGATGATTCGAGCTCTTGAGAGTGAGCCATGCTACATCTAGGCATTTATACATCGCACTCGCTTGTGCATCGGCATTATGACGGACACACAAGATCACGCTTTTGAGGTGACATCCTTCTTGAGCATGGATATTGTGGCTCAACCTACTTGTGTTGCTTGTACCATGACATATATTGGTCATCTTGGACCACTTACTTTCACACATGCTAAAGATATTGCTTCCATTCTTTATTTACATATTTCCATGCCTCATGACATATATGCCTTGTGTGTTGCATCCAACTTGTGGATTGTTTGCTCTTATCATATGCTTGGTTGCAACAATGTCCATACTTCACATTTGTCATGCTACATTGCTCTCTATATGCTTGACTTGATTGCCTCACACATGATGACCAATTGCTCTTTCTATTGTGTTGAGTGCCTCACTATCTTCACTACACCATGTGCACATTATGCTTGGATTGTCTTACACTTTGGATTTCACCATGTGTTTAAACACTTCATTCTACTTGGTGTTGTGAATAATTCCTATGCCTACCATAGATCTTTTGTTGATTGCTTTGTGCATGATTTCTATGACCATGAGGTAGATGCTTGTTATATTGTCATAAAAATTTGCATCCCTACCTCACATTGGCATACTTGCTCCCATGATTACATTGCTTGTGCTCAATTTGTGTGCTTCCATACCATGACACAATCCCTTGTCACACCATATGTTATGCATGATGACAGCACTTGTGCGATGATTCACCACTTGAATGCTTGGTTTTGCACTAACGCTAACCACATTTGTTTTTCCAAGTGTTTGTTGTCCTTGCTCCTTTTGAAGGAATTACAAGACAGAGCGACATTGGAGAGTGCCCCTTTAGAGATTCATGATGATGAGTACTTGGTGATCGTCCAATTCTACACGGTGACGCCATCTCCTTTCCATGGTGATTTCAATCTTGATCCGAGGACGAATCATTACCAAGGGGGAGGGGATGATGTGGAGCATCCTATAGAC
Organism: Hordeum marinum; assembly: GCA_022496015.1. Taxonomy (NCBI): domain Eukaryota; kingdom Viridiplantae; phylum Streptophyta; class Magnoliopsida; order Poales; family Poaceae; genus Hordeum; species Hordeum marinum. Next base: position 135,637,855 of record CM039677.1, on the reverse strand, counting down.
ATCACCATGAGAAGAGCTCGTTTGGCAAATGACATGTGTCGCAACTACTCCACATATATAAAGGTGAATCTTCTCCTTTACACGTGCTCACTTGACCCCTTTGAGGATGGTATACTAGTTTACACTCCTCTCATGTGCATGCCTAGGTATTGTCAGAGCTTCACCGATGATGAGGAGGAGTGCCAGCACCTACGTACAACTACACCATCCGGGAGGGAGGCTTGGAAGAGAATGAAGAAGAAGTGAGGACAAGACTCTAGATGTCTCGGACCTTCCGGCCCACTAGGAACCTCTGGACCCTGGACCTTCCGGCCTGCCGGGAATTTCCGGCCACCTCGCCCAGAGGCGACTCTAGGCGTGCATACTATCTAGAAACCCGGATCCTGCCCGAACCTTCCCCAGAACTTATGGGCCCAGAACTTCCAGCCCAGCCCGAAACTTCCGGCCTGCGTGCCTGCAGACACTTGGGCCCGAGGCCCATGTACCCCTTCCTCACCCCCACTTCTCCCTAGACTATATATACTCATCTCCCACCTCCATTCTAGGGGTAGATATTGTTTTGCACTTGTGAGCATAGCTCAATTACTTGTCTCTCTTGATGAGCTTGTCCTCCTTTGGGAGTAGATCCAAGTGATGCCAAGGCCCCTTGCTAGGGAATAACCCTAGTGGATTCAAGGCCCCATCTCCCCATGGGATTTGGGATGAACTCTACCATGTATCCTTCTTTCCCTTTGTTGTTCGTGTACCTTTGTGGATCTTGTGTGTGGTGAGTCTAGTGGATGTGTGATTGGACTTGTTCTTGAGTGTTTCCTCTTGTGATTTCTCCCCTATCTTCCTCGTGTTCTTGAGGTTTCCCCCTCCAATTCATCAAAGATTGACACACAGGGGTCTTTCCCCGTATCAACCTCCTAGAGTTTCAATAGGCAAATTGTGTTTTAGTAGAGGTTGGTCTTTAAAGAAAATTTTATCTATTTCATTTCTTTCACGCAAGTGCATATCATTTCCAGTGTCTAGTAGATATTGTTCTAGTGGATCAATTGGAGGAATGACAATAGAAGCAAGACCAATTATTTCATCCTTACTAGATAATTCTTTATCACGAGGTTGTCTACTAAACTTGAAAAAATTAAACTCATGAGACACATCACCAAACTCAACACTGACTGTTTCTTTTTGGCAATCTATCTTAGCATTAACAGTGTTTAAGAAAGGTCTACCAAAGATAATGGGAGGAAAGTCATCTTTTGGGGAACCAAGAACTAGAAAATTAGTAGGATATTTTATTTTCCCACACAAGACTTCAACATCTCTAGCAATCCCAAGTGGTGTGATGATGTATATATTAGCAAGTTTAATAGTAACATCAATGTCTTCTATTTCAGCAGGTGCTATGTCATTCATAATTTCTTGGTATAAAGTAAAAGGAATAGCACTCACACTAGCACCCAAATCACATAAGCCATGATAACAATGATCTCCTATCTTAACTGAGAAAACAGGCATGCCTACTACGGGTCTATGTTTATCTTTTTCATCGGGTTTAGCAATTCTAGCGGCTTCATCACAGAAGTAAATAACATGCCCATCAATATTTTCCACCAATACATCTTTAAGCATAGCAACACTAGGTTCTTCTTTAATTTGTTCAGAGGTCTTAGGTGCTTTAATATTACTCTTGCTAACCACGGTTGATACCTTAACATGTTCCTTTATCCTAACAGGGAAAGCTAGTTTTTCAATATAAGCAGTAGGCACAACTGGATCAACATTGTAAATGACAGTTTCTACTTTAGATATGACCGATTCTTCGGTTTGTTTTTTAATAGGGGGATGATGTTTAAACCACTTCTCCTTAGGGAGATCAACATAAGTAAGAAATGATTCACAAAAGGAGGCTACTATCTCAGAGTCAAGTCCACATTTAGTGCTAAACTTGTGAAAAGCATCGATATTCATAAAAGATTTAACACAATCAATCTCAAGCTTAATACCTGACTCATTACCTTCGTGGAGTTCCCAGTCTTTAGAGTTGGTTTAATTCTTTCTAATAGGTCCCACCTGAATTTGATAGTCTTCTTCATAAAAGAACCAGTACAAGAAGTATCAAGCATGGATCGATCATTATGAGAAAGTCGAGCATAAATTTTTTGAATAATAATTTCTCTCAAGAGATCATGATTGAGGCATGAATATAACATTGACTTAAGCCTCCCCGAATCTAGAGCGATGCTTTCTCCTTCCTGAGGCCAAAAATTATATATATAATCCCAATCATGATGAACTAGATGCATAGGATAAAGCTTTTGGTGGAATCCCAATTTCAATCGATTCTAGTTCCATGATTCAATATCATCACATAGCCTATACCATGTCAATGATTTTCCCTTCAAACATAAAGGGAAAAGATTCTTCTTAACTTCTTATCCGGATAAACCTGCAAGCTTAAATAATCCACAAATTTCATCCACATGTATTAGGTGCATATCCGGATGTTCAGTTATGTCTCCTGCATAAGGATTAGCTAGCAGTTGTTCTATCATACCCAAAGGAATTTCATAACCAATATTTTTAGTAGGTGTGGTAGGTTGAGGGGTAACTAATTGTGGTTCTGGTCGAGGTTAAGATACCCCGACCAAACCCCTCAAAGGATTGTTCTCCATAGTAACAAGTGACAATAAATTTCAGCACATAGTATAAGTTTTTCCTTACCAATTTCCACTTATGAAGAGTGCTTCACTCCCCGGAAACAACGCCAGAAAAGAGTATTTATGAACCACAAGTATAGGGCATCAATCTTAGTCCTTTTGATAAGTAAGAGTGTCGAACCCAACGAGGAGCAGAAGGAAATGACAAGCGGTTTTCAACAAGGTTGTTTCTGCAAGCACTGAAATTGTAGGTAATAGGTAGTTTGATAGCAAGATAATTAGCAACGAGCAAGTAACGGTAATGGTAAATAAAGTGCAGCAAGGTATCCCAATCCTTTTGTGGCAAAGGACATGCCCAAACTATCTCTTATAATAAGCAAAGTGTTTTTGAGGGTACACAGGAATTTCATCTAGTCACTTTCATCATGTTGGTTTGATTCGTGTTCGCTACTTACTTGAAGAACCTCCCACTTATGATTAACCCCCTCGCAAGCATGCACAACTACGAGAAAAGTATTAAGATAACATCTAACCATAGCATTAAACATGTGGATCCAAATCAGACCCTTACGAAGTAGCGCATAAACTAGTGTTTAAGCTTCTGTCACTCTAGCAACCCATCATCTAATAACTACTCGACAATGCATTCCCTTAGGCCCAAGGATGGTGAAGTGCATTGTAGTCGACGTTCACAGGACACTACTAAGGTAATCACAACATACATATCATCAAAATATCGAACATATATGAAATTCACATGATTACTTGCAACATGATTTCTCCCGTGACCTCAAGAACAACGGTAACTACTCACAAATAATATGCATGCTCAAGATCAGAGGGGTATTGAATAGCATAATGGATCTAAACATATAATCTTCCACCAAATAAACCATATAGTAATCAACTACACAAGGTAATCAACACTACTAGTCACCCACACGTACCAATCTGAGGTTCCGGTACGAAGATTGAACACAAGATATGTACTAGGTTTGAGAGGAAATGTTGTTGTTGAAGATGTTGATAAAGAACAGCCTCCCAAAGATGGGAGGGTTGTTGGATGACGATGGCTTCGATTTCCCCCTCCAGGAGGGAAGTTCCCCTAGTGGAATCGCTCCACCGGAGGGCAAAAGTGCTCCTGCCCAAGTTCTGCCTCGAGACAGCGCCATACCGTCTCGAAAGTACTCTCCTGATTTTTCTAGGACAAAACACCTTGTGTACCAAAATATGGGCTCCGGAGGTGGGCCGTGCTGGGCACAACCCACCAGGGCGCGCTTGGGGGGCCTAGCACGCCCTGATGTCTTTTGCTCACCAGGGTGCCCCCTCCTGTTGTTATTTGCTCCAATATTTCTTATATATTCCATTAAAAACCTCCGTGAAGTTTGAGATCATTTGAAGATTTGCAGAATAGGTATCTCTGGTATGCTTTTTTAGGTCCAGAATTCCAACTGCCGGTATTCTCCCTCTTTGTGCAAACCTTGAAAATTATGGGAGAAAAGGCATTAGAATTACTCCATAAAGCATTATTATGCATAAAAACATTATAAATAATAGTAGGAAAACATCATGCAAAATGGACGTATCAGCGGCTTCGGCAAACCAGCCACGTCCCGGAGCCTAGCGAGCAGGACGCGACTGATTGAGCGTGGGGAAGCAGTCGGCCAGCTCCCGGCCGACCGCGAAGTGCATGGATGGGGAGCAGCTGGGCGGTAGCCGCAAAGGCGGTGAAAAGAAGGCGTGGTTCGCCCCTCGGGTCCAGCCCCCAGGTGGGCGATTCCCACCAGTGTTAGGTAAGTTGTTTCATCTGTTTGGTTATCTTGACTTGTTATGTCCATCCCGTTTTCCTCGCGTTCTTCTCTACTCGTCGCTTGTGCTGCGTAGGGCCACGCACACCCAAGGGAGGGCGAACGCGATGGAGGGACCCATTGATGGAGGCGCGACGGCACTGGAGGAGATCCCGGGCGCTGAGGGGGTGCGGGTGGCCCGATGGGCCGCAACTAAAGAGGAAAGGGATCATGCCGCCTAGCGAGACCTGGAGGTCGTCGATCGGGAGGTGACGGTGGAGGAGCATCGCTAGTGGGAGGGTGCCACGAGAGAGCACGAGCTCGTGGGGGCCCGTGTCGAGGCGGGAGCGGCCAACTGGTCATCGTGTGGGGGAAGGCCCGACGTCCTCGCCACCATGTCGGGGGAGGCTCTCTAAGGAGGTGCACGACCCCGCACGACGGGCCGAAGCCAACGCTTGAGCCGCGGAGGAGGCACACACGACCGTGAATGTGGAGATGGCCACCAGCGAGCTCACTCCTGATATGGACGTGCCGTCAGAGCCGGTGGCTCCCGAAGCGGAGGGAGATGATGCGGGACGGACTAATGATGGTGGGGCCAGTGTGGACGGGGCAGGAGGCAGAGGCACCCCAAAGGTTGGGGACCTTGCGCAGGGAGGAGCCCCCTGACCGGCTCCACGGTCGAGCCCATGGGGCCTAACACCATGGTGCCAAGAGACACGTTGTGGACTGATAACCCACAAGTGTAGGGGATCGTTTGTAGCCTTTTTCGATAAGTAAGAGTGTCAAACCCAATGAGGAGCTAAAAGTAGAAACAATGTCCCTCAAGTTCTATCGAGCACAGATTCAACTCTACGCACGCTAATGCTTGCTTTACCTAGAACAAGTATGAAACTACTTTGCAGGAATGAAACTAGAAGTATTTTGCAAGATAATAAAGAATGTGGAAATAAAAGTTAGGTGCTTTTTTAATAAAAGAACAATAGAAGTAAATAGTTTCGTAGAAATCTTTTTGTGTAACGCAAGAGAAAGATTGTCCATAGGCAATTGAATATGATAAATACTTGTTATATGCAAATGAGGGAGAGGCATACGCTAACACACTTTACGTACTTGGATCATATGCACTTATGATTGGAACTCTAGCAAGCATCCACAACTAATAGAGATCATTAAGGTAAAACCCAACCATAGCCTTAAGTATGAAGTCCTCTTTACTCCCATACGCAACAACCCACCTACTCGGGTTTATGCTTCTGTCACTCAGGCAACCCACCATAGGCAAATCATGAACATATTGCAACACCCTAGAGCGAGGATCCCTCATGCTTGCGCGACACGGAGGGCACCAGAGGACAACACCATATGAACATACAATTCACATCCATAAAATCATACCACAATTAACCCGTTGGACAAAAGATATCTACTCAAATATCATAGGATAGCCAAATATCATTGGGAAATAATATATGGAGTTGAGCACAATGTTTAAGTAGATATTACAGCGGGGAAGAGAGGTGTTACACCGCTATATAGAGGGGCAGAGACTTGGTGTTGGCGGCGGCAAGATTATTGATGTAGATCGCTATCACAATGATTGCCCCGACAGCACCACCTGGAGAGAGGGGAGAGATCCCCCTCATCTTCTTGTTCCTTCGCCTCCCCCTAGATGGGAGGAGAGTTCCCCCTCTGGTCCATGGCTGCCATGGCGGTGGAGGGGCAGGAGCCCCTCCTAGATTGGATCTCCATCTCTGTTCTGTTCTGTTTTGCGTTCTCGTTTTCTGGCCGAAAACCGTTTCTTATATTCCTGGAGATTCGTAACTCTGACCGGGCTGAAATTTTGAGGGCAGTTTTATCCAAAAAATAGCTTTCTTGCGGCCGAAGGTGAGCTCCAACTGACATATGAGTGAGCACGTCCCACCGGGCCGTCTTTGGGCCCTGGCCCTTACCCTCGTGTCTCGTGCTCGATGTGGGCCTCCTTTTGCGTTGATTCCACTTCTTAAAATTCTCAAATATTCCAAAAAAATCTTTGCAAATTTTTATCGTGTTTGGACTTTGTTTGATATGGATATTCTGCAAAACAAAACACACACAAATTACAGGAACTGACACTAGCACTGGATCAATAGGTTAGTCCAATAAATCATATAAATTTTTGTCAAAAGTATGTGAAAGTTGTATAATATTGGCATGAAACAATCAAAAATTATAGATACGACGGAGACGTATCAGCATCCCCAAGCTTAATTACTGGTCGTCCTCGAGTAGGTAAATGATAAAAAAGATAATTTTTGATGTGGAATGCTACCTAGCATAATCTTGATCATATATCTAATCATGGCATGAATATTAAGACACAAGTGATTCAAAGCAATAGTCTAGTTTTGACATAAAGACATTAATACTCAGGTATCCCAACAAACAATCATGTCAATCAAAGTATCAAGGCTAAAGAACACTATCCCTACAAAATCATATAGCCTTGTCGTGCTCTGTCTTCTTAACACAAAGTATAAATCATGTACTACCCCGGTGTCAGCCAAGCAAGTTCATACTTTTTAACGCGCTTCAGCATTGTAACCTCTCATGCAATACATGAGCGTAAGCCATGGATATAGCACTATGGGTGGAATAGAATACGGTGGTAGGTTTCAAAGGCGTAATAGTGGAGAATAAAGTCTCGCACACTCAGCGTATCAATGGGCTATGGAGATGCCCATCAATAGATATCAATGTGAGGAGTAGGTATTGCCATGGAACGGATGCACTAAGAGCTATAAGTGTATGAAAGCTCAATATGAAATATAAGTGGGTGTGCATCTAACTCTACAATGAAAAATTCCCACTAGTATATGAAAGTGACAACATAGGAGACTCTCTATATGAAAAACATGGTGCTACTTTGAAGCACAAGTGTGGAATTAGCATGCCCCTTCTCTCTTTGTCTCTCATTTCTTGTTTTTCTTTTCTTTCTATTTTTTCTTTCTTTTCTTTTTTTTCTTTGTCCGGAGCCTCATCCCAACTTGTGGGGAAACATAGTTTCCATCATCCTTCCCTCACTGGGACATGCTTTAATAATGAATAATGAGGATCATCACAGTTCTATTTATTTACAACTCAATATTACAACTCGATACCTAGAACAAAATACGACTGTATATGAATGCAATGATCTAGCATGGCAAAGATATCAAAAAACGGACAAGCCATGGAAACAACATGCTAGCTATCTTACGGTCATGTAAAGCAATATGAGAATGAATGCTCAAGTCATCAAAACGGAAGCCATGGAAGTTGCATGGCAATATATCTCAGAATGGCTATGGAAATGCCATAATAGGTAGGTATGATGGATGTTTTGAGGAAGATATAATAAGGATTATGTGTAATAGAGCATATCATATCACGGGGTTTGGATGCACCGACGAACTTTGCACCGACTCTTGAGGCGAGAATGGGCAATGCACGATACCGTAGAGGCTAGAAAATTTCGGAAAGGTAAGAGTGCGTATAATCCATGGACTCAAATTAGTCATAAATCACTACAAGAAATAGGCTAACTTGCGACCACCACTATCGGTCACTGAATAGTCATTGTTTTCTATTTACGATCTTTTTGTGACAAAAAACAAACAGTCAAAAGCTAGCCGTCGTTAATGAACTATAACGACCTTTTTTCTGGAATGGTCATAGACATTTACGACCAAAAAAAGGTCATAGGTTTAATGACCAATTATTTTGGTCACTAGCAATCCGCCCACACCACGTCAGATCCACCGTGGCAAGCTGACGTGGCAGAATTACGACCAAATAAAAAGGTCATATATTAGAATCAGCCCAGTCCATTCCGGCCATCTACATGGGCCAAGCCCAATAATTCAGCCCATTTATTGTTTTTTATTCTTTTTTTGCTTAGCTGCATGGGCCTAGCCAATAGTTTGGCCATTTTTGTCAAATGATGTTTTACCGATCGACTACAACCCAATATTTTCCAGGCTTTTTCATTCCTAGGCCAACCCAATATTTTCCAGGCTTTTTCATTCCTAGGCCATGTCGTCTTTACGGTCCAACTCCAGCCCATTTGACAAACGTTTTCAAACTAGTTTGAATAAAAATATGAATCAAGTTACAACCAATTGGATTAGTCTTACAGAAATATCTCACGTCACATATTCTACAAATTTCCGTCAAATATCTATTTTATACAGGTTTAAGAAACCTACAACATGTTCTGTATTGCTGCTACAATATCCCAAGATAGTAAAAACCAGAACTAGCCTATCTAGTACTTCACAACGACAAAACATGTAATCTGCTTAAATGGAAGGATTTCTTCTCCAAGTCTCGCTTCTCCCTTAGCAATGACAGGCTGATGGAAAACATCTGGGCGTTAAAAAGAGAACAAAATCTATGTCAGTGATAGAAGAAGTATTACATGAATTCTATTAAAATGAAAACTAAAGACACACCAATATATTATCATTCTATTTATTATGAATGTAAATCAATAGGAGCGATTGGAGATACTACATCATCAGGTTGGACTGATACTGGAATTTTTTTCAAAACTACCACTATTTATGCAGCAATTTTGAAAAAAGTGTTGTCACTTGAAAAAATTTCAAAAATATTACCCTGTCGGCCAGTATTGGGCCGACCAGCCTCCCGTCGCCCTAAACAAGGCCGAAACAAGCCCATTGGCCTTAGCCTGGCCGAACCGGTCGGCCGTCGGCCCGCTCCTGGCCGAGCCCCACCCGTCGGCCGCCAGGAGGCCGACCGGTCCCAGGATAAGCCTGACGTGGCCGGCCTCCCTTCTTCCTCCTCCAGCTCTCTCTTCCTCTCTATTCGGCCGAAAATCACCCCCTCTTGATCTCCCATTCCATCCATCCATTTTACGTTTCAATCCGATGACACGGTAGATCGACTTCTTCTCCCCCGCCCTACGGTTTGCAACGGGGTATTGGTTTGTTCGTGTGGAGGAGAAAATGGTGTGGTGGTGGATGTGTCAATGGTGAGAAGGTGGAGTGGTGGAGAGGAAGAAGAAGGTGGAGAGGAAGAAGAAGGGGACTCATGCGTCAAAGGTATAAATTTTGGCTGTTACTTATGGTTTTTTTGTGTTAGTTTTTTTAATGTACGTAAAATTAGTTTATTTTATTTTTAGTAGTGTAGTTATTTTAGTGTATGTTTTCGGAGTGTAGGTTTAGTTAGTGTAGTCATTTTAGTGTCGGTTTATTTTTGCAAAGTTAATTTTAGTGTAGGTTTTTTTAGAATACGTAGGTACATTTTAGTGTACGTTTTAGTTTATGTTTTCCGAGTGTAGGTTTAGTTAGTGTAGTCATAGTAGTGTCGGTTAAATTTTGTGTAGTTCATTTTAGTCTAGGTTTAGTTAGAATATGTAGGTACATTATAATGTACGTTTTATTTTAGTGTCGATATATTTGTTGCGAATAATCAGAAGCTCGCAATGTCTGACAGGTTAAAATGTCTGAATCCGTAAATCTGACTGTGTATTACGGCCCTGGTATTGTTCGATATAATGAGTTGGGGGTTGATCTTAGCGAGTTTAAAACAGGCGAGATGACACTTTCAGACCCGGACGGACTGGACATTAGGCAGTTGAAGCAATGGTTGACTACTAGTTTTGGCCTCGATCCTGAAGTTTGTTCCATTAGTATTCATGCCTTGTGGACCATATCCTGTAAAAATGTCAAGTGGGATTTGATTCCGATAGATAGAAGCCAGCATTGGTTGTCTCTGTTAAGTCGTTGCAGAGACCGAAGAATCCATCCTTATGCCCTAGTGCAACAAGTGGCAAAGGAGGACATCGTACCACCCACCGTGGGGTATGATCCAGGCCAGAGTAGTCAAGTGGCTAACGAGATTTATGTATCCGGGTCACAGTCACCGGATATCAATGCTACCCAAGCCGACAATGAGTCAGATTATGTTAGTGGTCATGCTGCGGGTCAGAGTATTCAATCGGTAGTATTAGCTGCCTCAGGTGTTGCTGATGGGGACGAGGAAGGCGAGGAAATGCAGAGGGTGATGGAGGAAGAGGACGAGGATGGGATTGCAGAGGAACTTGATTCTGAAAATTCCGAGGATGAAGAGGAGGTACCAATTCCTGCTGCATGGGAGCAGGACATATCTGACGGCTTTACTGTCAATGATGGCCATGAGACTCCATGGAAATATAATCTGAACCAAGTCCAGGTCGGTGCTATGTTTGACACAAAGAAGACAATGAAGTATGCGGTGATAAAGTGGGCTATGTCTACGCAGAGGGTTTTCCGGACACACACATCGAGTCCAACAAAATATACTGTGCAGTGTGTTGAATCAGGTTGTCCTGCGAAGGTGCACGCCCACGTGCCAAAGTATAACATCCACTGGGTTGTGACAAATGTTGTCCCGCATAATTGTGTGAGGAAAAACATGTTGGTGTTGGAAATATGCCCTAGAGGCAATAATAAAATGGTTATTATTGTACTTCCTTGTTCATGATGATTTTCTATTGTTCATGCTATAATTGTTTTAACCAGAAACCGCAATGCATATGTGAATACATAGACCACAACGTGTCCCTAGTGAGCCTCTAGTCGACTAGCTCGTTGATCAATAGATAGTCACGGTTTCATGACCATGGACATTGGATGTCATTGATAACTAGATCACATCATTAGGAGAATGATGTGATGGACAAGACCCAATCCTAAGCATAGCACAAGATCGTGTAGTTCGTTTGCTAAAGCTTTTCAATGTCAAGTATCGTTTCCTTAGACCATTAGATTGTGCAACTCCTAGATACCGTAGGAATGCTTTGGGTGTGCCAAACGTCACAACGTAACTGGGTGGCTATAAAGGTGCACTACGGGTATCTCCGAAAGTGTCTGTTGGGTTGGCACGAATCGAGACTGGGATTTGTCACTCCGTGTGACGGAGAGGTATCTCTGGGCCCACTCGGTAAGACATCATCATAATGAGCTCAATGTGACTAAGGATTTAGCCACGAGATGATGTATTACGGAACGAGCAAAAAGACTTGCCGGTAACGAGATTGAATAAGGCATAGAGATACCGACGATCGAATCTCGGGCAAGTATCATACCGATAGACAAAGGGAATTGTATACGGGATTGATTGAATCCCCAACATCGTGGTTCATCCGATGAGATCATCGTGGAGCATGTGGGAGCTAACATGGGTATCTAGATCCCGTTGTTGGTTACTGACCGGAGAGGTGTCTCGGTCATGTCTACGTGTCTCCTGAACCCGTAGGGTCTACACACTTAAGGTTCGATGATGCTAGGGTTATAGGGAAATGGTATATGTGATTACCGAAGGTTGTTTGGAGTCTCGGATGAGATCCCGGACGTCACGAGGAGCTCCGGAATGGTTCGGAGGTAAAGATTGATATATAGGAAATCCAGTTTTGGTCACCGGAAAGTTTTCGGGCTCATCGGTAGTGTATCGGGAGTGCCGGGAGGGTGCCGGAGGACCCCCGGGAGGGGTGGGACGACCATAGGACTTTGTGGGCCCTTATAGGAGGTGTGACAGCCCTTATTGGGCTGGCAAAGACCTTCTATAAAGGCTCATGCGGCAGGGATCAAGAGATAAAGGGCAAAAGGGTTTTAAAAGAGGAGATCCACCTTGTGGGAGGTGGAGTCTATCCCTAGTTCGGCCGAACCTCTCCTCCTTGGAGGAGGGACCAAGGAATCCCTCCCTCTCCCTCCTCCTATACATATGCAAGGGTTTGGGCTGATTTGAGACACGACTTCTCTCTCTCTCGGCGCAGCCCTACCCTTCCTCTTCCTCCTGCTCCGTAGCGCTTGGCAAAGCCCTGCCGGAGTCCACGTAGCTCCACCGTCACCACGCCATCGTGCTGCCGGAGCTCTCCCTAAACCTCTCCTTCCTCCTTGCTGGATCAAGGCGTAGGAGACTTCACCGGGCTACACGTGTGTTGAACGCGGAGGCGTCGTTGTTCGGCGCTCAGATCGGAATCCACCGAGATCTTAATCGTTGCGAGTACGACTCCACCAACCGCGTTCTTGTAACGCTTCCGCTTAGCGATCTTCAAAGGTATGAAGATGCAATCTCTCCCCACTCGTTGCTTGTTTCTCCATGGATAGATCTTGATGATCGTAGGAAATTTTTTGATTTACTACTACGTCTCCCAACAGTGGCATCATGAGCTAGGTCTATGCGTAGAATCTATGCACGAGTAGATTACAAGTTGTTGTGGGCGTCGATTTTGTTAATATGATAACCACTACTAGTCTTATCTTGATTCGGCGGTATTGTGGGATGAAGCGGCCCGGACCGACTTTACACGTACGCTTACGTGAGACTGGTTCCACCGCCTGACATGCACTTGTTGCATAAGGTGGCTAGCGGGTGTCTGTCTCTCCCACCATAGTCGGATTGGATTCGATGAAAAGGGTCCTTAGGAAGGGTACATAGCAATTGGCATATCACGTTGTGGTTTTGGCGTAGGTAAGAAACGTTCTTGCTAGAAAACTATAGCAGCCACGTAAAAAACTTGCAACTACAAATTAGAGGACGTCTAACTTGTTTTTGCAGCATATGCCTTGTGATGTGATATGGCCAAAGTATGTGATGTGATGCATTGTGATGTATGAGATTGATCATGTTCTTGTAATAGGATTCACGACTTGCATGTCGATGAGTATGACAACCGGCAGGAGCCATAGGAGTTGTCTTATTTTATTGTATGACCTGCGTGTCAATCATAAACGCCATGTAATTACTTTACTTTATTGCTAAACGTTAGCTATAGTACTAGAAGTAATAGTTGGCGAGACAACTTCATGAAGACATGATGATGGAGATCATGATGATGGAGATCATGGTGTCGTGCCGGTGACAGTGATGATCATGGTGCCCCGAAGATGGAGATCAAAGGAGCAGGATGATATTGGCCATATCATGTCACTATATTGATTGCATGTGATGTTTATCATGTTTACATCTTATTTGCGTAGAATGACGGTAGTAAATAAGATGATCTCTCAATAAAATTTCAAGGAAAGTGTTCATCCTAACTGTGCATCATTGCTAAGGATCGTTGTTCCGAAGCACCACATGATGATCGGGTGTGATAGGTTCTAACGTTCGCATACAACGGGTGTAAGCCAGATTTACACACGCGATACACTTAGGTTGACTTGACGAGCCTAGCATGTACAGACATGGCCTCGGAACACGGAAGACCGAAAGGTCGAACATGAGTCGTATAGAAGATACGATCAACATGGAGATGTTCACCATGGATGACTAGTCCGTCTCACGTGATGATCGGACACGGGCTATTGACATGGATCATGTGTCACTTAGATTACTAGAGAGATGTCTATCTAAGTGGGAGTTAATTAAATAATTTGATTATGTGAACTTAATTATTATGAACTTAGTCTAAAATTATCTTTACAGTCTATATTGTAGATCCAATGGCCAACGCGAATGTCACCCTCAATTTCAATGCGTTCCTAGAGAAAACCAAGCTGAAAGATGATGGAAGCAACTATGCGGACTGGGTCCATGGTTTGAGGATCATACTCATAGCTTCCAAGAAATTGTATGTCCTCGATGCACCGCTAGGTGACCCACCCCTTCTCCCAGCAGAGCAAGACGTTGCGAACGCTTGGCATTCTCGCTGCGATGATTACTCCCTTGTTCAGTGTGACATGCTTTACAATTTAGAACCGGGGCTCCAAAAGCGTTTTGAGCAACACGGAGCATATGAGATGTTCCCAGAGCTGAAACTGGTTTTTCAAGCTCATGCCCGGATTGAGATATGACATCTCCGACAAGTTCTTCAGTTGTAAGATGGAGGAGAACAGTTCTGTCAGTGAGCACATCCTCAAGATGTCTGGGCTACACAACCGCTTGACTCAGCTGGGAGTTAATCTCCCGGATGACTCGGTCATTGACAGAATCCCAGTCGCTTCCACCTAGCTACAAGAGATTTGTGATGAACTACAATATGCAAGGGATGGAGAAGTCCATTCCTGAGTTGTACTCGATGCTGAAATCAGCGAAGGTCGAGATCAAAAAGGAGCATCAAGTGTTGATGGTGAATAAGACCACTAGTTTCAAGAAAGGCAAGGGTAAGAAGAACTTCAAGAAGGACGGCAAAGATGTTACCACGCCCGGTAAGCAAGTTGTCGGGAAGAAGAAGAACAAGAATGGACCCAAGCCTGAGACTGAGTGTTTTTACTGCAAGGGTACCGGTCACTGGAAGCAGAACTGCCCCAAGTACTTAGAGGATAAGAAGGACGGCAACATTAAAGGTATATGTGATATACTTGTTATTGATGTGTACCTAACCAGCGCTCGTAGTAGCTCCTGGGTATTTGATACCGGTGCAGTTGCTCACATTTGTAACTCCAAGCAGGAGCTGTAGAATAAGCGGAGGCTGGCGAAGGACGAGGTGACGATGGGCGTCGGGAATGGTTCCAAGGTCGATGTGATCGCCGTCGGCATGCTACCTCTACATCTACCTTCGGGATTAGTGTTAAACCTTAATAATTGTTATTTAGTACCAGCTTTGAGCATGAACATTGTATCTGGATCTCGCTTGATGCGAGATGACTACTCATTTAAATCTGAGAATAATGGTTGTCCTATTTATATGAGAGAAATGTTTTATGGTCATGCCCCACTGGTCAATGGTTTATTTTTGATGAATCTCAAACGTGGTGTTACACATGTCCATAGTGTGAGTACCAAAAAGTGTAAGGTTGATAACGATAGTCCCACTTACATGTGGCACTGCTGCCTTGGTCATATTGGTGTCAAACGCATGAAGAAGCTCCATACTGATGGACTTTTGGAGTCTCTTGATTTCGAATCATTTGACTCATGTGAACCATGCCTCATGGGCAAGATGACCAAGACTCCGTTCTCTGGAACAATGGAGCGAGCAACTGACTTGTTGGAAATAATACATACCGATGTATGCGGTCCAATGTGTGTCGAGGCTCATGGTGGCTACCGTTATGTTCTCACCCTCACTGATGACTTAAGTAGATATGGATATGTCTAGTTAATGAAACATAAGTCTGAAACTTTTGAAAGGTTCAAGGAATTTCAGAGTGAGGTAGAGAATCAACGTGACAGGAAAATAAAGTGCCTACGATCTGATCGTGGTGGAGAATATTTAAGTCACGAGTTTGGCACGCACCTAAGGAAATGTGGAATTGTTTCACAACTCACGCCGCCTGGCACACCTCAGCGAAATGGTGTGTATGAACGTCGTAATCGCACTCTATTAGATATGGTACGATCTATGATGTCTCTTACTGACTTACCGCTATCATTTTGGGGATATGCATTAGAGACTGCCGCATTCACTTTAAATAGGGCACCGTCAAAATCCGTTGAGACGACACCGTATGAATTATGGTTCGGAAATAAACCTAAGATGTCGTTTCTAAAAGTTTGGGGATGCGATGCTTACGTGAAGAAACTTCAACCTGAGAAGCTCGAACCCAAAGCGGAAAAGTGCGTCTTCATAGGATATCCCAAAGAGACTATTGGGTATACCTTCTACCTCAGATCCGAAGGCAAAGTCTTTGTTGCCAATAATGGATCCTTTCTCGAGAAAGAGTTTCTCTCGAAAGAAGTAAGTGGGAGGAAAATAGAACTTGATGAGGTAATTGTCTCCACTCAAACCGGAGAGTAGCGCAGCACAGGAAGTTGTTTCTGTAGAGCCTACACCGGCTGGAGAGGAAGTTAATGATGATGATCATGAAACTTCAGATCAAGTTACTATTGAATGTCGAAGGTCCACTAGGACACGTTCCGCACCAGAGTGGTACGACAACCCTGTCCTGGAGATCATGTTGTTGGACAACGGTGAACCTTCGAACTATGAAGAAGCAATGGCGGGCCCAGATTCCAACAAATGGCTTGAGGCCATGAAATCCGAGATAGGATCCATGTATGAGAACAAAGTATGGACTTTGGTGGACTTGTCTGTTGATAAGCGAGCCATTGAAAATAAATGGATCTTTAAGAAGAAGACTGACGCGGATGGTAATGTAACCGTCTATAAGGCTCGGCTTGTCGCTAAGGGTTATCGACAAGTTCAAGGAATTGACTACGATGAGACTTTCTCACCCGTAGCGATGCTGAAGTCTGTCTGAATCATGTTAGCCATTGCCGCATTTTATGATTATGAGATCTGGAAAATGGACGTCAAAACGGCATTCCTTAATGGCTTTCTCAAGGAAGAACTGTATATGATGCAGCCGGAAGGTTTTGTCGATCCTAAAGATGCTAACAAAGTATGCAAGCTCCAGCGCTCCATCTATGGGCTGGTGCAAGCATCTCGGAGTTGGAAAATTCGCTTTAATGAAGTGATTGAAGCGTTTGGGTTTGTATAGGTTTATGGAGAACCCTGTATTTACAAGAAAGTGAGTGGGAGCTCTGTAGCATTTCTCATATTATATGTGGATGACATACTGATAATGGGAAATGATATAGAACTCTAGGAAAGTATAAAGGCCTACTTGAATAAGTGTTTTTCAATGAAGGACCTTGGAGAAGCTGCTTACATATTAGGTATTAAGATCTATAGAGATAGATCGAGACGCCTCATAGGTCTTTCACAAAGCACATACCTTGAAAAGATATTGAAGAAGTTCAATATGGATCAGTCCAAGAAGGGGTTCTTGCCTGTGTTACAGGGTGTGAGATTGAGTACGACTCAATGCCCGACCACGACAGAGGATAGAGAAGAGATGAGTGTCATTCCCTATGCTTCAGCCATAGGCTCTATTATGTATGCCATGTTGTGTACCAGACCTGATGTGAACCTTGCCATAAGTTTGGTAGGGAGGTACCAAAGTGATCCCGGAGCGGAACACTGGACAGCGGTCAAGAATATCCTGAAGTACCTGAAAAGGACAAAGGACATGTTTCTCGTATATTGAGGTGCCAAAAGAGCTCGTCGTAAAGGGTTACATCGATGCTAGCTTTGACATAGATCCGGACGACTCCAAGTCGCAAACCGGATACGTGTATGTTTTGAACGGAGGGGCAGTCAGCTGGTGCAGCAACAAGCAAAGCGTCATGGTGGCATCTACATGTGAAGCGGTACATAGCTGCTTCGGAAGCAGCAAAGGAAGGAGTTTGGATGAAGGAGTTCATCACCAACCTAGGAGTAATTCCAAGTGCGTCAGGCCCGATGACTCTATTCTATGACAACACTGGAGCTATTGCCCTTGCGAAGGAGCCCAGGTTTCACAAGAAGACAAGACACATCAAGCGCCGCTTCAACTCCATCCGTGATTACATTCAGGAGGGAGATAGATATTTGTAAAGTGCATACGGATCTGAATGTCGCAGATCCATTGACTAAACCTCTCTCATGAGCAAAACATGATCAACACTAGAATGCTATGGGTGTACGATTTGTCACAATGTAACTAGATTATTGACTCTAGTGCAAGTGGGAGACTGTTGGAAATATGCCCTAGAGGCAATAAAATGGTTATTATTGTATTTCCTTGTTCATGATAATTGTCTATTGTTCATGCTATAATTGTGTTAACCAGAAACCGTAATGCATGTGTGAATACATAGACCACAACGTGTCCCTAGTGAGCCTCTAGTTGACTAGCTCGTTGATCAATAGATGGTCACGGTTTCATGACCATGGACATTGGATGTCGTTGATAACGAGATCTCATCATTAGGAGAATGATGTGATGGACAAGACCCAATCCTAAGCATAGCACAAGATCGTGTAGTTCGTTTGCTAAAGCTTTTCAATGTCAAGTATCGTTTCCTTAGACCATGAGATTGTGCAACTCCCGGATACCGCAGGAATGCTTTAGGTGTGCCAAATGTCACAACGTAACTGGGTGTCTATAAAGGTGCACTACGGGTATCTTCGAAAGTGTTTGTTGGGTTGGCACGAATCGAGACTGGGATTTGTCACTCCGTGTGACAGAGAGGTATCTCTGGGCCCACTCGGTAAGACATCATCATAATGAGCTCAATGTGACTAAGGAGTTAGCCATAGGATGATGTATTATGGAACGATTAAAGAGACTTGCCGGTAACGAGATTGAACAAGGTATAGAGATACCGACGATCGAATCTCGGGCAAGTATCATACCGATAGACAAAGGGAATTGTATACGGGATTGATTGAATCCCCGACATCGTGGTTCATCCGATGAGAACATCGTGGAGCATGTGGGAGCTAACATGGGTATCTAGATCCCGCTGTTGGTTATTGACCGGAGAGGTGTCTCGGTCATGTCTACGTGTCTCCCGAACCCGTAGGGTCTACACACTTAAGGTTCGATGACGCTAGGGTTATAGGGAAATGGTATACGTGATTACCGAAGGTTGTTCGGAGTCCCGTATGAGATCCCGGACATCACAGGAGCTCCGGAATGGTCCCGAGGTAAAGATTGATATATAGGAAGTCCAGTTTTGGTCACCGGAAAGTTTTTGGGCTCATCGGTAGTGTACCGGGAGTGCCGAGAGGGTGCCGGAGGACCCCCGGGAGGGGTGTGACGACCATAGGACTTTGTGGGCCCTTAGAGGAGGTGTGCCAACCCTTATTGGGCTGGCCAAGACCTTCTAGAAAGGCCCATGCGGCTGGGATCAAGAGATAAAGGGAAAGGGGTTTTAAAACAGGAGATCCACCTCCCTTGTGGGAGGTGGACTCTATCCCTAGTTCGGCCGAACCTCTCCTCCTTGGAGGAGGGGCCAAGGCAGCCCTCCCTCTCCCTCCTCCTATATATATGCAAGGGTTTGGGCTGATTTGAGACACGACTTCTCTCTCTCGGTACAACCCTACCCTTCCTCTTCCTCGTTCTCCGTCGCGCTTGGCGAAGCCCTGCCGGAGTCCACGTAGCTCCACCGTCACCACGCCGTCGTGCTGCCGGAGCTCTGCCTCAACCTCTCCTTCCTCCTTGCTGGATCAAGGTGTAGGAGACATCACCGGGCTGCACGTGTGTTAAACACGGAGGCGCCGTTGTTCGGCACTGAGATCGGAATCCACCGCGATCTGAATCGCTGCGAGTACGACTCCACCAACCGCGTTCTTGTAACGCTTCCGCTTAGCGATCTTTGAAGGTATGAAGATGCAATCTCTCCCCACTCGTTGCTGGTTTCTCCATGGATAGATCTTGGTGATCATAGGAATTTTTTTGATTTACTACTACGTCTCCCAACAGTTGGTTCGTCATCCAAACCTTACTTCAACTCTCATAGCGCAACTCATGTATACTGAGATAGTGACGAAGAAGGATATGGAAGCAAAGCACATCCAGACAACAGTGAAGGTCAGATGGAAGTATGACATTCCATATGGGAAGGCTTGGAGGGCTAAGCAGAAGGCTATGAAGGAGAGGTTTGGGATGTTCTTCGACTCCTATGATAATGTTGTCCGTCTCCTTGACATGCTGAAGGAGAGGAATCCCGACACTTATGTTAACATTTAGCACATGAGGTTGGAAAGCATACCAGATTACAAGATGTTGAAACGAGTATTCTTCTCTTTCGGTATGTGCATCGAAGCTTTCAGGCATTGTCCTCCTGTGATGTTTGTGGATGGTACGTTCCTTACTGGTCAATACAAAGGGCAAATCCTGACTGCTATTGGTGTGGACGGGAACAACCAAATCATCCCACTAGCCATGGCATTTGTGGAGGGTGAGAACTTTCCGAGGTGGGTATGGTTCTTCCGGCAAGTTAAAATTGCGATCGTGAAGGACCGATCAAATGTGTGTCTCATTCATGACAGACATCCCGGTATATTGAAGGTCGTGAAGACACTGAGTAATCCAACTGCTAACGAGCCAACACCTTGGAAGGACTTGCAAAGCCGGTGGTGCATGCGCCATCTGGGTGCTAATTTGTTCTCACAGTTCAAGAACAAACGGTTGATGAACTTGTTCAAGAAGTTATGCAAGCAGAACCAGCAGCGCAAATACGATTTTATTTGGTCAAAACTAGATGAGTTCACTAAGAAGCAGGTGGTTGCTAGGAAGGAAATGGAAAAAGACCAAGTTAAATTAACAGCACTCATTGCGGAGATGGAGGGGCCAGTTGCTCTTTGTGACTTGCCAGTAATTGACCCTCCTAATACGAAGAGAAAGAAGGGCAGGGCAATAAAGAATTTTTCTGAGTGGATAGAGAAAGAGCCTCCAGTGAATTGGTCTTTGCTGCATGACACCCATGGAGCTAGGTATGGCCACATGACAACCAATCTTGCAGAGATCTATAACTTTGTTCTCAGAGGGAATAGAGCATTGCCACTGACAGCTATTGTGGAGGGTGTATTCCATGGTACTATGAGGTATTTCAGAGAAAGGCACGAGTTAGCAAGGAAGCATATTGCAGATAATCAGAACACTCCTTATTGTAGCCGTGTCATGGAGTACATGGATGAGAAGATAAAGAAAGCAAAAAAGCACACCGTCACACTCATAGGTAATCAGGAAAGGAGGTATGAGGTTCAGCTTCCTACTGATGGTTTTGGTTCTACAAATGAGGTGAAGACGCATGAGGTTACAATTGGAGCAGAATTTTATCCAACTTGTGAGTGTACATGCAACAAACCGCAGTTATTGCACCTGCCTTGCTCACATGTGTTGGCTGCCTATGGCCAGATTCAGTTGGACGCTATCTCCTTCGTGTCTCCGTACTATTCAAAGGAGGCAGCGCTCAATGTCTGCACAGGTGAGATGACAGGGTTTAGAGTCGTCAGCAATTTCAACAAGGTAAACGATGGTGATAGAGTATACGTCCTAGATCCTGCACTACGGCGAACTAGCAAGGGCAGGCGTAAGGTAAAGCGCATCCGAAATAGTTCGGCCTTCAATATTATGTACTAATGTTTGTTGTCATGCACAGAGGCAGTTTACGCCTAGCCAGGTGAGGGATGCTACCCCTCCTTCATGGCGCAATTCGATAGTCTGCACGAGGATCAAGTTATATGGGAGCCATACACCCATATGGCTATTTCAAAAAGGTACCCAGGTGGGATTTCTAGATACTGCACTAGAGATCAGCATTACTGGATGACCATGGCCAAGTTGGTCTTCGACGTGACGGTCGAGGAGATGACTATTAATAGGGTGATGAGACAGTTCGGTCTATGCCAAGAGCCTGACATTCCGGTTATTTCACGATTAACCGATCACGTGCACAAGTAAGTAATACTACTTTGGTTCTCAACTCTCCATTAATAGGTTGTTGCGACAGTTCGGTCTACTTATAGCTAATCATGTAACGTGCATTTCAATCTCAGGTACAGTCGTGTAGGGGGAAACAAGTCCCAGGCTTCATGGGTTCGCAACATCACCCCTTACCTCGAGGAATGGACTACTGCCCCAAAAAATATATGGGATGAAGTTCGTGTCTTCAACTGGGAAAGGTATGGGTTGTATATGAAGCGTTACAGACAGAGCACGAGGATATACTTAATTCCATCATCTGCTTCGGATCATATCCTAGTTCCTCTCGCCAGCGATCTGTTCCCAACTTCCTCAGTTGTGGGAACCAGGCACCACGCGGTATGTCCTCGGTTTTTCTCAGATGATACGTTTTCCCTATACATGAACATGTACAATTGGTTAACTTTCTGTGTACAGGGTGAATTGGCAACTCATGCGGTAGAGGAGCTTACTGCTTTGGTGGAACGCGTTGACGGAGGAGAAAATATCCCACTACGAGAGCAATCAACAAGGTTGAATTGTCTTCTAGCGAAGCTATGCGGGATCGTCGCAGCTATTACATGTAGACGATCTTCCGATGTTGTTCACACTCGTGCAGCACATCGTCCACCACGCCCCTCTCTGCAGCGTTCAAAACCTCGACCTTCACACCCAGGGGACTCCTCCTGGCAGCAGGAACCTCCTTCGCAGCCGGGGGGCTCCTACTGGCAGCAGGCACCTCCTTCGCAACCAGGGAGCTCCTCCTGGCAGCAGGCACCTCCTTCACAGCCAGGGGGCTCCTCCTGGCAGCAGGCACCTCCTTCACAGCCCGAGGGTTATTTCTACTAGCAGCCACCTCCTTCACAGCCTGGTGGCTATTTCTACCAGCAATCACCTCCTTCACAGCCAGGGGACTGTTCCTGGCTTCAGCAAATGGAACTAGGTAACTTAACTTTGTACATTCTTTTTTGAAAATTTAGCCTCATAAGTCATTCTTCACATTTTTTTATTTACTAGCAGGCGGTAGCCAGACGCAACCGTTCATGACTTCAGTTCAGTCGCCTCTGTTTACTGGTCCTAGTTCATACATACCTGGCGACGGCGAGGACGATGACCGTGCTGCATGCACCTATGGTATCTCGGAGACAGTTCTTGCCACTCCACCACCACCATCGACGCAGGAGACACAGACACCGACGGACGAGGTGTTCTATGGTTGTGGTCATCGTGACACTCGTCCACCGCCTCAGCGCTTATCGCCTTTCGGTCCATGTCCGAGAAAGCCCAAGATTCGTCGCAAGCCGCAGCAGTGATATGGTCATCTACGTCCGAGACATGACTATCTATTTATGTATGAGACGTATGTAGCCTTTATGTATCGGACATATTCATGTATTTGACATATTTAGCCTCTATGTATCGGGAACATTCATGTATGCGACATATTTATGGTTGAGACTTATTTTGTTTAGAGAGAGAACAACAGTAACGCAAACAGTACAACTGAATTAAACGTTACAACTGAATTACATAGAACACCACTACAGAAAATAGTACTACATGAAAAATGTATTACATGAATGCATCATCATCATCATCCGTCGTTGCAGATCTCTTCCCCTTTGTCGCTGCAGAACTATTGCCCTTCGACGATGCGGTCGTCTTCACCTTGGTACTCGGCATGAACACGTCATCTTCGTCCTCTCTCGATGCAGAACTCTTCCCCTTCGTCGATGTAGAACTCTTTCCCTTCGTCGATGTAGAACTCTGGCCCGTCGATGCAGAACTCTTCACCTTGCTGCTCGGCATGAAGAGGTCCTCCTCGTCCTCACTTTCTGCTGACCATAAACCTGAATTATTAACAACAATCCTGAGATAAGCATCACCCTTGTGCAGTTGCTTCTGCCATCTGGCGTGCAACCTCAGAAGTTCTTTCCGTATCTCCTCAAAAGTCCTAGGAGGCCACCCAGCCCTAGCTAATTGGTGACACAACTCATTCATTATGAAGTCACTACTAATAAGTTCCTCCCATGGTACTACTCTATCATTCATCTTGAAATTGGCAGCTAGACGAAGAAGACGGTTGGACATACCCTTGTGAAAACTACGATCAAAAGGATAGTGAGGATGAGGAGGATGAGACATCTCCACGAAAGAATGGCGAGAGCGAAAGGAAGGATGCGGGAGCGACAGGGAAAGGAAGGGTCTGCTCACCCTCCTTACCGCGAATGTGGTTATATAGGCGGAAGACAAAGTGGCGGGAGAGAAAAGCGGAAAAGACAGTGGCGGGAACGAATGGCGAGGAGAGAAAGTGGCGGGAATCAAAGTGGCGGGAGAAAATGGCGAGGAGAGGAAGTGGCGAGAATCAAAGTGGCGGGAGAGGAAGTGGCGGGAGAGAAACTAGCGGGAGAGAAAGTGGCGGGAGAGAATCAATGCACTTGCACAAGAGGCAAGTATCATGCTTCTCACTGAAATTAAGATACAATGTGCTGAAATTAAGATACATCTTGCTGAAATTAAGATACATCTTGCTAAAATTGAGTTACTGCAATCTAAATCTACTGAGTCCAACGTGGATATTTTCCTTTTCCATCTCCAGCTTCTTCTGTTGCCTGGGCTGCATGAGCCCTTTCTTTCTTTCTCTGCCTCTCAGCTTCACGGGCCTCCTCTCGCTGCCGGTAGACCTCCGCCAGTCGAAGTTGGTTTCTTGGTTTTTCTTCTTCATCTCTGCAAGAAAAGCCCTCTGCTCCACACAGTGCTCTTGCCAAGCTCTCTCCTGCTCTGCTTTCTCCTCTGCTGTCGCCTTCTCGCGACGCTCCTCCAAGTCCAAACTTGCCCATGCACGACGACTTCTTTCACGAATCTCAGTCACCGCCCAGTCCGGCATTTTCATGTCTATCCAACGATAGTACTGGCATAGGGGCGGAGAAGACTACAAAAGAAGCAGAAATATGAAAATCAAATTAACAACAATACGAACAACGTGTTTAATCTGTGTGACTAAAACATACCGGAGGCGTGATGTATGGTGAAGGACCAACGGGTGGATCTTCCTCATAATTAGCGCACATGAAAAACTTCATGCCCAACCAATCTAAAAAAATCGTCACCTCCTTCACCTTGCAGAGATCCCCACACCAACAACGAACTGCTTCCACCCCTTGAGGCAACTTCGCACTCTTCCATTTGTTAGGCCTATTGCTTTGATCCGAAGAAGGCAAACTCAT
The DNA here is from genome assembly GCA_022496015.1 of Hordeum marinum. Lineage (NCBI taxonomy): Eukaryota > Viridiplantae > Streptophyta > Magnoliopsida > Poales > Poaceae > Hordeum > Hordeum marinum. Next base: position 135,612,995 of record CM039677.1, on the reverse strand, counting down.
AATGACTACCGCGCTGGTTTTTTCGAGTGTTGGTGGCCGATGGAGGAAGGCAGATACAATGCCTTCTTTTATAGGCAGATGACAACCGCAATGACAGGAAATCGGATGGGAGAGAAGGGCGGGACAAAGAATGGCGGGAGGAAATGGCGGTAGAGAATGACAGGAAGAAAAGTGGCGACAGAGATTGGTGAGACAAAGATGACGCCACAGTATGGCAACAAATAAAAACGGGCATAGTACGACTTGCTGAAATTAAGATACATCTTGCTGAAATTAAGATACAACCTGCTGAAATTAAGATACAACTTGCTGAAATTGAGTTACAAGAATATAAATCTACTGAGTCCAATGTGGATATTTTTTCCTTCTCCATCTCCAGGTTCTTTTGCTGCCTGGGCTGCATGAGCCTTTTCTTTCTTTCTCGCTATGGCAGATAGCTGAAAACAACAGCTAGCTCCTATTCACGTTGTTTGAATGTTATGAACACCAAATTGTTGACTTCGATAGAAGATGCTAGCAGAAAATTACTGAAACCTTCCTTCTTCAACACCATTCGATCACCCAAGCCAATGAAGTAGGAACAAGAAATGCTCACAAATATTTTATCATCTTCTGAATCCAATGTAATTTCAAGAGTTAAAAAACCAGTCCTAGGAATAGCCATAAATTCCATCAAACTCCTCACAACCATGGTAGGAATAACCTGACAAAAACAAACAAGTTATATGATTCATCCTATGAACCAGCAAAGAACAAACAAATAATAAAATCATAAATCAAATCTTATCATATGTTAAGAAATAACATTCATGCGATCTATCCTATCCTATGAACAAAAGAAGTACACGGTATGTAGTTGTCATCAAAGAGCTAGCGCGATATGACATACATTTGATGATAATTCAGAATGACACCGCGACTATAAAAACAATTGTCAACAAGTTCCCTCTGAGTTTCACTCAGATCCTCAAGAGCTACAAAAAAAATGATTTCACTAACTAAGATGAACATCAATACATATAAGCTGAATCAAATCTGAAAATCAGTCAAACAATTATCTTACCAACATGGGGTAAAAAAACAACATAACACCATCCCGATGGAATTCGACAATAATATAAGTTCCCTACTGCTCAAGCATAACAGTCATCATAACACCATCACGAGTTCCTCCCACGAAGGACCATGGAATTTACTGCTCATCCTACCATGTGTAAATATAACATGGTATAAGTTACCCTCGGTGTTGTGCAGAGCAAGATCAATATCTCTATCACCTCTCCGAATAGGTAAAACTCTGCACTCCTCAATATACCGAGCAAGATATGATCTAAGAATGCACGGAACATACTACAACAAGAATGGAAGCAAGGATCATAAACTTATAAACATAGGCATTCGAATATGCCACTGCCAGATAATCAAGACATAGAATCTTACAACACATCTTGCACATCGACGATCCCGCACCACAGTAAATACAGACACACCAGAATCAACGGCAACACAAGGACCACCTGAAGCTCGGCAAAATGGGTAAGCCATTACCTGCAGACGGACGGTGGCAAACAAGAACTAAATCCACTACCGACTTGAGAGTTCTCAATCGATTAAGTTGGAAGCAATAAAATTAATACTGTAGGCCGGTGAAGAACGCCCTGATATATAGTTCACACGGGTAGGATTACAAAATGGATGGTCTAGCAAAGAGATCGACGAGGCGGTGAAAGAACCAGAGAGCAACGAGAGTGAGAGATGAAGAGGGGCAGGCTAACAGTCAAGGGAGGGTGAAACAAGTGGGCAAAGGAGAAAGAAAGAAGCCCCGGGGCTTATCCAAGGGCCCATCAGCCATCCACTGCCCGACAGGTGGCTCTTCGACCCCCCTCTGGCCGACAGCACACACCCTGGCCTCTGATTAGCCGACAGGCCCCTCTTCGGCCTGGTGCAGGCCAACAGGTACCCGTTCGGCCTGGTACTGGCTGACGGGGTACTACTTTCGATATTTTTTAAACTCATACTCCTGTTTTCAAATTTGATACAAAATTTGTACTAGTTCTGAAAAAAATTCCGAATACTTGTGCACACCCATGCCAAAACATTTGGGTTAATGAGAATGTAAATCAAGCACGCCTTTAAGGCAAGTTAATCTCTCACACAATCAGCCAATGTAGGGTAAATGTTTTAACATATTATCTATTTGCGCATCAATTGTCAACAGTTTGAAACCTGACCTGTAGGACAGTTTCATAGCAACATCACATTTACCGCAAGTGTTTAGACTATACAGACTAACAAACTGTTAACTGACATCTTGCAACATCTTGCAGGCACAAAATTGCAAGGGAAAAAAATGACATGAGATATAGATGAAACAAATAATACTAACAATTGTAAGGACGAAGGACCATGGAATCAATAAGGAGCTAGAGGGTTCCATCAGTATTATTGTACGCATTGTCCGTAGTGAGTAATTTTTGCAATGAAGAGCATAAAAGAGAAGCTGATCAAGAGAAAGAATAGAGAAGAGATAACAAGTGGTTGGTTCAATTTGCAAGAATTTTAAAACATACACATCTTCTATATTTTTATTTGGGAAATAGATATTATCTTCTGCAGCGGCAACAATAGCAATCAGCCGCAGCAACAATGGCAACCAACGGTACTAGCAATCAGCCGCAGCAACAATGGCAACCAACGGTACTAGCAATCAGCCGCAGCAACAATGGCAACCAACGGCAACAATAGCAATCAGCCGCAGCAACAATGGCAACCAACGGTACTAGCAAACAATAGCATCAACGGCAATAGCAATCGTCTTCTATCTACTGTATATAATACTCCCTCCGTTCCAAAATATAGGGTGTATAGTTTTTGGCACGAAAATTAAAGAACGCGCATGGAGGGAAATTTTTACAAGTTTTGAGCAAGATTACACGTGATTAATTAACATCCTAAAATAGAGGAGCTTATCTGATATAAGGAAATGTAATCAAATTCCAAAAACAAATATCCAAACGAGTAGTGCAAGGCAATACACCTTATATTTCGGATGTTTTCTCAAAAATCTATACACCTTATATCAAGGAACAGAGGGATACTAAGGAGCAGCAAAATCAGCAACAAAGGCAACAATTAGTGTCACCAAGGGATGTACTTTTCATAGTACGCACGCACGCGGGGGATCCAATTGGACTTTTCATAGTACGCACGCACATATATATACACATACGAGCCAAGAACGGACACAACTGTAGACAAACGCACGCATGGCCACCAGAGCAAGACCACGCCCAGCGTCAAAGCTGCAAGAAACACACGCATGCGCGAGCTCGTCTCCGCTGCACATGATTCTCTGGATTTGGTCGGTTCTTACAACACGATCTCAACCCTTAATCCGCATCTCAAGATGCTAATTAATGGAGTTCCCTAATTAATTACCCTGGAGCTAGCAGTAGCAGAGATAGTCAATTAACAAACGTGTTAGTTATTAACAGATCACTAGTGCCTTGATTACTCAACAGGAAACACAACAACTGCTTGAATATGCTGTTTTTTTGGTAGGGAACTGCTTGAAGGTTTGGGGATCTAGATGAAAGGATTAATGACACTGCACCAAAACAAAAAATTCTTCCACATGCATGCATGCATGGGACGGTCAGACTCAGACGATAATGCAGATGCAGTGCAGTGCTGACATGAGATGATTGGTTGTTGAATATGACTATGTACCACTGTTAGAATAAAGTAACCACTTGTATATGTACTTCATCTCCATGACATATGTGTATACACAGTGTTGAATAGTGTGGCTCGCTGGTTGATTGTTAATCAGGAATGACGGATGCTGTCTAGCTAGTTAACATTTTGAGTACTATACCGAATGATTTGACTGGTCCTAATCTAGGCCCAATCATACTCTGAGCCAGCTAGCTTCAAACATGTCTACATGTGTGCACTGCATGAACACATCCACCTGATTCACCAAACCGTCTCTATCTGATGCATGCAATTAATTACTGAAACCTTGCAATGCCCAATAGAGATTTTTTTTAATGAAATAGTCAGTTAACTAGAAGAGGTCAGAAGTAGACCGGGAGCAAAGCAAGGTACGTACGTAGCAGCATTGTAGCCATGTTCCCAAGATTTGGTGCCCTTAAACAACTAGATTTGATCAGGGATTAATTAGCAGAGGTCAGGTCGAACCTTGGGAGTCGACGACGCCGGCGGCACCGATGCTGCTCGCGGAGGAAGGCAAGCACAGATCCACGGCCTTCGTGCGCCCTTGGAGGTCGAGGAAGCAGAGAAGCACCGGCGTTGGTCGTCGCCGCGCTCGCCCCGACCTGCGGCGGCAGGGTGCGCCGCCCAGTTCCCGAACCTGGCAGCATCCTGGCCTCGTCGCCGGGGCATCCGGGCATGCGGATCCAGTGCTGCACCTCCGACCTGTGGATCCAGAGCCTGGTCGCCATGTGCATGAGCTAGGGTTTCGAGCACGTAGTGAGAGCTGTGGAGGTTGGACTCAGCGGCTGGGGAGAGGAGAGGGTTGGGGGAGCCAGTAGTAGGGTAGAGGGTAGGTCGCCAGTGGGGCTAGGGGAGAGGTGGCCGCCGCCGGCTGGTTGGGTGGATCTGGGATTCGGGGGGTGGAGGAAGACAGAGCAAAGGAGTTTTTTTTAGATAGAGCAAAGGAGGTGGTGGTGGTACGTGAGGAATGAAGCCTAGGGTTTGGTGGGCTGGTGGGTAGGATGGACGGATGGACGGATGTTTGACAAGTCCTCGATCCATGCCATAGCAGATTTCATCACTCAGATTTAAGCTTATATAATTTTGTTGTTGTTTGTTCGTTTGTCTTATAATTTGCTTTCTTATAGTTTGTTAAAATGACCCAATATTGTCCACATGTGTGTATCTTGGTATGACAAACAATGTTGTCAAAGAGGTTTTTTACATTTTCTTTGCACAAAAAACATTTCATATTTTCGAAGTGCCAAGAAACAGGTTTGTGAAGGGCCTACCATATATTTGTTACAAAATTATACCAAAACAATTTTCTAAAATATTAGGCCATGTTTAATGTGCAATGACCAAATTGTTGGGTGCCAAAAGCTTTTGATCCACCTCTCATTAAAAAGACAAATTTCCACCGATTCGGAAGGAAGCAGGTCAAATTTCAACTACAGGTCCCTCATAGATTCCTTTTTATTTTTTGCAACAATCATTTCTAGGTACAAAAATATGTATTTAATCATAAAAACACGAATTTTTTTCAAGATTCAACAACTAGCTAGGAATGAGCATGCCCACTGTTTTGACCGCATTTTGAAATGGGCATGAAAAATTCAAAACACAATAAAAAATTTGAAAAAACTTCACATTGTGTCATTATATGTGACCAAGTTACCAAGAAAAATAATAAACTTGTAATACGACAATTATTTAGAAAAGCGTTTTCAAAAATGAGCTATCATTTGTGAAGATTCCTCTCTTTCAAGCCAAATGATCAATCTTATGACCACATTCATGGTATTGTTTGTTAAACTGATTTCATATTTTGCACAAGGATGCATATTGGAATGACAAACAATGCTTCCTAAGGAAGTTTTCATTTTCTTTGAACGGGAAATTCATTTTCCATTTTTGAAGTGCCCAAAATGAGTATTTTTTGTGAAGGACCTACCATATATTTGTTGCAAAATTGGACCGAATCATTTTTCTAAAATATTAGGTCATATTTAATGTACAATTAACTAAATATTTGGGTGTGAAAAGATTTGAGCCACCTCTCATGAAAAAGACAAATTTCCCCTGATTCAACACGAAGCGGGTCAAATTTTAACAGCAGCTACCTCGTAGATTGTTTTTTATTTTTTGGAGAAATCATTTCTAGGTAAAAAGTATCTATTTAATCATAGAAACACAAAAAAATCCAAGATTCAACCAGTAGGTAGGAACGGGCATGCCCGCCGTTTTGATCGCAAAATTTAAAAAAAAAATAAAAATTAAAAAACCTTCGCATTGTGTCATTATATGTGACCAAGTTACCAGGAAAAATAGTAAACTTGTAATACGACAATTTTTTTAAAAAGTTGTTCTCAGAAATGAGCTATCATGTGTGAAGACTCATGGCTTTCAAGCTAAATGGTCAATTTTATGGCCACATTCATGGCATAGTTTATTCTAATGATATCATATTATACAGAAGGGTGCATCTTGGAATGGCAAACAATGTTGCCTAAGGAAGTTTTCATTTTCTTTGGACGAAAAAATAATTTTCCATTTTTGAAGTGTCCAAAATGAGTTTTTTAGTGAAGGACCTACCATATATTTGTTGCAAAATTGGACCGAATATTTTTTCTAAAATATTAGGTCATATTTAATGTACAATTGACTAAATATTTGGGTGTGAAAACATTTGAGCCACCTCTCATGAAAAAGACAAATTTCCCCCGATTAAGTAGGAAGCGGGTTAAATTTTAACTGCAGCTACCTCATACATTGCTTTTTATTATTTTTTTAAAATCATTTCTAGGTACAAAAGTATCTATTTAATCATAGAAACACCAAAATAATTGCAAGATTCAACCAGTAGGTAGGAACGGGCATGCCCGCCGTTTTGATCGCATATTGAAATGGGCCTGAAAATTTAAAAAAAAACTTCGCATTGTGTCATTATATGTGACCAAGTTAGTAGGAAAAATAACAAACTTGTAATACGACAATTATTTAAAAAAATGTTCTCAGAAATGAGTTATCATGTATGAGGATTCATGGCTTCCAAGCCAATGGTCAATCTTATGGCCACATTTAGGGCACGGTTTGTTTAAATGATATCATATTACACATAAGGGTGCATCTTGGAATGGCAAACAATGTGGCCTAAGGAAGTTTTTATTTTCTTTGGATGAAAAAATAATTTTCCATTTTTGAAGTGTACAAAATGAGTTTTTTTTAAGAACCTACCATATATTTGTTGCAAAATTGGACCGAATCATGTTTCTAAAACATTAGGTCGTATTTAGTGTACAATTGACAAAATGGTTGGGTGTCAAAAGCTTTGAGACACCTGTCGTGAAAAAGACAAATTTCCAACAATTCAGTAGGAAGCGGGTCAAATTTGAACTGCGGCTGTGTTATAGTTTGCTCATGATTTTTTCCAAAAATAATGTATAGGTACATAAGTATCTATTTAATCATATATACATGGTTTGGTGGTAAGACATTGAGGTTTGGGTGGTGGACGATGGCCCTAGCTCCAGAGCGTGCACACTAGCATGTCAGCTACACGGTCACCGCTTGACCTTGGCATTGCCACACGTTCTGGGCAGCATAGGCATGTTCGATAGATTGGGCACTCCTTCGGTATGTGATAGGAAGAAAAATACAACATAAGAAACTAACGACAAGACTAAACTAAGCTCAAACATAAATTAGCAGCAAAGTGTTTGATTAGCGGTGAGGGAAATGAACATGGCCAATGGGCCTGATTTTAGTCTTAGGATGATCATCTACTAAGGAAACTGTCTTGGTAATTTTTCCGCTCAAATGGAGGAGCCTAGGTGGCACTTGCTTTGCAAAGTACAACACTGGACATAAATATGAATGTTAAATTTGGCTTCAAATAAATGAATGTATTGATCTGCAATTCGGTGGATGATAGTCGTTTGGGCATAGGAAGGCAATGTAAAAATTTGATACCATTTGGACATGCCTAAGTGGTACTTCCTTCACAATGCTCTTCTCTGGACAGAAATTGATGTTGGGCCTATATAGATTATTGGATTGAGCTGAAATTTGGAGTAGGATGACAATATGGGCATATGAAGGAAATGTACAAGTTTCACACCATTTGGATAAATAAAATGGTACTTCCTTCACAATGCTCTTCTGTGGATAGAAAATAGAAATTGATGCTGCACCCACATAGTTGACTGGATTGAGCTAAAATTTGAAGCAAGATGATAATATGGGCACGTAAAGTAACTGTCCAAATTGCATACCATTTGGATAAATAAAAATGGTACTTCCTTCACAATGCTCTTGTCTAGACATAAAATAGAAATTGATGTCGGGCCTCTATAGATGCCTGGATTGAGTTGAAATTTGGCAAAGTATGATAATCTAGGCATATGAAGTAACTGTACAAATTGCATATCATTTGGATAAATAAAAATGATACTTCCTTCACAATGCTCTCCACTCAACGAAAATTAGGAAAAATATTGAGGAAAATTTGCTACACTAAAATTACATAAAATTTTGTGTAGGCAGGTTCTATGGGCAGGGTCATGTCTTGATAAAGTTTCAGCAATTTTAAAGCAATATAAAATAGTTGCTTCACAAATTGAGAATATTACTAGAAACAAGGAATGGATGGTGACATCACATGGATTATTATATGAGGATCAAATTTTGTGGAGATATATTATACGGACAAATAGAATATGTGGAATTTTTTTAGTGCATTAGGAGATGCCTAGCTAGTACTTACTTCACAAAGCTTCTATCTGAATAGAAACTTTGGAAATTTGCTGAGGAAGATTTAATAGGGAAATGGAGCTGACTTTTGTCATGAGGCAATGATTTGGATAGAAAAGAGTGCCCAAATTTTTTCATCTCAAGTGGAGGATCCTAGGTGGCACTTGCTTTGGAAAGTACCACACTGGACAGAAATATGAATGTTGAATATGGACTCAGATGAATGAATGTATTGAGCTTAAATTTCGTGCAGGATGGTTATTTCTGCATAGGAAGGCACTGTAAAAAATTTATACCATTTGTACAGGGGTACTTCCTTCACAATTTGGCTAAGGTCACTAAGAGAAGGTCATAAGTTGACATATTTAAAAAACTCACATACTTATTGCAAAAATTTATTAGCCCTCGAAGCAAAGTATTACTACGCATGCCCCTAGGGGGGAGGTTGGTAGGAGTTAACCATCACGCGCCCCCGGCCTTCACACCAAGATAGACAATCAAGGATAAATTGTGCTCCAACTTGTTGTTGGGAGACGTAGTAGTAAATCAAAAAATTTCCTACGATCACCAAGATCTATCCATGGAGAAACCAGCAACGAGTGGGGAGAGATTGCATCTTCATACCTTTGAAGATCGCTAAGCGGAAGAATTACAAGAACACGGTTGATGGAGTCGTACTCGCAGCGATTCAGATCGCGGGAGATCCGATCAAGTGCCGAACGGACGACACCTCCGCGTTCAACACACGTGCAGCCTGGTGACGTCTCCTACGCCTTGATCCAGCAAGGAGGAAGGAGAGGTTGGGAAGGTCTCCAACAGCAGCACGACGGCATGGTGGTGGTGGAGCAGCAAGGTATTCTGACGGGGCTTTGCCTAAGCGCTGCGGAGGAGGAAGAAGAGAGGTAGGGCTTCGCCGTGAGAGAGAGAGATCAAATCTTGTCTCAAAACAGCCAAAACCTCAAGTATATATAGGAGGAGGGACGTGGAGGGCTGGCTTGGCCTCTACTCCAAAGAGGAGAGGTTCGGCCGATTTAAAGGGAGAGTCCACCTCCCACAAGGGAGGTGGATCTCCTCCTTTTAAATCCTTTTTGGCCCTATCTCTTATCCCTAGCCGCATGGGCCTTTAGCAAAAGTCTTGCCCAAACCAATAAGGGCTGGCACACTTTATCTAACAGCCCATGTGGTCCTTTGATCGTCACACCTCTCCCGGGGGTCCTCCGGCACCCTCCCGGCATTCCCGGTACACTACCGATGAGCCCGAAAACTTTTCGGTGACCAAAACTGGACTTCCTATATATCAATCTTTACCTCCGGACCATTCCGGAGCTCCTCGTGACGTCCGGGATCTCATCCGGGACTCCGAACAACCTTCGGTAATCACGTATACCATTTCCCTATAACCCTAGCTTCATCGAACCTTAAGTGTGTAGACCCTACGGGTTCGGGAGACACGTGGACATGACCGAGGCACTTCTCCGGCCAATAACCAACAGCGGGATCTGGATACCCATGTTGGATCCCACATTCTCCACGATGATCTCATCGGATGAACCACAATGTCGGGGATTCAATCAATCTCGTATACAATTCCCTTTGTCTACCGGTATGATACTTGTCCGAGAATCGATCGTCGGTATCTCTATACCTTGTTCAATATCGTTACTGGCAAGTCTCTTTACTCGTTCTGTAACACATCATCCCATTTCTAACTCCTTAGTCACTTTGAGCTCATTATGATGATGTCTTACCGAGTGGGCCCAGAGATACCTCTCCGTCACACGGAGTGACAAATCCCAGTCTCGATTCGTGCCAACCCAACAGACACTTTCGGAGATACCCGTAGTGCACCTTTATAGCCACCCAGTTACGTTGTGACGTTTGGCACACCCAAAGCATTCCTACGGTATTCGGGAGTTGCACAATCTCATGGTCTAAGGAAATGATACTCGACATTGGAAAAGCTTTAGCAGACGAACTACACGATCTAGTGCTATGCTTAGGATTGGGTCTTGTCCATCACATCATTCTCCCAATGATGTGATCCCGTTATCAATGACATCCAATGTCCATGATCATGAAACCGTGACCATCTATTGATCAACGAGCTAGTCAACTAGAGGCTCACTAGGGACATGTTGTGGTCTATGTATTCACACATGTATTACTGTTTCCGGTTAACACAATTGTAGCATGAACAATAGACAATTATCATGAACAAGGAAATACAATAATAACCATTTTATTATTATCTCTAGGGCATATTTCCAACAGTCTCCCACTTGCACTAGAGTTAATAATCTAGTTCACATCGCCATGTGATTAACACTTACATCACCATGTGATCATATCATCATGTGATTAACTCCCAATTAGTTCTGGGGTTTGATCATGTTTTGCTCGTTAAAGAGGTTTTAGTCAACGGGTCTGCGACATATAGTACCTTGCAAACTTTCTATGTCATATTTGTATATACTGCTCCCACGCTCCACTTGGAGCTATTCCAAATGGCTGCTCCACTATACGTAGCCGGATTTCTACTAAGAGTCATCCGGATTGGTGTTAAAGCTTGCATCATCGTAACCCTTTACGATGAACTCTTTATCACCTCCATAATCGAGAAATATTTCCTTAGATCTCAAGTTACTATGGATAACTTTGACCGCTGTCCAGTGATCCACTATTGGATTACTCTTGTACCCCTTGACAGACTCATGGCAAGGCACACACAAGTGCGGTACATAGCATGGCATACTATATAGAGCCTATGGCTAAAGCATAGGGGATGACACTCATATTTTCTTTATCTTCTGCCGTGGTCGGGCATTGAGTCTTACTTAATTTCACACCTTACAATACAGTCAAGAACTCCTTCTTTGACCCATCTATTTTGAACTCCTTCAAAAACTTGTCAAGGTATGTCTTCGTCGAAAAACTTATCAAGCGAATTGATCTATCCCTATAGATCTTGATGCTCAATAAAATAGTAGCTTTATCTGGGTCTTCCTTTGAAAAACTCTTTTCAAACAACCCTTCATGCTCTTCCAGAAATTCTACATCATTTCTGATCAATAATATGTCAACTACATATTCTTATAAGAAACTCTAGTGCTCCCACTCACTTTCTTGAAAATACAAGTTTCTCATAAACCTTGTATAAACTCAAAAACTTTAATCACTCTATCAAAGCTCATATTCCAACACCGAGATGCTTACTCCAGTCCATAGAAGGGTCGCTGGAGTTTGCATACTTTTAGCATCCTTAGGATTGACAAAACCTTATGGTTGTATCACATACAACTCTTCCTCATAGAAACCATTATGGAAACTTTGTTTTGTCATCCATCTGCCAGATTTCATAATCGAAAAATGCAGCAACTGCTAACATAATTTTAATAGACTTTTAGCATAGCTACAAATGAGACAATCTCATCGCAGTCAACTCCTTGAACTTGGTGGAAACTTCTTTGCGACAAGTCAAGCTTTATAAACGGTGTCATTTCACCATTAGCATCTATGTTCATCTCAAAGGTCCATTTGTACTCAACGACCTACCATTCAACAGGCAAGTCTACCAAAGTCCATACTTGGTTTTCATACATGGATCCTTTCTCGGATTTCATGGCTCCTAGCCATTTGTTGGAATCCGGGCCCACCATCGCTTCTCCATAGTTCGTAGGTTCATCGTTGTCCAACAACATGATTTCCAAGACATGGTTGTCGTACTACTCACGAGCAGTACGCGTCCTTGTCGACCTATGAGGTTCGATAGTGACTTGATCCGAAGCTTCATGATCATCATCATTAACTTCCTTTTCAACTGACGTAGGCTCTACAGAAACATCTTTCTATGATGCGCTACTCTCTGGTTGAAACAAAAGTTCAACAACCTTATCAAGTTCTATCTTCCTCCCACTCAATTCTTTCGAGAGAAACTCTTTCTCGAGAAAGGACCCGTTCTTAGCCACAAACACTTTTGCGCTCGAATCTGAGATAGAAGGTATACCCAGTGTCTCCTTAGGGTATTCTATGAAGATGCATTCGTATGCTTTGGGTTCGAGCTCATTAGGTGAAAACCCTTTTCACATAAGCGTCACAGCCCCAAACATTAAGAAATGACAACTTAGGCTTCTGTCAAACCATAATTCTCACGGTGTCATCTCAACAGACTTAGATGGTGCCCTATTAAAGTGAATGGATTTGTATTTAATGCATAACCCCATAACGATAGTGGCAAAACGATAAGAGACATCATAGTACTCACTATATCCAATAGAGCACGACTACGACGTTCGAACACACCATCACACTATGGTGTTCCAGGAGGCGTGAGCTGTGAAACAATTTCCACATTGTCTAAAATTGCATACCAAACTCGTAACTGAGATATTCACCTCCACGATCATATCATAGACATTTTATCTTCTTGTCACGATGATCTTTAACTTCACTCTGAAACTCCTTGAACCTTTCAAACATTTCAGATTCGTGTTTCATTAAGTAAATATCCCCATATTTACTCGAATCATCAGTGAAGGTAAAGAAAAACAATGATATCCACTGTGTGTTTCAACACTCATTGGACCACATACATCAACATGTATTAATTCCAATAAGCCACTAGCCCGCTCCATCAAACCGGAAGACGGGGTCTTAGTCATCTTACCCAACAGGCATGGCTCGCATGTCTCAACTGATTCGAAATCAAGTGAGTCAAAAGATCCATCAGCATGGAGTTTCTTCATGCGATTTATACCAACATGACATTTAGCGGCAGTGCCACAGGCATGTGGTGCGATCATTATTAACTTTGTATCTTTTGGTACCAATGTTATGACCATGTGTACTACTATGATCAAGATTCAATAAACCATTCCTAGTGGGTGTATGACCATTAAAGGCATTATTCATGTAAACAGAATAACCAATTATTCTCTAACTTATATGAATAACCGTATTTCACTAAACATGATCTAATCATGTTCATGCTCAATGCAAACACCAAATAACATTTATTTAGGTTTATCACAAATCCCGAAGGTAGAGAGAGCGTGCGATGGTGATCACATCAACCTTGGAAACACTTCCAACACACATCGTCACCTTTCACTTAGCTAGCCTCCCTTTATTCCGTAGCTTTTATTTTGAGTTACTAACACTTAGCAACCGAACCGGTATCCAATACCCAGGTGCTACTAGGAGTACAAGCAAGGTACACATCACTAACACGTATATCAAATATACTTCTTTCGACATTACCAGCCTTCTTATCTACCAAGCATCTAGGGTTGTTCCGCTTCAGTGAACAGTCTCCTCATAACAGAAGCACTCAGTCTCGGGTTTGGCTTCAACCTTGGGTTTCTTCACTAGAGCGACAACTGGCTTGCCATTCCTGAAGTTTTTTTCCCTTCTTGCCCTTGCCCTTCTTGAAACTAGTGGTATTCACTTAACCATCAACACTTGATGCTCCTTCTTGATTTCTACCTTCGTGGTGTCAAACATCACGAACAACTCAGGGATCATCTTATCCATCCCTGGCATGTTATAGTTCATCACGAAGCTCTAGTAGCTTGGTGGCAGTGACTTGGAGAACTGCATTAATCACTATCTCATCTGGAAGATTAACTCCCACTTGGTTCAAGTGATTGTAGCACCCAGACAATCTGAGCACACGCTCACCGATTGAGCTATTCTCCTTTATCTTGCAAGCAAAGAATCTTGTTGGAGGTCTCATACCTCTCAACATAGGCCCGAGCCTGAAATCCCAATTTTAGCTCTTAGAACATCTCTTATGTTTCGTGACGTTCAAAACGTTTTGGAGCCTAAATTCTAAGCCGTAACGCATGACGCACTGAACTATCACGTAGTCATCAAAAAGTGCCTGTCACATGTTCACAACATCTACAGACAACGCTTGAGGGAGTGGTGCACTTAGCGGTGCATCAAAGACATAAGCTTTCTGTGCAGCAATGAGGACAATCCTCAGATCACGGACCTAGTACGTATTATTGCTACCATCAACTTTCAACTTATTTTTCTCTAGGTCCGTATCAATAAAACTGGGGAGCTACAGCGCGAGCTATCTATGACATAATTTGCAAGGACATTTTTAGACTAAGTTCATGATAATTAAGTTCATCTAATCAAATTATTAATGAACTCCCACTTAGATAGACATCTCTCTAGTATTCCAAGTGATACATGATCCATGTCAACTAGCCCGTGTCCGATCATCACGTTAGACGGACTAGTCATCCATGGTGAACATCTCTATGTTGATCGTATCTTCTATACGACTCATGTTCGACCTTTCGGTCTTCCGTGTTCCGAGGCCATGTCTGTACATGCTAGGCTCGTCAAGTCAACCTAAGTGTTTCGCATGTGTAAATCTGGCTTACACCCTTTGTATGTGAACGTTAGAACCTATCACACCCGATCATCACGTGGTGCTTCGGAACGACGATCCTTAGCAACGGTGCACAATTAGGGTGAACACCTTTCTTGAAATTTTATTGAGAGATCATCTTATTTACTACCGTCATTCTAAGAAAATAAGATGTAAACATGATAAACATCACATGCAATCAATATAGTGACATGATATGGCCAATATCATCTTGCTCCTTTGATCTCCATCTTCGGGGCACCATGATCATCACTGTCACCGGCACGACACCATGATCTCCATCATCATGATCTCCATCATTGTGTCTTCATGAAGTCTTCTCGCCAACTATTACTTCTACTACTATGGCTAATGCTTAGCAATAAAGTAAAGTAATTACATGGCAGTTATGATTGACACGCAGGTCATACAATAAAATAAGACAACTCCTATGGCTCCTGCCGGTTGTCATACTCATCGACATGCAAGTCGTGAATCCTATTACAAGAACATGATCAATCTCATACATCACAATGCATCACATCACATCCTTTTTGGCCATATCACATCACAAGGCACATGCTGCAAAAACCAAGTTAGACGTCCTCTAATTTGTAGTTGCAAGTTTTACGTGGCTGCTATAGGTTACTAGCAAGAACGTTTCTTACCTACACCAATACCACAACGTGATATGCCAATTGCTATTTACCCTTCATAAGGACCCTTTTCATCGAATCCAATCCGACTAAGGTGGGAGAGACAGACACCCGCTAGCCACCTTATGCAACAAGTGCATGTCAGGCGGTGGAACCAGTCTCACGTAAGCGTACGTGTAAAGTCGGTCCGGGCCGCTTCATCCCACAATACCATCGAATCAAGATAAGACTAGTAACGGCAAGCATATTAACAAGATCGACGCCCACAACTGCTTTGTGTTCTACTCGTGCATAGATTCTATGCATAGACCTAGCTCATGATGCCACTGTTGGGAGACGTAGTAGTAAATCAAAAAAATTTCTACGATCACCAAGATCTATCCATGGAGAAACCAGCAACGAGTGGGGAGAGATTGCATCTTCATACCTTTGAAGATCGCTAAGCGGAAGCGTTACAAGAACGCGGTTGATGGAGTCGTACTCGCAGCGATTCATATTGCGGTAGATCCGATCAAGTGCCGAACGGATGACACCTCCGCGTTCAACACACGTGCAGCCCGGTGACGTCTCCTACGCCTTGATCCAGCAAGGAGGAAGGAGAGGTTGGGAAGGGCTCCAACAGCAGCACGACGGCGTGGTGGTGGTGGAGCAGCAAGGTATTCCGACAGGGCTTCGCCTAAGCGCTGCGGAGGAGGAAGAAGAGAGGTAGGGCTTCGCCGTGAGAGAGAGAGATCAAATCTTGTCTCAAAACAGCCAAAACCTCAAGTATATATAGGAGGAGGGACGTGGAGGGCTGGCTTGGCCTCTACTCCAAAGAGGAGAGGTTCGGCCGATTTAAAGGGAGAGTCCACCTCCCACAAGGGAGGTGGATCTCCTCCTTTTAAATCCTTTTTGGCCCTATCTCTTATCCCTAGCCGCATGGGCCTTTAGCAAAAGTCTTGCCCAGACCAATAAGGGCTGGCACACTTTATCTAACAGCCCATGTGGTCCTTTGGTCGTCACACCCCTCCCGGGGGTCCTCCGGCACCCTCCCGGCACTCCCGGTACACTACCGATGAGCACAAAAACTTTCCGGTGACCAAAACTGGACTTCCTATATATCAATCTTTACCTCCGGACCATTCCGGAGCTCCTCGTGATGTCCGGGATCTCATCCGGGACTCCGAACAACCTTCGGTAATCACGTATACCATTTCCCTATAACCCTAGCGTCATCGAACCTTAAGTGTGTAGACCCTACGGGTTCGGGAGACACGTGGACATGACCGAGACACTTCTCCAGCCAATAACCAATAGCGGGATCTGGATACCCATGTTGGCTCCCACATGCTCCACGATGATCTCATCGGATGAACCACGATGTCGGGGATTCAATCAATCCCGTATACAATTCCCTTTGTCTATCGGTATGATACTTGCCCAAGATTCGACCGTCGGTATCTCTATACCTTGTTCAATCTTGTTACCGGCAAGTCTCTTTACTCGTTCCATAATACATCATCCCGTGACTAACTCCTTAGTCACTTTGAGCTCATTATGATGATGTCTTACCGAGTGGGCCCAGAGATACCTCTCTGTCACACGGAGTGACAAATCCCAGTCTCGATTCGTGCCAACCCAACAGACACTTTCGGAGCCGTAGTGCACCTTTATAGCCACCCAGTTACGTTGTGACGTTTGGCACACCCAAAGCATTCCTACGGTATCCGGGAGTTGCACAATCTCATGGTCTAAGGAAATGATACTTGACATTAGAAAAGCTTTAGCAGACGAACTACACGATCTAGTGCTATGCTTAGGATTGGGTCTTGTCCGTCACATCATTCTCCTAATGATGTGATACCGTTATCAATGACATCCAATGTCCATGATCATGAAACCGTGACCATCTATTGATCAACGAGCTAGTCAACTAGAGGCTCACTAGGGACATGTTGTGGTCTATGTATTCACACATGTATTACTGTTTCCGGTTAACACAATTGTAGCATGAACGATAGACAATTATCATGAACAAGGAAATACAATAATAACCATTTTATTATTATCTCTAGGGCATATTTCCAACACTTCCTAGCATAATGGGAGACTATACGTGCATGCTTCGGGAATCACAAACCTTAACACAAATATCTTACTAAACATGATCATCCACTAGTACATCCTACATACTATCATCTCTATATCGCAAAACTATTGCAAGGAATCAAACATATCATATTCAGCGATCCCTAAGTTTTATGTAGATTTTATGACTAAGCATGTGAATGACCAATTCCTGTTGACTCTCTAAATAGATATAAGTGAAGCAAGAGAGTTTAATTCTTTCTACAAAAGACCATGCTCTAATAAATATAAGTGAAGCAAAAGAGCATTCTATGAATAACAGTTTTCTATGTGAAGAGAAACAGGCAATCCAAACTTCAAATGATATAAGTGAAGCACATGAAGCATTCTATAAAGCCATACTCAAAGGATGTAAGTGAAGTGCAATGAGCATTCTATAAATCAACCATGTAATATCTCATACCAGCATGGTGCATAAAATAAAGTGAATACTAAATGCAAAAGACACTCCAAGATTTACACATACCACATGAATGAAACGAAATCGAAAACGTACCGATACTTGTTTAAGAAAGATGGGATGCCTTCTGGATCATCCCCAAGCTTAGATGCTTGAGTCTCCTTGGATATTTACTTGGTGTGCCTTAGTAATCCCAAGCTTGAACTCTTGCCTCTCCTCCTTCTCCTCATATCGAGACCTCCTCGATCTTCGAACATTTCATTCACACAAAACTTAACAGAAGACTGGTAAGATCCATTAGTATAGTAAAGAAAAATACTACTTTAAGTACTGTTGCAAACCCATTCATATTTTATATTTGTATTATCCCTAATGTATTATAACTTTTCCATGGCTTACACCACCGATAAAATCGATAGTTTCATCAATACAAGCAAAACAATGCATCAAAAACAGAATTTGTCTTAAACACAACAGTCTATAGCAATCTGAACTTTGACCATACTTATGTAACTTCAAAAATTCTGAACAATTATGACGAACTAAACATTTTTATAGTAATACTGTGTAAAAATTCAGAAGCTTTCGACGTTCCATAAAAAAATGCAAATTCACGCACTACAGCCAAAGTTTCTGTTTTTACACCGCACATACCAACAAGCAATCTAATCATCCTAAAGGAAAATCTTGGCACAACATAATACAAAAGCACACAACAGAAATAAACGACTCTAAAACTTCTGGGTGGTCTCCCTGACGGCGCTTTCTTTAAAGCCATTAAGCTAGGCATAAAGTGCTCAAGTAATTGATCCGCCCGGATCCCGAGGTATATCAAAGCCAATTTTAATTAACAATGATTTGTAATTTAGTAGTGAGCACAAAGTGATATATATCATGTGACAACGAAGTCTAACTCTCTTCCTATGTATTGGCATGTCATAAAAGAACAATTCATTCCCACAAAGTAAGGGCCAATACATAGCATAAGTAGTTTCTTGCAATTTTATAGTATTGGAAACATAGAGAGGTGAAGATTTGGTTCCTCTCTCATAATAATTGCAAGCAGGAGCAGCAAGCACATGCATATTATATTCATAAAAATCATCATTTGTACTAGTAAAACACAACCCATCAATATAATCCTTATTAAGAGAAACTTCTCCAATATAGTGTAGTTGGGAGAATTCAAAAAGATAACAGGACTATCATGTGTGGGTGCAATAGCAATAATTTCATGCTTAACATAAGGAACTATAGCAAGTCCATCTCCATAAGCATAATTCATATTGGCATCATGGCCACAAGCATGGCAAGCACCAAGTTCATCAAAATGGGATATTTCAAACGAATCCAAGGGATCATAGCATTTATCCTTCGGTATGTGTGAAGGGTAATTAAATAATGTATGAGTTGAAGAGTTACTCTCATTAGAAGGTGGGCACAGGTAGCTAATCCACTCTTCCTCCTTTGTTTCTTCACTCTACTCCTCATCTTTTTTCATCTAATGAGCTCACAATTTCAACAACTTCCTCTTCCATAGATTCCTACAAAATATGAGTCTCCTCCAAGGCAACCGTCATTATTTCAATAAATTCTTGAACATAAGCATTAGAAGCATAGTTTTCATAGCAATATTTAAGTATGGAAAAAAAAATCAGATTCGTAAAGAGTAGCATCATACTTTTCAATCAAAGAAGCAATTTCATATGCACCTTTAAAAGCAACAAATTCTTAATTTTTTTCAACATCATAATAACAATAGGCTTCATTGGCATAAGAGGATAGTATTTAATTATCATTAACCACACATTGGTAGGGAAGGTGTTTTTTAGTTTCTTCAGAACAATAAGTAAAATCATAAATTTCACATAGATTCCAAGCATAGCAACACAAAGTATTAATTTTATGCCACAAGAGTTTCCCTTTTTGAGATATGCGGTGTCGCACATAATGAGCATGCTCGTTTAATGATTTTCCCTCAACGAAGCTAGTTGGGTTCTCAGCACGAGCACAAAGGGATCGAAGATGATCCAAGTAATATTCCATGGTAGTACAAAACACTAGTGGGTCCTCAACGTTTGGAGCAACAAGTACATCTATTTTTTGGTATTTAGCGTTTCCTACCCATATATAAAGATAGAAAACAAGATCACAAAATAAAAACTAATTAGTGATAAAACAAACAAGCACACACGAGAATATTCACCCCACACTATTGCTCCCCGGCAACAGCGCTAGAAAAAGATCTTGATAACCCACAAGTGTAGGGGGTTGTTTGTAGCATTTTTCGGTAAGTAAGAGTGTCGAACCCAACGAGAAGCTAAAAGTAAAAAAAATATTCCCCCAAGTTCTGTCGACCACCGATACAACTCTATGCATGCTAGTGCTTGCTTTACCTAGAACAAGTATGAAACTACTTTGCGGGAATGAAACTAGAAGTACATTGCAAGATAATAAAGAACGTGGAAATAAAAGTTAGGTGCTGTTTTAATAAAAGAACAATAGAAGTAAATAGTTCTATAGAAAGCTTTTTGTGTAACGCAAGAGAAAGATTGTCCATAGGCAATTGAATACGATAGATACTTGTTATATGCAATGAGGGAGAGGCATACGCTAACACACTTTCCATACTTGGATCATATGCACTTATGATTGGAACTCTAACAAGCATCCGCAACTAATAGAGATCATTAAAGTAAAACCCAACCATAGCCTTAAGTATCAAATCCTCTTTACACCCATAGGCAACAACCCACCTACTCGGGTTTATGCTTTTGTCACTCAAGCAACCCACCATAGGCAAATCATGAACATATTGCAACACCCTACAGAGAGGATCCCTCACACTTGCACGACATGAAGGGCACCATAGGACAAGACCATATCAACATACAACTCACATCCATAACATCATACCACAATTAACCCGTTGGACAAAAGAGATCTACTCAAACATCATATGATAGCCAAATATCATTGGGAAATAATATATGGAGTTGAGCACTATGTTTAATTAGAGATAACAATGGTAAAGAGAGGTGTTACACCGCTGCATTGAGGGGGAGAGAGTTGGTGTTCACAACGGCAAGATTGTTGATGTAGATCGCCGTCATGATGATTGCCCCTACGGAATTCCAGTGCCACCGGGAGAGAGGGGGAGAGATCCCCCCTCCTTATTCTTCCTCCTTGGCCTCCCCCTATATGGGAGGAGAGTTCCCCCTATGGTCCATGGTCGCCATGGCGTCGGAGGGATGGGAGCCCCTCCTAGATTGGATCTCCCTCTCTGTTCTCTTCTGTTTCGCATTCTCGTTTTCTGTCTAAAAACCGTTTCTTATATTCCCGAAGATCCGTAACTCCGATCGGGCTGAAATTTTGAGGGAATTTATTCCAAAAATTATCTTCCGGGCGGCCGAAGGAGAGCTCCAACCGACATACGAGGTGAGCACGTCCCAGCATGCTGCGTTTTGGCCCTGGCCCGTGCCCTGGTGTCTCATGCTTGCTGTGGGCCTCCGTTTGCCTTGATTACACTTCTCAAAATTCACAAATATTCAAAAAAAATCTTTGTAAATTTTTATCGTGTTTGGACTTCGTTTGATATGGATATTCTGCAAAAACAAAAACACACAAAAAACATGAACTGACACTGGGCACTGGCTCAATAGGTTAGTCCAATAAATCATATAAATTATTGCCAAAATTATGTGAAAGTTGTATAATATTGACATGAAACAATCAAAAGTTATAGATATGATGGAGACGTATCACAGACCGGGGCCGGGCCCCTCAAGGTGATTCCGAGGGGACCGATTATGGCCTTCACCAGCACCAGCTCCCGTACTTAGCCGCAGGAGACCTGGGCGGCCAGCGGCGCCACCAGTGCGGGCACTCCAAGCCCCCTTGTGTCGGTGGTGAACGTGGTCCGCGCTAAGTTCGCTGGCTACCAGCTGAAGACGAAGTAGACTGTCCGGGTAGCCTAGGATCGACTGGTCCACCTCGAGCAGTCCATGGTGGTACGCATTTCCCCCCTTTGCTTTTCCTTTGTGTTCCGTCGGAAGCTTTCCGGTGGGGGCGCGCTAGCGCACCCACTGGGTATAGCCCCCGAGACTTGGGCCGGTTGCGGAGTAGTCGAGTCAAGTCTATATGCGGTGTCCTTCATCTTTATTATGTGTAGGCCCTCCATGACCGCCTGATGATTGCCTTCAACCAGCTGCTGGGCCGGTATCAGTAGGATGAGGGCCGGCTAGCTGCCGCAGAGGCACATCTGCAGCACGCGTGAGGTATGTAGTTGACGGCTCTTTAGTGGGGGGCACCAGCGCACCCACTGGGTGTAGTCCCTGGGGTTTAGGCTGACTGCATCGCAGGCAGGACAAATCCCTTCGCTCATGCTGTTCTATTCTCTCTGTGGTTCTTGATAAAAATGTGTTCGTGTTGGGAAGCTTCCGCTTGCGAGTCATATGATGTCCGACACTGGCTGGCCCGAGTCGGCGAGCAGCGTGATCTCCTGTCCATGGAGTGCGGCCGGTTGCGCGAGGACGCAGGCCATCTGCAGATGAAGAGCAGGTGGCTGGAGGCGGCCCACCAGGAGGAGCTACACCGCCAGGCGGTGAGTCGCCGCCAGACGCTGGAGGGCAAGGATGCGCTGCTAGAGACGACGGCCGAGGAGGCACGCTTGGGGAAGGAGGATTACAACCGCCAAGCCTATGCATGGTTGGTGAAGGAGAAGGGGATGCAGGAGGAGGCGCAAGCGGTTAATCGATGCCCGTAAGTTTTCTTGTCTAGTTTGCCTTGTGCCTCTTCAGGCTTGGTTTCTTGTCTTATTTTCATATCTTTCTCACCCCGGGACTCTTTCGCGATACACATGAGACTGCCAAGGCGGTCGTGTAGGCCCATCGGGAGGAGTAGAGCACGAAGGGCGTCTACATAAGGGTGCTTGCTGGCTGGACGGTGGGCGAGATAGGCATCGCCGTCGAGGCTTGCCTGAACATGGTGGTGCGGGTCATGCATCCTCGCTCCGTGATTCGACTGGCACGGTGGTTGGAAGCGAACGAGCGCATGTCGATACCTGGAGGGCCTCAGCAGTGGGGCCGGCCTGGAGATGGCGCTCCGCATTATGATCTCTTGGTATCCGCATCTGAACCTGGAGCTGTTGGCCACCCAGCTTGCCGGCACGGAGGCGGAGCTGGCAGTGGTCACCGATCCTCTAGCCATGCGGGCGAGCGACATTGCGTCCTTCGCTTCGTGGGACGCGTATGTCTTGGAGTGGGCCGCAACTACGTGCTGATTCTGGAAGACAACTATGTGCTAGCCTTCGATGAGCTGGAGGGCAGTGCTGGCGAGACGGATGATGAGGGCACTGGCTCTAGTGCCGATTGATGTCGCTTGAGACTGCATCGGTATTTCCCCAAAGAGGAAGGCATGATGCAACACATCGACGTAAGTATTTCCCTCAGTTATGAAACCAAGGTATCAATCCGTAGAGGAAGATCACGCACCCACATAAATATCACCTGCACACAAATAACAAATACTTGCAACCCAACGCGAAAGATAGGTTGTCAAGCTCTCTATGGTAATAAGATAGATTAGGTAATGATATTTTTGGCAAATAGATCTCGCAAGGACACGAAATAAAATAAATAAACAAAAAGTGTAACAAGGTATTTTTGGGTTTTTGGTTAACGTATCTGAATACAAAAAGGCAAAATAATAGACCAAAAAGCAATATGTTGGAAAAGTAGACCCAGGAGCCATAGGTTTCATTTGTGGCTTCTCTCATGAGTATGGCACACGGTGGGTGAACAAATTACTATTGGGAAATTGATAGAAGATCAAATAATCATGACGGTATTCAGGCAATGATCATTATATATGCATCACGTCCAAGAGAAGTAGACCAAAACAATTCTACAACTACTTCTATTACTCCACACGTCGACTGCTATCCAGCAAGCATCTACTGTATTAAGTTCATGGGAAAATGGAGTAACGCAACAAGAACGGTGACATGATGTAGACAATATCTATTCATGTAGTAATACACCCCAACTTGTTATCATTAATGGCAACGATACATGTGTGCCTTGCTACCCCTTCTGTCATTGGGAAAGAACACCGCAAGATCAAACCCATCACAAAGCACCTCTTCCCATGGCAAGAAAAAACGATATAGTTGGCCTAACTAAGGCAAATATTCGAAGAAGAAATACGAGGCTATAAGTAATCGTGCAAACAAGAAATCAAAGAAGACTCAAATCATATTCATGGATAGAAACTGACCATGAACTTAAAATTCATCGGATCCCAACAAACACACCACAAAAGTAATTACATCAAATAGATCTCCGAGAGACCATTATATTGAGAATCATAGAGAGAGAGGAAGGCATCTAGCTACTGCCTACGGACCCGTAGGTCTATGGTGGACTACTCATGCATCATCGTAGATGCACCTATGATGCATATGAACCCCTCCATGATGGTGTTAGATTGGATCTCAAGGTTCAGGACCTTGCGGCGGTTGGAATTGTGTTTCGTCGACTCCTCTAGGTTTTTCTAAATATTTGTAAATTTATAGGGCGAATAGTCGGTTGAGGGGAGTCCCGAGGTGGGCACCCTCCATCAGGCTATGCCAGGGCCCTCTAGCGCGCCCTGGTGTTGGCTGGCCACCAGGTGGTTTCCAAAAAAAATAAAGTTTATTCCTTTTTCCACCATACTTTCACTTTCCATGGCTAGCTGAATCCATGGTTGCCTTCCATACCAACACTTTGCAAGGAATTTATTATTTGACAACATAAATTAATTTTTCTTTCTTTTCATTTTGGGAATGGGCATCCCTATTACTGCCGTACTCTCGTCCAATCACAAGTTAATAAACGCTCATATCGAGAATGACACATCTAGCATAGAAAAATATCACTCACCCCTACCGTTTCATGAGCAGTACGAGCACACAAAAAGGAAAATTTATTTTGAAATTTAGAGATGGCACATACAAATTTTCTTGGAACGGCATGGAAATACTGTATATAGGCAGGTATGGTGGACTCATATGGCAAAACTGGTTTAAGGATTTTGGATGCACAAGTAGTATTTCTACTTAGTACAAGTAAAGGCTAGCAAATAGTTTGAGAGGCATCCAACTAAGAAACAAAAAATCACAGTAAGCATTAAGCATAACTAACACCGAATAATCCACCATAAGTAGGATGTAATTTCGTAGCACAACTATTGACTTTCGTGCTTCAATAGGGAATCACAAACCTTAACATCAATATTCTTACTAAGCATAATTACTCACCAACATAACTCACATATTACTATCATCATGTCTTAAAACTATTACAAATAATCAAGTTTAATTTGTCCAATTGTCTCCATGAAAGTTCTTATTACATCCCTCTTGAATATCTATCACTTCGGGACTAGTATCATATATTGCAATTGATTTTGATAAGCTCACATGAATATAAGTGAAGAACATGAGCATGCAAGTTTCATATCTCAAAATAATATAAGTAAAGCATGAGAGGATTTCTTCAAAATTACTTACCCTCAAATCAATATAAGTGAAGCATGAGAGCATTTCCTCAAACATCTAAAAGCACGACGTGCTCAAAAATATATAGGTGAAGCACTAGAGCAATTCCTTTACTCAATAGATTTAAGTGAAGAATAAAGAGCAATTCTAGAAAATCATAGCATAATTTTGGCTCTCTCAAATAGTTGTGTAGAAAGGATAAAAATCAAATAAAGAAAAGATACAAGACGCTTCAAGAAAAACTCATGATATGTGACGAATAAAAATATAGTTCCAAGTAAAATACCGATGGTTGTTAGAAGAAAGAGGCGATACCACTCGAGGCATACCCAAGCTTAGTTGCTTGTTAATATTTAGATATTTACTTGGGGTTATGTAGCATCCCCAATCTTAGGCTCTTCTTACTCCTTATTCCTTCATCCATCATGATCTCACCCAAAACTTGAAAACTTCAATCCCAGAAAACTTGAGAAAATTCTCGTGAGATCCATTAGTATAATAAAGCAAATTACCACTTTAGGTACTGTTAGAAACCCATAAATATTTTATTATTGCATTATACATACTGTATTGTAACTTTACCATTATTTATACCACCCAATACAAGCCATAGATTCATCAAAACAAGCACACAATGCAACGAAAACAGAATTTGTTTCAGACAGAACATTCTGTAGTAATCTGTACTCTACCCATACTTCTGGAACTTTAAAAAATCTGAAAAATTAGGAAAACATAAAGAATTTGTATAGAAATAATTTGTTAAAATTTCCTCTTAATATCACGTTCAAGTAAAAAATGAAAATTCGTGCACTGGGAACAAAGTTTCTGTTTCAGATTCAGCATTGTTTCTACTCATCTTATGGATCATCCTAAAGGCTTTTCTTGGCACAAACACTAAATAAAACATAAAAACACAATCGTAACAGAAGCATAATTGTGCAAACGCTATCGTTTTACGTGCCTAGCTAGGAATAACACATAATTTGAAGTATTGTCATCCTTAGTTTCCAACTCCTTAAGCAGACAACCAGAAATTTTCAAGGATCTATCATGCATATTTTCAATGACAATACTTCTAGGAATAAATTGAAAAAATTGTTCTTGCCATGGAGGTTGTTTACCGCTTCAACAAAATCGGGATGAATACTAATCATTTTAAGATCATCATTGTTTCTACTAGAAGTGGTACCCTTGTTATTAGGAACTTGCATGATTTTTTTAATCTTTATTAATGGGAGTTTTTTCAATAGTCTTATCGGTAGAGAAAGCTGAACTTAAATTATGAAAGATTTCTTCCAACTTATCAGTTCTAGTGGGGCTTTCTTACATTCTTTTATTCACTACGAGTTCTTTTTCCTTTAATATTTTACGAGCGTCTCCCGCCTTTGACCCAATTTTATTAGAAACATTATGCATTCTTTTAACAAAATGTTCAATATTTTCGTCGGCGAGCATTTTCTTTTCAATAGCATCTAACCTTTTCATAACATACTCAAGAGTTAAATCTGTTTCATTGACAAGGATAGGTGGGAAACCCACTAAATTTTATAAGCATCCAAATCGGGGCACATCAAGAAATTTCCACCGGTAATCATATCAAGGACGAATCTATACCAAGTGGTGATGCCCACATAAAAACAGTGGAGAAGAACAACAGTAGATTCCTAACGAATAGATCTATTATGAGCGTTGCAAATCCTATACCAAGCATATTTAAGATTCTCCCGTCCCTTTTGTTTAAAATTAAGAACCTCATTCTTGGGGGTAAATGCTACAACGGAGGAACTAGCCATAGTGAAGTGATATGCGATCAAGAGATCTGATGAGAAAAAGGCAAAAAAAAGAGAGGACGAATAAAACGACAAATTTGTGAAGTGGGGGAGAGGAAAATGAGAGGAAAATGGAAAATAATGTAAATTGCAAGGAGATGAGATTTGTGATTAGGAACCTGGTAGATGAGATTGCTTCCTCCCGGGCAACGGCTTTAGAAATTGCTTTGATGTGGCTTGAGACTGCGTTGGTATTTCCCCAAAGAGGAAGGGATGATGCAGCACAACGACTGTAAGTATTTCACTCTGTTATGAAACCAAGGTATCAATCTGTAGAGGAAGATCACGCACCCACATAAGCAGCACCTACACACAAATAACAAATACTAGCAACCCGACGCGAAAGAGAGGTCATGAAGCTCTCTATGGTAATAAGATAGATTAGGTAGTGATATTTTTGGCAAATAGATCTCGCAAGAACACAAAATAAAATAAGTAAGCAAAGAGTGCATCAAGGTATTTTTGGTTTTTATGGATTAACATATCTGAAAACAAAAAGGCAAAATAGTAGATCGAAAAGCAATATGTTGGAAAAGTAGACCCGGGGGCCATAGGTTTCACTAGTGGCTTCTCTCATGAGTATAACACATGGTGGGTGAACAAAATTTTGGAAATATGCCTTAGAGGCAATAAATAAAGTGTTTATTATTATATTTCCTTGTTCATGATAATCATTTATTATCCATGCTATAATTGTATTGATTGGAAACACATTACATGTGTGGGTAAATAGACAACACTTTGTCCCTAGTATGCCTCTAGTGAACTAGCTCGTTAGTCAAAGATGGTCAAGGTTTCCTAGCCATTGACATGTGATGTCATTTGATAACGGGATCACATCATTAGGAGAATGATGTGATGGACAAGACCCAAACTACAAACGTAGCATATGATCGTGTCAGTTTATTGCTACTGTTTTCTGCATGTCAAGTATTTGTTCCTATGACCATGAGATCATGCAACTCACTGACACCGGAGGATTACCTTGTGTGTATCAAACATCGCAACGTAACTGGGTGACTATAAAGGTGCTCTATAGGTATCTCCGAGGGTGTATGTTGGGTTGGCATGGATCAAGACTGGGACTTGTTGCTCCGTGTGACGGAGAGGTATCTCAGGGCCCACTCGGTAATACAACATCACAATAAGCTTTGCAAGCAATGTGACTAAGTGTTAGTCACGGGATCTTGTATTACGGAATGATTAAAGAGACTTGCCGGTAACGAGGTTGAACTAGGTATGGAGATACCGACGATCGAATCTCGGGCAAGTAACATACCAAAGAACAAAGGGAACATCATACGGGATTAACTGAATCCTTGACATAGAGGTTCGACCGATAAATATATTCGTAGAATACATAAGAACCAATATGGACATCTAGGTCCCTCTATTGGTTATTTACCGTAGAGGTGTCTCGGTCATCTCTACATATTTCTCGAACCCGCAGGGTTTGCACACTTAAGGTTTGGTGACGTTTCGGTAGTACAGAGTTATGTATGGTGATGACCGAAGGTTGTTCGGAGTCCCGAATGAGATCTCGGAAGTCACGAGGATCTCTGGAATGGTCCGAAGGTAAATATTGATATATAGTAAGTCCTATTTTGGTCGCCGGAAAAGTTTCGGGCTCATCGGTAGTGTATCGGGAGTGCCGGTAGTGTACAGGGAGACCATCGGGAGGGGTATTTCGACCCAAGAGGTTACGTGGGCTGTGGGAGAGTGAATACCAGACCTTAGTGGGCTGGTGGAAGTCCCACACAAGGCCCATGCGGCTAGGAGAGAAATCCAAAGAGAAAAAGGTGGAAAAAAAGGCAAAATAGGGAGGAGTCCTAGTCCTACTAGGATTGGAGGAGGAGTCCTCCTGTCCTCCTTGATTTGGCCGAACCAAGGGCTGGTCCCTTGAGGGCCAAACCTCCTCCTCTCTTCCTCATATATATACTAGAGGTTTTAGGGTTTTTGGCACTAGTTTTTCAGCCACGTGCTACTCATTCCTCTAGTGCATAGTTTCTCCTCCATATCGGTTTTCTGTAGTGCTTAGGCAAAGCCCTGCCAGAATTGCTCCACCACCATCGCCACGGTGCCATCATGCTGCTGGAGAACTCATCGACATCTATGCTCCCTCTTGCTGGATCAATAAGGTGGAGATCGTCATCGAGCTGTACGTGTGCTGAACACGGAGGTGCCGTCCGTTTGGTGCTTGATCGGGACGGATCGTGATTGGATCGCGGGACGCTCGGCGATTTGGATCGCGAAGACGTTCGACTACACCAACCGCATTTTTAACGCTTCCCGCTTAGTGATCTACAAGGGTATGTAGATCCACTCTCCCTCTCGTAGATGCTCATCACCATGGATAGGTCTTGCGTGAACGTAGGAATTTTTTTATTTCCCATGTGACGTTCCCCAACAGTGGCATCATGAGCTAGGTCTATGTGTAGATGAGATCTCGAGTAGAACACAAATATTTTGTGGGCGTTGATGCTTAGATTGCTTCCTCCCTTGGTCGTGTTTTGGTTTAGCGGTATTGTGGGATGAAGCGTCCCGGACCAATATTACTCGTACGCTTATGAGAGACTGGTTCCCTCAACTGCAACTTGTTGCAAATGATGACTGGCGGGTGGTAGTTTCTCCTAGTTTAGTTGGATCGGATTTGACAAAGGCGGTCCTTGAGAAGGTTGAAAAGAAACTAATGTATCACCGTTGTGGTTTATGCGTAGGTGAGAATTGTTCTTGCTAGATACCCGTAGGAGCCACGTAAAACATGCAACAACAATTAGAGGACGTCTAACTTGTTTTTGGAGGGTATGTTGTGATGTGATATGGCCAATTACATGATGTGATATATGTGATGTATGCGATGATCATGTGTTGTATAGAATATCACGACTTGCATGTCAATGAGTACGCCAACCAGCAGGAGCCATAGGGTTGTCTGTAATTATTGTATGACCTACGTGTCAATCATTAAGCGCTAGGTAATGCTTTACTTTATCGCTAAACGGTAGCAATAGTAGTACAAGCATGATGGGAGCGACAACCCCGATGGCGACACGTTGATGGAGATCAAGATGATGGAGATCATGGTGTCGTGCCAGTGACGATGGAGATCATGCCGGTGCTTTCAAGATGGAGATCAAAAGCACAAGTTCATGGCCATATCATGTCACTTATGATTTGCATGTGATGTTAATCCTTTTATGCACCTTGTTTTTCTTAGGACGACAGTAGCATTATAAGGTGATCCCTCACTTAAATTTCTAGATGAATTGTGTTCTACTCGAGTGTGCACCGTTGCGAAAGTTCATCGTGTCGAGACACCACGTGATGATTGGGTGTGATAGACTCTACGTTCACATACAACGGGTGCTAGCCAGTGTTGCACATGCAGAACACTCGGGTTAAACTTGACGAGCCTAGCATGTACAGACATGGCCTCGGAACACAAGAGACCGAAAGGTCGAACATGAGTCATATAGTAGATATGATCAAGATGATGATGTTCACCACTAAAACCACCTCAACTCACGTGATGATCGGACTTGAGTTGGTGAATTTGGATCATGAGGGATGTCAATTTGAGTTGGAGCTTTAGTAATTTGATTAGCTAAACTCATTATCTTGAACAATAGTCTAAGTAACCTTTGCATATTTATGTTGTAGATCAATGGCTCGCGCAGTAGCACCCCTGAATTTTAATGCGTTCCTAGAGAAAGCTAAGTTGAAAGATGATGGAAGTAACTTTGTTGACTGGGCCCGTAATCTGAGGATTATGATCATGGCTTCCCAAAAATCACATGTCCTTGATGCACCGCTTGGTGACCAACCAGAAGACATGTCATCCGAAGACGTTAAGAACACTTGGGAGGCACGTTCTGGAGATTACTCAATAGTTCAGTGTGCAATATTGTATGACTTAGAACCGGGACTTGAAAGATGTTTTGAACGTCATGGAGCATATGAGATGTTCTAGGAGTTGAAGTTTATCTTTCAGAAGAATGCCCGAATCGAGAGGTATGAGACCTCCGATAAGTTCTATGCTTGCAAGATGGAGGAGAACGACTCTATCAGTGAACATATACTTAGAATGTCTGGGTATTCGACTCGTCTAGCGGAGTTGGGAATTGCCCTTCCGCCAGAGGCGATCACTGTTAGAGTTCTTCAATCATTGCCACCTAGTTACAAGAGCTTTGTGATGAACTATAACATGGACGGGATGAACAAGTCAGTCGCCGAGCTGTTTGCGATGCTAAAAGTCGCTGAGTCTGAAATCCAAAAAGAACATCAAGTGTTGATGGTCAATAAAACCACTACTTTCAAGAAGAATGGCAAGGGCAAGGGCAAGAAGGGTAAAACCAAGAAGGATGGCAAAGCAGTTGCTACTCCTGTAAAGAAGCCAAAGCATGGACCCAAGCCAGAAACTGAGTGCTTTCATTGCAAGGGAACTGGTCACTGGAAGCGGAACTGCCCCAAGTACCTGGCTGACAAGAATGCGGCCAACGACAAACAAGGTATATATGATATACATGTTATTGACGTGTACCTTACTAGCTCTTGTTGTAGTGCCTGGGTATTTGATACCGGTTCGGTTGCTCACTTAGCAACTCAAAATAGGAACTACGAAATAGACGAAGGCTGGCAAAGGATGAAGTGACGATGCGCGTGGGAAATGGTTCCAAGGTTGATGTGATTGCCATCGGCACGCTCTCTCTTCGATTACCATCGGGATTAGTGATGAACCTGAATAATTGTTATTTAGTGCCTGCGTTAAGCATGAACATTATATCTGGATCTTGTTTATTGCGAGACGGTTACTCATTTAACTCAGAGAATAAAGGTTGTTTTATTTATATGAGTAATATCTTTTATGGTCATGCACCCAATGTGAGGGGTTTATTCGTATTGAATCTTGATAGTGATGATACACATGTTCATAACATTGATGCCAAAAGATGTAGAGTTGATAATGATAGTACCACTTTCTTGTGGCACTGCCATTTAGGTCATATTGGTGTAAAACGCATGAGGAAGCTCCGTGCTGATGGACTTTTGGAGTCACTTGATTTTGAATCACTTGACACATGTGAACCATGCCTCATGGGCAAGATGACTAAAACGCCGTTCTCTGGAACAATGGAACGGGCAAGTGACTTATTGGAAATCATACATACTGATGTGTGCAGTCCAATGAATGTTACAACGCCTGGTGGATATCGTTATTTTCTCACCTTCACTGCTGACTTAAGTAGATATGGGTATATTTACTTAATGAAACACATGTCTGAAACATTTGAAAAGTTCAAGCAATTTCAGAGTGAAGTTGAGAATCATCGTAACAAGAAGATTATATTCCTGCGATCTGATCAAGGAGGTGAATATCTGAGTTATCAGTTTGGCAGTCACTTAAGACAGTGTGGAATTGTTTCACAGTTGACACAGCCCGGAACACCACAACGTAATGGTGTGTCCGAACGTCGTAATCAAACCTTATTAGATATGGTGCGTTCTATGATGTCTCTTGCTGATTTGCCACTATCATTTCGGGGTTATGCATTAGAGACAACTGCATTCACTTTAAATAGGGCACCATCGAAATTTGTTGAGATGATGCCATATGAACTATGGTTTGGCAAGAGGCCAAAGTTGTCGTTTCTTAATGTTTGGGGATGTGATGCTTATGTCAAAAAGCTTCAGTCTGAAAAGCTGGAACCCAAAGCGGAGAAATGCGTCTTCATTGGATACCCGAAAGAGACAGTCGGGTATACCTTCTATCTCAGATCTGAAGGCAAAGTGTTTGTCGCTAAGAACGGAACATTTCTTGAGAAAGAGTTTCTCATGAAAGAATTGAGTGGGAGGAAAATAGAGCTTGATGAGGTTATTGAACCTTTACTTCAACCAGAAAGTAGTGCAGCGCAGAAAGATGTTTCTGTGGAACCTACGACGGTTGAAGAGGAAGTTAATGATGATGATCATGAAGCTTTAGATCAAGCTGCTATTGAACCTCGTAGGTCGACGAGGGCACGTACTACTCCTGATTGGTACGACAACCCTGTCTTGGAGGTCATGTTGTTGGACAACAATGAACCTACGAGCTATGGAGGTGCGGTGATGGGACCAGATTCCGAGAAATGGTTAGAGGCCACGAAATCCAAGATAGGATCCATGTATGAAAACAAAGTATGGACTTTGGAAGTATTACCTGAAGGGCGAAAGGCCATTCAGAACAAATGGATCTTTAAGAAGAAGACAGACGCGGACGGTAATGTCACCGTCTATAAAGCTCGACTTGTGGCAAATGGTTTTTCACAAGTTCAAGGAGTTGACTACGATGAGACCTTCTCACCCGTAGCGATGCTTAAGTCTGTCAGAATCATGTTGGCAATAGCTGGTTATTTCGACTATGAAATTTGGCACATGGATGTCAAAACAGCGTTCCTCAACGGTTTCCTTGAGGAAGAGTTGTATATGATGCAACCAGAAGGTTTTGTCGATCCAAAGAATGCTGACAAAGTTTGCAAACTCCAGCGATCCATTTATGGGCTAGTGCAAGCATCTCGGAGTTGGAATAAGCGCTTTGATGAGGTGATCAAAGCGTTTGAGTTTATACAAGTTTATGGAGAAGCTTGTATTTACAACAAAGTGAGTGGGATCTCTATAGCGTTTCTAATATTATATGTGGATGACATATTGCTAATTGGAAACAATATAGAAATGCTGGAAAGTGTGACGGAATATTTTAACAAGAGTTTTTCAATGAAGGACCTAGGAGAAGCTGCTTTCATATTAGGCATTAAGATCTATAGAGATAGATCGAGACGCTCAATAGCACTTTCACAGAGCACATACCTTGATAAAGTTTTGAAGAAGTTCAAAATGGATCAGTCAAAGAAGGGGTTCTTGCCTGTGTTACAAGGTGTGAAGTTGAGTAAGACTCAATGCCCAGTGACTGCAAAAGATAGAGAAAAGATGAGTGTCATCCCCTATGCTTAAGCCATAGGCTCTATCATGTATGCAATGTTGTGCACAAGACCCGATGTCAGCCTTGCCATAAGTATGGCCGGAAGGTTTCAAAGTGATCCTGGAATGGAGCACTGGGTAGCGGTCAAGAATATCCTTAAGTACCTGAAAAGGACTAAGGAAATTTTTCTTGTTTATGGAGGTGATGAAGAGCTCGTCGTAAAGGGTTACGTCCATGCAAGCTTTGACACTGATCCGGATGACTCTAAGTCACAAACCGGATACGTATTTATTCTCAACGGGGGAGCGGTAAGCTGGTGCAGTTCCAAGCAAAGCGTGGTAGCCGATTCTACGTGCAAAGCATAGTACATCATAGCCTAGGAGGCAGCGAAGTAAGGTGTCTAGATGAAGCGGTTCGTGACAGATCTTGGAGTAGTGCCCAGTGCACTGAATCCAATGAACCTATTCTATGACAACACTGGTGCCATTGCTCTGGCCAAGGAACCAAGGTTTCACAAGAAGACCAGACACATAAAGCGACGCTTCAACTCCATCCGCGATTACATCGAGGAAAAGGACATAAATATTTGCAAAGTGCACACGGATCTGAATGTTGCAGACCCGTTGACCAAACCTCTTCCAAGGGCTAAACATGATCAACACCAGAACTACATGGGTGTTCGATTCATTACAATGTAAATCACATAGTGATGTGAACTAGATTATTAACTCTAGTGCAAGTGGGAGACTGTTGGAAATATGCTCTAGAGGCAATAAATAAAGTGTTTGTTATTATATTTCCTTGTTCATGATAATCTTTTATTATCCATGCTATAATTGTATTGATTGGAAACACATTACATGTGTGGGTAAATAGACAACACTTTGTCCCTAGTATGCCTCTAGTGAACTAGCTCGTTGGTCAAAGATGGTCAAGGTTTCCTAGCCATGGACATGTGATGTCATTTGATAACGGGATCACATCATTAGGAGAATGATGTGATGAACAAAACCCAAACTACAAACGTAGCATATGATCGTGTTAGTTTATTGCTACTGTTTTCTGCATGTCAAGTATATGTTTCTATGACCATGAGATCATGCAACTCACGAACACCAGAAGAGTGCCTTGTGTGTATCAAACGTCGCAACGTAACTGGGTGACTATAAAGGTGCTCTACAGGTATCTCCGAGGATGTCTATTGGGTTGGCATGGATCAAGACTGGGATTTGTTGCTCCGTGTGACGGAGAGGTATCTTAGGGCCCACCGAGTAATACAACATCACAATAAGCCTTGCAAGCAATGTGACTAAGTGTTAGTCACGGGGTCTTGTATTACGGAACGAGTAAAGATACTTGCCGGTAACTAGGTTGAACTAGGTATGGAGATACCGACGATCGAATCTCGGGCAAGTAACATACCGAAGAACAAAGGGAACATCATACGGGATTAACTGAATCCTTGACATAGAGGTTCGACCGATAAAGAACTTCGTAGAATATGTAGGAATCAATATGGACATCTAGGTCCCGCTATTGGTTATTGACCATAGAGGTGTCTCGGTCATTCCTACATAGTTCTCAAACCCGCAGGGTCTGCAAACTTAAGGTTTGGTGACGTTTTGGTAGTATAGAGTTATGTATGGTGGTGACCGAAGGTTGTTCAGAGTCCCGAAAGAGATCCCGAATGTCATGAGGATATCCGGAATGGTATGGAGGTAAATATTGATATATAGGAAGTCTTATTTTGGTCGCCGGAAACGTTTTGGGCTCATCGGTAGTGTACCGGGAGTGCCGGTAGTGTACCGGGAGTCCATCGGGAGGGGTATTTCGACCCAAGAGGTTACATGGGCTGTGGGAGAGTTAATACCAGCCCTTAGTGGGCTGGTGGAATTCCCACACAAGGTCCATGCGGCTAGGAGAGAAAACCCAAAGAGAAAAAGGTGGAAAAAAGGCAAAATAGGGAGGACTCCTAGTCCTACTAGGATTGGAGGAGGAGCCCTCCTCTCCTCCTTGATTCGGCCGAACCAAGGGCTGGTCCCTTGAGGACCAAACCTCCTCATCTCTTCCTACTATATATACTGGAGGTTTTAGGGTTTTTGGCACTAGTTTTTCAGCCACATGCTATCCGTTCCTCTAGTGCATAGTTTCTCCTCTAGATCGGTTTTCTGCAGTGCTTAGGCGAAGCCCTGCCGGAATTGCTCCACCACCATCGCCGCGGCGCCGTCACGCTGCCAGAGAACTCATCTACCTCTCCGCTCCCTCTTGCTGGATCAAGAAGGCGAAGATCATCATCGAGCTATATGTGTGCTGAACGCGGAGGTGCCGTCCGTTCGGTGCTTGATCGGGACGGATCGTGATTGGATCGCGGGACGCTCGGCGATTTGGATCGCGAAGATGTTCGACTACACCAACCGCGTTTTTTAATGCCTCCCGCTTAGTGATCTACAAGGGTATGTAGATCCACTCTCCCTCTCGTAGATGCTCATCACCATGGATAGGTCTTGCGTGAACGTAGGAATTTTTTTTGTTTCCCATGCGACGTTCCCTAACAAAATTACTGTTGGGCAATTAATAGAAGATCCAATAATCACTATGATATCCAGGCAATGATCATTATATAGGCATCACATCCAAGATAAGTAGACCAAAACAATTCTGCATCTACTTCTATTACTCCACACATCGACCGCTATCTAGCATGCATCTAGTGTATTAAGTTCATGGGAAAACGGAGTTATGCAATAAGAACAGTGACATGATGTAGACAAGATATATTCATGTAGGAATAGACCCCATCTTTTTATCCTTAATGGCAATGATACATGCATGCCATGCTGCCCCTTCTCTCACCGGGAAAGAACACCGCAAGATCGAATCCATCACAAAGCACCTCTTCCCATGGCAAGAAAAATCGATCTAGTTGGCCTAACTTAACCAAAGATTCGAAGAAGAAATACAAGACTATAACTAATCATGCAAATAAGAGATCAAAGAAGACTCAAATCATATTCATGGATACAAACTGATCATGAACTCAAAATTCATCGGATCCCAACTAACACACCGCAATAGTCATTACATCAAATACACCTCCAAGGGACCATTGTATTGACAATCATAGAGAGAGAAAGCCATATAGCTACTGCCTACGGACCCATAAGTCTATCGTGGACTACTCACGCATCATCGTAGAGGCACCTGTGATGAATATGAACCCCTCCGTGATGGTGTTAGATTGGATCTTGGGGTTCTGGAACTTGCGGCGGCTGGAATTGTGTTTCGTCGATTCATCTAGGTTTTTATAGGGCAAATAGTCGGTTGAGGGGAGTCACGAGGTGGGCACCCTCCACCAGGCCGTGCCAGGGGCCTCGGGCATGCCCTAGTGGTGGGTGGCCACCCTGGCCCCCCTCTCTTATGCTTGTTTGGCCCATCCTGGCTCTTCTGGTCCATAAAAAATCTCCAAAAATTTCCGTTGTGTTTGTGATCCGTTTGGTACTGATTTTCTGCAAAGTAAAAAAACAAGAAAAAACAGCAACTGGGACTTTGGCACCAAGTCAATAGGTTAATCCCAAAAATTGATGTAAAGTTGTTATAAAATGGTTGTAAAACATCCAAGATTGATAATATAACAACATGGAACAAGCAAAAATTATACATACGTTGGAGACGTATCACCGATGTGGATGTCGATGCCGGGATGGAGGAGGACACTGGCAATGCAGGCTGATGCAGGGCGTGCTGGGGCAGATGGTGCCTCCACTAGTTAGGATTTTCTTCCTTTCCCTGCTTTTGATTTGTTTGCAAGTCCACCCACTTGGGGTGTAGTTTGATTTAATGAACTCGTGGTCGTGGGCCTTTTACTTTCATATGTATATACGCATGCTTTGGTTTGAATATACATTGTGCGTGCTTCCTCGTCCGTTGCATTTGCCCCTTGGCCCCTTTTTTCTCAAACCTCCCCCTCTCCGGCTTCGGCCCCGCCAGTCGGACAACCGGGAGCCGGTCTGTGACTGGGATAGGGTCTTCGCCTTAAAGGGGGAGTCGTGGTACTTGGGATCGTAGGACTTGTTCTAGGAGGAGCACACCAGAGGCTGGCTAGAGACAGAGCCCAAACCGGTCACTCCTCAACAGATGACGTTCGTGTGAGGAAAGCTTTTGTCCCTGTGCTCTTGCCAGCCAGACAGCCGGGAGCCGGTCTGTAGCTGGGCAGGGAGAGGGTATTGTCATTGCCCACATTACTTAACCGTCTTGAGAATAGGAAGCTCAGGCTCGCTGACGAGCCCCCTGTGTCGGTGTCAAAACCGACGGATCTCGGGTAGGGGGTCCCGAGCTGTGAGACTAGGATCGATGGTAACAGGGGATAAAATAGACTTTGTTTACCCAGGTTCGGGCCCTCCTATGGAGGTAAAACCCTACTTCCTGCTTGATTGTATTGATGATATGAAGGTTACAGAGTTGATCTACCTCGAGATCGAATATCTAAAACCCTAGACGAGTTTCTCTGCCTTATAATCTAAAACCCTCCCGGTTTATATAGACACTGGGGGGTACTAGGTTTTACGCATGGTAGGTCTCCTGTCGAGGATGGAGATGCCGAGTTTTTCATCTTGACTTGGAGTGCACGACGCGCCTTCGGGACTTCCTTCTGGAATGTGGGCTCTCAATGTATCCGGCCCTTCCTCCAATAGTCAAAGAATGGCCCACCAAGATGGCCTATTAAGAGATAGTCCGACGGCCCGAGGACCACTTAGTCTAGGTCTCCCTCAGTAGCCCTCGAACTATCCCCCAAGATTCAGCCTCTCCACGTGACTAGAGTCTTCGGCTTGCGGGGTGAGTTCTTCTTCCCATTTAATGATCGGCTAATTTTAGTTCGGCTTCCGATGACACGTAACAATTCCGATCATATGATCGTCAGAACACCATGAGCTGCTTAGTCCCGAAGGCCAAACGTCGAAGTTTAAACAGTGTATACTGACAACCTTTCTGACGAAGGGTCGCGGACCACCATGACCACTGAACTAGTCACAAAAACTTGATTCGTGGTTCGAGGCCGTTTTTATCTTAAAACGATTCATCAATAAATAAATCATGCTCTGTTTTATATGGATATTGTCTGGATATACCCCGCGGTATGACTCGGCCTGGCGACTCACAGGAGATCCGGTAAAGACATGACGTTTTATTGGTGATCCGGCAGGCGGGTTGCAGGACGACCAGGCCCAAGACCCGGCGTGTGAGCCGGCGCCAGGCGGCTCACAAGAGAAGGCCTAAAGGAGAAAGTATTTCCTTACAAGAGAAACAAGACCCGGAATAGGATTCTAAAGAGACTAGTCCTACTCCTACTCCTAGTAGGACTCTATTTGTAAACCTGCCCTCTCCACTTATATAAGGAGGGGTAGAGCACCCTTAGAGGGACAAATTCACAAGTCCACAAGTTTAGACAGATTAGAGGCCCTCATGATTAGAGGTAGCAAGACAACACCCTTGTAACCAAGAGCTCTTCTTCATCATCAATACTAGACAAGCAGGACGTAGGCTTTTACCTCCATCGGAGGGGCCGAACCTGGGTAAACTCGCGTCTCTCGATTCCGACCAACCCCTCTCAAGCCGCCACATTGCTGTGACTGCCCCGAACCTAAGTCCGTTCATCCGGACATCTACCGTGACAAATCCACGACAGTTGGCGCCCACCGTGGGGCCAGCGTACGGTGATGTTATGTTCTTAGAGCGAGCTTTTACTGGGATCGAGAAGTTTGTAATCCATTGGATGAAGAAGTACCGGTTTGGAAGGATCTACATCGTCTCCATAGCAAGCCGCCGCCTTAGGTAATCTGTCAAGTGCACCAGGACACAGGGAAATTTCCGCGGCATCAATCATTGCGGTCATTACAGTGGAGATCGGCTGCAATTTCAATCTGAGTGGTAGCCGTGTCTGACTACCTATAAGCCGCCGCATGCGTTGAGTTTGACTTTCTGCTCTTGTATCTCCACACGCGACCAGGAAATCCGTCCGGGTTGATTTCAATTTCGCTATCTGTAAAGAAACCAAGTCGATGCTGTGTACCACATCAATGTAGTAATAAAAGAGAGAAACATGGATGGTGCAAGGGGGCTGTGCATGCATGCAAACAAACCCATACGGAGCCTCTGATGGCACGCTCCACAACGGAAGCCAGCAATACAACATGCAGCATGGAAGCAATTGCAAGAAACCTACCTCACAGGGACGCCGAATAATAAAAAAGGGGTCTATGCCATGGAGGATGTGGACGTGGACTCGTGAACCCACCACTACAGGATGCGATGAAGCCCCGCTTCGTCGCTTCGTTCTGGCCATGGAGCAGCCTCCGAAGCCGCCTCACCTCCAAACGCTGTCCTCACCCCTGTGGATGATTTGTTCTGACAACCTCGCCCCCGCGGATCTGCCTGTCGCGCTAGGAGCTGCCTTCGTCGAGTCACCGGATACACCATGGCCTCGCCGGCTAGCCTGGCTAAGCCGACCCTCTCCTCGGCCGCGGACGCCGGCTCTGCACTGCCAGCCGCTGTCACCACTCCTCTGCCGCGGCCGCCGGCTCTACCCTACTAGCCGTCGTCGCCTCGTCTGCCCGCGGCCGCCGGCTCTGCCCCGCCAGCAGGCGTTGTCTTGTCTCACCTGCTGTGCCGCATGCCTTCCGTGAGCTGCCGTCGTAGATCGGTTCGCCTCGTGCTGAGCATCCGTTTTAGCTGCTCCTCGCCTATGCAAGCCACCCTACTCCCACCGGCTCCGCTCATCCACGTCCGCGCGCCTCGCACCCGACCCGGCTTTCGCTCGCGTTCTCATGCATCCGTGCCAGCTCTGCCTCAAGTCGCGTCTGGCTCCAGCGTACCGGCGCCAACTCCGTGTGTGTTGTGTGTTCGAGTCACATCCGACTTCGCCTCGCCGCTATGTGCCGCCTCCGCCTTGCCGTGTTGACCCGCCTCTGCCTTGCCGCATTGAGTTGCCTCCACCTAGCCGCGTTGAGCCACCTTCCGCTTCGCTCACATATGACTGCGCCTCACCTCGCCCCTACTGTCGAGGACTTGCCCCGCTTTGCTGGCCTTCTGCCGCCGGTTTTGCTTTCACGCCTGTCGGCTCGCCGATGCAATTTCGTCTTTGCCTCGCCTCTGGTCGGCCCTGCCGTGCTCGCGACCCGCCTGCTCGCGCCACGAGTTGCCGACTCGCTGCCTCACGCTGAGCCGCCTCGTCGTCTCGCGTTGGACGGACCCCGTGTGCTGCACCCTTGCCTCGCCTCTGTGCAGCACCGCCGCACCGGTGAGCCAGCCTGCTCCGCCTATTCACTCGCCTATGGTCGGCCGATTCCTCCGACCCGCCAACCGCTGCGCACCTGTGCGAGCTGCTGGCCACGACCCGCCGTGGTTCACCCCGCCGCGGCCTTGCCTCGCCGGCCCGCCTCCGCTGTCGATGTTTCCTTTGCTAAGTCGCCTTGTCTATGATCTCAATCGCGTCCGGCGAGCTTCAACCTTCCATGAGCGCACACGCGTACCTGCGTACTGCATCACCGCGTCTAGCGGCGCCAGGTCCATTCATGGCCACATATGCTTCGCCTCGCCGGCTTTGTCAAGAACTGCTGCGCCATGGACAGCGCTGCCTCGTCCACGACCGATCGGCCTTCACCGACTTCGCACGCGTGTGCCAATCCCACAGCCACAGCCTCTGCTCCCGTCGTCGGTGTCGGTTCTTCCACTACAAGGTTTCCTTCCGCAGTGCGGCCACCCCGTCTCCTTCATGTTTCAAGAGGTGTGCATGCGGAGAGAAACAAGGAGAAGAGAAACAGCGGCCAATCATTAGCCACAAGGCATTGGAGACGTGGGAATCAACTCCATGCAGCGTTTATGCTCCTCCATGCAACAGAAAAGAAAGATGGAGGGAGTGTGATGCCAGACCAACCTCAAGGAATAAACGATTCATGGAGAGGCGTTTTGGCTCATACTTGTACTACTGATTTCAGAAGAGATTTTTTTGCTCCATGTGTTGGATAGCTACCCACATCACGTGGTCATATGAGGACAAGCCATCACATCACATCAACATCAGGTGCTATCCACCCTATTCATTTTATCAGTACCTATTAAATTCTTTTGAGAACAATTACTTTTCCTGCAATATTTGTAACGCAGGACAATTGGCATTATACCGTGAAGTTGGAGCACACACCAGCGTGTCGCGTTGCTTGATGGACATGAGTGAGTCGCCGCCCCCACAGACGGTCTACATCAACTCGCCGATACAGCACACCCTCACCCGCCAGTATGAGCCACCCAATGGATGCGGCAAGCTGCAGTATCCACAGCATGGTTTTCACCAACAATGCCACGACAAACTCGCCGTCTGCACCGGCTTACAATGCTGTGGCTGTCTCTCGCCGTCCGCACCGGCTTACAATGCCGTGGCCGTCTCTCGATGTCCGCACCGGCTTACAACGTCGTGGCCCTCTCTCGCCATTCGTGCCGACTTACAACATCGTGGCGTCTGTCACAACAGCACCGACTTATAATGCCGTGGCAGGTTTTCTATGTCTACGTCAACACACCAATGGCTGCATACACCAGTATAAGCCGCCGAACGGACAGTGCTGAATCACCGCCCTATGGTCCAATCTACATTGGCATAATAGTGGTGGGCTCCCCGATATGAGCAGCCTAACGGACGCGCGCAAGACGCCGCCCCAATATGATCTACATCAATATATTAGTGCGATGCTCGACGACACGAGCCGCCCAACAGACAGGCGCACAAGTCGCCACCACTATGGTTTGGTTCACTTGAACAACCAGCCGAGACGAAC
The DNA here is from genome assembly GCA_022496015.1 of Hordeum marinum. NCBI lineage: Eukaryota > Viridiplantae > Streptophyta > Magnoliopsida > Poales > Poaceae > Hordeum > Hordeum marinum. The sequence goes on along the minus strand of CM039677.1, from coordinate 135,569,809 downwards.
CATTGACCAGATTATCGAAACAATTCATACGGGGTCATCTATAAACCCACCACGATCAACCTCAACGCTCAGTGGAGATTCTCAAGCCACCTCTTCGAGTCAACTTGAGACTCGGGGGCTACAGACATGGCGAGACACATTTGGTTGTTTTCAACGAGAACCCCGGGTCATGGCAAAGTGAACTCGATCCTGGGGGTACTACATTTTTGGCGGAAGATTAAAAGTTGCCCAAGAGGACGAACCGTCGAGATATACCGTTCAAACACGGGTGCCCAGATTCATTGGATCATCATAAAGTCACTTGGAGGCTTCTTCCATTTCTTCATACAAGATGGCGGCTTACAAGATGACGACGTACAAGATGGTGTACAAAGTTGACTCCGTCAACATGACCGTCCAGGGGGCTTCCCACCCATCGGGTGTAGCTTATCAAACCCTATCGGTCGGCTCTCAAGCCAAATAGTTGACTTCGTCAACATGATCCTCCAGGGGGCTTCCCACCCACCGGGTGTAGCTTATCAAACCCTATCGGTCGGCTCTTAAGCCAAGAAGTTGATTCCATCAACAAAGGTCACTTGGGGGCTTCCCACCCACCGGGTGTAGCTTACACATCCTCTTGATCGTCTCTTAAGCCAAACAGGGTTAAACCTACCGGTAAGCTGATGCTACTCTGCTACGTGACCCGCCGAACTCTTACTAGTTAATCTCGCCTAGAGACCCTGAGCCGGTTCAAAGAAATTGACGGCCAATATCCATAGAGACCCTGTACTGGTTAAGGTTAAAACGACGGCTCTTGTCACGTGAGGGCCGGCTTACGGAAAGCAAGGATAAACTCTCCCATCTACTGCCGACTCTCCGCTATGTGGCCCGTTCGTACTCTTAGACAGTTAATCCTTTAGGATCCTGTACTATTTAAGGTTAAAACGACGGATTTATGTCACGCGAGAGGCATTTTTGGGCTATCAGGGTACTCATGCCCTGTCGTGTCTCTTCTGGGACGTCACACTTACTTTCAGTTAATCTCGCTTAGAGACCCTGAGCCGGTTCAAAAACTTAACGGCCAATCTCCATAGAGACCCTATACTGTTAAGGAGTTTTAAGTGGTGAGTCAACCCAGTAGAACCGGCACATGAGCTCTTCAATTTTTTTTATTTTTTTAGGAAAGATATAACATCTCCAGGTTGTGCTTTTTCAAGCTGCCCTTACAACAATGCAGAATATATTCTGTCTTGTTTATTTTTGCAGGTTTTATCTCTTAAGGTGAGCTGCTATTAAGTATTCTGCAAAAGCAAATTGATCTTTAATAGCCAACCTGGCTTGATATTCTTGGTTTATCATAACCAGTACTAAATGATTTGGGGTTTTCAAGTCAGCTCGGAGAATTCATTGTTTTTCAAGAGCTGCCCTATCAAATATAATGCCATGTCATTTGATTGACCAGTTCTCGGATTTCTTCAATTGTGCTCTGTAGTAATCTACAACACTCAAGCATTTCTCCAATATATATTTGCCGGGTTACACCGCAACCATGAGCAGGGATTTCATGTCAAAGACAAAGGAATTATTCCAGGATATTCATTCCGGGTTATATTACAACCACGGTCAAGGATTCATTCAAAAAATTATGGTGAGTCATATTATTCTTACATAGTCCCAAGTCGCCACAGGCAGACGACCTGGCCCTTGGGGGCTACACTATTCAAGTCCAGTTTATATCAAATATACAAGTCCCATGTCACTGCAAGCATGCACCATGACACTTGGGGGCTAATGCAAGCCAGTTTTCAAATCATTACATTATCGGCAAGACCCTATTATCTCAAGGAGATGAGCCGACCTTTCTATATTTTTCTAAGTCCCAGCCCAGTAATTCTTACTGTCTCGGCACTTGAGGGCTACACCACTCAGATCAAATTTGCTAAAGTCCAAAGTCACCGCAGGCATGAGACCCGGCACTTGGGGGATACAGTATTCAGCTGTTCAAACAGATTATATGGTTCAAATTGAAGACCCGGCGCATCACGTTCTGATGAGCTGGCCCTTGGGGGCTACACCTGTTGAAATTTCATAAAGGTATAAAACAGTTATAAGTCCCAGGTTGCCGCAGGCAAGACAACCCGACACTTGGGGGCTACACAGTCCAAAATATTATTGCAAAGCACCAAGTTATCATGGATAATCTCGGAGCTTGGGGGCTACAGGTAATATGGACATATCAAAAGCTTTTAGGAACATTTTCAAGATGTTGATTATGGAGTTCAGTTGTTAGACCCGACATCACCAACATTCATAACCCAGTTTTATCAAAAGATCATAACCCTCCAGAGTTTATATAAGCCGCCCTACTTCACAACAACGGAAGTCCGGATCTACGTCATGAGGATTTCTTATTTTCAAGATTTTCATTAAGCCAAAGTATTGGAAGCCGATTCAATGGCAAAAGACCCGTATTTCCGAGGAGCCATTTTATAAGCCGGCCAAAGAAGCAAGACGACCACTTAACATATTTGTTACTCTTATTTCAAGAGCTTAGCATGAATAAATTCAAGCTAACCTAGGGGATAGTGTCGGGGATATACCTCGCGGTATGACCCGACCTGGCGACTCACAGGAGACCCGGTAAAGACATGACGTTTTATTGGTGATCCGGCAGGCGGGTCGCAGGACGACTAGGCCCAAGACCCGGCGTGTGAGCCGACGCCAAGCGGATCACAAGAGAAGGCCTAAAGGAGAAAGGATTTCCTTACAAGAGAAACAAGACCCGGAATAGGATTCTAAAGAGACTATTCCTAATCCTACTCCTAGTAGGACTCTATTTGTAAACCTACCCTCTCCACTTATATAAGGAGGGGTAGAGCACCCCTAGAGGGACAGATTCAGAAGTTCACAAGTTTACACAGATTTGATGCCCTCGTGATTAGAGGTAGCAATACAATACCCTTGTAACTGAGAGCTCTTCATCATCATCAATACCAGACAAGCAGGACATAGGCTTTTACCTCCATCGGAGGGGCCGGACCTAGGTAAACTCGTGTCTCTCGATTTTGACCAACCCCTCTCAAGCCGCCACATTGTTTTGACTACCCCGAACCTAAGTCCGTTCACCCGGACATCTGCCATGACAAATCCACGACAGATATGATTAATAATATCAACTTTCTTCACGCACGTATAACAGCACGCACGTCTTGGGAAGCGGAGGGATTTGCGGCACAGTAAAGGTAGGTTACTCGTCGTCACGCCTCATAAAAGGAAAAAACCCTCAAGTCCTATTCACGCTCCCCACTCGCATCCTGCGCTTCCTCAATCTTCTCCAAGCTCCGAGAGCCTAGATCCAGTTCATCCTCCACTTCTCCTCCGAGCTTTAGCCATGGAGGGCTCGGGCTCCAATGGCAAGTGGGAAGCCTCCACGGTCATTGACCAAGACATCCGAGACTTTAAAGACACCGGCTACCTCCCCGCCAACATCTACCACCCTGCTCTGAAGAAGACCTAGGTGGTTTCCACCCCAAAGCCAGGAGAGAGGGTGGTATTCGTCCCCCACTTCATCCGGGGACTAAGCTTCACACTCCATCCCTTTGTCCGGGGGCTCATGTTCTTCTATGGACTAGACTTCCACGACCTCCCCTCGAACTCCTTTATGCACATATCGGCGTTTATCATCGTCGGTGAGGCCTTTCTGCGGGTCGAACCACACTTCGACCTGTGACTCAAGATCTTCAACGTCGAGCCGAAGACCATCGTGAGAGAGCACACAAACTGCGGAGGGGTGGTCATCAACAAGCTGCCCTACGTTGCATGGCCGAGTGGCACCTTCATCAACACCATCAAGATCAGGCAAAAGGAGTGCTTTTATATCACCGAGCCAAGAGAACAAGGTCGGGCTGCTCCGGTCGAGTTCAGATCTGGACCCCCACAAGATTAACATCCTAGCTCTGAAAAGGCCTCGACCGGGGGTTGGATGCATAGGTGGGTACGCTGTAGAAGTGCATATCCTCAATGACCAAGGCCAAGATCGAGCTAGTCAACATGATCCAGGTCATCCTCCGACGCCGCATCCTTCCCCGCCAGCGCCGGAACTCCCCTATGTGGGCTTATCAGCTTGATGATGAGCCTACAGTTCCTCAGCTCTTCCACACCACTCCGGAGAAGCTGTGGAAGATGTTGTTCAAGCCTCGGGAGAGTTGGCAAGCCGAGGGGGAGTATCGGGGCCTACATGCCGATAACCCTCCTACCCAGGTATAATATAATTTCAATTGATCGGCTTTGTTGTCTGATAAAATATCTAAACTCCCTTCCCCTCATCTTTGTAGAAGTGGTTAAGCAAAGCCACGGGAATCAACTTCCCGGCACCACAACCAGAAGACCCCAGGTCGAAGCTGTTGTCGAAGATGCTCGTCGTGGCGCCTTACCAAGCACCAAAGAAGAAAGAGAAGAAGAAAGGGAAAGGAGGTCCCTGCATAAAGGACCAGCCGGTCGCTGCGCCCGAGGAAACCCATGCCTCCTCTAATCATGAGGAGGAGCATGAAGACGAGGAGGAGGGGGATTCACCCCTCCCAAGAAAGAGGGCGGTGTCATCGGACACCGTGGAGGAGATACCTCCTCCTGACCCGAAAAGGGCATGTCGGGTGAGGTTGATCCTGCGCGACGAAAGTTCGGACTCGGACACCGAGTCCGAGGACTTCGAGAAGGTTCCACAGCGGAACCTAAGGGTCAATCCCCCAGCTCGAAGGTAAGAATCCGAAAACTCCCCAAGCTATTTATGCCAAGTTTTAGATGATATTAACACGTGAACGCCTTTTGATCCGTAGCCCACCATGCGTTCTCCCCACCAACCAGGTTTCGAATGGGGAGACTCCACCCGCCGAACTAGCGGAGAGTGGGACCGCATCTCATCCCACACCTCCGGGCGCCGCGAAGGATGCCGCAGAGATGTCATCTTACCAGGATCCTTTGGAGCCGAACGCAAGGCGTGGGGGTGACGATGTCATCATCGAGGTTAATGCCTCAGTCACTGAAGACCGGGAGGAGGAGCCTCTCCCGAACACAGAGGTGACCAAACAAAGGGACGTCCAATCCTCTCCGAGGTCATCTCCAGAGCGCACCATGCCTCCAGAGCTACCGGTTCAATCCCCGGTTGGAGATCAGGCTAACCGATCACCACCAGCGCCACCAATGACTGGGTGTCCAGTCATGGAGGAGGCTCTATCAAGCGGCTTGATCTCTGAGGATCACCACATCCTTATGGGTGCGGTTTTGCGAAGCATTTAGTCCGTCGACAGCGGACTGAAGGAGGCCTTCAACGGTCTCATGACGGGCTTCCAGGTGAGCCAGGTAATGTTCTCTTTCTGAAATTTTAATTTATTTGGTTTGTGCTATCGTTATATATGTAGCAGCCCCGAGTTCTGGGTGAGTTGCGAAAAAACTCACCTAGGGGTCAAATACAAAGAAACAACCAAACAATGTGTTAGATATTACTCATACTATAACATTTTAACAGTCCTTAAGAGGACCGAACATAGGGTCATGGTCTTGACAGTTTGGAGGTTGGAACCCATATAAACAGAGAAGGATTTGATGTTTGTAGGCCTTCATCAATGGCGGCCGTTAATGATGCCGAGCTTGCCGAGCTAAATCGGAAGCTCAAGAGCTCCGAAGATGAGCTTGACGCTCTGAACAAGAGGTTCGACGAGGCGCAAGGTAAGCCAGATTGTAATATCCGAATTTTTCATCATTAGTAATTCGCACTGTTGATAAAGTATGGTTATTTGTTTATTGCTTACACAGCCTCAGCGAAGGAAATTGAGAAGCTCAAGGCCGAGCTGCAGGACATGAAGCAAGAGGCCGCAGACGACAAAGCAACAACCGAACAAGCGTCTGCCGCGCTGTCCGCCTTGAAAACCACAAGTGCCAAGCATGGGGCTAGGGTGGAGTAGGTTTAGCAGTAGCTCAAGGATGCCAGCCTGAAGTGCGAGGGCCTTGAGCAGGAAGGCAAGGAGCAAGCCACCGATCTATACACTCTAACATCTGATCTCCAAAAGGGGCGGGTGGATAGGCGGTTCTTTGAAGAACAGATCCGCCAAGTCAAGGCTATTACAGATGGTAAGCCATATTTATTGTAGTGTGCCTTCAGTGATAGCAAGTTTGTGGTTCCCACCCAGGTGTGGCTTTCCTCAGGCGTCTGTTCGGACCTGCGAACTAATTCTACGCGTCGCGAGAAGGAGATGAAGCTTGGCTATTTTGGGCGCAGTTTGAAGCCCCCGAGTGCTCTCCTCTTCTCACCGAGCAAATGAAGCACCTGATGGAGTGACACAGGATGGCAGAACCAGCCATGAAGGATCTCTACATCCGGCTATGGCCTGATGAGCCATTGCCAGGCAGTTACTTCGGCCTGGTGCGGAAGCTGAGCGATGCCTCGCCTCGGATTGACGCGCTAAGACATTCCTCCTGCATCGAGGGAGCTCGGATGGCCTTTGCCAGGGCCAAGGTGCACTGGCCGGGGCTTGATCCGACAAAGGTAGCTACCACTCCTCTGCCCCCTGGAAAGGAACATAGCTGCCCTGAGCGATACTTCTCCATAGCGATGGAGGGTGCTTGGGCAATAGAAGCTCAGTGCTTGAAAGATAATATTTATGAATAAATGTGTTGTAATATGTCTGAAGACCTTTTAATGCTTTTATGGTTATGATGCATGGTTTATCATGTCTTTTATGTTTTGCATTTGCTATAACTCATGTGTGGCCGTTTAAACTGAAAGTTGCGAGTCGTCGGCTTGAGCCCCCATGTACATACTACACGAGGTGTCTCTACCTCCATACTGTGACCCTTAGACGAGCTATCGGTACCCAAAGGCGGTAGTGTGAGGTGGACAAGGCAATCAGACCATGATGCGTTATTGCTTTCACTTAGCCGTAGGAGCGTGAAAAGGAATGTGGGGGCTGATGACTAGCCCCGTGTGGTTTGTGATGTTCGGATGAACTGTGGCTAAGGCCGGCATCACATGGTTTGTATGAATGCCAAAACCATCGTATGACATGGAATAACTTCTGACAAAGTTTTTAGTATAACACTTATGCTCGGATTTGCAGACCGGTTCTCACCTACTATGAGAGTCAGTTGTCAGCTTTCTCCCCTTAGGTGCTTGACCAGGCTAGCTAGAAACACAATCGAAGTGGTTCTCCCTTTGGCCTTTTAGCCGAACGAGCGGAATATAAGAGGGCAAGCACAGGATCCGGGAAACCGAACTATTGACCCAAGACATAGTTCGGAACCAATTCCTATAAAGCGAACGCCAAGACGCCGAACACATGATCAATTGTGCTTAGGGCGATTTTTTTTGAATTTGAGCCCCCGGTCTATTAGCTGGTTGCATCATAATGTGTACCAAATAATTTCACAAGAAGCACTTGACGAGGGAGGAAATAGAGTATGAACCAGCAAAAAGACAGCGAAGCGGCCATTCATGATGGTATTATATTTTAATCAAGAACTCTTATTGGTCAAATTTCCACAACAACTGTTTACAGGTACTTGAAGATGAAATATAAAGTTGACAGGAGGGTCTTCGATGGGTGGCCTGATGTCCACGATGTGCCCTGTCACCTACCCACTCCTATGCCTCCTAGGTGGTTGCATTCCTTTATGGGTAATGTTGTCAACGAGTAGACATTGAGAATAGGATCTTGAGAAGTCGCCAAACTATTAATGAGCGTTACGCCTTAGCAGTTCCTTGATGGTACCTGTTGTATGTCTGAAGACTTATATTGCTAGTAGTTTGGTCTAGCCGAACACTTGTGCTTTGATAGTTGTTTCCCACTGCTGCCCATGGCATCTTATGTTCAAAGTTGTGCCTTCTTGGCATGTGTTTTGCTGGTATTAGGGATGTACAATGGGGGGCGTGCCCCTATTTCTGGGGAGGAGAAGGTTTTGTGAGTTCGTGCTGAAACGAAGCTCGCTTCTCAACCTTCGTGCCTTTACGACAGATGTTGGCATTTGCCGATCATCATTGTAATGGAATTCAGCCGCCAGGGCCAATGCATGTTCCTCAGTTTGGAGGGAGCGCTCTGTGTTGTCGTTGACAGTAATGACCCCCTTGGGGCCGGGCATCTTGAGCTTGAGGTATGCCTAGTGTGGGATGATGTTAAAGCAAGAGAACGATGTACGACCTAGCATGGCATGATAGCCGTTGCAGAAAGGTACAATGTCAAAGATCATCTCTTTGCTTCGAAACTTATCGGGCGAACCGAACACTACTTTCAGGCTTACATAGCCCGTGCACCGGGCTTTGATGCCTGGGATCACTCCTTTAAAGGTAGTGTTGCTGGGTTTGGTCCTTGATGGATCTATACCCATCTTGTTCACCGTGTCTGAGTAAATCAGATTAAGGCTACTTCCTCCATCCATTAGGACTTTAGTGAGGTGATACCCATCTATGATGGGGTCTAGGACAAGGGCGGCTGAAACCCCATGACGAATACTGGTCGGGTAGTCGCGTCGATTGAAGGTGATTGGGTACGGCGACCATGGGTTATACTTCGGGGCTAAAGGATTTATGGCGTAGACCTCTCGAAGGGCGCACTTCCTCTCCTTTTTGGGTATATGAATGGCATATATAATATTCATGGTTTTTACATCTGGAGGGAACTTATTCTGTCCGCCACCGATCGGACTGTCGGGCTCATCCTCGTCCTCGCTGCGTGGGACTTGCCTTGTTCCTCGGCTACGAGTTTGCCAGCCTGTTTGAACACCCAACAGTTATGGTTGGTGTGGTTGGCGGGCTGTTCTTGAGTGCCATGGATCTGGCAGGGCCGCTCCATGATCTTGTCCAGCAGGGTGGGTCCATTGCGATTGCCTTTAGGAGGCTTCTTCCCCTGCCCGGGTCGGGAATTGCGGAAGCCGGCATTGACAACTGTGTCATCGACATCACTATTGATGTGCCGGCGCTTATTCTTGCTATGCTTTGGTTTTCCATTTCTGTCCCGGGACTTCAGAGGATCCGGGGTCTTCAGGGTTGTGGCTTCGTGTTGCTAGCCAGTTTTCCTCACCCGCGCAAAAGCGAGTCATGAGAGATGTGAGGGCGGACATTGTCCTAGGTTTATCCTGGCCGAGCTGGCGAGCCAGCCATTCATCCCGAATATTGTGCCTGAAGGAGGCTATTGCCTCGGCGTCTGGGCAGTCAATGATCTGGTTTTTCTTGGTCAAGAACCGATTCTAGAATTGCCGAGCGGAATCTCCTGGCTTCTGGACGTTGCTCAGGTCGGAGGAGTCCGACGGTCGGACATAGGTGCCCTGGAAGTTAGATCGGAATGCATCCTCTAAATCCTCCTAGCACCCAACGAAATTTTCGGGGAGGTTGTTTAACCAGTTTCGAGCTGGCCCCTTAAGCTTTAGGGGTAGATACTTGATGGCGTGGAGATCATCTCCCCGCGCCATGTGGATGTGGAGGAGGAAATCCTCGATCCATACTATTGGGTTAGTTGTCCTATCGTATTGTTCTATGTTCACTGGTTTCAACCCCTCCGGGAACTGATGCTGCATCACCTCGTTCATGAAGCACAGTGGGTGGGCAGCGCCTCCGACCTGAGCTATGTCACGCCAGCAATCGACGTCTGTTCTAGGCTGGTTTCGTTCCCGGCCTCTATTGTTGCGGTCGAGCCTAGGCTGGTACCCCTGCCGTCTATCGGGTGAGTACCCTCTGGATCCGTAGATGGATCTCGTATGACCTGCTCTATAGTCCAGGTCGTGTCGCAGGTCAAACCTGTCATCAGGCTCTATTGGCCCTTTTCCCCGTCTTTGGGGTATCATCGGCCTATAACTGGTATCATCAGCCGTCCTGTCTCGTCCTCAAGGAGGGCGGTCTGGCTTGTCATATGGAGTGTGTTTGGGAGACAACGTATTAGTAAGCTCGTCATCGAATTGTGGCAGCAGCCTTCGGCATGGATAGCTTTTGGGTTGGTCCAATAGACCGGTACCGTATCCTTCCTCAACTGATAGGACCCTAGTCCATCAATCGTTGAGGTTGTCCTATTTGGCCTTAAGCTACCGTTCTTTTGCCTTCAGGCTGCGGGCCGTGGCTATAAGTTGTTGCCTAAACTGTTCCTGATCCTCAAGGCTATTAGGGATGGTGGAGTCTTCGTCTTCCGATATGCCCTCCTTCTCGACATGGCGGAGGTAGTTGTCGTCCTCAGAATCATTTAGATCATCGGGGTTGCACTGATCTCCCGGCCTCTCCTGACCCTCTAGCAGGTGTTCGGGGATATCAGGATCGCCGAGGTTTTCCAGAGTATCTCCGTCCCCGGTGCCAACGATTGCTTTTCTTCCATTTTTGCCTTTGATCTTTTAAGCGGCTTTCGGCGCCTTGACGGCGCTTTGCCTGATTTGTCGCCATCGTTCTTGGGTGTGAGCTCACCGTTATCGGCTGGAGTGTCCACCATGTAGACATTGTAAGTGGAGGTCATGGCCCATCGTCCGGTGTTAACGGGGGTGGGAGCACAATCTTCCTCATCCATGTATTATGCCTCCTCGGTGGCGTAGTCCAACATTTCGGTTAAATCCTCGACAATGGCTATCAAGTGGGTGGTGGTTGGGATGAAAATTTCTTCTTGACCCGCCTTGAGACCAATCCTAGCATTGATAGGGGTTGGGTCATTGGTAATTTTCATCGACAAGATCCGATCTAGGGCCTCGTTTAGTATTGAGAGCTCGATCAGATCAACCTACTCAAAGCTTTCGGAGTTAGCCACCGATGCGTCCGCGTGAGGGAAGTGTTCGGTTGGAACTGGTATCTGGACGTCTAGCACTATGGCCGGATCTGGACTTAAAGTTAGGTCATCGCCGGGGTGTATCTCGTTGGCGGAACCGAATGCGGAATCCGAGGTCAAGGCCTCAAAGTTTTCGGGCATAGCTGGCGAGACTGCGAGCCCGGTTAGCGAAAGATCGCCCCGAGAGTCTACAGAGAACTAAAGGTTCCCGAATCCGACCTCTTGATCATGGCAGAAACTACCGACCTAGCCCAGACAGCTGGTCGGGTTAGCTTGCAGCACGATGCTGCCGAAAGCAAAGATCTACCCGGGGACAAAAGTGTCCATGTTGCCGACTTCTTTGTTGATGACAACGCAAGCCATCGATTCCTTTTGCGATCACAGTGGAACTCTCAATAAAAGCACCAATGTCAGTGTCACAACCGAGGGATCTTGGATAGGGGGTCCCAAGCTATGAGACTAGGATCAATGGTAACAGGGGACGAAGGAGACGATGTTTACCCAGGTTCGGGCCCTCCTATGAAGGTAAAACCCTACGTCCTGCTTGATTGTATTGATGATATGAAGGTTACAGAGTTGATCTACCTCGAGTTCAAAAATCTAAAACCCTAGATGAGTTTATCTACCTTATAATCTAAAAAACCCGGTTTATATAGGCACCGGGGGTACTAGGGTTTACACATGGTAGGTATCCTGCCGAGGATGGAGATGACGATGTTCTCATCTTGACTTGGAGTGCACGACGCGCCTTCGGGACTTCCTTCTGGAATGTGGGCTCTCAATGTATCCGGCCCTTCCCGCAACAATCAAAGAATGGCCCACCAAGTCGGCCTATTAAGAGATAGGCCGACGGATCGAGGACCACTTAGTCTAGGAATCCCTCACTAGGGTCCGGGGGAGCTGGACCCGAATGCACATGTGAAAAGGAAGGGATCGAGAGAGATGATAAAAAGGTAGGCCCTGAGTTTTGGCTCGGGGTACCTGTTGCATTCATTAAGCCCAAAAGGAAGGTGTTACATACATACACTGGTTCTTTAGCAGTAAAACAGGTGACTAAGGGTGGGCCACCAACGCGAGGTCAAGCCGGATGCCCTCGATGGAGTAGAAGCGAGCCAGTGTGCCCTTGGCAAAGTTGGTGCCATTGTCGTGATGATGCTGTGTGGAATGTCGTAGCGGACAGTGATGTCCTCGATGAACTTGACGGTCGTCGGGCCGTCCAACTTCTTGATGACCCTTGCCTTGATCCACTTCCTGAATTTACCGACGACCACCAAGAGATGCGGCATGCCACCTCGCGTGGTTTTAAATGGCCCCACCATATAGAGCCCCCAGACGACGAAGGGCCATGAAATGAGGATGGTATGGAGAGTCGTAATCGGCAGGTGGCTCCGGCTGCTAAAGCGCTGACAACCATCGCACTTGTCCACCAAGGCCTTGGCATCCTCTAAGGTCGTCAACCAGTAGAAACCATGGCGGAACGCCTTGGCCACCAGGGTTTTTGAGGTGGCGTGGTGACCACACTCGCCCTGATTGATGTCTTTGAGAATCCTGCGCCCTTCATCCGTCTCCACGTAGCGCTAGAAAATGCCAATTACACTATGCTTGACAAGCACGCGATTGATGATAGAGTAGGTGGGAGCCCGACGCTGCAGTCGCTGGGCCATTTTTTCGTCAGGAGTGATCTCGCCACGTGTGAGGAATATGAGGATTAACTGAGCCCACGCAAGCGCCACTACCGGAGCCAAGGCCGGTGCGAGATCGTACTCGGTGGTAGCCGAAGCCGGGTCATCCGCTCCTTTATCCGAACCGATAGTCCCTTAATCCGAGCCGTCAGTCCTCGAGTCCATGATGGCCATAGGCACTTCTCCTATCGTCAAGACGGCCGTAGGTCCAGAGTCGGCGCTCCCCAAGGTGGGGTCCGGTTTGGCCGGGGGAGGCGGCAGAGTCCCTGAGCCTAAGGCGGCGACTGTGGGATCGATTGACACGAAGATGGACTCTGATTCGGGTGAAGGCTTGATCAAGGGCTTGAGCAGCCGCTGGAGGGAGATGCCAGCTGGGATGGCCTGTTAGGTGGAACCGATCTTGGCCAATGTGTCAGTCACCTCATTGTCCGCTCGGCGAACATGATGGAACTTATAGCCCTCGAAGGATTCAGTTAGCTGCTTAACGAGGAAATGGTAGCTCGCCATGTTGGCGTCCCTGACGTCCCACTCACCAGGGACATGATGCACCACGTGGTCCAAGTCACCGATGGAGAGTATGCGCTGGATGGCAATCTCTTTGGTGAGGCGGAGGCCATGGAAGAGTACCTCGTACTCGCCCACGTTGTTGGAGGCGACGAAGGGGATCTGAAGGGTGTATCTGAGCTGATCCCCTTTGGGGAAGACAGGATGATGCCAGCTCCCAAGCCAACACGCATCTTCGAGCCATCGAAGTGCATGCGCGAGTGTGTCTTGTCGGGAGGCGGCGACAAGTACTGGGTCTCCGCCGAGTTGACGAGGAAGTCGGCTATCATCTGTGATTTAATGCTCGTGCAGGGCTCATAATGGATGTCGTGGTCTGCAAGGGCGATGGGCCACTTGACAATGCAGCCGACTGCGTCTCGGCTTCCCATGATCTCCTAGAGCGGAGACATGCTCACCACGGTGATGGTGTGCTCCTGGTAGTACTGCTTCAGCTTCTTAGCGGCGAAGTACACGTCGTAGAACATCTTCTGATAGTGGGGGGGGCTTAGTTCTACTTGGAGTTGGAGAGGACTTCACTCAGGTAGTAGATGGGACGCTGAACCAGCAGCGCCTTGCCTTCCTCTGGTCGCTCCACCACCAGAATGACGCCGACCACATGTGTGGTGTCCATGATGTATGCAAGCATGGGTTCCTTCTCATCTAGCGCGGCCAAGACATGTGTGGTGGAGAGGACACGCTTGAGGTCACAAGGCTCCTCGTCTGCTTTGTACGTCTACTCGAACTTAGTGGTCTTCTTCATGAGCTGATAGAGGGGCATCGCCTTCTCGCCTAGACGGCTGACGAACCGGCTGAGCGAGGAGAGGCAACCGGTGAATTTCTAGACGTCGTGCAGCTTGGACGACTTGCACATGCGCTCGATGGCCTTGATCTTATTAGGGTGGGCTTCAATCCCGCGAGCGGAGACGAAGAAACCCAAGGCTAGCCGGTTGGCATGTCAAACACACATTTCTCTGGGTTGAGCTAGACATTGTACTTGTGTAGGTTGGCGAAGGTCTCCTGAAGGTCATCGAGGAGGCTGAAATGCTTCTTGGTCTTGGCAACGATGTCGTCCACATAGACGTGAATGTTCCTGTTGATTTGGGGTAGGAGGCACTTCTGCATGCAATGCTGAAAGGTAGCACCAACGTTCTTCAGGTCGAACGACATGGTGATGTAGCACTAGGCCCAAAAGTGGTGATGAAGGAGGTCTTCAGCCGGTCGGTCGGGTCCAACTTAATCTGGTGGTAGCGGGAGTAGGAATCTAGGGAGGACAACAAGTGGTAGCCAGCGGTGGGGTCGAGCACCTGGTTGATTTAGGGTAAAGTGAAGGGATCCTTAGGGAACGTCTTGTTCAGACTGTTGAAAAAGAAGTCGATACACATGTGCCAAGTCTTGTTCTTCTTCAGCACCAAGACCGGGTTCGCCAACCAGTCCGGGTGGAAGACTTCTATGTTGAAGCCGGCTATAAGCAACCGGGCAATTTCTTCACCTATGGTATGCCTCTTCTCCTTGGAGAAACAGCGGAGCGGTTGCTTGACCGTCTTCGCATCTAGCTATACATGGAGTTTGTGCTCAGCTTACTTCCTCGGTACACCAGGCATGTCTTTAGGAGACCATGCAAAGATGTCCCGATTCTCACAATGGAAGTCGACAAGCTTGCCTTCCTATTTGTTTCTGAGGTTAGAGCCGATGGTGACGCACTGCTTGGGGTTGTCCAGGTCGAGCGGTACTTGATTGGTGACCTTGGATGGCTGGAATGGCTTCATTGGCCGACTAGGAGGGCAGAGCCGGCACAACCGGCTGTGACACGGTCTGGACCACGAGCCGATCGAGCTAGCGTTTCTCCTCTACGATGACTAGGGACTCGGCCAGCCAGCTGCTATGTCGCGTGCACTCTATAGACACTTTGTAGTCGCCGTTGATGGTGATGATGCTCTAGGACCTAACATATTCATCTTGAGGTAGGCGTACTGGGGGATTGCCATAAACTTGGTAAGCGTGGGCCTACCTTACAACATGTGGTAGGGGCTGTTGAGATCCACCACCTCGAACCAGACCAGCTCATGGAGTAAGTCACTCTTGCTGCCAAAGAGGACGTCGAGCCGGATCTGGCAAGGTCCCATCGGAGACTGGCCCCGCCAGCCGATCGTCGCCATTGGCGCATGGTAGTCATGCCATGCAGTGGGCCGCACAGTGGAGCTACTGTGCCGCCCCGTCTGGTCATAGTCGGCCATGGTCGGCGGTACAGCCAGCCCCACTATAGCCATGTGAGCCTAGGTCTTGGGGTAGTTGGAGGCGTTCCGTTGATGTCTACTATGCAACTTTATTTTTGTAGACTATGTTGGGCCTGCAAGCGCAGAGTTTTGTAGGACAGTAGCAAATTTCCCTCAAGTGGATGACCTAAGGTTTATCATTCCGTGGGAGGTGTAGGATGAAGATGGTCTCTCTCGAACAACCCTGTAATCAAATAGAATAAATCTCTTGTGTCTTCAACACACCCAATACAATGGTAAATTGTATAAGTTCACTAATTCGGCGAAGAGATGGTGATACAAGTGCATATATGGATGGTATATATAGATTTTTGTAATCTTAAAATATAGAAACAGCAAGGTAACACGTGTAAAACAACGGCCAAAACGTTGTATAAATGTTTGAAAATAAGGCCCATGGTTCATACTTTCACTAGTGCATTCTCCCAACAATGCTAACATAGTTGAATCATATGATCATCCCTCAACGTGCAACAAAGAATCACCTAAAAGTTCTTATCTAGCGGAGAACAAATAGATGAAATTGGTGTAGGTAGTATAAACACCTCAAAGTTACTCTTTCCGATCAATCTTTTGAGATATTCATATGAGTGTCACAAATAGCCCTAGAGTTCGTACTAAAATAACACCAATGATACAGATCAATCCACCCTAATGTCACCTAGATACTCCAGTGTCACCTCAAGTATCCGTGGGTAAATTATGCGACATGCATCAAACAAATTCAGATCTATCGTATTCAATCCAACATAAAGAACTTCAACGAGCACCCCAAGATTTCTATCGCAGAACGTAGTATGAAAACATGCAATCAACCCCTATACATAGATCCCTAAGGTTACCGAAATCTGCAAGTTGATGCGATAGCATATATCAAGTGAATCACTTGAATACCCCATTGTCACTACGGGTATCCTCGTGCAAGAAATACATCAAGTGTTCTCAATCCAAAATATTCAATCCAACATAACAAGATCTCAAAGGGAAAGATTTAATTCATCACAACAAGATGACAACGGATGAACACATATGATCCGACTATATTAACAATGCCCATGATACATCAAGATCGTGACATCTTGAGAACACAAGAAGGAGAGAGAGATTGAACACATAGCTACTGCTACATACCCTCAACCCCAAGGGTGAACCACTCCCTCCTCATCATGGCCTTCGCCGAGATGATGAAGATGGCCATCGGTGATGGTTTAGCCTCTCCGGTAGGGTACTAGAACGACTCCATATTGTTTTTTCGTTGATATAGAGAGTTGCGACTATTGAACAGAGAGTCTCTGTTTATTTATAGGGTTTTTGGGATTTATAGGATTTTTCAGCATTTGAATCGCGTGCAACGGAGCCACATGGGACCCACCACACATCAGGGCATGGTCTATGGGGGCGCCCTGATGGCTTGTGGCCCACTGGTGGCTCCCGTCCGGTGGTTCTTCTCTCAAATATTTCTTAGTTCTTGTATAAAAAAAATCATCAAAAAGTTTCAGGCGATTCTAAGAACTTCCATTTTCTTAACAAAAAGAACACCACGGTTATTGTGTTGAAAACAACATCAGTCAGGGTTAGTTCTAAATAAATCATATAATGTGCATCAAAACCATATAAAAGTACCATAAACATAGGTGAATATGGCATGGATACTTCATAAATTATAGTTAAATCGGAGATGTATCAACATCCCCAAGCTTAATTCCTACTCATCCTCGAGTAGGTAAATGATAAAAGAAATAATTTATGAAGTTTGAATGCTAACATAGTATATAAGTCTGACAATTGTTAATTCTAGTCACTTTTATAGAATCATAACCAGCAAGTATTTCTCATAAAACTTCTCATGATCAAGTAGCAATTTATTCACATGCTAAAGTATAGACCATAAACTTTCTTGAAAAATAGCAAACTATGTTTTCAGTCATCAAAAAATTACAATCTATCTTATTTTCAGGAAGGTTCTATGTAAGACCTTTGGTTTAGAAAGTTCCATATACTCAACTATCATTTAGTCTTCCATGATTGCTAACACTCAAAGCATATTTTTAGAAAAAATAGCTTTAGTCAAACACATAGGAAGATAGGGGCTTAATGTTTCACCTCCCAACTTATTTATCTCAGGGATAATGTCAAAAAATAATGAATCATGGTCACTTGTATTCAACTGGATATATGTATCTAGATCTTTATCTACCACATGATGCTTGGAAAATAATAGATTGAGGTTGGAATAAGAAGTTCACTGAACGTGAAAAGTCAAAGATAGTCCCTTCGCGGAGGGAAGCAGGGATTTACAGAGGTGCCAGATCTCATTGTTTTGAAAGAGAGATGAATATGTAATTTTGAATGGTATACTTTTCCTGTCAACGTCACAATAGAGTTTTCAATATCTTCCATGGTAATCACATTATTGGTGGTTGCCAAACATAATTTAAAGTTTTACTCCCCCTCAAGCATTCAAACACATTCCATGGCTAGCCGTATCCACGGGTACCATACAAACAATCAACTTTCTAGGGGGAGTACTTGTTTATTTATTTGTGTATTATGCGGGAATAGGCATCCTTTTTACTAGACTCTCTCATGCAATGACAAGTGAATAAACACTCATCTTGAGAATAACATGCTTAGCATGTAAGATAATGACCGCTCCATTGCTCCATGAGCGGTACGAGCACACAGAATGGTTGTTTATTTGAATGTTTAGAGGTGGCACATTCAAATTTACTTGGAATGGCAATGAAATACCATATATAGGTATGTATGGTGGACTCTCATGGAAGAAACTTGTCTCAAGGATTTATATGCACAATTAGTATCTCTACTTAGTCAAAGTTTGGGCTAGCAAAAGGTTCTAAACAAGCACCGCAGGTTAGAGTATCCATGACAATATAACTTCTATGTGAATATAAACAGACATAAACATTATGTTGTCTTCCTTGTCCATCGTCACCTACTTGATCAAGTTTCAAAATAATTAATGGGGCTCACAATCATACAAGATGTCCAAGATAGTATATCTATTCAATATTCTTTCATGAATCGTTAAAATGACTAATGCTATGTTTGCTAACTTCCAAGAAATTTTATCGCTTACACTCCTAGTATGTGAAGTCACTAATACCCATGGGACAAGCATATGAAGCATATATAATTTTATATTTATGACATTTAACTCAGTCAACATATACTCTCAGGATATAAGTGAAGCACATGAGTAAACTTCAAACTACTCTCAAAAGATATAAGTGAAGATCAATGAGTACTCAAACAATAAAGTAGCTATGTGGGGACTCTCTCTCTCAATAAATATTTTCAGATCTAAGTATTTTATTCAAACAACAAAGAAAATTAAAATGGCACTCCAAGAATAGCACATATAATATTGACAAATAAAAATTTAGGCTCAACATAGGCTAACCGATATTTGTACGATGAAGAGATTGGATGCGTAGCATCCCCAAGCTTAGATGCTTGAGAACTCTTGAAATATTTACTTGTTGTGCCTTGGGCATCCACAATCTTGAGCTTTTGTATCTCATTCAATCCTCTCATATCCAGGTTTCACCTAAGTGTGAAAGACTTCACCCACAAAAAATTCGAGAAGAACTCGTGAGATCCACAATCTTGAGCTTTTGTATCTCATTCAATCCTCTCATATCCAGGTTTCACCTAAGTGTGAAAAACTTCACCCACAAAAAACTCGAGAAGAACTCGTGAGATAGGTTAGTGCACATAAGAATAAATAAACTCTTTAGGTACTGCCAAGACAAGTTGAATAATAATTTTAAAACATTATCTACCATATATTACCATTTCCACAATTTTTGTCTATCAATATAAGTCATGAAAACTCTAGGATAAGTAGATAACAAAACTATGACAACAATCTGTCTAAACAGGACAGTCTGTAGCAATCTATCAAACCAATGTACTTATGTAACTCCACAAATTATCAAAATTTAGTGTAGGATAAATAATTTATATCAAAATAATATGTAGAAATTTCAGAAACTTCCCACGTTTCAGTAAAAATATGAAAATTCAAACACTATAGCAAAAGTTTATGTTTCTACACAACACACATCAAACATGTAATTCAAACATCCTACAAGGAAATTCTTGCAATTTTTTTTGAAAAACAACATTATAAATAACGTCTAACATAGAAAAAAATGACGCTGCAAGCAAAACACATATCATGTGATGAATAAAAATACAGCTCTAAGTAAGATATACCGATAGTGTTGAAGACGAAAGAGGGGATGCATTCGGGGGCATCCCCAAGATTACATACTTGAGTATTCCTTGGATATTACTTTGGGTGTGACTTGGGCATCCCAATATTAGGTTCTTTCTGCTCATTATTCACCTCATATCGGTATCTCACCCAAAACTTGAAAACTTCAATCACACAAAACTTAACGGAACTTCGTGAGATGGATTAGTATAATAAACATAGATCATTCACTCAGGTATTATCAATACAAGATTAATAATTGTACTCACATGATAAATAATGTATTGTATCATTCCCATAATTTATATCACAAAGTATAAGCTATGGAAACGTTAAAACAAGCAAACTATGTATGTAAAACAGAATCTATCAAAGACAGAACAATCTGTAAGGATCTGAATGAAAACCATACTTACCTGACTCAAACAATTATGAAACATTAGGACAAAGCATACAATTTGCATAGAAATAATGTGTAAATTTTTTGGAATTGTTTGACACTCCAGTAAAATCTGAGAAATTCTGCACTCGACGTAAAAGTTTCTGTTTCTGCACAGAATCAAACTAACAAGTTTCCACACTATCCCAAAGGCTTTACTTGGCACTTTATTGAAATAAAAGACACAAAACATTATGAATACAATATCTTAATCATGTGAAAACATAAAAACAGAAAGTAAAATTGTTGGGTTGTCTCCCAACAAGTGCTTTTCTTTAATGCCTTTTAGCTAGGCATGACGATTTCAATGATGCTAAAATAAAAAGTACTAATTGAAACATCCAACAGAGCATCATGAATCACATGACAAGCACATTTAAGTCTAACCTACTTCCTATTCATATGGAATTTTCAAGAAAACAATTTATTGTAGCAAGAATCAACTTGCATAGGAAGGCAAAACAAGCATAACTTCAAAACTTTGGATACATAGAGGGGAAATTTAATATTATTGCAATACCTACAAGCATATGTTACTCTCTCATAATAATTTTCAGTAGCATCATGAAGGAATTACACAATATAACTATCACATAAATCATTATTTTCATGATGCACGAGAATATAATTTTTATTACCACCCACCCAAGCAAATTCTTCTCATAAAAGTAGCGGGAGCAAACTCAACAAAATAACTATCATGAGATATTTGAGTGGCATAATCCAATTGAAAACTAAAATACCGATGACAAGTTTCATGGTAATTATTATTATCTATAGCATACATATCATCACTATAATCATCATAAATAGGAGGCATGCTTTCATCATAATAAATTTGCTCATCAAAATTGGGGGACTAAAAATATCATCCTCATCAAACATAGCATCCCCAAGCTTGTGGATTTCCATATCATTAGCATCATGGATATTCAGAGAATTCATACTAGAAATATTGCAATCATGCTCATCATTCAAGGATTTCTAATTAAATATTTTCAATAATTATTCCGCTACCAACTAAGCACAATTTTATGAACAATCATTTTCACGAAAGACATTAAAAAGACGAAACAATTGAGGCAACTTAAACTCCATTTTTTGTAGTTTTCTTTTATAAAACCAAACTAGTGAAAAAAAGAAAGTAAAAGATTTACTTGCAAGATCTAAAGATATACTTTAAAGCACTGACCTCCCCGGCAACGGCTCTACAAAATGGCTTGATGTCTACTACACAACTTTATTCTTGTAGACTATGTTGGGCCTCCAGGCGCAGAGTTTTGTAGGACATTAGCAATTTCCCCTAAAGTGGATGACCTAAGGTTTATCAATCCTTGGGGGTGTAGGATGAATATGGTCCCTCTCGAACAACCCTAAAATCAAATACAAGAAATATCTTGTGTCGCCAACACACCCAATACAATGGTAAATTGTATAGGTGCACTAGTTTGGCGAAGAGATGGTGATACAAGTGCAATATGGATGGTAGATATAGGATTTTGTAATCTCAAAATATAAAAACAGCAAGGTAACAAGTGTTGAGAGGCGTGACTCAGACGTATACATGGTCGCCGACAACGAAATTCATTTCTCGGTGGTGAGAGTCGACGCAGCTCTTCTGTCTTGACTTGGTGGTCTCCACACACTCTCTGACTAGTTGAACTTGCTCTTTTTCTTCATGGAGGATATCTGGCCCAAAGTATAATCCTTCTCCGGTCTCTGACTAATTGAGCGGAGTGCAACACTTGTGTCCGTACAACACCTCAAATGGTGAAATTTGTAGACTGTACTGATAGCTATTGTTGTAGGAGAACTCGGCGAATGGTAGGCAATCTTCCCACTTGGCTCCATATGCTAAAACACAAGCATGAAGTGTGTCTTCGAGTATCTGATTTACTCGTTCCGTCTGTCCACCGGTCTGGGGGTGAAAAGCAGTGCGGAAGGAAAGCTTGGTTCCCATCGCCTCTTGAAACCTCTTCTAGAACCTCGAGGCGAACTGGGTACCTCAGTCTGACACAATCTCCTTTGGAACTCCGTGGAGGCTTAGAATGCACTCATTGTAAAGACCGACTAGCTTCCTACCATCATAGGTGGTCTCAACGGAAATGAAGTGGGCTACCTTGGTCAGGTGATCGAGAATGACTCAAATGGAATCATGTCCTTTGCTTGACCAAGGTAATATGGTGATGAAGTCCATCCCGACTTTGTCCCACTTCCATTTGGGCACTTTGTGAGGTTGCAATAGTCCAACAGGTCGTTGATGCTCAACTTTGAATGTCTGGCATATGTCACACTTAGCGACAAAGGTGCCTACTTATCTCTTCATGCCATGCCACCAGAACCTTGCTTTGAGGTATTGGTACATCCTGGTTCCTCCAGGTGAATGGAATACAAAGTGTCATGGGCTTCTTCCAAGATCAAATTCTTGAGCTCAACTTTGTTGGGTACGCAGATGCGGTTCCCAAACCATTCAAATCCTTGTTCATCCACAAACAATCATGGGGCCTTGCCTCCCTTGGTGTTCCTATTGATGCCTTCAATGCTCTCGTGTCCCTTGTGGGCTTCCATAATATCATCCATCAATGTAGGCTTTGCTTTGAGGTTGGCTAGGAATCCATGTGCAACTAGTTCCAAGCCAAAGCTTTCAACCTCTTCATACAGGGCGGGTAACCGTTCCTTAATAAGAGCATTCAATGAACAGGCCTTTCCGCTTAAGGCGTCTGCTACCACGTTAGCCTTTCTGGGGTGGTATTAAACAATGAGGTAATAATCCTTGATTAACTCCAACCATCTTTGCTTCCTCATGTTAAATTCCTTTTGAGTGAAAATATACTTCAGTTTGTTGTGGTATGTGTATATATCACATTGCTTCCCCATAAGGTAATGTCGCCGTGTCTTCAAGGCATGAACTACAACTACGAACTCAAGATCATGAGTAGCATAGTTCTCTTCGTGAGGGCATAGCTGTCTGGATAGATATGCTATGACTCTGCCTTGTTGCATTAGAACACCTCCAAGCCCGATCCTCGATACATCACAATATATCACAAACTCCTTGTGAATATCGGGGTGACCAAAACTGGGGCTATCGTCAATCTCCTCTTGAGCTCTTGGAAGCTTTCTTCATACTTTGGTGTGCATTCGAACTTCTTGTCTTTATTGAAAATATGAGTCATGGGTCGGGCAATGCTCGAGAATCCTTCGATGAACTAGAGGTAATATCCCGCAAGTCCGAGGAAGCTTCTGACTTCGTTCACATTTCTTGGGGATTGCCATTTAGTCAGGGTTTCGATCTTGGCAGGATCCACTGACAACCCTTCTGCAGTCAACACATGACCCAAGAATCCAACCTCATACAGCCAGAATTCACACTTGTTGAACTTGACATAAAGCTGGTGCTCTCAAAGCTTGTCTAGGACTAATCTCAAGTGTTTCTCATGCTCTTCTTTGGATATGGTAAATATGATTATGTCATCAATGAAGACAACAACAAATTTATCCAAGTACTCCATGACGACTTTGTTCATGAGGTACACGAAGTAGGCAGGGGCATTGGTCAATCCAAATGACATGACTGTATATTCATACATGCCATACCAGGTTAAGAATGCCGTCTTCGGGGAGTCTTGGAGCCCAATCTTCAGTTGATATTACCCTGGCCTCAGGTCGATGTTAGAAAACATCTTAGATCCATTCAGCTGATCGAACAAGTGTTCAATCTTGGGAAGTGACCTCATTGAGAGAACAGTAAGCGACACAATGTCGGATAGTCCCGTTCCTCTTTGACACAAATAGAACAGGTGATCCCAAGGAGAGGCACTAGGGCAAATAAATTCTTTTCCGAGCTGCTCTGCTAGTTGCTTGTTCAATTAAGCCAACTCTTCGGATCCCAGTCTATATGTCTTATTATAAATGGGTCTTGCTCTGGGCATTAGCTCGATGATGAACTCAATATCGTGGTCAGGGGGCATTCTGGGCAGCTCATCAGGAAATACATCTGAGTATTCACATACCACCGGCACTTGATCCAACTCAAATCCCGACAAACAATTTACGTGAGGGGCTTGAGCAGAGGCAGGGTTGGGAACATTCTTGACTTCAATTCCTTGGCTATTGGTCATGGTAACAATCTTCTTGGCACAATCTAACAAGCCTTGGTGCTTGGTTAACCGGTCCATACCTAGGATCACATCCAAGCCTTGCAACTTCAGGATGGTATGGTTTGCTAGGAAGTCGACCCCGTTGATGTTAATCTCAACTCCTTTACATCCTATCCTGGACTTCATAACTAATCCAGGGGTTTGTATCAACATATGACTACCTAGGGGTGTAGGCTTCATAACACTCTCTAGGGCAAACTTTTGAGTAACAAAAGAATGTGAAGTTCCACAATCAAATAGAACGGTTGCTGGAGTTGAGTTGAAGAGGAACATACCCAGTATGACTTCTAGGTCTTCCTATGCTTCCTCAACGGTGACGTGATTCACATGACCCTTGCCATATTGGGATGGTTGCGGGAAGCTGGTTTCCTTGGTGACGCTCAACAACCTTCACCTTGCTTTGGTGCATAGGGGCATGGTGTATCTGGCTTCTTGTTGGGGCACTGGCTAGAGATGTGTCCAGGCTGACCACATCCAAAACATGTGACCTGACCAGAGTTGTTGTTGTTTATTCTGCCACCACTGTTGTTATTGGGATTGCTGTAGTCTGGCCTAGGATTGGCATACTACTAAGGCCGGTAGCTTGAACGAGGTGCAGGAGGTCTAGCCTGTTGAGCCTGATAGGTCGGCTTGGCTAGGGCTGCGTGCCAAAGGCGAGGCTTCTGGTTGCTGGAACTACCCTTGCTGATCATCTTGCACTTGCGAGTGTCGTCCATGGCACGATGCTTGTATGCAAGTATGAGGGCCTTGTTCACCATGTCGAAGAAGGTCCTACAGTCACATATGATGAGCGGATACTATAGGTCTTGCTGGAGTCCTTCCATGAAGCATTCCATCTTAGCGGCCTTAGTGTTGACATCTTTAGGTGCATACCTTGACAATAGGTTGAACTTCTGCATGTACTCCTTGACAGCGACACTTCCTTGCTTCAACGCTCAGAATTCTTTCTTCTAGATAGCCATGATCCCAGAAGGAATGTTGGCAGTGCGGAATCCTTCCTTGAAGTCAGCCCAGGTGATCACATGTTCGGCTTGCATGACCTTGAATCCATCCCACCAAGCTCTGGCGGTACCTTCAAGGCAATGAGAGGTATACATCACCTTCTCACGATCCTCATTGAAATTGACCAGTGCAAGGAGGTCCTCAATGGTGCAGATCCATTCATCGGCATCCCGTGGTTCAACAGTCTCGGTGAAGGTTGGGGGCGAATTCCTCATGAACTCCGACAAAGTGGAGTGGCCATTGTTGTTCCTGCCTTGCTGTTGGTTGTTCACAAGGACCTAAGCCATCTGCTAGATAGCAGCAGTGTTGGCTTTGTGTTCCTCCCAAAGAACCTGGAGACATTGAGTTATGGTCATGTTCTCTGGTGCAGGAGGTGGCAGGGGAATGTCGCCATGTGGCTGCTCCGGGTGCTCTCCAGCGTGAGCAGCCCCACCATCTCCCTATTGCTCGCTAGAGTTGCCGGTTTCAGGGTTGGTGAAGGAGCTATTGTGGGTTGCCATCACCATCCTATTTGTTGCAGCCAAGTCAAATAACTGGGACGGATGAGAGGGAAATAAAGAATGGAGAAAGCGCACCTAAGGGGGTTGGCATAGTGCAAGTGTGAGAAAACAAAGGTCAAAAGACCAACACATATATTAAGATAAGATAGACGATGGAGTCGCTTACATGTTGCCTAAGGCAAAAGGACGACTTGCATCGGATCGCAAACAACAAAAACAAACAACAAGCACACATGATTTCAAATGAACCATTACATGAACTCAACTTCGCATGAGGGGTACATGACTAATCCTACCCTAGGGGTTCTCAGACTCAAGTGGTGGAGTTCTCAGTCTCATAGT
This sequence comes from Hordeum marinum, assembly GCA_022496015.1. Classification (NCBI taxonomy): domain Eukaryota; kingdom Viridiplantae; phylum Streptophyta; class Magnoliopsida; order Poales; family Poaceae; genus Hordeum; species Hordeum marinum. The sequence goes on along the minus strand of CM039677.1, from coordinate 135,543,865 downwards.
CGCAGCCCTCTGAGTCTTCCTCCTGATCATCATCCGTACGGGCATCGTCTCTGGTCCAAGGGGTTGGAGAACAAGGAGGTCCATTCCGGTGACGCTTCATCAGGGTCGTTGAAGAGCGCATGGTACTCCTTCACACTCATGCGACGTTGACGTGTGGGTGCATCACTAGCTAGCGGTACTCCTCTTCTGTAAGCGTCAGCTGGTCATCCCTCAGGAGCTCCATCCTTATTGATCCTATGTCGGTCCACTAGGACAGGGGTACCCTGTGCCCCTGACTTATGCATAGGCGGTAGCAACCGAACCCTTCAAACATCAAGCCAAACCCGGAAATACTCAAGGCAGACTCCAACAAGCCCCACGCAGCAGCCCAAACCTGGACTGGTGCGTGCCAAGCACGCCCCCGGCGCTTGCTGGGGACTAGGACGTGTGCCCCTTCTTGAAAACCCGGCAAGCCATCCCCCCGACAGCCGCGAGCCAATCTGTCACCGCTCCACCTCATCGCAAGGCCAATTATTTGTCTATGCTGTGTCGAGCCCCCAGGTGTCTAAGTGGCTCCCTCTAAGCACGTGGCGACACGCTGGAAGACAGATTACGCCTCCTTGACACCTGTCCATAGACGTCTCGTGCTGAGGTGCAATAGTTAGCTAAAGCGGTGGTATAAGCTTGTCGGGGATGCGCCCCTGCATGCCACCTAGTCTAGAAATGATGGTATTTTGTATTTAATGCTAGAGTTAAGTATGATAAGCTCTGCTAGCTAGATAATCATCAGACAATGTTTGTTTTGCCACTGTGTTGCCCCTTGTGCTATAAAAGGAGGCCCAAGGCAACCTAGCTCAGGATTCAGAATTTTGAACACTTGTACATGCGTAGTAACTCCTAGAAGGTTACCCTTGACGGGATGGAGCGCTGCACGCTCTTCATGTTCCTCTGATCAATCCACCCACAAATCAGGTGTAAGGTTTTACGCTTCACAACGACCTGAACCTGGGTAAATCGCCGTGTCGTCTCACTGCCTCCACTCTTTGTGCTTACGCCCATGGACCCCGCTGAACCACAAAGGGGTCGATGGCCCCAAAGGTGATCGTGTGTATCTAGCCTTGACATATTTGGCGCGCAAAGTAGGGGGCGCTGCGTTGGTGCGAACCCAAGATTATGATCGACGCGTCGGTCTTCATCATGATCTTCTCCAACAATGGCTGCCAAGAGGAAATCCGATGCAGCCACACATCCCTCCACTTCGAAGGCTCCCTCGCATGTGGCCACAGGCTCCATCGACACCGCGATAGTCGCAAGTGAGGAGGGCATCATGGGCGACGCGACCAGCACAAGCCGCGCCCCCGTCCAGTCACCCATGGCCAGAGATGGAGTAGGAGACGCTAGAGAGGAGCAACCACAACAGCGACTTGGTGAGCCCGACCCTGACGTTGTGAGCGAGGGAAATGACCGTGCTTCGCCTCCCCCCCGCTCGGATGGCTGCGGCCGCCTCGGAGGCGCCTGGTCTGGTGAAAGTCGTGACCCTTTTTCAGCTACGCTCGTCACCAGCGGGGCTGCTGTGTGTGCGCCCCGCGCAGAACAAGACGGAGCGTCGAGCGGGTCCGCAAATCCACATGCTCGGCCTCTTGCACATCAGCCAGCCCTGGCAAGCGGCTCACGGTGTCGGGAATGCGGTGATGCTTCTCTTGGTCCCACCAAGAGCCGAGCGATGTTGCCGTCCGCCTTTTTTGCCATGCCAGACACAATCGAGGTAGAAATCGCACGAGTCCAGATGCTTCTCAACTTTATGCCGATGACTGATAAGATGGATGAATGGAGAGCCACCATTCAGAGTTTGATTTCCTTCGTCGAAGCAAACAAAATCCGTCATGCAGGGCCATCGCGACGTATGCAAACAGCAGAGGCAGCCCGGGCCGACGAGCGCGTCAAAGGGGACACACCAACGGTGCAATCCCCTCCACAACAATAGGCCCAGAGGAAGCCGCAACAAGCTTTACATGCTGACGAGCATGATGAGGTGTCCATAGTCTTATCTGGTCCGCACGAGCGCCGGGATCAACGGCACTGCCTTGAAGACCGGCGGAAAGAAGACGCGCGCTTCACCATCAAGCGACGCCGGGAAGCACACTGTCAGTCCGAGAAGCGCAACGGTCCAGACGTCGGCAACCCTACACCCAGTGCTGACAGGTACCTTCCTTACGAGGTCAGCTGCCCTGCCGTCGCTAGCCAGCTATGACGGGTCCGGTGGTCATTGACCCGAGCTTTCAAGTGTGAGCTACCTAAGAAATACGACGAGAAGCTAAACCCGACAGAGTTCTTGGGAATATACACAATAGTCGTCCTAGCCGTAGGAGGAAGACATAAAAAGGTGCTCGCCAACTATTTCCTTTTGACACTTATGCCAAATGTGAGGTCATGGTTGATGCACCTGTCGGAGAATTCAATTTCATCATGCGATGGTCTGTGCAATGAGTTCGTTGGCGCCTTCACAGGTGGTCACCAGGAGCCAGGCCAGCCCAGTGATCTCCAAGTCCTCCCATGGGAGGAGGGAGAAGTATTGTGGAAGTATATCCAGAGATTCATCTGAGTGCATCGCAACATCCCAGAGATACATCCCGCAGCTGTAATTGTCGTGTTCCATTCGAGCATGTGCAACAAAAGGATGCGAGCCAGGATGAATGTCAAGCTCCCCAAGACTGTCAATGAGCTTTACACCTTGGCGGATAAATGTGCTTGAGTTGAAGAAGGAAGGCGACTCCCTGGGGAGGAGGCAAGTGTCAAAGTTGACTCTGATGACGAGGACGACGTCCCCGACCTAAAGGGAAGAAATAGGAAGCGCAAGGGAAAGGAAGTACTGGGCATTGAGAGCTTTGGAGAACTTACTGCCAGCAAGAAGGCAAAATCCCAAACCCTCGGCAAGGGAGCTTCCTCGTGCGCTGATTGCCGGGAGGCTGCGGCCGCTGAGAAGACCGGGAAGTCTGACGGGCCATAATGCAAAATTCGACGAACCAAGGGCCATGGTCTCCAAGAATGCTGACAGGTCGAGCAACTTGTTGAGAAGCAGAGGGCCAAATATGAGAAGCGCGACAAATAAAAAGGCCAAGACGATTCTTCTGGGAAGGGCTCTGGCGGGAGGGGAGGCCGCCGTGGCAAAGCCCCGCAACAAAAGGAGAAACCCGCCAGAGGTCGTGAGAAGAAGGAAACATATGATATGAGTGAGGATGAGGATGAATGATAGATCTCCATCGTATCTATAATTTTTGATTGTTTCATGAAAATATTATACAACTTTCACATATTTTTGGCAACAATTTATGTGATTTATTGGACTAACCTATTGATCCAGTGCCCAGTGCTAGTTCTTGTTTGTTGCATGTTTTTTGTGTTGCAGAATATCTATATCAAATGAAGACCAAACGGTATAAAAATTTACAGAGATTTTTTTGGAATATTTGTGAATTTTTTGAAGTGTAATGAACACAAAAGGAGGCCCACAGCCTCCACAAGACACCAGGGCATGGCCAGGGGGCGAGGCGCATCCTGGTGGGTTGGGCCCACCTTGTAAGTTGGTTGGAGCTCTTCTGTGGGCGCAAGGAAGCTAAATTTTTGGATAAAAATCCCCTGAAAATTTCAAACTGATCGGATTTATGGATCTCCGGGAATATAAGAAAAGGATTTCGGCCAGAAAACATGAATGTGAAACAGAAGAGAACAGAGAGGGAGATCCAATCTAGGAGGGGCTCCTGCCCCTCCACCGCCATGGAGGACATGGAACATAGGGGGAACTCTCCCCCCATCTAGGGGGAGGCCAAGGAAGAATAAGAAGGAGGCGGCTCTCCCCCCTCTCTCCTGTTGGCGCCGGAACGTCGCTGGGGCAAGCATCGTGATGGCGATCTACATCAACAATCTTGTCGCCGTCAACACCAACTCTCTCCCCCTGTATGAAGCGGTGTAACATCTCTCTTCTGCACTATAATATCTAATTAAACATGGTTCTAAACTCCATATATTATTTCCCAATAATATTTGGCTATCCTATGATGTTTGAGTAGATCTCTTTTGTCCTACGGGTTAACCGTGGTATGATGTTATTGATATGAGTGTATGTTGATATGGTGTTGTCCTATGGTGCCCTCCGTGTCGCGCAAACGCGAGGGATCCCCGCTGCAGGGTCTTGCAATATGTTCATGATTTTCCTATGGTGGGTTGCTTGAGTGACAGAAGCATAAACTCGAGTAGGTGGGTTGTTCCGTATGGGAGTAAAGAGGTCTTGATACTTGAAGCTATGGTTGGGTTTTACCTTAATGATCTTTAGTAGTTGCGGATGATTGCTAGAGTTCCAATCATGAGTGCATATGATCCAAGTAGAGAAAGTATGTTAGCTCATGCCTCTCCCTCATTGCATATAACAAGTATCTATCGTATCATATTCAATTGCCTATGGACAATCTTTCTCTTGCGTTACAGAAAAATATTTCTACAAAGCTATTTGTTTTTATTGTTATTTTATGAAAACAACACCTAAATTTTATTTCCACATTGATTATTTTCTTGCAAAGTACTTCTAGTTTTGTTCCCGCAAAGATTTCATACTTGTTCTAGGTAAAGGAAGCATTAGCGTGCGTAGAGTTGTATCGGTGGTCGATAGAACTTGAGGGAATATTTTTTCTACCTTTAGCTCCTTGTTGGGTTTGACACTCGTACTTATCGAAAAAGGCTACAAACTTTAGGATGATTAGATTGCTTGTTGGTATGTGAAGTGAAAAAAAACAGAAACTTTGGCTGTAGTGCATGAATTTCAATTTTTTACTGGAACGTTGAAAGTTTATGAAATATTTACACAATATTTATATAAAGTTTTTTAATTCTTCCTAATTCTTCAGAAGTTTTGGAGTTACATAAGTATGGTCAAAGTTCAGATTACTACAGAGTGTCCTGTTTAAGACAGATTCTGTTTTTGATGCATTATTTTGCTTATTTTGATGAAACTATTGATTTTATCGGTGATGTAAGCCATAGAAAAGTTATAATACATCAGGGATAATGCAAATATGAAATATGAATTTGTTTGTAACAGTACTTAAAGTAGTATTTTGCTTTATTATACTAACAGATCTTACTAGTCTTCTGTTTAGTTTTGTGTGGATGAAATGTTCGAAGATCGAGGAGGTCTCGATATGAGGAGAAGGAGGAGAGGCAAGAGTTCAATATTGGTGAGAACAAGGCACCCCAAGTAAAAATCCAAGGAGACTCAAGCGTCTAAGCTTGGGGATGCCTCGGAAGGCATCCCATCCTTCTTCAACAAGTAGGTATGTTTTTGGATTCGTTTTATTCATGTGATATGCGTAAATCTTGGAGTGTCCGTTGTGGTTAGTTTTCACTTTTATTTTATGCACCATGCTGGTATGAGACAATCCATGGTTGAATTATAGAATTCTCATTGCACTTCACTTATATCTTTTGAGTACGGCTTTATAGAATGCTTCATGTGCTTCACTTATATCATTTGAAGTTTGGATTGCATGTTTCTCTTCACATAGAAAACCGTTATTTGAAGAATGCTCTTTTGCTTCACTTATATTTATTAGATCATGCTACTTTGTAGAAAGAATTAAACTCTCGTGCTTCTCTTATATCTATTTAGGGAGTCAACGGGAATTGGTCATTCACATGGTTAGTCATAAAATCCTACATTAAACTTAGGAATCACTGAATATGATATGTTTGATTCCTTGCAACAGTTTTGTGATATAGAGATGATAATATGTGGGAGGTACTAGTGGACGATTGTGCTGAGTAAGATATTGGTGTTAAGGTTTGTGATTCCAGAAGCATGCACGTATAGTCTCCCGTTATCCTAGGAAGTTGGAGCATAATTTATCCTTGATTCTTTATGTTTGTGTGAAGGTCGGGGGCACGCGATGGTTAACTCCTAACTACTTCCCCCGTAGGAACAAGCCTAGTAATACTTTGATTTGAGAGAGCTAATAATTTTTGGCAATAAGTATGTGAGTTCTTTATTACTAATGTGAGTCCATGGATTACACGCACTCCTACCTTTCCGTAATTTGCTAGCCTCTACGGTGCCGTGCATTGCCCTTTCTCACCTCGAGAGTTGGTGCAATCTTCACCGGTGCATCCACACCACATGATACGATACACTCTATCACACATAAGCCTTATTATATCTTCCTCAAAACAGCCACCATACCTACCTATTATGGCATTTCCATAGCCATTCCGAGATATCGCCATGCAACTTCCACGACCTCTGTTTTGATGACTTGTGCTTTCATTGTCATATTGCATTACATGATCATAAGATAGATAGCATGATGTTTCCATGGCTTGGCTGTTTTTTGATATCTTTGGTATGTTATATCATTGCATTCATATAGAGTCAAACTTTGTTCTAGTATCGTTGTAATATTGAGTTGTAAGTAAAAAGAAGTGTGATGATCATCATTATTCATTATTAGAGCATGCCGCAGTGACGAAAGGATGATGAAAACTATGATTCCCCCACAAGTCGGGATGAGGCACCGAACAAAGAAAAAAGGAAAAAAAGAAGAAAGAATAAGGAATAGGGGTATGCTAATTCCACACTTGTGCTTCAATGTAGCACCATGTTTTTCATATAAAGTAGCACCAAATAATATTCTCGAGTATTAGCAGCTGAGTTGTCAATTCAACCACACCTGAAAGACTTAATATCTGCAATAAAGTATTCAATAGCAAAGTAGTATGGAAGTAACGGTAACAACGACAAAAGTGATAGTCGTAGTTTTGTAGTGTTTGTAACAGTAGCAACAGAAAAATAACTTAGCAAAGATCAATATATGGAAAGCTCGTAGGCAATGGATCAGTGATGGATAATTATGTTGTAACATCCCAAAATTCCATTTTGGAATGTTATGAATATAGCTATGCATCTATTATCATCATTGCTTGATTGTATGAACTAGTTGAAATGCCTCTTCTGGTTTTCAGAAAGTCCCCTTCTACTTTTCCCTATGTTGCTTCCTCTATTTAAAATTTTTGGTTAAAAGTTCAAATAAGAGAGGAGGAACATGACACTCCACACCAGGGTCTAATTGGTGAATTATTTGAACAAAAATAACCAGGAGTTATTTTGAAAATATTTGCAAAAAGGGTTTAAAAACAATTAGGACATTTCTGAAATAATATTTTTTTCAAAGTGTTCAAATGACAGAATAGAAATGTTCATTAAATAGCATTTATTATTCTGTTAATTTTGATATATAATACCCCTATATTTACAAACGATTTGAATGCTTTAAAAGCTTTTGAATGTCTCCGGAAATTATTAAAAAGAAACGGTAACCGTTTCCGGTATTAAACGGGCCGGCCCACCGGCTTTAAAAGCCGAAACCGTTACCGGTCGGCCGACCGAGCGCAGTAATGCTCCCGCTCTCTCACTGACACCGGGTCCCACCCCGTCCGACCGTTGCCCCGGAACGGTCATCGTCTTCACTCCCCGCGCTCGCCGGATCCGACGCCGGCCGTTACTCCCCCTCACCGGATCTCTCCCCTCTCTCCTCCCCGCACCCCCCCGAGCGCCTATATAAGAGCCCCACGGCCCCGCATCCATTCCCCCCCCGAGCCCCCTTCTCTCTCTCGCCGAGACGCCGTCGATTGCTCGTCGGAGTTCCACCACCACCGGAAGTCGCCGTCGATCGTAGCCACCACCTCCGACCATCATTCGCCACGCCGTCGCCACCAATCGCCTCCGGAGGACCGTCCCCGTCGCCAGGACCACTTCCCCGTCCTCCCCGACCACCGGAACACCTCGCCGTCGCAATCGCCGCTACCGGACTCGCCGGAGTACCCCGACGCCGGCAACCTCCCTCCGTAAGCCCCCTCGACCGTCCGATCCAAATCCCACGGTCCAGATTAGAACGAACTTAAGTCCGAACCGTTTTCTTCTACCGAACGGTCGCCCGCTCTAATTCACCTACCGAACGCCCCCCTTAGCCAATCGGATCGCGCCACGTAGCCCCCTGACCGACGCAAACTTTTTTTCATTTTCTGTTTTGTTTTAATTAACAGAATGTTTTCCAATTTTGTTTTGCTTATATCTTTTAATCTGTTTAGAGTTTTGAGTTGATTCTTTTTGCAATAGCTCACAATTTTCATGTAGTTTCACCCTGTACTTTTAAATTTCAAATTTGAACTATGAAATTTGAATTGAATCAAATTTGCTTAAAATCTTCAAATCTGAATAACTAGAGTTTGAAAATAGATTTTGATATGAATCTTTTTGCTACTGTTTGGTATTAGTTAGGACTATCTTCAGGTATAGTTTGAGGATTTTCATGATATATTTGATTACTGTTTTACCCAAAAAACAGAATCTGCTTATTATTATAATATAGTTTTATAAACTTAATTTTGATTAGTTTGATTTAGAATTTGGTTTTATTTGTTTATTAGGTTCTGTTAGTAAACATTTAGTGTTTTCACTTACTGTTAATAAAAATATAAATTTGCCTAGTTTAATTTTATTTAACATAGGAATCAAAATTTCTTTTCAATTAGGCTTAATTTGACTAAAACAACTAACTAGTAATAGTTTGTTTTCAAACAAAGTTTTCTATATTTTGTTTCTGTTTTCTAAGACAGATTTAATAGTAAATTATTTTTTTTCTGTCAAGAACATGTTTTGTTAACAAATTATAAGTTTAGTTTTACATTCTTTTGTTAATATAACTATAGTTGATTCATATAGTGTTTATCAAAACTTGTATAAACTTCACTAAACTTTTCCCAACAAGCTTAAATTGATTATTCTGTTTATTAATAAAATATTCTATTGTTTTCCTTGTTGTCAACAATTGTTTTGCTATTTCAAAATAGTTTTATTATGTAGTAGTGTTTTCATCATCCCCTTTGGAAAAAACAAAACTTTGTGTGTTTTACTTGCTAGAGACTTTTGTGCATTGTTTGCCTTGTTTGTTTAGTACTTCTTTGCTGAATGTTATGAGTACTTATTTTGGTTGTATGCTTATTTGAGTGCATTGTTTGTTTCGTTAGATTATCCGGAGTGCGAAACTTGTTACCTAGAGTTACTCAAGTACGAAGATCATCAATCAGGCAAGTCACTTTGATCATGTTTTACCCATGTTTTATATGCATTAGTTCTACCATCTCCCCAGTTGCATGCAAGATAGGTTAGTTGGAAACTTGGTTACATAGTAGTAGTATCATGTGGTAGATACCCCTCTCAACCCCTTTGACAACATTGGCCCCGGGAAACGTTGTTTTACCTTTTGCTATGCTATTAGTAGACGGGGTTGGTTGTGTGATTCATGAGAGTTGAGAGAGTTAATAATTTCAAGACCTACATAATGATCAAGATTTCAATACTCCAAGTTTTCAACATACCTCTGGGTGGATGATGGTTGAACGGCGCCCTGGAGAAACCAGTGGTTAGCCTAGGTGATGCTGGAGGTGGCCAGTATTCACGCGGAAAGGTCCACCCAGGCACAAAGGGATGGATGGGTGCTTCAAGACCCAAGGCTTACCTGCACAGCCACAAGTCATTATGGGCTCTGGCTTGGTTGGATATCGTGGTGACCCTGGACAGGCGGTGCTACGAGAGGTAGAAGAACGGTAGGAAAGGATGGGCATCGTCAGAGTCGCAGGGAAACCCTTTGGAAGACCATGTTTTGGTCATCCGTTTCTCAAACACCCTGAAGTGCGAGAAATCAAACGGAGGCGACCAAATCTTGTGGGGAACGTGTGCAAAAACTCTGCAGAGTACTTAAACCTAATCGATTAGCCGTGTCCACGGTTATGGACGACTTGAGCCAAAGGGATTGGAACTTCCGGAACTCTCAACACAAATAATATGATGATGTGGGAATTTAATAATTTTGGGTATGAGAATTGGTTGATGGAACCATCTCATTAATCAACCAACTTAGTAATGCTTTGCTTAGCCCTTTTTCTTGATGTAGGAAAAATTGGCTTTACGCAAAACTTACCACCCCACCTGCCATATAAGCATATAGACTAGCTGATTATTTTCACCCCTCTCTTGTGACTTTGCCGGCATACTCCATATGCTGACCTACACGGCTGCAACGTATCATGTTGCAGAGTATTTTTCCGACCAGGAGTGAGGACACGTTCTATGCTCAGTGAGATGCCCTTGGAGTCGGATGGACTCATCTACCTTCGACGCTTCCGCAAGATTTAGATATTCTCATGAGTTGGCCTTTGGCCACTTTATTGTAATTTTTATCGTAATAAAGAACTCGATATGAGATTTCGATTAATATAATGCTGTGTGATTTACCTTTGATATATACATTGATGTACCGTGTGTGTACCAGCATGATCTTGGGATGGTACGGAAACACCGGAGACTTGACCTTCCAGGTCGGGTCGTTACAGAAATGGTATCAGAGCACACGCTGACCGTAGGACGTAACCTCTAGGATTGGAAAGCCTTAGGATTGTTTCTCTTTGTCTTTAAATATCTTATACTCTCATCTATTCGTTTCTGACTCCTCTCCGATTATTTCAAAATTTATAGATGGCCACCTTCATCCCAGTGTTGATCACAGAGTTTTGCCAGCCTGACGCAACGATGCCCTTTGGTAAGGAGCTGATGAGGATCGTCAAGGACATAAGGATTGCTTTGCCGAGCATCACCGGGATTCCTATCATGTCATTTCCCCAAGATGGACGCTACAGGATCGAGGTGCATATTCCAGGGAAGACCTTTGGGAATCGGAAGGAACCCATAGATCTCAAGTTCGTGGCACCCAGTTGGATACTTGGAAGAGACATGGCCATTCATCGTGCCCTTGGACGTATCCAGGAGGAATACAGAGGTGGAACCATTTCACCAGGACTCAGCATGGTTTGCCGCAGAGATGCCCATGGCAACATCATCACCAATCCCACTGCAGACACCAATATCTCCTATATCCAGACCTTGGAGACTCACATCAGGACTCTGGAGCTTCGAGTTCGTGCTGACACGAAGACTATCAAGAATCTGATGAATCGTGAGCTGGACCTTGAAGCTGATCTGCGAGAGGCCAACTATGAACACGAGCATGAAGTGAAGGACTTCTTAGAGAGGATTGATGAGCAGAATGCACGCATCGCCACTCTGGAGGAGCATCTAGACATGGGAGAAAACCTTCACCCCGAAGGAGACATGGCACCCTTCATCAGCGACGATGAAGACTATGAGGAAAGCACCACCGGAGGACCTACGACTATGCACTTTTGAGGAGAACATTAGTTATGCCCTCCAATGTATCTTTATTTTAGTCGTTAAAGCGTAGGTCGATGTTTAGTTGTCTGAGATTTGTATTTTCCGATGTTTGACATTGATTGAATAAATGAATGAGTGTTTCGTGTGATATGTTTGTTGCATTGCATATGGGTAGTGAATTTCTTCCAGACCCTTGTTCTATTCTAATTCTCATCCCTCTGAAAACAGCAAGATGCCTCCACGACGTGAGACCGATTTCACTTTTCCACCGGAACTCACCCAACTCCTTCAGCAACAGAATGCACTGATGCAACTATTGATTCAGAATCAGACCAACAACCAGAACAACAACAACAACCACCATCCACCCCAGACTGACAATCTCACCCGTTTTCTGAGGTTGAACCCTCCAACTTTCTCCAGCAGCACTGAGCCCATTGTGGCAGATGACTGGCTCCGCAAGATGGAGAGAGAACTTGTCACCGCTGGATGCACTGACGCTGAGAAAGTGCGATTTGCCGCACATCAACTGGAAGGACCAGCAGCATCATGGTGGGAGAATTATACCACCACTTATCCTATTGCAGATGTGACTTGGGAGCAGTTCAAGCTTGCTTTCCGCACCGCTCATGTTTCAGCTGGAGCCATGAGTTTAAAGAAGCGCGAGTTTCGCAACTTGCGCCAGGGTAATCGTTCCGTGGCCCAATATGTGGACGACTTCAACACATTGTCACGTTATGCCCCAGGAGATGTGGCCGATGATGCGGCCAAGCAAGAAAAGTTTCTGGAAGGACTCAATGATGAGTTGAGCATACAGCTGGTAGTGGCTAATTTCAACAACTACCAAGAGCTGGTGGATAAGGCACTTATTCTGGAAGGTAAACAGCAGCAGATTGAGAACCGCAAGCGGAAGTACACTCAGGGGAAGTTCAACTCTGGAGCTCATCAGAAGCCTCGTTACTCCCCGTACTCCGGGAATACCGGATCAGGAAATGGTAAGTTTGGAAAGCACACTCATACTGTGCACAACCATGGAGGTCACCATCATGGAGGAAATGGGAATAACCGTCTCAACCATGGTAACTTCAAGAGTGACAATGGGAATGGGAACAACAACCAGCACCGTCAAGTTCCTGCTCAGAAGGATCTGAGTCACATTACCTGTTTCAAGTGCCAGAAGACAGGGCACTATGCTACTGAGTGTCCCCAGAGTAAGCAAGGCACTGGAAACGGCACTAACAACGGCAACTCCACAGCCAAGAAGCCCAATCCGTTTCCCCGTGCTCACGTGAATCACATCAACGTGGAAGAAGTCTATGATCAGCCCGAGACTGTGGTTGGTAAGTTTTTATTGCATTCACGTCCTGTTACAGTACTTTTTGATTCGGGTGCAACTCATTCATTCATATCAAGGGTAGTTGTGGATAAGTATGGTTTGCCCACCAAAACCCTTAGTCAGCCAATTCAGGTTAGTTCTCCAGGAGGTATGATGATGGCAGGGATAGGATGCCATGCCTTGAAACTCAATATAGGGAACCATGTTTTTTCCACCGACCTCATCGTCTTAGAGTCACACGGATTGGATGTAATCCTAGGCATGGATTGGATGACCAAGTATGAAGGAAATCTTGATTGCCCTAGCAAGTCTGTTTCACTCACCACCCCGGAGAACAAGAGGATTAAGTATGTATCCCGACGCACACGTATGAGTGCTCGGTTAAATTCTCTCACAGGAGTTGTTCAGGAGGAAGTACCTGTGGTAAAAGAATTTCCAGATGTATTTCCGGAAGAATTACCAGGAATGCCACCAGATAGGGAGATTGAGTTCTTAATAGAGCTACAGCCAGGGACAGCCCCAATTTCCAAGAGACCCTATCGGATGCCCGCAAATGATCTGTTGGAAATCAAGAAGCAAATTAAGGAGTTATTGGACAAAGGTTATATTCGCCCAAGTTCTTCACCTTGGGGAGCCCCAGTTCTTTTGGTGGAGAAGAAGGATAAATCTTTGAGAATGGTAGTGGACTATCGTGCCTTGAACGAGGTGACTATCAAGAACAAGTACCCTCTACCGATGATTAATGATTTGTTTGATCAGCTCGTAGGAGCCAAAGTATTCTCCAAGATCGATCTTCGATCAGGGTATCACCAGTTGAAAATTCGTGAACAGGATATACCCAAAACAGCTTTCACCACGAGGTATGGCTTGTATGAGTATACGGTCATGTCTTTTGGATTGACTAATGCTCCTGCCTACTTCATGAATTTGATGAACAAAGTATTCATGGAATACCTAGACAAGTTTGTTGTGGTGTTCATCGATGACATTCTGATATTCTCCAAGAACGAGGAAGAGCATAAGCAACATTTGCGTTTAGTTCTGGAAAAGCTAAGAGAGCATCAGTTATATGCCAAGTTCAGCAAATGTGAATTTTGGTTGACGGAAGTCGGATTCCTTGGACATGTTATTTCCGGAGAAGGAATAGCCGTAGACCCCGCTAAGGTTGAAGCCGTCACCGAGTGGAAGTCACCCACCTCAGTTAAGGAGATCCGCAGTTTCCTTGGACTTGCTGGATATTACCGGAGGTTCATTGAAAATTTCTCCAAGGTTGCCAAGCCCATGACAGAGTTGTTGAAGAAAGAATCCAAGTATGTTTGGACTGTGGAATGTGAAGCCAGTTTCCGGGAGTTGAAGGAACGTTTGGTCACAGCCCCAGTGTTGATCTTGCCCGATATTCGGAAGGATTTCCAGGTTTATTGTGATGCTTCACGTCAAGGACTTGGAGGAGTACTTATGCAGGATGGAAAAGTTGTAGCCTATGCTTCCAGACAGCTACGACCTCATGAGTTGAATTATGCCACGCATGACTTGGAGCTAGCAGCCGTAGTGCACGCACTCAAGACTTGGAGACATTTCCTTATCGGAAATAGTTGTGATGTTTACACCGACCATAAGAGCCTGAAGTATATCTTCACGCAGAAAGAGTTGAACCTCAGACAGAGGAGATGGTTAGAGTTAATCAAGGACTATGACATGAGATTACACTACCATCCAGGTAAGGCTAATGTTGTAGCCGATGCCTTGAGTCGGAAAACTTATGTGAACACACTCACAGCTGGAGGATTACCTCAAGAGTTAGTCGATGATCTCAGAGAGCTCAAGCTAGAGATAGTTCCAAGAGGATATGTTGCTACACTGGAAATTCAGTCCACCTTGACCGAAAGAATTCGAGAAGCCCAGAAATCGGACAAGGAGATAGCTGAGATTAAACAGAGAATGAAAGATGGTAAAGCTAAAGGTTTTCGTGAGGATGAACACGGAACTTTGTGGTTTGAGAACCGAATCTATGTGCCCAATGAACCAGAGCTCAGGAAGTTGATACTTCAGGAAGCCCACGATTCACCTTACTCGATACACCCAGGCAATACCAAGATGTATCTGGATTTAAAGGAAAGTTATTGGTGGACAGGTATGAAGAAAGATATTGCAGAGCATGTTGCGATATGTGATGTTTGTCAGCGAGTAAAGGCAGAACATCAGAAACCAGCAGGGTTACTCCAACCTTTGCCGATACCCGAGTGGAAATGGGAAAAACTTGGTATGGATTTCATCACAGGATTGCCCAGGACCCGTTCAGGTTATGATTCCATCTGGGTAGTGGTAGATCGCTTGACCAAGGTAGCACACTTCATTCCAGTAAAGACCACCTATACCAGTGCTAAGCTAGCCAAGATATACATGACCAGGATCGTATGTCTGCATGGAGTTCCGAGGAGTATAGTGTCAGATAGAGGAACACAATTCACTTCAAAGTTTTGGCATCAGTTACATGAGACTTTGGGTACGAGACTGGAGTTTAGTACAGCTTTTCATCCGCAGACAGATGGCCAGACTGAGAGAGTCAATCAGATTCTGGAAGACATGTTGAGAGCTTGTGCGCTAGATTATGGATCTAGTTGGGACGAAAACTTGCCTTACGCAGAATTCTCATACAACAACAGTTATCAGACCAGTCTAAAGATGGCCCCTTTCGAAGCTTTATACGGAAGAAGATGTAGAACACCACTGACGTGGGATGGTGTTGGAGACCGACAACTTTTTGGTCCCGACCTTATCCGAGATTCTGAAGAGAAAGTCAAGTTGATACGTGACAGACTCAAAATAGCTCAATCTCGACAGAAGAGCTATGCTGACAACAAGCGCAAGGAAGTGACGTATGAAGTGGGAGACCGAGCATATCTTCGTGTGTCCCCGCTTCGAGGAACCAAGAGATTTGGTGTTAAAGGAAAATTAGCACCCAGATTCATAGGCCCCTACAAAATTCTTGAACGTAGAGGTGAAGTTGCATACAAACTGGAATTGCCGGAAGGATTATCCGAAGTTCATGATGTGTTCCATGTTTCCCAGCTGAAGAAATGTCATGCTGAGATGGTTGACATCCCTTTGCGAGACACCGTGCCCCTAGAGGCCATACAGCTTGAAAGTGATCTGACTTATGAGGAGAAGCCTGTCAAGATCCTCGAGACATCCAACAGAGTTACCCGCAGCAAGATTATCAAGTTCTGCAAAGTTTTGTGGAGTCACCATACTGAGGAAGAAGCCACCTGGGAACGCGAAGAAGATCTTCGTAGAGACCATCCGCACCTATTTTCTAGCCAACCCGAATCTCGAGGGCGAGATTCATCTTAAGGTGGGTAGGTTTGTAACATCCCAAAATTCCATTTTGGAATGTTATGAATATAGCTATGCATCTATTATCATCATTGCTTGATTGTATGAACTAGTTGAAATGCCTCTTCTGGTTTTCAGAAAGTCCCCTTCTACTTTTCCCTATGTTGCTTCCTCTATTTAAAATTTTTGGTTAAAAGTTCAAATAAGAGAGGAGGAACATGACACTCCACACCAGGGTCTAATTGGTGAATTATTTGAACAAAAATAACCAGGAGTTATTTTGAAAATATTTGCAAAAAGGGTTTAAAAACAATTAGGACATTTCTGAAATAATATTTTTTTCAAAGTGTTCAAATGACAGAATAGAAATGTTCATTAAATAGCATTTATTATTCTGTTAATTTTGATATATAATACCCCTATATTTACAAACGATTTGAATGCTTTAAAAGCTTTTGAATGTCTCCGGAAATTATTAAAAAGAAACGGTAACCGTTTCCGGTATTAAACGGGCCGGCCCACCGGCTTTAAAAGCCGAAACCGTTACCGGTCGGCCGACCGAGCGCAGTAATGCTCCCGCTCTCTCACTGACACCGGGTCCCACCCCGTCCGACCGTTGCCCCGGAACGGTCATCGTCTTCACTCCCCGCGCTCGCCGGATCCGACGCCGGCCGTTACTCCCCCTCACCGGATCTCTCCCCTCTCTCCTCCCCGCACCCCCCCGAGCGCCTATATAAGAGCCCCACGGCCCCGCATCCATTCCCCCCCCGAGCCCCCTTCTCTCTCTCGCCGAGACGCCGTCGATTGCTCGTCGGAGTTCCACCACCACCGGAAGTCGCCGTCGATCGTAGCCACCACCTCCGACCATCATTCGCCACGCCGTCGCCACCAATCGCCTCCGGAGGACCGTCCCCGTCGCCAGGACCACTTCCCCGTCCTCCCCGACCACCGGAACACCTCGCCGTCGCAATCGCCGCTACCGGACTCGCCGGAGTACCCCGACGCCGGCAACCTCCCTCCGTAAGCCCCCTCGACCGTCCGATCCAAATCCCACGGTCCAGATTAGAACGAACTTAAGTCCGAACCGTTTTCTTCTACCGAACGGTCGCCCGCTCTAATTCACCTACCGAACGCCCCCCTTAGCCAATCGGATCGCGCCACGTAGCCCCCTGACCGACGCAAACTTTTTTTCATTTTCTGTTTTGTTTTAATTAACAGAATGTTTTCCAATTTTGTTTTGCTTATATCTTTTAATCTGTTTAGAGTTTTGAGTTGATTCTTTTTGCAATAGCTCACAATTTTCATGTAGTTTCACCCTGTACTTTTAAATTTCAAATTTGAACTATGAAATTTGAATTGAATCAAATTTGCTTAAAATCTTCAAATCTGAATAACTAGAGTTTGAAAATAGATTTTGATATGAATCTTTTTGCTACTGTTTGGTATTAGTTAGGACTATCTTCAGGTATAGTTTGAGGATTTTCATGATATATTTGATTACTGTTTTACCCAAAAAACAGAATCTGCTTATTATTATAATATAGTTTTATAAACTTAATTTTGATTAGTTTGATTTAGAATTTGGTTTTATTTGTTTATTAGGTTCTGTTAGTAAACATTTAGTGTTTTCACTTACTGTTAATAAAAATATAAATTTGCCTAGTTTAATTTTATTTAACATAGGAATCAAAATTTCTTTTCAATTAGGCTTAATTTGACTAAAACAACTAACTAGTAATAGTTTGTTTTCAAACAAAGTTTTCTATATTTTGTTTCTGTTTTCTAAGACAGATTTAATAGTAAATTATTTTTTTTCTGTCAAGAACATGTTTTGTTAACAAATTATAAGTTTAGTTTTACATTCTTTTGTTAATATAACTATAGTTGATTCATATAGTGTTTATCAAAACTTGTATAAACTTCACTAAACTTTTCCCAACAAGCTTAAATTGATTATTCTGTTTATTAATAAAATATTCTATTGTTTTCCTTGTTGTCAACAATTGTTTTGCTATTTCAAAATAGTTTTATTATGTAGTAGTGTTTTCATCATCCCCTTTGGAAAAAACAAAACTTTGTGTGTTTTACTTGCTAGAGACTTTTGTGCATTGTTTGCCTTGTTTGTTTAGTACTTCTTTGCTGAATGTTATGAGTACTTATTTTGGTTGTATGCTTATTTGAGTGCATTGTTTGTTTCGTTAGATTATCCGGAGTGCGAAACTTGTTACCTAGAGTTACTCAAGTACGAAGATCATCAATCAGGCAAGTCACTTTGATCATGTTTTACCCATGTTTTATATGCATTAGTTCTACCATCTCCCCAGTTGCATGCAAGATAGGTTAGTTGGAAACTTGGTTACATAGTAGTAGTATCATGTGGTAGATACCCCTCTCAACCCCTTTGACAACATTGGCCCCGGGAAACGTTGTTTTACCTTTTGCTATGCTATTAGTAGACGGGGTTGGTTGTGTGATTCATGAGAGTTGAGAGAGTTAATAATTTCAAGACCTACATAATGATCAAGATTTCAATACTCCAAGTTTTCAACATACCTCTGGGTGGATGATGGTTGAACGGCGCCCTGGAGAAACCAGTGGTTAGCCTAGGTGATGCTGGAGGTGGCCAGTATTCACGCGGAAAGGTCCACCCAGGCACAAAGGGATGGATGGGTGCTTCAAGACCCAAGGCTTACCTGCACAGCCACAAGTCATTATGGGCTCTGGCTTGGTTGGATATCGTGGTGACCCTGGACAGGCGGTGCTACGAGAGGTAGAAGAACGGTAGGAAAGGATGGGCATCGTCAGAGTCGCAGGGAAACCCTTTGGAAGACCATGTTTTGGTCATCCGTTTCTCAAACACCCTGAAGTGCGAGAAATCAAACGGAGGCGACCAAATCTTGTGGGGAACGTGTGCAAAAACTCTGCAGAGTACTTAAACCTAATCGATTAGCCGTGTCCACGGTTATGGACGACTTGAGCCAAAGGGATTGGAACTTCCGGAACTCTCAACACAAATAATATGATGATGTGGGAATTTAATAATTTTGGGTATGAGAATTGGTTGATGGAACCATCTCATTAATCAACCAACTTAGTAATGCTTTGCTTAGCCCTTTTTCTTGATGTAGGAAAAATTGGCTTTACGCAAAACTTATCACCCCACCTGCCATATAAGCATATAGACTAGCTGATTATTTTCACCCCTCTCTTGTGACTTTGCCGGCATACTCCATATGCTGACCTACACGGCTGCAACGTATCATGTTGCAGAGTATTTTTCCGACCAGGAGTGAGGACACGTTCTATGCTCAGTGAGATGCCCTTGGAGTCGGATGGACTCATCTACCTTCGACGCTTCCGCAAGATTTAGATATTCTCATGAGTTGGCCTTTGGCCACTTTATTGTAATTTTTATCGTAATAAAGAACTCGATATGAGATTTCGATTAATATAATGCTGTGTGATTTACCTTTGATATATACATTGATGTACCGTGTGTGTACCAGCATGATCTTGGGATGGTACGGAAACACCGGAGACTTGACCTTCCAGGTCGGGTCGTTACATATGTCGGATGGCATTCATCATGCAACAATTATAACATAGGGTGGCATAGAACTAGCTCCAATTCATCAATGTAATGTAGGCATGTATTCCATATATAGTCATACGTGCTTATGGAAAAGAACTTGCATGACATATTTTGTCCTACCCTCCCGTGGCAGCGGTGTCCTATTGGAAACTAAGCGATATTAATGCCTCCTTTTAATAAAGAACCGGGCCAAAGCACTAGCACTTAGTGAATACATGAACTCCTCAAACTACGATAATCACCGGAAATAATCCTAGTTATTGTCAACCTAGGGGAAGCGGATCATAACTCATAATAGATGTCTACAAGTTGCAAGATAGGATCAAGAACACATATATATTCATGAAAACATAATAGGTTCAGATCTGAAATCATGGCACTCGGGCTGTAGTACAAGCATTAAGCATAGCAAAGTCATAGCAACATCAATCCCTGAACATAGTGGATACTAGGGATCAAACCCTAACAAAACTAACTCGATTACATGATAATTCTCATCCAACCCATCACCGTCTAGCAAGCCTACGATGATATTACTCACGAACGGTGGAGAGCATCATGGAATTGGTGATGAAGGATGGTTGGTGATGACGAGGGCGTCGATTTCCCCTCTTCGGAGCCCAAAACGGACTCCAGATCTGGTCTCCCAAGGAAGAACAGGAGGTGGCGGCGCCTCCGTATCGTGAAACACGATGAACTCTTCTCCTTGATTTTTTTCTCCCCGAATAGGAATATATAGGAGTGGAAACAAGGTTGGAGGAGCAGTAGGGGGCCCACAAGCCTGCCCGACATGCCCTAGGGGATTGGGCACGCCGACCAGGCTTGTGGCGAGGTGGTGGGCCCCCTGTAGTTGATTCTTTTGCCAATATTTTTCATTAATTCCAGAAATAACCTCTGTAAATTTTCAGGTCAATCCGAGAACTTTTATTTTTGCACAAAAATAACACCAAGGCAATTGTGCTGAGAACAGTGTCAGTCCGGGTTAGTTCCATTCAAATCATGCAAATTGGAGTCCAAAACAAGGGGAAAAGAGTTTGGAAAAGTAGATATGTTAGAGACGTATCAACTCCCCCAAGCTTATGCTTAAACCTTTGCTTGTCCTCAAGCAATTCAGTTAATAAACTCAAAGTGATAAAGAATTTTTTTTACAAAATCTGTTTGATCTTGTTGTTGTAAATATGTCTAACTTATGTTCAGATTTTCAGCAAGGATTATAGACTAACCACATTCACAATAACATTTAGGTCTCACATTTACTCATATCAATGCCATAATCAACTAGCGAGCAATAATAATAAGTCTCGGATGACAACAATTTTATCAAAACAATCATGATACAAAATGACATAATGGTATCTCGCTAGCCCTTTCTAAGACCACAAAACATAAATGCAGAGCACCTGTGGAGAACAAGGACTGAGTAAACATTGCAATTCACGGTCAGAGAGATCCAATCATGCTCATACTCAATATCAATTAATAGCAAGGCATACAAATACTGATCGTGCTCTATAACTGGTGCTTTTTATAAGAGGATGATGACTCAACAATAAAGTAAATAGATAGGCCCTTCGCAGAGGGAAGCATTGATTTGTAGAGGTGCCAGAGTTCAAGATTTTAAAACAGAGATAGGTAATGATTTTGGAGCGGTATGCTTTCATTGCTCACATATCGACCAAGAGGTTTTCAATATCTTCCATGCTAGATACATTATAGGCGGTTCCCAAACAGGATGGTAATTTTTTTACTCCCCCTCCACCAATCAGTCACACTCCACGGCGGGCCGAATCCACGGGTACCGTCCATACAAACACAGTCTTGGGGGAGTTTTGTTTAATTATAATTTTCTTTTTATTTCGATCCTGGAATTGGGCATCCCGATTACCAGCCACTTTCTCATGAATGATAGTGAATCAACACATATCGTGAGAATAGCCCACCTAGCATGGAAGATACTGACAGCCCCAGTCGCCACATGAGCGATTTGGGCATACAAAACAGAATATTTATTTGAAGGTTTAAAGTATAGCACATGCAAATTTACTCGGAACGATAGGTAAATACCGTATATAGGTAGATATGGTGGACTCATAGGGAACAACTTTTGGTTTATTGAGATGGATGCACAAGCAGTATTCCCGCTTAGTACAAGTGAAGGCTAGCAAAAGACTGGGGAGCGACCAACTAGAGAGCGACACAGTCATCAACATGCTTTGAGATTAACCAACATTGAATGCAAGCAAGATTAGGATATAATTCACTTTGAACACAAACATCGTGGAGGCTATGATGATTTGTTTCAACTACATGTGTGAACATGTGCCAAGTCAATCCACTTGAATCATTCAGAGGAGGATACCATTCTGTCATACTACATCACAACCATTTTAATGCGCATGTTGGCACTCAAGACAAACCATTATGCACTCTTAGCTTATTAAGCATGGAATGAATAACTGTAATCTCTAATTGTCATTGCAAACATGTTCAACCCATAATGTACTGAATTTGGAACGATGAGCAAATCATATTTACAAAAGCAAGATAGGTCGAGTACATACCAGCTTTTCTCCATCTCAATCTTTTCATCAAATATCATCATTATTGCCTTTCACTTGCACGACCGAATGGTGTGGATAATAATAAGAGTGCACGTGCCTTGGACTAAGCTGGAATCTGCAAACAATAACTCAAAGGAGAAGACAAGGCAATATGGGCTCTATGTAGGATAAACAATAATGCATTTGAGAGCCACTCAACATGTCATTGTGGTCTTCTCCTTACGACCCAAAGAAAAGAAAGGAAAATTATTTACACGGGAAAGCTCCCAACAAGCAAAAAGAAGAATGAGAAATCTTTTGGGGTTTTCTATTTAATGCTACAACTAAGCAACTAGGAAATAAAGCTAGAACTATTTTTTTGTATTTTCCTCAAAGTTAATTAAACACACAAGAAGAAAGCAAAACTAGAAATAAACGACCATGGATAGTACAATGAAAAAGTATGAACACCGACAACTGAAACAAGTGTATGATCATGAATGTAATGTCGGTGAGAAATACGTACTCCCCCAAGCTTAGGCTTTAGGACTAAGTTGGTCTAGGGCCACGGCTGGCCCGAATAATATCCGAAGTCAAAGTTGGGCTTGTACTGGGCTGCGGCGGCTACCGCCTGAGCTACTGCAGCGTGAAGGCGAGCGGTTTCTGTATTTCGCTCATACTCGTTTGCCTCCTCTCTGGTTATAAAATATCTCTCCTTTTCCTGAAAGTTAAAGAAGGCAGGAGCAGGAGGGCTAACATGGACAACATGTTGCCTGTCAAAAATTAGTCAGTACTGGAGGGATTGTTCGTTTCTTTCAAGAAACTGGTAGCGCACCAAAGCCTCATAATCAAGAAAAGCAAGGGGTAACTCAACATCATTCTCTCTTATAGCTACCCCAAGACACTTAGCTACATGGGTGGCATAAATTCCACCAAAGAAATCTCCATCCTTAGCATTATGATTTAACCTCATGGCAATAATAGCCCCCAAGTTATATCGTCTATCTACCATTACAACACTCTTAAGAATACTCAGATCGGGCACGCAAAGGTGACTATGCTCATGTTTACCGTTAATACATCCACCTATGAAGAGAGAAAAATAATGTATAACTCGAAAATGAATGCTCCCCAAGGTAGCTTGTGTAATGGTTCTAGTTTCTCCCACCGTGATGCTTGCAAGGAAAACATTATATTCATTTTTGTGAGGATCGCTACGACTACCCCACTGTGGAATTTTGCATGCATCATTAAAATCTTCTAGGTCCATGGTATAGGTCTTATCATAAAGATTAAATAGAACAGAATGAGAATTGCACCTAGATGAAAATTCAAACCTCCACACAAAAGAATCAGTGAGTTGATAATATTGCTTGCATCGATCTAAAATGAAGTCCTCAAGGCTAGCATTCCTTATGTACGCATTAAACTCTTCCTTGAATCCGGCATTGTCCATGAGTTGATCTGAGGACCATTCATAAGGCAGTACTCAAGCTTCCCTTGGTGGTTCAAAATCGGCTTTCTTGCTCGAGGAACCACCTTGGTACATTCTCCTCAACATCTTTTCTTTCTCTGAAAAATTTCTGAATTTTTTAGTGAACTAAAATAAAGGTGAACAAAACTCAATAAAACTCATAGCAACTACTCCCTCAAGTGCCTAGATATTATATCATGCATCAAAACTACTTGGGACCATACAAATTTGACATGCAAGCTAAAAAACACAGTCACCACAACAACAAAAATCTGCAATATATAAGGCACTAGAACAAAAACTATTTGGACCATTGGAGGAGTCACATACCGATGAGCAATCCCCTAAAATAGTTTTGCGAATGGAGCTTTGAGCAAGGAGATAAAAAATGGCAGCAAGATGAGCTAGAACATGGGTTTGAGCAATGGTGGGATTTTTTCTAGAGGAAGATGAAGTGAATGGGTACTGGAATAAGTGGAGGAGGGCCACATGGGACCCACAAGCCACTAGGGCATGCCCAGGGGGTGGGCGTGCCTTGCAGGCTTGTGGCCCACTGGTGTAGCCCCCAGATGCATACTTAGTGCCAAAAATTCTTAAATATTCCAGAAAAAATCATACTCCAATTTCATGACATTTGGAGAACTTTAATTTTCAAGTTACTTTTTTATTGCACGGGAAACTCAGAAAACAGAAAAAATAATAGCATTTTTACTTAATTTCATCTAGGTAACAAAAAGTAAAAGTTAGGTATAGGAAGTTGTGCTTTCTAAATTCGTCCATCTCATGCTCGCCGAAAGGAATCCATCAATAAGGTTGATCAACTCTTATTAACAAACTTCTTTCGAATAACATGAAACCGAAGAATTTTCGAATATCACTAAGTTACCTCAATGGGGATATACATTTGCCGAAAAATAAGTATCTCATATTTCTTCTTGACAGTAGGAAGAGGGAACTCAAAGTCTCCAATGATAATCGTTGGAATTTTTTCAATAGAGTTGATACTATGAACTTGAGGTTGTTTCTTCGGAAAGTGTACTGTATGCTCATTATCATTAATATGAAAAGTGACATTGCCCTTGTTGCTATTAATAACAGCCCTTGCAGTATTCAAAAAGGGTCTACCAAGAATGATTGACATGCTATCGTCCTCGGGAATATCAAGAATAACAAAGTCTGTCAAGATAGTAGCATTTGCAATGTAGCAACCCGACCTGAAAGGTCAAATCTCCGGTGTTTCCATACCATCCCAAGATCATGCTGGTACACACATGGTACATCAATGTATATATCAAAGGGAAATCACACAGCATTTATTAATCGTAAATCTCATATCGAGTCCTTTATTACAATAAAGATTACAATAAAGTGGTTGAAGGCCAACTCATGAGACTATCTAAAAATCTTGCGGAAGCGTCGAAGGTAGATGAGTCCATCTGACTCCAAGGGCATCTCACCAAGCATAGAGAGTATCCTCACTCCTGGTCGGAAAAGTACTCTGCAACATGATACGTTGCAGCCATATAGGTCAGCATATTGAATATGCCGGCAAAGTCACAAGAGAGGGGTGAAAACATAATCATCTAATCTATATGCATCTATGGCAGGTGGGGTAATAAGTTTTTTTGCATAAAGCCAATTTTTCCTACATCAAGAGAGGGCTAAGAAAAATTATTACTAAGTTGATTGATTAATGAGATGGTTCCACCAACCAAATCTCATACCCAAGTTATTAATACCCACATCATCATATTAATTGTGTTGAGAGTTCCGATGTTTCAGTTCCTTTGGCTCACGTCGTCCATGACCATGGACACGGCTAATCGATTAGGTTGAGTACTCTGCAGAGTTTTGCACATGTTCCCCACAAGACTTGGTCGCCTCCGTTTGATTTCTCGCACTTCAGGGTGTTTGATAAACGGATGACCAAAACATGGTCTTCCAAAGGGTTTCCCTGCGACTCTGTCGGTGCCCATCCTTTCCTATCATTCTTCTACATCTCGTAGCACCGCCTTCCAGGGTCACCACGATATCCAACCAAGCCAGAGCCCATAATGACTTGTGGCTGTGCAGGTAAGCCTTGAATCTTGACGCATCCTTCCATCCCTTTGTGCCTGGGTGAGGCTTTCCGCGTGAATACTGGCCATCTCCAACAACACCTAGGCAAATCCACTGGTTTCTCCAGGGTGCCATTCCAACCATCCCTCACCCAGTAGTATGTTGAAAACTTGGAAATCTTGAAGTCTGGCTCATCATAGGTCTTGAAGTTATTACCTCACAACTCTCATGAATCACACATCCAACCCCGTCTACTAATAGCATAGCAAAATAATTGAACGTTTCCCAGGGCCAAAGTGTCAAAGGGTTGGGGTACCTACCACATGATACTACATCAAGTAACTAAATTTCCAATTACCTAGTTTGCATGCAATTGTGGGGGAAATGGTAGAACTAATGCAATAAAAACATGGATAAAGATGATCAAAGTGACTTGCCTAATTGATGATCTTCGTACGTGAGTGACTCTAGGTAACAAGCCTCGCACTCCGGATAATCTAACGAAGCAAACAAGAGCACTCAATAAGCATACAACAAAATTATTTGTAACTCACAAAATCAGAAATGAACTAGTAAACAATCAAGACAAAACAATGCACAAAATCACAAGCAAGAAAACACACAAAGTTTTTTTTCAAAAAGGTGATGGGTAAACCACTACTAACATAACAAAACTATTTTGTAATAACAAAACAACAGTAGACAGCAAGAAAACAATAAAATATTTTATTAATAACAGAATTAAATTCATTAAAGTTTTGTTGTGAAAACTCTTAGTAGGGTTTTAAAAGTTTTGGTAAACACTATTAGATGAGGTAACTATAGTTTACTAACAAAAGAGCAAAACAAAACTTATTATTTATTAATAAAACATTATCTTAACAGAAAATAAATATTCTAAAAACTTGTCTTAGAAAACAGAATTTAATTATTTAAACTCTGTTAAAAAGAATCTATTACTAAACTAGTTTGTTTTATCAAACTAAACCTAATGGAAAAGGAGTTGTGATTCCTATATTAATAAAGAAACAAACCAAGCAAATTTATATTTTTATTAACAGTAAGTAAAGCACTAAATGTTTAAACAACAGAACCTACTAAACACAATAAAACTAAATCTAATTTAAACTAACTAAAAACTAAATTAACTAAACTATAATAACTAATAGGCAGAATCTGTTTATAGCTAAAACACTAAACAAATGTATCCTAAAAATCCTCAAACTAAGCAATCTGATAGTCCTAACTAATACCAAGCAGTAGCAAAAAGATTCATACCAAAATCTATTTTCAAACTCTAGTTATTCAGATTTGAGTGATTTGAGCAAATTTGATTAAATTCAAATTTTATGGTTCAAATTTAAAATATAAGATTACAAGGTGAAACTACATGAAATTTGGAACCTAATGCAAAAAGAATTATCTCAAAACATTAAACATATTAAAAGATATAAGCAAAACAAATTTAGAAAACAATTTGTTAACTAAACAAAACTGAAAATAGAAAAAGAAAACTATCGGACGGCCAGGGTGACGTGGCGACCTGTGAGTGGCTGGCTAGCGCGTGCGTGCGGGTTCTATGGGCGGTCAAACGAACCTAAGAGGATACCGGTTCGCGAATAAAAACGATCTAATCTGGATCGTCAGATCCAGATCGAACAGGTGGGGTGCTCACAGTGGATGGGGTCGCCGGCGATGGAGTTTTCCGGCGAGCCCGAAGCGGCGAGGTCGTCGGTGAGGCGCTCCGGTGGTCGATGGAGGCAGCGGAGAAGTCCATACGACGGCGGCTGACGTCCAGCGACGGTTGGGAGCGTCAGAGAGGCATGGGGTGGGGTGGAGCGACGGCTACGGGCGGTGGGGAGGTTCGGTGGCGGCAGGACTCCGGCGACGGATTTGTGGCGTCTCAGGCAAGGAGGGAGGGGGCTTTGGGGGGGGGGGATGGAGCGCGGAGCTTCCCGCTCTTATATAGGGCCGGAGAGGGGTCGGGAAAAGGAAAGGGAGGGGATTCCGGCGAGGAGGATTCTCGGCGACGGCGGCGCATGCGGGAGGAAAGAGGCGACCGCGGCGCGTGCGGGATCGGGCGGTGGGTCCCGATGTCAGTGAGAGGGGAGCGGTTAGCGGGGCGACGGTCGGCCGGTAACTAGGCGAATCGGTATTTACTGCGGTGGGCCGGCCCGATTGCTGTTTAAAATCTTTCCTTTTTTAAATAACAGCGAAATCAAATGCTTTTATTGTAAATTACGTATTTCCAAATATAGGATTATTATATATCAAAATTAACAGAATAATAAATGCCATTTAATGAACATTTTTATTCTGTTATTTTAATACTTTGAAAAAAATATTATTTTCAGAAATGGCCTAATTGTTTTTAAATCCCTTTTGCAAATATTTTGAAAACAACCCCTAGTTTTTATTGTTCAAATAAATCACCAATTAGGTCCTGGTGTGGAGGGTCATCTTCATCCTCTCTTATTTGAACTTTTTACCAAGAATTTCAATTAGGTAAAAGCAACACATTGAAAGTAGAAAGGGTTTTCAGAAATTCAGAAGGAGCATTTCTACAATTCCATACTTTCAAGCAATGATGATGATGGATGCATAGCTATATTTCATAACATTCCAAAATGAAATTTTGGGATGTTACATGCAACTACGACAAGTACATCCTCACAAATACCGATAGGTAGAGCAGTTGATTTGTCAGCAATTTGCAAAGAGATTTCAGTAGGTGTCAACTCATTCAAATCAAGTCTATAGTATAAAGAGAAAGGCATAACACTAACACCAGCTCCAAGATCACATAAAGCAGTTTTAACATAATTTCCTTTAATAGAGCATGGTATAGTAGGTACTCCAGGATCTCCTAATTTCTTAGCGATTCCACCTTTAAAAGTATAATTAGCAAGCATGGTGGAAATCTCAGCTTCCGGTATCTTTCTATTATTTGTCACAATATCTTTCATATACTTAGCATAAGGAGACATTTTCAAAATATCAATCAAGTGCATACGTAAAAAGACAGGTCTAAGGATTTCAGCAAAGTGCTCAAAATATTCATCGTCCTTTTTCTTGGATTTTTTGGGAGGAATGGGCATGGGTTTCTAAACCATGGTTCTCTTTCTCTACCATCTTTCCTAGCAATGAAGTCTCTTTTATCGTATCTTTTATTCTTAGGTTGTGGGTTATCAAGATCATTAGCCGATTCACATCATTATCATTACTAGGTTGAGCATCAACATGAAAATCATTATTAATGTTATCACTAGGCTCATATTCATCACCAGATTGTGTCTCAACATCAGAAATAGAAATATCATTTGGATTCTCAGATGTATCTATAACAGGTTCACAAGCAACATGCAAAGTACTATCATCATTCTTTTTCCTACTCTTATTGGAACGAATAGGTGCATCAGTATTAACTCTTTGAGAATCTTGATCAATTCTCTTAGGATGGCCCTCGGGATACAAAGGTTCCCGAGTCATTCTACCACCTCTAGTCACAACTTTAACAGAATGATCATTGTCTTTACTATTCATCTCAGTAAGCAAATCATTTTGAGCCTTAAGTACTTGTTCTACTTGAGTGGTTACCATGGAAGCGTGTTTACTAATAAGCTTAAGATCATTGACAGTTCTACTCAAATAATCACCTAAGAGATCAAGCACATAAGCATTATGTTTCAATTGTCTACTAACATAGGCATTGAAATTTTGTTTCTTCACAATAAAATTATCAAATTCATCCAAGCATTGGCTAGCAAACTTATTATAAGGGATATCTCTTTCATCAAATCTACGGAGAGAATTTACCTCTACTACGTGTGTCAGGTTATCAAGACCATGTATTTATTCAATAGGTGGTAGATTCTTAACATCTTTAGCTTTAATACCCTTTTATTTTATGGATTTGTTTGCCTCTTGCATATCTTCAGGGCTGAGGAATAGAATACCTCTTTTCTTCGGAGTTGGCTTTGAAGGTGGTTCGGGAATAGTCCAATCATTATCATTGCTCAATATATATTCAATAGTAATTCAGCTTGTTCAATAGTTTGTTCCTTGAAAAGACAACCAGAACAACTATCTAGGAGGTCCCTAGAAGCATCGGTTAGTCCATTATAAAAGATATCAAGTATTTCATTTTTCTTGAGAGGATGCTCAGGCAAAGCACTAAGTAATTGGAGAAGCCTCCCCAAGCTTGTGGGAGACTCTCTTCTTCAATTTGCACAAAGTTAAATATTTCCTGTAAGGCAACTTGTTTCTTATGAGCAGGAAAATATTTTTCAGAGAAGTAATAAATCATATCCTGGCGACTACGCACACAACCAGGAGCAAGAGAATTAAACCATATCTTAGCATCACCCTTTAACGAGAAAGGAAACAACTTAAGAATATAGTAATAGCGAATTTTTTCCTTATGAGTAAA
The DNA here is from genome assembly GCA_022496015.1 of Hordeum marinum. Taxonomy (NCBI): domain Eukaryota; kingdom Viridiplantae; phylum Streptophyta; class Magnoliopsida; order Poales; family Poaceae; genus Hordeum; species Hordeum marinum. Next base: position 135,513,855 of record CM039677.1, on the reverse strand, counting down.
TAGGATGGCTATATCAATCAATTTGGTAAGATGTGCCACAACAGTTTCAGATTCATAACCATGGAAAGGATCAGATTCAACCAAACTAATTAACTCAGGATCGACAAAGAATTCATAATCCTTATCCGTAACAAAGATAGGTGAAGTAGCAACCTTAGGATCATATTGCATTCTAGCATTCAAAGATTGTTCCTTCCACTTGCGAAGCAATTTCTTAAGATCGTCTCTATCCTTACAAGCAAGAAAGTCCCTAGCTACCTCTCTTTCCATAAAATAACCTTCAGGTATATCAGGCAATTCATATCTAGGAGAGCTAGGTCTAGCAGGTTGTAACATCCCAAAATTTTATTTTGGAATGTTATGAAATATAGCTATGCATCATCATCATTTTGTTGGAATGTAATGAATGGTTGAAGTGCTTCTTTTGAAATTCTGAAAGGACATTTCAATTTTCCCATGTATTTGTTTCAGCTATTTGAAAACCTTTGGAAATGTTCAAACAAAGAGGGGAGTAACATGACACTCCACACCAGGGGCATCTTGGTGAAATATTTGAACAATAAAACCAGGGGGTTATTTGAAAATTTATCTCAAAAGGATTTAAAATCAATTAGGCATTTTCTGAAAATAAATTTTAAAAAGATATTCAATATGACAGAGGAAAAATGTTCATTAAATAGCATTAATTCTCCTGATCATTCTGATATATGTATTTCTCATGTTTGGAAATATTTTGAACGCATTAAAAGAGTTTTTACTGCTCTGGAAATAGAAAGGAAAGTATTTAAACCGAACCGGGCCGGCCCATAGTCTTTAATTCCCGAAACCACTCCGGGTCGGCCACCAACGCGCTAACCACGCCCCCACCCTCACTGATGCGCGGGACCCACCGTCCGACCGCGGCGTCAGCGCGGTCATCCCCTTCCTCACGCCCGACCACCATCGCCGGAGATCCCTCTCCGTGGATCTCGCCCCTCGTGCCCTCCCCGACCACCGCACCGCCCCTATATAAAGCCCCGCCTCTCCTCTCTTCGTTCCACACCCGAAACCCCCTTTTCCCTCGCCGGAGCGCTGCCCAGACCTCACCGGAATTCGGCACCCAACCGGACGTCCCCGAGCTCATGCCCATTGCCACACTCACCCCCAGCCCCCTCCGACGCCACCAATCGATGCCGGAGACTCGCCGCCACCGTTTGAAGCCTTCAAACGCCGCCCCCGACCACCGCACCGTCGTCCCCGAGCATCTCAGACCACCGGCCGCCATTGACCTCGCCGGAGACCCCGACCCCCTCTCTATAAGCCTCCACCTCCACGCGTATCCGTCGGATCCGTAGTCAACGGGCAGGATTAGATCTATTTATTAAACGAACCGGTACACGTTAGTTGTCGGTCGTCCGCTCGTTAGCTCTCGCGCGCACGCCCTCGCGGCCAATCACAGCATGCCACGTAGACCCTGTCCGATCGATAGGAAGTTTTTCTTTTTCTTTTCTGTTTTAGAAAACAGAATGTATTCTGTTGTTGTTTTTATCATATCTTTTAAAATATTTGGTGTTTTTAGTTAATTCTTTTTGCATTAGTTCACAAATTTGTTGTAGTTTATGTCTATATGCTTAGATTTCAAATTTGAACCTTAAATTCTGAATCTAATCAAATTTGTTTAAATTACTAAAATCTGTACAACTAGAGTTTAAAAATATATTTTTCAGTGAATCTTTTTGCCATTGTTTTTTATTAGTTAGACCTATCATTCTACATAGTTTGAGAATTTTTAGGATGAATTTGGTTAATATTTTTAACAAAAACAAAATCTGTTTAATTCTTAATAGATTTTAATTTAATTTGAACATGAATTAGTTTAACTTTTGTTTTTAGATTTCATTAGGTTTTGTTGATTCAAAATTAGGTGTATTATTTTCTGTTAATAAAATATTTTTTTCAAATTTTTTTGTGCACTAGTTTGAATAGGTACATCTTGTTTTCACCATTTATATTGTTTAGAAAAAAGTTTTGTAGTAACTCTTTTTGCACAATATTTTTATAATGAAATACTTTCTGTTTTCAAATAAAATTTTGTATTTACTTTTCTGTTATCTAAAATGTCTAGTTGTTCAAAACAAATTTTTGACTTGTTATGTCTTAGTAGAGATTTTAACACCAAAATTTTTAGACTCTATTACTTTAAGTGATTCTTCCTTTTGATTGTGCTTTTGTTTGTTGAAGTAATTGTTTACCTTGCTGTTGAATGAATTGTATTGTGTTTATGCTTATGGTGTGCTCTTGTTTGATTCGTTAGATCATTCGGAGTGCGAAGCTTGTTGTCTAGAGTCACTTGATTACGAGGATCGTCAGCAAGGCAAGTCACTTTGACCATGTATACCTATGTTTTATTGCGTTAGTTCTTCCATCTCCCCAATTGCATGCAAAGTAGGTAAATTGGAAACTTGGTTACTTGTTGTAGTATCATGTGGTAGGTACCCCTCAACCCTTTGACACATTGGCCCCGGGAAACGTTGATTTGCATTTTTGCTATGCTATTAGTAGACGGGGTTGGTTGTGTGATTCATGAGAGTTGTGAGTTAATAATTTCAAGACCTACAAGATGATCAAGTCTTCAAGACTCTGAGTTTTCAACATACCTCTGGGTGGATGATGGTTGAACGGCGCCCTGGAGAAACCAGTGGTTAGCCTAGATGATGCTGGGGAAGTGCCAGTATTCATGCGGAAAGGTCCACCCAGGCACAAAGAGATGGATGGATGCTTCAAGACCCAAGGCTTACCTGCACAGCCACAAGCCATTATGGGCTCTGGCTTGGTTGGATATCGTGGTGACCCTGGACAGGCGGTGCTACGAGATGTAGAAGAACGGTAGGAAAGGATGGGCACCGAGAAAGTCTCGGGGAAACCCTTTAGAAGACCATGTTTTGGTCATCCGTTTCTCAAACACCATGAAGTGCGAGAAATCCAACGGAGGCAATCAAATCTTGTGGGGAACATGTGCAAAACTTTGCAGAGTACCCAAACCTAATCAATTAGCCGTGTCCACGGTCATGGACAGTTTTGAGCCGAAGGAAGTGAAACTATCTGGAACTCTCAACACAATTAATTACATTGATGTGGGTATTAATGTCTACTTGGGTATGAGAATTGGTTGGTGTAACCATCTCATTAATCAACCAACATTGTAGTAATTATGCTTTTGCCCTCTCTTGTTGTAGGAAAAATTTGGCTTTATGCAAAAACTTGCTACCCCCACCTGCCATATATGCATATAGAATAGATGATTACTTTACCCCTCTCTTGTGATATTGCCGGCATATTCAATATGCTGACCAATACGGCTGCAACGTATCATGTTGCAGAGTACTTTTTCGACCAGGAGTGAGGATACACTCTACGCTCGGTGAGATGCCCTTGGAGTCAGATGGACTCAACTACCTATGGAGCTTCCGCAAGATTTTTGGTTTAGTTTATCTCATGAGTTGGCCTTCAGCCACTTTATTGTAATCCTTATTGTAATAAAGGACTCAATATGAGATTTCGATTAATTAATGCTGTCTGATTTCCCTTTGATATATACATTGATGTACCGTGTGTGTACCAGCATGATCTTGGGATGGTATAGAAACACCGGAGATTCGACCTTCTAGGTCGGGTCGCTACAGAAATGGTATTAGAGCACACGCTGACCGTAGGACATAACCTCTAGGATTCGAAAAGCCTTAGGATTTAATTCTCTTTTGTCTTTAAAATTCTTATACTCTCATCTACTCGTTTGTATCTTCCCTCCGATTTATTTCAAAATTTATAGATGGCCACCTTCATCCTAGTTTTGATCACGGAGTTTTGTCAGCCTGACGCAATGATGCCCTTTGGCAAGGAGCTGATGAGGATCGTCAGGGACGTAAGGATTTCTTTGCCGAGCATCATCGGGACTCCTATCATGTCTTTTCCACAGGACGGACGCTACAGGATTGAGGTGCACATCCCCGGGAAGACCTTTGGAAATCGTAAGGAACCCATCGACTTCAAGTTTGTGGCACCTAGCTGGATACTTGGGAGAGACATGGCAATTCATCGTGCTCTTGGACGTATTCAGGAGGGATACAGAGGTGGAACCATTTCACCAGGACTCAGCGTGGTTTGTCGCAGGGATGCCAATGGAAATATCATAACCACTCCCACTGAAGACACCACCATTTCATATATCCACACTTTGGAGACGCACATCAGGACCTTGGAGCTTCGGGTACGTGCTGACACGAAGACGATCAAGAGGCTGATGAACCGTGAGATTGACCTCGAAGCTGACCTACGGGAAGCCAAGTATGAGCATGAGTATAAAGTGAAGGATTTCTTAGAGAGGATCGATAACCGAACACTCGCATTGATACTCTAGACGAACAGATGGACATGGGTGAAAATCTTCATCCAGAAGGAGACATGGCTCCCTTGATCAGCAACGATGATGACTATGAGGAGAGCACCACCGGTGGAGGCCACTTCACCATGTACTTTTGAGGAGAACTTTAGTTATGCCCCCATGTACCTTCATTTTCATCGTTAAAGCATAGGTCGATGCTTAGTTTTTTTTGGAGATTTATATCTTGATGTTTGAACCTTGAGTTGAATAAATGAATGTGTGTTTCGTGTGATATGTTTGTTGCATTGCATATGGGTAGTGAATTTCCTTTTAGGCCATTGTTCTATTCTAATTCTCACCCCTCTGAAAACAGCAAGATGCCTCCGCGACGTGAGCCCGACTTCACTTTCCCGCTAGAACTCATAGAACTTCTCCAGCAGCAGAACGCCCTGATGTAACTGTTGATTCAGAACCAGACCAACAATCACAACAACCACCCTCTACCTCAAGGCGACAACCTCACCCGTTTTCTGAGACTGAATCCACCAACTTTCTCCAACAGCGCTGAGCCCATTGTGGCAGATGATTGGCTCCGCAAGATGGAGAGGGAACTCACCACTGCAGGATGCACTGAGGCTGAAAAAGTGCGCTTTGCCGCCCATCAACTGGAGGGACCAGCAGCTTCATGGTGGGAGAACTACACCACCACGTACTCCATTGCTAGTGTGACTTGGGAGCTGTTCAAGCAAGCTTTCCACACCGCTCATGTCTCCGCTGGAGACATGAGTCTGAAGAAGCGTAAGTTTCGCAACTTACGCCAGTGGAACCGTTCCGTGGCCCAGTACGTGGATGACTTCAACATGTTGGCTCATTATGTACCAGGAGATGTGGACGATGATGCAACCAAACAGGAGAAGTTCTTGGAAGGACTCAACGATGAGTTGAGCATGCAACGGATGGTGGCTACTTTCAGCAACTACCAGGAGCTGGTAGACAAGGCCCTCATCTTGGAGGGGAAACAACAGCAAATCGAGAACCGCAAGAGGAAGTATGCATAGGGGAAGTCTAACTCTGGAGCTCATCAGAAGCCCCACTACTCCCTGTACTCAGGAAATACCGGATCAGGGACCGCTAAGTATGGAGGACACACTCATCCTGTGCACAACCATGGAGGCCATAACCATGGAGGAAATGGGAATAATCGTCCCAACAATGGCAGCTTCAAGAATGGTAATGGAAGTGGGAATGGCAATCAACACCGTCCCGCTCCACCTCCGAAGGATCTGAACCATATCACCTGTTTCAAGTGTCAGAAGACAGGGCCCTATGTCACTGAATGCCCTCAGAACAAGCAAGGAAATGGAAACGGCAACAACAACGGCAACCCCGCAGCTAAGAAGCCAAATCCTTTTCCTCGTGCCCAGGTGAACCACCTTGATGTGGAAGAAGTCTATGATCAGCCCGAGACTATGGTTGGTAAGTTTTTATTGCATTCACGTCCAGTTATGGTACTTTTTGATTCTGGTGCAACTCATTCATTCATATCAAGGGTAGTTGTGGAAAAGTATGGTTTACCCACCAGAACCCTTAGTCAGCCCATTAAGGTCAATTCCCTAGGAGATATGATGATGGCAGGGATAGGATGCCACGCCTTGAAACTCCACATAGGAAACCATGTTTTTCCTACCGACCTCATCGTCTTAGAATCCCACGTATTGGATGTAGTCCTAGGGATGGATTGGATGACCAAGTATGAAGGAAACCTTGATTTCCCCAACAAGTCTATTTCAGTCACCACTCCGGAGAACAAGAAGATTAAGTATGTATCCCAACACACACACATGAGTGCTTGGTTAAACTCCCTCACAAGAGTTGTTCAGGAGGAAGTGCCGGTTGTACAAGACTTTCCAGATGTATTCCCGGAGGAATTACCAGGCATGCCACCAGATAGGGAGATTGAGTTTCTAATAGAGCTACTACCAGGAACAACCCCAATTTCCAAGAGACCCTATCGGATGCCCGCAAATGATTTAGTAGAAATCAAGAAGCAGATTAAGGAGCTATTGGATAAGGGATATATTCGCCCAAGTTCATCACCTTGGGGAGTCCTAGTTCTTTTGGTGGAGAAGAGAGATAAAACCTTGAGGATGGTGGTCGATTATCGTGCATTGAACGAAGTGACTATCAAGAATAAGTACCCTCTGCCGATGATTAATGACCTGTTTGACCAGCTAGTAGGCGCCAAAGTATTCTCCAAGATCGATCTTCGATCAGGGTATCACCAACTGAAGATTCGTGAACAGGATATACCCAAAATAGCCTTCACCACAAGGTATGGTTTATGTGAGTATACAGTCATGTCCTTTGGTTTGACTAATGCTCCTGCCTACTTCATGAATATGATGAACAAAGTGTTGATGGAATATTTGGGCAAGTTTGTCGTGGTGTTCATCGATGACATTTTGATATTCTCCAAGAGCGAGGAAGAACACCAGGAACAATTGCGTTTAGTTCTAGAGAAGCTTAGAGAGCATCAGTTATATGCCAAGTTCAGTAAATGTGAATTTTGGCTGACGGAAATCGGATTCCTTAGACACATTATTTCCGGAGAAGGAATAGTAGTAGACCCCGCTAAGGTTGAAGCAATCACTGAGTGGAAGTCACCCACCTCAGTTAAGGAGATCCACAGTTTTCTCGGACTTGCCGGATATTACCGGAGATTCATTGAGAATTTCTCAAAGATTGCCAAGCCCATGACAGAGCTGTTGAAGAAAGAGTCTAAGTATATCTGGACTGAGGAATGTGAGTTCAGTTTCCAGGAGTTGAAGAAACGTTTGGTCATAGCCCCAGTGTTGATACTGCCAAACATCCGGAAAGACTTCCAGGTTTATTGTGATGCATCACGTGAAGGACTTGGAGGAGTACTCATGCAGGAGGGAAAAGTTGTAGCCTATGCATCCAGACAACTACGACCCCATGAGTTGAATTATGCCACCCATGATTTGGAGCTAGCAGCCATAGTGCACACACTCAAGACCTGGAGACATTTCCTTATTGGAAACAGTTGTGATGTGTACACTGATCATAAGGGCCTGAAGTATATCTTCACACAGAAGGAGTTGAACCTCTGACAAAGGAGATGGTTAGAGTTAATCAAGGACTATGACATGAGATTACATTACCATCCAAGAAAGGCAAATGTTGTGGCAGATGCTTTGAGTCGGAAGGGTTATGTGAACACACTCATAGCCGGAGGATTACCCCAGGAGTTAACCAGTGATCTCAGAGAGCTTCGGTTAGAGATAGTTCCACAAGGATATGTTGCCACACTAGAGATTCAGTCCACCTCGACCGAAAGAATTCGTGTAGCCCAGAAATCGGACAAGGAGATATCTCAGATAAAGCAGAGAATGAAGGAAGGAAAGGCTAAAGACTTTCATGAAGATGAACAAGGTACTCTATGGTTTGAGAACCGAATCTATGTGCCCAATGACCCAGAGGCCAGGAAGTTGATACTTCAAGAAGCCCACGATTCACCATACTTGATACACCCAGGCAACACCAAGATGTACCTGGATTTGAAGGAAAGTTACTGGTGGACAGGTATGAAGAAAGATATTGCCGAACATGTTGCAGTATATGATGTTTGTCGGCGAGTAAAGGCGGAACATCAGAAACCAGCAGGGTTACTCCAACCTTTGCTGATACCCGAGTGGAAATGGGATAAGCTTGGTATGGACTTCATCACAGGACTACCTAGAACCCGTTCAGGATATGATTCCATCTCGGTAGTGGTCGATCGCTTGACCAAGGTGGCTCATTTCATTCCAGTGAAGACCACCTATACCAGTGCTAAGTTAGCCAAGATATATATGACCAGGATCGTATGTCTGCATGGAGTTCCGAGGAGTATCGTTTCAGATAGAGGAACACAATTCACCTCAAAGTTTTGGCATCAACTACATGAAACTTTGGGTACAATGCTGGAGTTCAGTACAACTTTTCATCCGCAGACTGATGGACAGACTGAGAGAGTCAACTAGATTCTGGAGGACATGTTGAGAGCTTGTGCGCTAGACTATGGGTCCAGTTGGGATGACACCTTACCTTACGTAGAGTTCTCGTACAACAACAATTATCAGACCAGTCTGAAGATGGCCCCTTTTGAAGCTTTATACGGAAGGAGGTGCAGAACACCATTGATGTGGGATGGTGTTGGAGACCAAAAACCCTTTGGTCCCGATCTTATCCGAGATTCTGAAGAGAAGGTCAAACTGATTCGAGACCGACTCAAGATAGCTCAATCCCAACAGAAGAGCTATGCTGATAACAAACGCAAGGAGGTGACATATGAAGTGGGAGATCGAGCATATCTTCGTGTGTCCCCACTTCGAGGAATCAAGAGGTTTGGTGTTAAAGGAAAGTTAGCACCCAGATTCATAGGCCCCTACAAAATTCTGGAACATAGAGGCGAAGTTGCATACAAGCTGGAATTGCCGGAAGGACTGTTCGGAGTTCATGATGTTTTCCATGTTTCCCTGCTGAAGAAATGCCATGCTGAGATGGATGATATTCCTTTGAGAGACACAGTGCCCCTAGAGGCCATACAACTTGACAGTGACCTGACCTACGAGGAGAAGCCTGTCAGAATCCTCGAGACTACCAACAGAGTTACCCGAAGCAAGACCATCAAGTTCTGTAAGGTTTTGTGGAGTCACCACACCGAGGAAGAAGCCACCTGGGAACGCGAAGAAGATCTTCGTAGAGACCACCCGCACCTATTTTCTAGCCAACCCGAATCTCGAGGGCAAGATTCATCTTAAGGTGGGTAGGTTTGTAACATCCCAAAATTTCATTTTGGAATGTTATGAAATATAGCTATGCATCATCATCATTTTGTTGGAATGTAATGAATGGTTGAAGTGCTTCTTTTGAAATTCTGTAAGGCCATTTCAATTTTCCCATGTATTTGTTTCACCTATTTGAAAACCTTTGGAAATGTTCAAAGAAAGAGGGGAGTAACATGACACTCCACACCAGGGGCATCTTGGTGAAATATTTGAACAATAAAACCAGGGGGTTATTTGAAAATTTATCTCAAAACGATTTAAAATCAATTAGGCATTTTCTAAAAATAAATTTTAAAAAGATACTCAATATGACAGAGGAAAAATGTTTATTAAATAGCATTAATTCTCCTGATCGTTTTGATCTATGTATTTCTTATGTTTGGAAATGTTTTGAATGCATTAAAAGAGTTTTTACTGCTTTGGAAATAGAAAAGGAAAGTATTTAAACCGAACCGGTCCGGTTCACAGTCTTTAATTCCCGAAACCACTCCGGGTCGGCCACCGAAGGGCTAACCCCGCCCCCACCCTCACTGATGCACGGGACCCACTGTCCGACCGCGGTGTTAGCGCGGTCATCCCCTTCCCCACGCCCGACCACCGTCGCCGGAGATCCCTCTCCATGGATCTCGCCCCTCGTGCCCTCCCCGACCACCACACCGCCCTATATAAAGCCCTGCCTCTCCTCTCTTCGTTCCACACCCAAAATCCCCTTTTCCCTCGCTGGAGTGCTGCCCCAGACCTCACCAGAGTTGGGCACCCAACCGGACATCCCCGAGATCGTGCCCGTCGCCACACTCACCCCCAGCCCCCTTCGACGCCACCAATCGACGCCGAAGACTCGCCACCGCCGTTTCAAGCCTTCAGATGCCGCCCCCGACCACCGCACCGTCATCCCCGAGCATCTCAGACCACCGGCCGCCGTTGACCTCGTCGGAGACCCCGACCCCCTCTCTGTAAGCTTCCACCTCCACCCATAGCCGTCGTATCTGTAGTCAACACGCGGGATTAGATCCATTTATTAAACGAACCGGTACACGTTAGTTGTCGGTCGTCTGCTCGTTAGCTCTCACGCGCACACCCTCGCGGCCAATCACAGCATGCCACGTAGACCCTGTCCGATCGATAGGAAGTTTTTCTTTTTCTTTTCTGTTTTAGAAAACAGAATGTATTCTGTTTTTGTTTTTATCATATCTTTTAAAACATTTGCTGTTTTTAGTTCATTCTTTTTGCATTAGTTCAAAAATTTGTTGTAGTTTATGTCTGTATGCTTAGATTTCAAATTTGAACCTTAAATTTTGAATCTAATCAAATTTGTTTAAATTACTAAAATCTGTACAACTAGAGTTTAAAAATATATTTTCCAGTGAATCTTTTTGCCAGTGTTTTGTATTAGTTAGACTATCATTATACATAGTATCAGAATTTTTAGGATGAATTTGGTTAATCTTTTTAACAAAAACAGAATTTGTTTAATTCTTAATAGATTTTAATTTAATTGATTTTAATTTAATTTGAACCTGAATTAGTTTAACTTTTGTTTCTAGATTTCATTAGGTTCTGTTGATTCAACATTAGGTGTATTATTTTCTGTTAATAAAATATATTTTTCAAATTGTTTTGTGCTCTAGTTTGAATAGGTACATCTTGTTTTCACCATTTATATTGTTTAGAAAAAAGTTTTGTAGTAACTCTTTTTGCACAATATTTTTATAATGAAATACTTTCTGTTTTCAAATAAAATTTTGTATTTACTTTTCTGTTATCTAAAATGTCTAGTTGTTCAAAACAAATTTTTGACTTGTTATGTCTTAGTAGAGATTTTAACACCAAATTTTTTAGAGTCTATTACTTTAAGTGATTCTTCCTTTTGATTGTGCTTTTGTTTGTTGAAGTAATTGTTTACCTTGTTGTTGAATGAATTGTATTGTATTTATGCTTATGGTGTGCTCTTGTCTGATTCGTTAGATCATTCGGAGTGCGAAGCTCGTTATCTAGAGTCACTTGATTACGAGGATCGCCAGCAAGGCAAGTCACTTTGACCATGTATACCTATGTTTTATTGCATTAGTTCTTCCATCTCCCCAATTGCATGCAAAGTAGGTAAATTGGAAACTTGGTTACTTGTTGTAGTATCATGTGGTAGGTACCCCTCAACCCTTTGACACATTGGCCCCGGGAAACGTTGATTTACATTTTTGCTATGCTATTAGTAGACGGGGTTGGTTGTGTGATTCATGAGAGTTGTGAGTTAATAATTTCAAGACCTACAAGATGATCAAGTCTTCAAGACTCCGAGTTTTCAACATACCTCTGGGTGGATGATGGTTGAACAACGCCTTGGAGAAACCAGTGGTTAGCGTAGATGATGCTCGAGAAGTGCCAGTATTCATGCGGAAAGGTCTACCCAGGCACAAAGAGATGGATGGATGCTTCAAGACCCAAGGCTTGCCTGCACAACCACAAGTCATTATGGGCTCTGGCTTGGTTGGATATCGTGGTGACCCTGGACAGGCGGTGCTACGAGATGTAGAAGAACGGTAGGAAAGGATGGGCACCGACAGAGTCTCGGGGAAACCCTTTAGAAGACCATGTTGTGGTCATCCATTTCTCAAACAACATGAAGTGCGAGAAATCTAACGGAGGCGATCAAATCTTGTGGGGAACGTGTGCAAAACTCTGCAGAGTACCCAAACCTAATCGATTAGTCGTGTCCATGGTCATGGACGGTTTTGAGCCAAAGGAAGTGAAACTATCTGGAACTCTCAACACAATTAATTACATTGATGTGGGTATTAATGTCTACTTGGGTATGAGAATTGGTTGGTGGAACCATCTCATTAATCAACCAACATTGTAGTAATTATGCTTTTGCCCTCTCTTGTTGTAGGAAAAATTTGTCTTTCTGCAAAAGCTTACTACCCCCACCTGCCATATATGCATATAGAATAGATGATTACTTTACCACTCTCTTGTGATATTGTTGGCATATTCAATATGCTGACCTATACGGCTGCAACGTATCATGTTGCAGAGTACTTTTCCGACCAGGAGTGAGGATACACTCTACGCTCGGTGAGATGCCCTTGGAGTCAGATGGACTCAACTACCTATGGAGCTTCCGCAGGATTTTTGGTTTAGTTTATCTCATGAGTTGGCCTTCAGCAACTTTATTGTAATCCTTATTGTAATAAAGGACCCGATATGAGATTTCGATTAATTAATTCTGTGTGATTTCCCTTTGATATATACATTGATGTACCATGTGTGTACCAGCATGATCTTGGGATGGTACAGAAACACCGGAGATTTGACCTTACAGGTCGGATCGCTACAGAAATGGTATTAGAGCACACGCTGACCATAGGACGTAACCTCTAGGATTGGAAAAGCCTTAGGATTTAATTCTCTTTTGTCTTCGAAATTCTTATACTCTCATCTACTCATTTCTGACTTCCCTCTGACTTATTTAAAAATTTATAGATGGCCTCCTTCATCCCAGTTTTGATCACGGAGTTTTGTCAGCCTAACGCGACGATGCCCTTTGGGAAGGAGATGATGAGGATCGTCAGGGATGTAAGGATTGCTTTGCCGAGCATCACCGGGACTCCTATCATGTCTTTTCCACAAGACGGACGCTACAGGATCGAGGTGCACATCCCCGGGAAAACCTTTGGAAATCGTAAGGAACCCATCGACTTCAAGTTTGTGGCACCCAGCTGGATACTTGGGAGAGACATGACAATTCATCATGCTCTTGGACGTATTCAGGAGGGATACAAAGGTGGAACCATTTCACCAGGACTCAGCGTGGTTTGTCGCATGGATGCCAATGGAAATATCATAACCACTCCCACTCAAGACACCACCATTTCCTATATCCAGACTTTGGAGACGCACATCAGGACCTTGGAGCTTCGGGTACGTGCCGACATGAAGACGATCAAGAGGCTGATGAACCGTGAGATTGACCTCGAAGCTGACCTATGGGAAGCCAAGTACGATCATGTGTATGAAGTGAAGGATTTCTTAGAGAGGATCGATAAGCTGAACACTCACATTGCAACTCTACAGGAACAGATGGACACGGGTGAAAATCTTCATCCAGAAGGAGACATGGCTCCCTTGATCAGCAACGATGATGACTATGAGGAGAGCACCACCGGAGGAGGCCACTTCACCATGTACTTTTGAGGAGAACTTTAGTTATGCCCCCATGTATCTTCATTTTCGTCGTTAAAGCGTAGGTCGATGCTTAGTTTGTTTTGGAGATTTGTATCTCGATGTTTGAACCTTGAGTTGAATAAATGAATGAGTGTTTGGTGTGATATGTTTGTTGCATTGCATATGGGTAGTGAATTTCCTTTTATGCCATTGTTCTATTCTAATTCTCACCCCTCTGAAAACAGCAAGATGCCTCCGCGATGTGAGCCCGACTTCACTTTCCCGCCAGAACTCACACAACTTCTCCAGCAGCAGAACGCCCTGATACAACTATTGATTCAGAACTAGACCAACAATCACAACAACCACCCTCCACCTCAAGGCGACAACCTCACCCATTTTCTGAAACTGAATCCACCTACTTTCTCAAGCTACAATAATCACCGGAAAGAATCCTAGCTATTATCACCCTGGGGGATGCGGATCATAACTCATAATAGGTGTCTACAACTTGCAAGATAGGATCAAGAACACATATATATTCATGAAAACATAATAGGTTCAGATCTGAAATCATGGCACTCAGGCTCTAGTGACAAGCATTAAGCATAGCAAAGTCATAGCAACATCAATCTCACAACAGAGTGGATACTAGGGATCAAACCCTAACAAAACTAACTCGATTAGACGATAAATCTCATCCAACCCATCACTGTCTAGCAAGCCTACGATGAGATTACTCACGAACGGTGGAGAGAATCATGGAATTAGTGATGAAGGATGGTTGGTGATGACGAGGGCATCGATTTCCCCTCTCAAGAGCCTAAAACGGACTCCAGATCTGGTCTCCCGAGGAAGAACAGGAGGTGGCGGCGGCTTCGTATCGTGAAACACGATGAACTCTTCTCCTCGATTTTTTCCGAGTGAATAGGAATATATAGGAGTGGAAACAAGGTCGGAGGAGCAACAGGGGGCCCACAAGCCTACCTGGCGTGCCCTAGGGGGGTGGACGCGCCCACCAGGCTTGTGGCCAAGTGGTGGGCCCCCTGCAGTTGATTCTTTTGCAAATATTTTTCATTAATTCGAGAAATAAACTCCGTAAATTTCTAGGTCAATCTGAGACCTGTTATTTCTGCACAAAAATAAAACCAAGGCTATTTTGTTGAAAACAGCGTCAGTCTGGGTTAGTTCCATTCAAATCATGCAAATTAGAGTCCAAAACAGGGGAGAAAGAGTTTGGAAAAGTAGATATGTTGGAGACGTATTATGATCATGTATTGCGTGAGAGTTGAAAATGCTGAAGCGCGTTAAAAAGTATGAACCAATTGCTTGGTTGACACCGGGGTTGTACATGATTTATACTTTGTGTTAAGAAGACAGAGCATGACAAGGCTATATGATTTTGTAGGGATAGCGTTCTTTAGCCTTGATATTTTGAAAGACATGATTGTTTGTTGGGATGCCTGAGTATTAACGTCTTTATGTCAGAACTAGACTATTGCTTTGAATCACTTGTGTCTTAGTATTCATGCCATGATTAGATATATGATCAAGATTATGCTAGGTAGCATTCCACATCAAAAATTGTCTTTTTTATCATTTACCAACTCGAGGAAGAGCAGGAATTAAACTTGGGGATGCTTATACGTCTCCGTCGTATCTATAATTTTTGATTGTTTTATGCCAATATTATACAACTTTGACATATTTTTGGCAACAATTTATATGATTTATTGGACTAACATATTGATCCAGTGCCCAGTGTCAGTTCTTGTTTGTTGCATGTTTTTTGTTTTGTTGAATATCCATATTAAACTTGGTACAAACGCAATAAAAATTTACAGAAATTGGTTTTGGAATATTTGTGAATATTGAGAAGTGGAATCAACACAAACGGAGGCCCATAGCCCCCACAAGACAACAGGGCACGACTAGGGAGCCCTGACGCACCCTCGTGGGTTGTGCCCAGATCATAAGTCATTTGGAAATCTCCTTTGGGCACAAGGAAGCTAATTTTTGGATAAAAATCCCCTCAAAATTTCAGCACGATCGGATTTACGGATCTTCAGGAATATAAGAAACAATTTTCGGCAAGAAAACAGGAACGTGAAACAGAATATAATAGAGAGGGAGATCCAAACTAGGAGGGGCTCCTACCCCTCCGCCTCCATGGAGGCCATGGACCGTAGGGGGGACTCTCCTCCAATATAGAGGGAGGCCAAGGAATAAGAAGAATGAGTGGGGGGTGTTGGGGAACGTTGCATGGGAAACAAAATTTTTCCTACGCACACGTAGATCTATCCATGGTGATGAGCATCTACGAGAGGGAGAGTGGATCTATGTACCCTTGTAGATTGCTAAGCGGGAAGTGTTAATAAATGCGGTTGGTGTAGTCGAACGTCTTCGCCGAGCGTCCCGCAATCTCGTCATGATCCGTCCAGCGATCCAATCACGATCCGTCCCGCGAACTCATCATGATCCGTCCCGCGAACTCATCACGATCCGTCCCGCGAACTCATCAAGATCCGTCCCGCGAACTCATCATGATCTGTCCCACGAACTCATCATGATCCGTCCCGCAAACTCATCACGATCCGTCTCGCGATCTTGATCACGGTCCGTCCGATCTAGCGCCGAACGAACGTCACCTCCACGTTCAGCACACGTACAGCTTGATGACGATATCCGCCGTCTTGATCCAGAAAGAGCGAGCGGAGAGGAAGAAGAGTTATCCGGTAGCATGACGGCGCTCCGGCGATGGTGGTGGAGCTATTCTAGCAGGGCTTAGCCTAAGCACTGCAAAAAACCGATCTAGAGGAGAAACTATGCACTAGAGGAACGGGTAGCACGTGGCTGACAATTCTGTGCCAAAACCCTAAAATCCTCTAGTATATATAGGAGGAGAGGAGGAGGAGGCTTGGCTTCCAAAGAGGCATCCCTTGGGTCGGCCGAACCTAGTGGGATTGGAGGATTCCTCCTTCAATCCTAGTAGGACTAGGACTCCTCCTTATTTTTGCCTTTTTCCACCTTTTTCTCTTTGGGCTTTTCTTCCCAGCTGCATGGGCCTTGTGTGGGACTTCCACCAGCCCACAAAGGCCTGGTATTTTCTCTCCCACAGCCCATGAAGCCTCTTGGGTCAAAATACCCCTCCCGGTGGTCTCCCGGTACACTACTGGCACTCCTGGTACACTACCGATGAGCCCGAAACTTTTCCGGTGACCAAAACAGGACTTCCTATATATGAATCTTTACCTCTGGACCATTCCGTAGCTGCTCGTGGCGTCTAGGATTTCATCTGGCACTCCGAACAACCATCGGTCACCACCATACATAACTCTATACTACCGAAACGTCACCAAACCTTAAGTGTGCAGACCCTACGGGTTCGAGAACTATGTAGACATGACCGAGACACCTCTACGGTCAATAACCAATAGCGGGACCTGGATGCCCATATTGGTTCCTACATATTCTACGAAGATCTTTACCGGTCGAACCTCTATGTCAAGGATTCAGTTAATCCCGTATGAAGTTCCCTTTGTTCTTTGGTATGTTACTTACCCGAGATTCGATCGTCGGTATCTGTATACCTAGTTCAACCTCGTTACCAGCAAGTCTCTTTACTCGTTCCGTAATACAAGATCCCGTGGCAAACACTTAGTCACATTGCTTGCAAGGCTTATTGTGATGTTGTATTACCGAGTGGGCCCTGAGATACCTCTCCGTCACACGGAGTAACAAGTCGCAGTCTTGATCCATGCCAACCCAACAGAAACCTTTGGAGATACTTGTTATGCACCTTTATAGTCACCCAGTTACGTTGCGACGTTTGATACACACAAGGCACTCCTCCGGTGTCCATGAGTTGCATGATCTCATGGTCAAAGGAACATATACTTGACATGCAGAAAACAGTAACTATAAACTGACACGATCATATGCTACGTTTGTAGTTTGGGTCTTGTTCATCACACCATTCTCCTAATGATGTGATCCCGTTATCAAATGACATTTCATGTCCATGGTTAGGAAACCTTAACCATCTTTGATCAACGAGCTAGTCTATTAGAGGCATACTAGGGACATGGTTTTGTCTATGTATCCACACATGCATCTAAGCCTCCAATCAATACAATTATAGCATGGACAATAAACGATTATCATGCACAAGGAAATATGATAATAACTAATTTATTATTTTCTCTAGGGCAGATTTCCAACATTCTCCCACTTGCACTAGAGTCAGTAATCTAGTTCACCGCACCATGTGATTCGCATTGTTATGAATCTAACACCCAATGAGTTCTGGGGCTTGATCATGCTTTGCATGTGAGAGAGGTCTTATAGTCAACGGGTCTGTGACATTCAGATCCGTTTGTACTTTGCAAATTTCTATGTCGAACCGTAAACACTGCTACCACACTCCACCTGGTACTATTCCAAATGGCTGCTCCACTATACGTATCCAGGTTGCTACTACGAGTCATCTGGATTGGTGTTAAAGCTTGCATCGACGTAACTATTTACGGCGAACTCTTTATCACCTCCATAATTGAGAAACATCTCCTTAGTCTCTTAGTTACTAAGGATAATCTTGACCACTGTCCAGTGCTCCATTCCAGGATCACTTTGAAACCTTCCGGCCATACTTATGGCAAGGCTGACATCGGGTCTTGTGCACAGCATTGCATACATGATAGAGCCTATGGCTGAAGCATAGGGGATGACACTCATCTTTTCTCTATCTTCTGCAGTCACTGGGCATTGAGTCTTAATCAACTTCACACCTTACAAATCAGGCGAGAACTCTTTCTCTGACTGATCCATTTTGAATTGTTTGAAAAACTTTGTCAAGGTATGTACTTATTGAAAAGTCTCATCAAGCTTCTTGATCTATCTCTATAGATCTTGATGCTCAACAATTAGGTAGCTTTATCCAGGTCTTCCTTTGAAAAACCATTTTTAGACACCTGTTTATGATTTCCAGAAATTCTACATCATTTCCGATCAACAATATGTCAACCACATATGCTTACCAGAAACTCTATAGTGCTCCCACTCACTTTATTGTAAATACAAGTTTCTCATAAACTTTGTATAGACTCAAAAACTTTGATAACCTTATCAAAGTGTATATTCCAACTCCGAGATGCTTGCTTCAGTTCATAGAAGGTTCACTGAAGCTTGCACACCTTTTAGCATCCTTAGGACTGACAAAACCTTCTGGTTGTATCTCATACAACCTTTCCTTAAGGAAGGAAACGATGTTTTGGTATCCATCTGCCATATTTCATAACTGAAAAATACAACAACTGCTAACATAATTCCAACAGACTCTAGCATCGCTACGAGTGAGAAAGTCTCATCGCAGTTAACTCCTTGAACTTGGCGGAAACTTCTTTGCGACAAGTCGAGCTTTATAAATGGTGACATTCAACATCAGCGTCTGTCTTCATCTTAAAGATCCATTTGTACTCAACGACCTGTCGTCCAACGAGCAAGTCTACCAAAGTCTATACTTGGTTTTCATACATGGATCCTTTCTCGCATTTTATGGCCTCTAACCATTTGTCAGAATCCAGGCCCATCATCGCTTCTCCACAGCTCATAGGTTCATCGTTGTCCAACAACATGACCTCCAAGACAGGGTTGTCGTACCGCTCAGGACCAGTACACATCCTTGTCGACCTACAAGGTTCGATAGTAACTTGATCCAAAACTTCATGATCATCATCATTTACTTCCTCTTCAACTAACGTAGGCTTCACAGAAAACAACTTCCTACGCTGCGCTAGTCTCTGGTTGAACAAAGGTTCAACAACCACATCAAGTTCTATCTTCCTCCCACTCAATTCTTTCGAGAGAAACTTTTTCTCGAGAAAGGACCCAGTTTTAGCAACAAACACTTTATGCTTGGATCTGAGATAGAAGGTTTACCCAACTGTTCTTAGGGTATTCTATGAAGATGCATTTGTCCGCTTTGGGTTCGAGCTCATTAGGTGAAAATATTTTCCACCCAAGCGTCGCAGCCCCAAACATTAAGAAATGACAGCTTGGGTTTCTATCAAGCCCTAATTCACACGGTGTCACCTCAACGGATTTAGATGGTGCCCTATTTAAAGTGAATGTAGTTGTCTCTAATGCATAACCCCAAAATTATAGTAGCAAAACAATAAGAGACATCATAGAATGCACCATATCCAATAGAGTATGACTATGACATTCGGACACACCATCACACTATGGTGTTCCAGGTGGCATGAGTTGTGAAACAACTTTCACACTGTCTAAAGTTGTATGCCAAACTCATAACTCAGATATTCACCTCCACGATCATATTGCGGACATTTTTATCTACTTGTCACGATGATCTTAAACTTCACTCTAAATTTGCTTGAACCTTTCAAACGATTCAGACTTGTGTTTCATTAAGTAAATATACACTATATCTACACAAATCATTGGTGAAGGTAAGAAAATAACGATATCCACCGCACGCTACAAGACTCATTGGATTGCATACATCAACATGTATCATTTCCAATAAATCACTTGCCCGCTCCATCCATCTAGAAATAGGGTCCTTAGTCATCTTGCCCAAGAGGCATGGTTCGCCTGTCTC
Organism: Hordeum marinum; assembly: GCA_022496015.1. Lineage (NCBI taxonomy): Eukaryota > Viridiplantae > Streptophyta > Magnoliopsida > Poales > Poaceae > Hordeum > Hordeum marinum. The sequence goes on along the minus strand of CM039677.1, from coordinate 135,493,862 downwards.
AACCAATTCGAAATCGAATAAGTCCAAAGATCCATCAGCATGGAGTTTCTTCATGCGCTTTATACCAATATGACATTTAGCGGTAGTGCCACAAGTATGTGGTACTATCATTACTAACTCTGTATCTTTTGGCATCAATGTTATGAACATGTGTATTACTATGATCAAGATTCAACAAACCATTCTCACTGGGTGCATGACCATTGAAGGCATTATCATGTAAACATAATAACCATTATTCTCTAACTTAAATGAATAACCATGTTGCAATAAACATGATCTAACCACATTCATGCTCAACGCAAAACACTAAATAGCATTTATTTAGGTTTGTCTCTAATCCCGAAGGTAGAGAGAGCGTGCGATGTTGATCACATCAACCTTGGAAACATTTCCAACACACATCGTCACCTCACCCTTAGCTAGTGCTCCGTTTGTAGCTTTTATTTCGAGTTACTAACGTTTAGCAATCGAACCGGTATCCAATACCCAGGTGCTACTAGGAGTACTCGCAAGGTACACATCATTAAAACGTATATCAAATATACTTTTGTCGACGTTGCCAGCCTATCTTATCTACCAAGTATCTAGGGTTGTTCTGCTTCAGTGACCGCTCTCCTCATTACTGAAGCACTTAGTCTTGGGTTTGGGTTCAACTTTGGGTTGCTTCACTGGAGTAGCAACTGACTTGCTATCCATGAATTTTCCCTCCTTGCTCTTGCCCTTCTCGAAACTAGTGGTTTGACTAACCATCAACACTTGACGCTCCTTCTTGATTTCTACCTTCGCGGTGTCAAACATCACGAATAGCTCAGGGATCATTATTTCTATCCCTAGAATTTTATAGTTCATCACCAAGTTCTAGTAGCTTAGTGACGGTGACTTGGAGAACTATATATATCACTATCTTATCCGGAAGATCAACTCCCACTCGAGTCAAGCGATTGTAGCACCCAGACAATCTGAGCACATGCTCAACGATTGAGCTATTCTCCTTCATATTGCAGGCAAAGAATCTTATTGGAGATCGCATATCTCGCAACACGGGCACGAGCCTGAGATCCTAATTTCAGCTCTTAGAACATCTCATATGTTCCGTGACATTCAAAACGTTTTGGAGCCTCAATTCTAAGCGGTAATGCATGACGCACTAAACTATCAAGTAGTCATCATAACATGCCTGTTAGATGTTCACACCATCTACAAACGACGTTAGAGGGGTTGGCGCACCGAGCGGTGCATTAAGGACATAGGCCTTCTGTGCAGCAATGAGGACAATCCTCAGATCACGGAGCCAGTTCGCAATATTGCTACCATCAACTTTTAACTCTATTTCTCTAGGAACATATAAAAATTCAAGGGAGCTACAGCGTGAGCTAGTAATCTACAACATAATTTTGCAAAGACACTACTGACTATGTTCATGATAATGAGTTCAATTAATCATATTGATTAAGAACTCCCACTCAAATTGACATCCCTCCGGTCATCCGAGTGATACATGATCCAAATTCACCAACTCAAGTCCCATCATCACGTGAGTTGAGGTGGTTACAATGGTGAACATCATCATGTTGATCATATCTACTATATGACTCATGTTCGACCTTTCGGTCTCTTGTGTTCTGAGGCCATGTCTGTACATGCTAGGCTCGTCAAGATTAACCCGAGTGTTCTGCATGTGCAACACTGGCTTGCACCCATTGTATGTGAACGTAGAGTCTATCACACCCGATCATCACGTGGTGTCTCGACACGAAGAACTTTCGCAACGGTGCACACTCGGGGAGAACATAATTTATCTTGATATTAAGTGAGGGATCACCTTATAATGCTACCGTCATCCTAAGCAAAACAAGGTGCATAATAGGATTAACATCACATGCAAATCATAAGTGGCATGATATGGCCATGAACTTGTGCTTTTGATCTCCATCATGAAAGCACCGGCATGATCTCCATCGTCACCGGCATGACACCATGATCTCCATCATCTTGATCTCCATCAACGTGTCGCCATCAGGGTTGTCGCGCCCACCATGCTTCTACTACTATGCTACCGTTTAGCGATAAAGTAAAGCATTACATAGCTCTTAATGATTGACACGCAGGTCATACAATAATTAAAGACAACTCTATGGCTCCTGTCGGTTGCCGTACTCATCGACATGCAAGTCGTGATAATCTATACATCACATGATCATCTCATACATCACATATATCACATCATGTAATTGGCCATATCACATCACAACATACCCTTCAAAAACAAGTTAGATGTCCTCTAATTGTTGTTGCATGTTTTACGTGACTGCTATGGGTATCTAGCAACAACAATTCTCATCTACGCAAAAACCACAATGGTGATACATTAGTTGCTTTTCAACCTTCTCAAGGACGGCCTTTGTCGAATCCGATCCAACTAAAGTGAGAGAAACCGGCACCTGCAAGCCATCTATGCAACAAGTTGCGGTCGAGGGAATCGGTCTCTCATAAGCGTACGAGTAATGTTGGTCCGGGCCGCTTCATCTCACAATACCGATGAACCAAAATCCGACCAAGGGAGGAAGCATTCTAAGCATCAACACCCACAAAACTTTTGTGTTCTACTCGAGATCTCATCGACACATAGACCTAGCTCATGACGCCGCTGTTGGGGAACGTTGCATGGGAAACAAAAAAATTCCCATGCACCCGCAGATCTATCCATGGTGATGAGCGTCGATGAGAGGGAGAGTGGATCTAAGTAGCCTTGTAGATTGCTAAGCGGGAAACGTTACGAAACACGGTTGGTGTAGTCAAACGTCTTCACGATCCAAATCGCCGAGCGTCCCGCGATCTCATCACGATCCGTCCCACGATCCAATCACGATCCGTCCCGCGAACTCATCACGACCCGTCCCGCGAACTCATCACGATCCGTCACGTGAACTCATCACGATCCGTCCCGCGAACTCATCATGATCCATCCCATAAAATCATCACGATCCGTCCCGCGAACTCATCACGATCCGTCCCGTGAACTCATCACGATCCGTCCCGCGAACTCATCATGATCCATCCCATAAAATCATCACGATCCGTCCTGCAAACTCATCACGATCCGTCTTGCGATCTTGATCATGGTCCTTCCGATCTAGCGCCGAATGGATGACACCTCCGCGTTCAGCACACGTACAGCTTGATGACGATCTCCGCCGTCTTGATCCAGCAAGAGGGAGAGGAGAGGAAGAAGAGTTCTCCGGCAACATGACGGTGCTCCGGCGATGGTGGTGGAGCTATTCCAGCAGGGCTTCGCCTAACCACTGCAGAAAACCGATCTAGAGGAGAAACTATGCACTAGAGGAACGGGTAGCACGTGGCTGAAAATTCTGTGCCAACACCCTAAAATCCTCTAGTATATATAGGAGGAGAGGAGGAGGAGGCTTGCCTGCCAAAGAGGCAGCCCTTGGGTCGGCCGAACCTAGTGGGATTGGAGGATTCCTCCTCCAATCCTAGTAGGACTAGGACTCCTTATTTTTGCCTTTTTTGCCTTTTCCCACCTTTTTCTCTTTGGGTTTTTCTTCGCAGCCGCATGGGCCTTGTGTGGGACTTCCACAAGCCCACAAAGGGCTGGTATTTACTCTCCCACAGCCCATGAAGCCTCTTGGGTCGAAATACCCCTCCCGGTGGTCTCCCGGTACACTACCGGCACTCCCGGTACACTACCGATGAGCCCGAAACTTTTCAGGTGACCAAAACAGGACTTCCTATATATGAATCTTTACCTCTGGACCATTACGTAGATCCTCGTGACGTCCGGGATCTCATACGGCACTCCGAACAACCTTCGGTCACCACCATACATAACTCTATACTACCAAAACGTCACCAAACCTTAAGTGTGCAGATCCTGCGGGTTCGAGAACTATGAAGACATGACATAGACACCTCTACGGTCAATAACCAATAGCGGGACCTGGATGCCCATATTGGTTCCTACATATTCTACGAAGATCTTTATCGGTCGAACCTTTATGTCAAGGATTCAGTTAATCCCGTATGATGTTCCCTTTGTTCTTCGGTATGTTACTTGCCCGAGATTCGATAGTCGGTATCTGTATACCTAGTTCAACCTCATTACCGGCAAGTCTCTTTACTCGTTCCATAATACAAGATCCCGTGGCTAACACTTAGTCACATTGCTTGCAAGGCTTATTGTGATGTTGTCTTACAGAGTGGGCCCTGAGATACCTCTCCGTCACACGGAGTAACAAATCCCAGTCTTGATCCATGCCAACCCAACAGACACCTTCGGAGATACCTGTAATGCACCTCTATAGTCACCCAGTTACGTTGCGACGTTTGATACACACAAGGCACTCCTTCGATGTCCATGAGTTGCATGATCTCATGGTCAAAGGAACATATACTTGACATGCAGAAAACAGTAGCAATAAACTGACACGATCATATGCTACGTTTGTAGTTTGTGTCTTGTCCATCACACCATTCTCCTAATGATGTGATCCCGTTATCAAATGACATTTCATGTCCATGGTTAGGAAACCTTAACCATCTTTGATCAACGAGCTAGTCTATTAGAGGCATACTAGGGACATGGTTTTGTCTATGTATCCACACATGCATCTAAGTCTCCGATCAATACAATCATAGCATGAACAATAAAAGATTATCATTAACAAGGAAATATGATAATAACTAATTTATTATTGCCTCTAGGGCATATTTCCAACAGGGGGGCTCTCTCCCAGTGGAGCTAGAACACCGCTGGGGCAAGCATCGTGACAACGATCTACATCAATAATCTCGCCGCCGTCAACACCAACTCCCTCCTCCTCGATGCACCGGTGTAACATCTCTCTTCCCCACTATAATCTCTACTTAAACATGGTGCTCAACTCCATTTATTTGTTCCCAATGATATTAGGCTATCCTATGATGTTTGAGTAGATCTCTTTTGTCCTACGGGTTAATTGTGGTATGATGTTATTGATATGAGTGTATGTTGATATGGTGTTGTCCTATGGTGGCCTCCGTGTCGCACAAACGTCAGGGGTCCCTGCTTTAGGGTGTTTCAATATGTTCATGATTTGCCTATGGTGGGTTGCTTGAGTGATAGAAGCATAAACCCGAGTAGGTCGGTTGTTGCATATGGGAGCAAACAGGACTTGATACTTAATGCTATGGTTCGGTTTTACCTTAATGATCTTTAGTACTTGCGGATGCTTGCTAGAGTTCCAATAATAAGTTCATATGATCCAAGTAGAGAAAGTATGTTAGCTCATGCCTCTCCCTCATTGTATATAACAAGTATCTATCGTATCATATTCAATTGCATATGGACAATCTATCTCTTGCGTTACACAAAAAGCTTTCTACAAAGTTATTTACTTTTATTAAAACAACACCTAACTTATATTTCCACGTTATTTATTTTCTTACAAAGTACTTCTAGTTTTAGTCCCGCAAAGTAGTTTCATACTTGTTCTAGGTAAAGCAAGCATTAGCGTGCGTAGAGTTGTATCAGTGGTCGATAGAACTTGAGGGAATGTTTGTTCCACCTTTAGCTCCTCGTTGGGTTCGACACTCTTACTTATCAAAAAAGGCTACAAACGACCCCCTTCACTTGTGGGTTATCAATGATGATGAGAATTCCAGTGACAGGGAGTTTCATAAAGCAACATAAGTCATGTGCGTTGACGGAGGAGCATCCTTGCATTCCTCTCAGCGACAGCTCAAACAGTGGGTGCACGAGGTCAATGTCGTAGAGCCAACTGCAAAATCCAGGAAGCCACTCAAATAGCCCCGCACGCCTATCATCTTTGACAAACGGGATCATCCTGACTGTACCACTACGGTCGTATGCTTGCCATTGTTGGTCTCCCTGACAATCCACAACCACAAGGTGTCTAAGATGTTAGTTGATGGCGGGGCAGGACCGAACTTGATTTCCCCTAAAGTGGCTGAGAAATTGCTGATAAATGATGAAGAGCTTGAAGCTACGGGTACCTTCCAAGGAATCAACCCCAGCAGGAGCTGACCTAAGGGAAAGATCACTCCGTCGGTGACATTTGGTGAGGAATTGAAGTTCCGGACAAAGAGGATAGTGGTCGACATGGCCGAGATCCATCTGCCATACAACGGAATTGTCGGTTGACCAGCCTTGGCAAAAGTCATGGCAGTATCCAACTATGCTTACCATACTTTGAAGATGCCAGGACCCATTGGGATCATTTCCAACCCATCCGACAAGAAGAATGCAGTTATCTGCGTAGACAAGATGTATCGTGACGCGGTAGCAACTAAGACCATAGTAATCCCAGCTCTCGCCAAGCAGTCAAAGAAATCGAAGAAGGCTAGCAGGAACACTGGCAAGGACTCTAGGAAGCATGCCTCTTCGTAGTGCGCTGCACCCGATGATGACCTGTTGGGGAGTTCCACTAGCAAGAAGACCAAGGTCACCTATCCTGACATGAAGAAAGTCCCGACAATGGAGGACGACACTGGTGGTACATTCACCATCAGTGCTACCCTTACTGACAAATAGGAAAGCGCACTCATTGCCTTCCTGTGGGCGAATGTCGATGTGTTTGCCTGGCAACCATCTAACATCCCCGGTGTTCCCAACGAGGTAACTGAGCACCACCTTGCCATATGCCCTCATGCTCGACCCGTCAAACAGAAGGTTAGGAAGCAAGCCTTGGAGCAGGAACAGTTCATTGCCAAGGAAATCAATAAACTTGAAGCAGCTGGTCTGGTCAGAGGAGTGTTGCATCCAACTTGGCTAGCAAACCCGACGGTGGTACGCAAGGCGAATGGGAAGTGGAGGCTTTGCATAGATTCACTGACTTGAACAAGGCTTGCCTGAAGGACCCTTTTCCCTTGCCGTGCATAGATCAGATTATCGATTCCACCTCCGGATGTGACTTGCTCTCCTTTTTGGATGCCTACTCTGGATACTACTAGATATTTATGGCCAAAGAAGATGAGGAGAAGACTGCATTCATAACTCCCTTTGGCACATACTGCTTCGTGTGTATGCCCTTTGGGTTAAAGAGTACTGGTTTAACCTTTTCCAGGGCACTTCAGATTGGTTTTGGACCTCAACTGCACAGAAACGTGGAAGCTTACATGGATGACATTGTAGTCAAGACAAAGGACGAAGCAACTCTCATACAGGATTTGGAAGAAACTTTTGCAAACTTGGCACAAGATCAACCCAAAGCTCCCCTGAAAAGTGCGTATTTGGTGTCCCATCCGGCAACCTACTTGGGTTCTTCGTATCTCAGTGAGGAATAGAATCTAATCCCGACAAGATCAAGGCGGTCGAACAGATACAAGAACCCAAAACCATCAAATATATCAAGCGATTGACCGGATGTGTTGCCGCATTGAGTAGGTTCCTCTCCAAGTACGCTGAGCGCACTTTGCCGTTCTTAAAGATCTTGAAGAAGGCTAGCATGATGAAGTGGAGCCCGGAAGTAGATGCAACACTTCAAGACCTGAAAAATTACCTTCTTTCTGCTCCCACCTTGGCCGCTCCTAAACCGCAAGAGACGTTGCTGCTATATTTAGCAGCGACAAATCAAGTGGTTAGTGCAGTGCTAGTGGCGCAGCGGGAAGCAGATGGAGATTCAATGACTGCTGCCAATGCTGTCGGGGATGAGACAGAAACATCCATGGAAGGAATCCATACGGATCAAGGGGGACCTCAGCAGATGGACGATAGCGGATTTAAAGAGGTGGCGAAGAAGAAAAAGGTGCAGCAACCCGTGTACTTTTTTAGTTCCCTGTTATAGGGGGCTAGATCAAGGTACTCTGGAGTATAAAAGCTGATCTTCAGCCTCATCATGGCCTCCAGGAAGCTGCGCCACTACTCCCAAGCCGATGAGATCATGGTTGTTACCCGTTTCCCGTTACAATGCATATTGAGGAACCCCGAGGCCACTGGCAGGACAGTTGAGTGGGCACTGGAGTTGTCAAGTTTTGGATTGAAGTATGAGAGAACTTCCACCATTCAAATCAAAGCATTGGTAGAGTTTATCGCAGAATGGACACCCACGCCAGATGAACAAACTCCATAGATAATCCTTCGTGGCAAAGAAGCACCCAAGGATTGGATCATGTACTTTGATGGTGCTTTCTCACTGCAAGGTGTCAGAGCAGGCGTGCTCCTCGTTGCCCCACCGGAGAGCACCTCAAGTATGCCATTCAAATGCACTTCCCCCGACAAGAAGCTACCAACAATACTGCTGAATACGAGGGGCTCCTTGCCGGACATAGAATCGCGATAGAGTTGGGGATCAAGAGACTGGTTGTCCGAGGAGACTCTCAACTTGTGGTGAAGCAAGTTAACAAGGATTACCAGAGCCTGCTGATGGAAGCATACGTGGAAGAGGTGAGGAAATTGGAGGAGCACTTCGATGGACTACAAACAGAGCATGTGCCACGTGCAAAAAACAACATTGCTGACCATCTATCGAAGTGCGTTGCACAGAAGCTTCCTTTGGAACCAGGGACTTTTGTTCTTCGCCTCACCCAACCATCGGTATCCCCATCAGCAATGTCTAGAAAGAGAAGGAAGCTGAACTCTGGCAAGCATTTCCCAACAGAGCTCCCCGAAGCCATTGGTAGAGAAGCTACCGAGGAAGGTCCCGTTCCGGTTGATGCGTAGCTCCCTCCATCAGGACCCCAGGTCCTGAAAATTAAGGCAACGCTCTCGCGAATGACGAGACACCTTTAGTCCTTATTGTCGAGCCATAGGTTCCAACCTGGGCGCATCATATAGTCCACTTCCTTCAGACAGGAGAACTCCCCAAAGAGCAAGAGGAAACTTAAAAAGTAGCCCACCAGTCAAGTATGTACTTGTTTGTCGATGACACCTTGTAGAGAAGACGAGCAAACAGTGTGAAATTAATGTGCATCTGCCGGGAGGATGGACTGAAGCTGTTAGCGGAGATTCACGGAGGAGTATTTTGCTCTCACATAGGATTAAGAGCCCTTGCCGGTAAAACTTTCTAGCAAGGTTTCTATTGGCTCATTGCCCTGCAAGACGCCACTGAGTTGGTCACCAAGTGTCAAGCCTGCCAATTTCATTCCAAGAACATCCATCAACCAGCACAAACTCTGCAAACGATTCCTCCATCCTTGTCATTCTGGGTCTGGGGGCTCGATATCCTAGGCACCTTCCCCCGTGCTATTAGGGGCTTTGAGTTCTTGTTTATGGCAATCGACGAGTTCACAAAGTGGACTGATGTAGAACCAGTGAGGAAGGTGACTCCACAGTCAGTTATTCTTGATAACCCACAAGTATAGGGGATCGCAACAGTTTTCGAGGCTAGAGCATTCAACCCAAATTTATTGATTTGACACAAGGGGATCCAAAGAATATTCTCGAGTATTAGCAGCTGACATTCAACCACACCTGAAGGACTTAATATCTGCAGCAAAGTATTTAGTAGCAAAGTAGTATGGAGGTAATGATAATGATGGCAAAAGTGACAATAGCAGTTTTGTAGTGATTGTAACAGTAGCAATGGAGAAGTAACTTAGCAAGGATCAATATGTGAAAAGCTCATAGGCAATGGATGGATAATTATGTCGGATGGCATTCATCATGCAAAAGTTATAACAAAGGGTGACACAGAACTAGCTCCAATTCATCAATGTAATGTAGGCATGTATTCCATATATAGTCATGTGTGCTTACGAAAAAGAACTTGCATGACATATTTTGTCCTACCCTCCCGTGGCAGTGGGGTCCTAATGGAAACTAAGGGATATTAAGGCCTCCTTTTAATAGAGAACCGAACCAAAGCATTAGCACTTAGTGAATACATGAACTCCTCAAACTATGGTAATCACCGGAAAGAATCCCAGTTATTATCACCCTAGGGGATGCAGATCATAACTCGTAATAGGTGTCTACAACTTGCAATAGGATCAAGAACACATATAAATTAATGAAAACACAATAGGTTTAGATCACAAATCATGGCACTCGGGCCCTAGTGACAAGCATTAAGCATACCAAAGTCATAGCAACATCAATCTCAGAACATAGTGGATACTAGGGATCAAACCCTAACAAAGCTAACTCGATTACATGGTAAATCTCATCTGACCCATCACCGTCCAGCAAGCCTACGATGGAATTACTCACGAATGATGGAGAGCATCATGGAATTGGTGATTAAGGATGGTTGGTGATGATGATGGCATCGATTTCCCCTCTCCACAGCCCAAAACGGACTCCAGATCTGGCCTCCCGAGGAAGAACAGGAGGTTGCAGCGGCTCCGTATTGTGAAACGCGATGAACGCTTCTCCTCGGTTTTTTTCTCCCCGATTAGGATTATATGGAGTTGGAATTGAGATCGGTGGAGCTGCAGGGGGCCCACAAGCCACCTGGGCGTGACCTAGGGGGGCGCACCCTTGGCTTGTGGCCAATGGGTGGCCACCTCTAGTTGATTCTTTCGCCAATATTTGTTATTAATTCCAAAAATATTCTCCGTAAATTCTCAGGTCAATCGAACTTTTATTTCTGCACAAAAATTAACACCAAGACAATTCTGTGGAAAACAACGTCAGTCTGGGTTAGTTCCATTCAAATCATGCAAATTAGAGTCCAAAACAAGGGCAAAAGAGTGTGGAAAAGTAGATACCATGGAGGCGTATAAACTCCCCAAGCTTAACCCATTGCTTTTCCTCAAGCAATTCAGTTGACAAACTGAAAGTGATAGAGAAAAACTTTTGCGAACTCTGTTTGATCTTGTTGTTGTAAATATATCTAAATAATATTCAGATTTTCAGCAAATATTATAGACTAACCACATTCACAATAATATTCAGGTCTCACATTTACTCCTATCAATGGCATAATCGACTAGCAAGTGATAATAATAAATCTCGGATGACAACAATTTTATTAAAACAATCATCATACAATGGTATGTTGCTAGCCCTTTCTGAGACCGCAAAACATAAATGTAGAGCACCCATGAAGAACAAAGACTAACTAGAAATTGTAATTCATGGTAAAAGAGATCCAATCACAATCATACTCAATATCAATTAATCGCAAATCATACAAATGACGGTGGTGCTATCTAACTGATGCTTTTATAAGAGGAGGATGACTCAACAGTAAGGTAAAATAGATAGGCCCTTCGCAGAGGGAAGCATGGATTTGCAGAGGTGCTACAGCTCGAGCTTTTTAAAAACAGGAATAATTTCCCCTCTCCGGAGCCCACAACGGACTCCAGATCTGGCCTTATGAGGAAGAACAGGTGGTGGCGGCAGCTCCGTACACTACTGGAATCAGAAGATTTGCCGTCTGCCACATCTTTGCCGTCTGCTAGCTGACGACAAAGAGTAGCTTTGCCATCAGCTAGCAGACGGCAAAGGGTGGCTTTTCCACGAGCCAACTCTTTGTCGTCTGCTAGCTGACGGCAAAGACCTAACTATAACGGCCCTAATAGTCCACCCCCTCTCTTCTCTCTCTCTGTCTTTCTCTCCCCGACCGCATGCCCCGCCGCCGCCCCTGACCGCACCCTGCCGCACCCCGCCGCCGCCCCTGACCGCACCCAACTGCCGCCCCAACCCCACACCGATCCGGCCCGCCGCTCCGCCCCCCATCGCACCCCACCGCCCCCCCCGCCCCCGCCCCCACCGCCGCCACGGCCCCGCCCCGCCCCTGGCCCGTCCCTGCCCCTTCCCTGCGGCGACGCCGCCCCCTCCCCTGCCCCGGCATCCTCCACTGGCCCCGCCCCACCACCTCCCCTGCGGCGATGCCGCCCCTCCCCTGCATCGGCCACTCCACCAGACCCGCCCTCCCCTGCCCTGCGGCGCCGCCGCCCCCTCCCCTCCCCCTCCATTGCCCCCCTCCACCGACCCCCTCCACCGGCGGCAACTCCTCTCCGGTGAGTTCTTTCTCCACTCGGGCCATTTTTATTTAGATTTAGGTTTAGTTTAGTTTAGTTTAGTTCTGTTTTTTTAGATTTAGGTTTAGTTTATTTTAGTTTATTAGGTTAAAAAAATAAGTTAGTTAGTTAGTTTTACTATTACGTTAGTCAGTTAGTTAGTTAGTTAGTTCGTTTTTAGGAGGAGGCGGAGAGGAACATGCATCAGAACGAAGCGCCGACGACGAACGCGGCATAAGCGCCCAAGACGAGGGCGCGGCGCCGACCCGCGCCGCAGAAGCCGCACCGGCAGCAGCCGCCGAAAAGAAGAAGGAGGAGGAGGATAAGAAAAGAAGAAGAAGAAGAAGAAGGAGAAGAAGAAGAAGAAGAAAAGGAGGAGAAGAGGAGAAGAAGAAAAGGAAAAAGGAAAATCGGGTCGAGGATCGGCGACGGGGTGCGTCGGAGCTGACGTAACCAGGTCAAGGACCGCCGATCGCCAAGTGGTCGAGGGTCGAGGATCGCCGAATAAGAAGAAGAAGAAGGAGAAGAAGAAGAAGAAGAAGAAGAAAAGGAGGAGGAGAGGAGAAGAAGAAGAAAAGGAGGAGGAGAAGGAAAAGAAGGAATAATAAGAAGAAGAATAGGACGAGCAGAAGAAGAAGAAGACCCCGACCCCCGACCCCCGAGGATCTAGGGGAAAAGGAGTCAAGGGTCGACCCCGACACGACACCACTGACACCCAGACCGCCGACACGACACCCCAACACCCCGACATGGCACCTCGACCCTAACACAGCACCCCTACCCCGAGATGACATCCCCGACACCCTGACCCTGACCCGACACCCCCGACACCCTAATCCCGAAAAAGGTGCTCTTCGGCCTTCCAGAGGCTGATGGGGTCATATATTTGTGAATTATGAGTTATGTCATATATTTTTCGATTTTGTTATACAAAACATCATATTTATGTTCATTAGGTGGATTTAAACGTATAGTTGTTTCGTCGCTGCGAGGGTCTGGTGTTCGATGACCTCCCCGTGCGTTTGACGAGCTCTGCCCCTGCGTTCGTGGGTGAGCACAAATGCCATCTCCTCCTCCCCCTTCATTTCCTCTATGTCGATCTTCGTGCCGATGAAACTTGCTAGCTATAGGTGTCTTCAATCATCAGTATGTGTGACCACTATGCGTCTCCCGTTCAAAAGGGTTATATCTATAAATATGCATTCATTAGCATATTTATAACCATGATTGTTTCGAATTGTCCAACATTATCCATGGACAACCCGAGTATGTGTAGATTGGGTTCGTTTTCCCATATATGCTCTACTCCGGATCTGATGCAGAATTTCATCAGCGCCTCCCTATTGTTCTCCAGGTACACATCCTCTCTGCTTATTGCCAAGACATGTATCAGGAGAACAGCGGGGAGGTGCTGCTGAAATTGTGTGTTGGATCCAGAGCAGAGCATGGGAAAATGAACCCAATCTACACATACTCAGGTGGGATTAGGACCTATCTTTACCTACTAGCGTCTAGGTTGCATCGACGTAATAAAACTGACAAACTCTATTAACTGATGAATATGGTTTGCTGAATTATGTATATATTTTTGTGTGTCCAGTAGCTAGGCAAGATGAGTGATCGTGGGTGGATGTACACCGGTCAGACTAGTTAGAAAGACATGACCCATGAATGGATAACAAAAACCAAGGATTTGTGAGGGTCGCATTTGCAAATGGACAGAAAATAACCTGGTGCCCTTGTGTCGATTGCGACAACTTTAAGAAGAAGTCAGAGTTTGAAATGATCAAACACCTACAGAAGTGGGGTTTTATGCCTAATTATATGGTCTGGACATTTCATGGTGAGTCTGCCCAACGTGCCAGAGCTGAGGTGGTTCATCGTCACACCGACAAGCATGGTACTGGGATCCAAGACATGGTGCATGACTTTGATGATGCTCGGGATTCGGACGATGAGATGGAGGAATCTGCAAAGGCCTTTTATGAAATGTTGGAGTCTTCAAAACGTCCTCTTCACGAGCACATTGAGCTTTGTCAGCTGGATGCCATCGTGCAAGTAATGGCTCTGAAGGCTCAGTTCAACCTGGGCAGAGAATGCTACGACGCGATGATGACGATATTTGGACGCTTTCTACCCAAAGGCCATGTATTGCCAGCAAACCTGTACCAGTCGGACAAAATCCTACGTGCGCTTAAGATGCCCTATGAGATGATAGATGCTTGTGAGAATGGATGTGCCTTATTTGGGCTTGAGTATGTGGGCTTGAACTATTGCCCCATTTGCAATGCTTCCAGGTCTGTGCATGGAAGGTTCCCATGCCCCACATGCAAGGCAGCTCTTGAGTTCCGTTGGCTGCAGGCGGGTCACAAGTTTTCTTGATTTGACATGCATAGATAGTTCATGGATCCTGACCATAAGTTCAGAAAAGACAAGAAGAATTTCATCAAAGGTAGATTTGTCAAAAATATTGCACCACCTGCGTTGACAGGCCAACAGATCTTGGATCATATGAACGCTCTTGAGCCGGATCCAGATCATCCAGGGTATTTTAAAGGGTATCATACGGAACACGCCTGGACTCACAAGATATGTTTGTGGGATTTGCCTTACTTTAAAGACCTCCTTTGCCCACACAACATCGACATGATGCACACTGAAAAGAATGTCGCGGAGGCCCTTTTTGGTACATTGTTTGGCATAAACGGGAAGTCGAAGGATAATCCTAAGGCTAGAGTCGATCAGGAGGCTCTATGTGATAGACCGTTATAAAACATACGACAACCGAAAGGAAAGAAGAACTGGAGGAAGCCAAAGGCATGGTTCAATCTTGGGATGCCAGCTATGAGGAAAATGATCTTGTGGGTGAAAATGCAGTTGATGTTCCCCAATGGGTATGCAACGAATCTATAGAGGGAAGCGAGTCTTGACAAATTGAAAATATTTGGTCTCAAGAGTCATGATTGGCACATATGGCTTGAGAGGGTAATGTCGGTGATGTTGCGTGGATTTGTCCCTGAGGATGAATGGCTAGTACTGGCAGAGCTGAGCTATTTCTTCCGTGCTCTTTGTGCGAAAGAACTATCGCCTGACGTGCTAGACAAACTAGAAGAGTTGGTGCTGGAGTTGATCTACACGTTAGAAAAGATCTTTCCACTAGGCTTCTTTGATCCAATGCAGCATTTGATTTTGCATCTCCCGACCGGGGCAAGATTGGGGGGGGGGGGTGTGTGCAAAATCGTTGGTGCTTTGCAACTGAGAGGATGCAGAAGACGCTTCGAGGAAAATGTAAAAATAAACATAGAGTTGAAGCATCGATGGCCGAGGCATTCATTACTGTGGAGGCGGCAAACTTTGTGACAACACACTACAAAGCCAAGAATTGTCATTTGCATAATCCGAAGCCTCGGTACAATGATGGCGATCGTGAAAAAGGTCGATCCAACCTCAGCCTATTCAAAGGGAAGCTCGCACCAGCCGATGCTTCAAAAGGAATAGTGTTGGATGTCGAAGAATGGCGGACCATTTCGTTGTATATCTTGAACAACCTAACAAAAGTGCGGCCATACATCGAGTAAGTTCTCGGTACATTGTTTTGCAATTTCTAGTTACTTTGAAATGCTCTTATTCCCGGATATTGTTGGGGAACATTGCATGAGAAACACAAAAATTCCTACGCACACGCAAGATCTATCCATGGTGATGAGCATCTACGAGAGGGAGAGTGAATCTACATACCCTTGTAGATTGCTAAGCGAGAAGCGTTAAGAAACGCGGTTGATGTAGTCAAACGTTTTCGCGATCCAAATCGCCGAGCGTCCTGCGATCCCATCATGATCCGTCCCGCGGTCCAATCACGATCCGTCCCACGATCTCATCACGACCTGTCCCGCGATCCAATCACAAATCTTCTCGTGATCTTGATCACGGTCCTTCCGATCTAGCGCCGAGCGGACGACACCTCCGCATTCAGCACACGTATAGCTTGATGACGATCTCCTCCTTCTTGGTCCAGCAAGAGGGAGCAGAGAGGTAGAAGAGTTCACCGGCAGCGCGATGGCGTTGCGGCGATGGTGGTGGAGAAATTCCAACAGGGCTTTACCGCTGAAACTGATGTAGAGGAGAAACTACGAACTAGAGGAGAGGTAGCACATGGCTTAGGGTTTATTGATGTGTCCAAGTGCTAGCCTCGCCCCCCTATTTATATGATGAGCCCCGGGGTCAAAACTTGGAGAAAAATCGACCTCAAGGTTGGTTTGCCCGCAAGGAAAGAGTCCTTCTCGGACTCCAGGACCAGACGCCAAGGTCCTCGGCGTCTGGCCCTAGAAGCCAGGGTCCCTGGCATCTGGCCCCTAGCCTCCGCAAAACAACTTTTGCACCTTCCTAAAGCCTCATGGGCTTTACCCCTTGGCCCAAATAAAGTATTCCTATAACCCGAACATTTCAGGAAACATCCGAAACTATTTCTAGTGAATTCTGGAACCCTTCTGGAGACCACACACTATTATCCCATATATCAATCTTTACCTCTTGACCATTCTGGATCTCCTTGTGACGTACGAGATCTCATCCGGGACTTCTAGCAACCTTCAATCACCACCATACATAACACTATAATACCGAAACGTCACCGAACCTTAAGTATGCAGACCTTGCGGGTTCGAGAACTATGTAGACATGACCGAGACACCTCTACAGTCAATAACTAATAGCGGGACCTGGATGCCCATATTGGTTCCTACATATTCTATGAAGATCTTTATCGGTCGAACCTCCATGTCAAGGATTCATTTAATTCCGTATGATGTTCCCTTTTTTCTTTGGTATGTTACTTGCCCGAGATTCGATCGTCGGTATCTCCATACCTAGTTCAACCTCGTTACCGGCAAGTCTCTTTACTCATTCCGTAATACAAGATCCTGTGACTAACACTTAGTCACATTTCTTGCAAGGCTTATGGTGATGTTGTATTACCGAGTGGGCCCTAAGATACCTCTCCGCCACACGGAGTAACAAATCCCAGTCTTGATCCATGCCAACCCAATAGACACCCTCAAAGATACCTGTAGAGCACCTTTATAGTCACCCAGTTATGTTGTGATGTTTGATACACACAAGGTACTCCTCCTGTGTCAGTGAGTTACATGATCTCATGGTCATAGGAACATATACTTGACATGGAGAAAACAGTAGCAATAAACTGACACGATCATATGCTACGTTTGTAGTTTGGGTCTTGTCCATCATATCATTCTCCTAATGATGTGATCCGTTACCAAATGACATCTCATGTCCATGACTAGGAAACCAAAGCCATCTTTGATCAACGAGCTAGTCTATTAGAGGCATACTAGGGACATGGTGTTCTCTATGTATCCACACATGTATCTGAGTTGCCGATCAACACTGTTATAGCAGGGATAATAAACGATTATCATGAACAAGGAAATATGATAATAACCAATTTATGATTGCCTCTAGGGCATATTTCCAATAGTCTCCCACTTGCACTAGAGTCGATAATCTAGTTCACATCACCATGTGATTTCCAATATCCACCGCACGCTACAAGACTCATTGGATTGCATACATCAACATGTATCATTTCCAATAAATCACTTGCCCGCTCCATCAATACGAAAAACGGGGTCCTTAGTCATCTTGCCCAAGAGGCATGGTTCGCATGTCTCAACCGATTCGAAATCGAATGAGTCCAAAGATCCATCAGCATGGAGTTTCTTCAAGCGTTTTATACCAATACCACATTTAGCGACAGTGCCACAAGTATGTGGTACTATCATTATTAACTTTGTATCTTTTGGCATCAATGTTATGAACATGTGTATTACTACGATCAAGATTCAACAAACCATTCTCACTGGGTGCATGACCATTGAAGGTATTATTCATGTAAACAGAATAACCATTATTCTCTAACTTAAATGAATAACCATCTTGCAATAAACACGACCTAATCACGTTCATGCTCAACGCAAAATACCAAATAACATTTATTTAGGTTCGTCACTAATCCCGAAGGTAGAGAGAGCGTGCGATGTTGATCACATCAACCTTGGAAACATTTCCAACACACATCGTCACCTCTCCCTTTAGCTAGTTCTCCGTTTATTCTGTAGCTTTTGTTTCGAGTTACTAACATTTAGCAACCGAACCGGTATCCAATACCTAGGTGCTACTAGGAGTACTATCAAGGTACATGTTAATAACACGTATATCAAATATACTTCTGTCGACGTTGCCAGCCTTTTTATCTACCAAGTATCTAGGGTTGTTCCGCTTCAGCGACCGCTCACCTCATAATAGAAGCACTTAGTCTCGGGTTTGGGTTCAACTTTGGGTTGCTTCACTGGAGCAGCAACTGACTTGCCATCCATGAAGTTTCCCTCCTTGCCCTTTCCCTTCTCGAAACTAGTGGTTTTACTAACCATCAACATTTGATGCTCCTTCTTGATTTCTACCTTCGCGATGTCAAACATCGCGAACAGCTCAGGGAACATTATTTATATCCCTGGTATTTTATAGTTCATCACCAAGTTCTAGTAGCTTAGTGATAGTGACTTGGAGAATTGTATTAATCACTATCTTATCTGGAAGATCAACTCCCACTCGATTCAAGCCATTGTAGCACCCAGACAATCTGAGCACATGCTCAACGATTGAGCAATTCTCCTTCATCTTGTAGGCAAGGAATCTTGTTGGAGATCTCGTATCACACAACACGGGCACGAGCCCGAGATCTCAATTTCAGCTCTTAGAACATCTCATATGTTTCGTGACGTTCAAAATGTTTTGGAGCCTCAGTTCTAAGCCGTAATGCATAACACTAAACTATCAAGTAGTCATTGGAACGTGCCTGTCAGATGTTCACAACATCTATAGACGATGCTAGAGGGGGTGGCGCACCGAGTGGCGCATTAAGGACATAAGCCTTCTGTGCAGAATTGAGGACAATCCTCAGATCACGGACCCAGTCCACAATATTGCTACCATCATCTTTCAACTCTATTTCTCTAGGAACATATATAAAAATTCAAGGGAGCTACAGCGTGAGCTAGTAATCTACAACATAATTTGCAAAGACACTACTGACTATGTTCATGATAATGATTCAATTAATCATATTACTTAAGAATTCCCACTCAAATTGACATCCCTCCGGTCATTCAAGTGATACATGATCCAAATTCACCAACCCAAGTCCGATCATCACATGAGTTGAGTTGGTTTCAATGGGAACATCATCATGTTGATCATATCTACTATATGACTCATGTTCGACCTTTCGGTCTCTTGTGTTCCGAGGCCATGTCTGTACATGCTAGGCTCGTCAAGTTTAACCCGAGTGTTCTGCATGTGCAACACTGGCTTGCACCCGTTGTATGTGAACGTAGAGTCTATCACACCCGATCATCACGTGGTGTCTCGACACGAGGAACTTTCGCAACGGTGCACACTCGGGGAGAACACAATTTATCTTGAAATTAAGTGAGGGATCACCTTATAATTCTACCGTCGTACTAAGCAAAACAAGGTGCATAAAAGGATTAACATCACATGCAAATCATAAGTGACATGATATGGCCATGAACTTGTGCTTTTGATCTCCATCTTGAAAGCACCGGCATGATCTCCAACGTCACCGGCATGACACCATGATCTCCATCATCTTAATCTCCATCAACATATCGCCATCGTGGTTGTCGCACCCACCATGCTTCTACTACTATTGCTACCGTTTAGCGATAAAGTAAAGCATTACATATCGCTTAATGATTGACACGTAGGTCATACAATAATTAGAGACAACCCTATGGCTCCTGCCGGTTGCCGTACTCATCGACATGCAAGTCGTGATATTCTATACAACACATGATAATCTCATTCATCACATATATCTCATCATGTAATTGCCCATATCACATCAGAACATACCCTGCAAAAACAAGTTAGACGTCCTCTTATTGTTGTTGCATGTTTTACGTGGGTGCTACGGGTATCTAACAAGAACAATTCCCACCTACGTATAAACCACAATGGTGATACATAAGTTGCTTTTCAACCTTCTTTAGGACTGCCTTAGTCAAATCCGATCCAACTAATGTAGTAGAAACAGACACCCGCAAACCATCTTTGTGCAACGAGGTTACACGTCAGTTGATGGAACCAGTCGCTCATAAGCGTACAATTAAGGTTGGTCCGGGCCGCTTCATCCCACAATAACGCTGAACCAAAACATGACCAAGGGAGGAAGCAATCTGAGCATCAACGCCCACAAACTCTTTGTGTTCTGCTCGAGATCTCATC
The DNA here is from genome assembly GCA_022496015.1 of Hordeum marinum. Lineage (NCBI taxonomy): Eukaryota > Viridiplantae > Streptophyta > Magnoliopsida > Poales > Poaceae > Hordeum > Hordeum marinum. The sequence goes on along the minus strand of CM039677.1, from coordinate 135,473,615 downwards.
TACACATAGATCTAGCTCTGATACCACTGTTGGGGAATGTTGCATGGGAAACAAAAAATTTCCTATGCACACACAAGATCTATCCATGGTGATGAGAATCTACGAGAGGGAGAGTGAATCTACATACCCTTGTAGATTGCTAAGCGGGATACGTTAAGAAAAGCGGTTGATGTAGTCGAACATCTTCGCAATCCAAATCACCGAGCGTCCCGCGATCCCATCACGATCCGTCCCACGATCCAATCATGATTTGTCCTGCGATCTCATCATGATCCGTCCCGCGATCCAATCACAAATCATCTCATGATCTTGATCACGGTCCTTCCGATCTAGCGCCGAACGGACGACACCTCCTCGTTCAACACACATACAGCTTGATGACGATCTCCACCTTCTTGATGCAGCAACAGGGAGTGGAGAGGTAGACAAGTTCTCCGGCAGCGCGACGGCGTTGCGGTTGATGGTGGTGGAGCAATTCCAGCAGGGCTTCTCCACTGAAACAGATCTAGAGGAGAAACTACGAACTAGACGAGAGGCAACACGTGTCTTAGGGTTTCTTGATGTGTCCAAGTGCTAGCCTCCCCCCTCTATTTATATGGCGAGCCTTGGAGTCGAAACATGGAGAAAAATCCTCCTCAAGGTCGGTTTGCCCGCAAGGCAAGAGTCTTTCTCCAAATCCAGGACCAGACGCCAAGGTCCTTGGCATCTGGCCCCACACGCCAGGGTCTGTGGCGTCTGGCCCCTAGCCTCCACAAAACAGCTTTTGCACCTTCCTCAAGCCTCATGGGCTTTACCCCTTGGCCCAAATAAAGTGTTCCTGTACCCCGAACATTTCAGGAAACATCCGAAACTATTTCCGGTGAATTCTGGAACCCTTGTGGAGACCAAACACTATTATACCATATATCAATCTTTACCTTCGGACCATTTCGGAGCTCCTCGTGATGTCCGGTATCTCATCCGGGACTTCGAACAACCTTCGGTCACCACCATAAATAACTCTATACTACTGAAACATCACCGAACCTTAAGTGTGCAGACCCTGCGGGTTCAAGAACTATGTAGACATGACCGGGACACCTCTACGGTCAATAGCCAATAGCGGGACCTGGATGCCCATATTGGTTCCTACATATTCTATGAAGATCTTTATCGGTTGAACCTCCATGTCAAGGATTCAGTTAATCCTGTATGACGTTCCCTTTGTTCTTCGGTATGTTACTTGCCCGAGATTCGATCGTCGGTATCTCCATACCTAGTTCAACCTCGTAACCGGCAAGTCTCTTTACTCGTTCCGTAATACAAGATCCTATGACTAAGACTTAGTCACATTGCTTGCAAGGCTTATTGTGATGTTGTATTACCGAGTGGGCCATGAGATACCTCTCCGTCACATGGAGTAACAATCCCAGTCTTGATCCATGCCAACCCAATAGACACCCTCGGAGATACCTGTAGAGCACCTTTATAGTCACCCAGTTACGTTGCGACATTTGATACACACAAGGTACTCCTCCGGTGTTAGTGAGTTGCATGATCTCATGGTCATAGCAATAAACTAACACGATCATATGCTACATTTGTAGTTTGGGTCTTGTCCATCACATCATTCTCCTAATGATGTGATCCCGTTACCAAATGACATCTCATGTCCATGACTAGGAAACCATAGACATCTTTGATCAGCGAGCTAGTCTATTAGAGGCATACTAGGGACATGGTCTTGTCTATGTATCCACATATGTATCTAAGTTTCGATCAACACAATTATAGCATGGATAATAAACGATTATCATGAACAAGGAAATATGATAATAGCCAATTTATTATTGCCTCTAGGGCATATTTCCAATAGATATGTGATACAGTCGATACGTCGCCAAATTCTCGGATGGAGTGGTGATCCAAAAGGATTCCATCGAAGAGTATGAGCTTATGGAAAACAATGGAGGCGACTATCCTGGTTTCATCTCTTGGTTCAAGCAAACGGTAATTTCCATTAGACGATTTTATTTCTTCGCCTAGTTTGCGGCTAATGCAACAATCCTTTCGTATTAAACTTGTAGGCTAATGGAGAGTCTATGGACTCCAAACTGAGACAAGTCGCTAATGGTTTTGACTAGAAGATCCATTCATTTGACAAATATGACATCAACGGGTATCGCTTTCGTACTTTTGGCAAAGTGCTATCTATGGCCGACCGGAAGTGTACAAATTGTTGTGTCTCCGCTATCAGCGAAGGAGGGGTCGAGTATTATGGAAGAGTTGAAGCAATTTATGAACTTACATTCTTTGGTGAAAACCCTCCAAACGTCGTAGTCTTCAAATGTTACTGGTTCCAGCCGAAGGAGACTAGAAGGACTCATGAACATATAGGGCTAGTCGAAATCAAACAAAGCACCCATTTAGATGTTCCCGATGTCTATATTACGGCTCAACAGGCGACCCAAGTTTTCTAAATCTGAATGGTTGGGATGTCGTTTATGATGTGCCGCCAATTTTAGACCACCTCCCCTCAATGAAGATGATTATGAACCTCACATTAACCCAGACACATATGAAGGAGAATTCTTCCAAGAAACACGTGTTTTCAAAAAAACGTATCAAGAACCGCTCTACTTCACCCCAGAACATTGAGGTAGACAACGATAGGGAATCCGAGTTCACCCCTGAGCCGGAACAAGAAGAGACGAAAGAAGAAGAGGTTACTGCTATAGATGACATGTCAATGCTTGACCGATTACACAAAGGAAGCCTTCCACATGTTGATGCATTTATAGATGATGCTGAGGAACACGTCATTAGTGATAGTGATGATGATTATGCATTTATTGATCCCGGAGCATATATAGACGATGAAGACTAATATTAGTAATGTCAGGTATTCAATTATTATTATGTACATATATATTATTAATTAGTTCATGTTATTAGGTATTTCATTTTTTTTATGTTGAACTAATTTCGTTCACTCTTTGTCATTGCAGGTGTTGACAGATGGTGGGCGCGGGTCAAGAGCGCTCTGAGCCTCCTTCCTCGGCGTGTGCTGGGAGTGGTGCTATTATTCCACCCCAGCAACTCTAGAGAGCGCTGGTACACAGTATGTAGACCTCGGCGGGCACTTCTTCTTCGACCGGGAGAGGTCGGGGGAAGACGAAGAGACGTTCTAGAGGTAGGAAGGCTGCTGCACCTTCCTTGCTGCCACCCCTAGACGATTCTCCCGACCATAGGAGTGCTCCGTCTTAGGTGGACCTGTCTGACTTGGACCCGTCTCGGACTCCGGTCGCCGAGCCTTCGTCCCAGGAGACTCCGTCCCGGAGTCTTCGTCCCAGGAGACTCCGGTCCCAGTGTCTTCATCCCATGTGACTCCGGAGGCTAGTGGCCATGCTGATGGTGGCGAGAACAACTTTTTTGAGGATACCTATAGCGAGGGCGAGATGGTTGAGGACGACCAGAAGGTCTACCAGCGTGGTTGTACAAAGCTCCCGCCCGTGCCGACGACCCGCGATCAGAGGTGGTTGATTGTGCCTAATGCGGAGAAGTAAGTGCATTTACTATTTTTTAGCCTTTTGCCTTCATGTTTCTTCAAATTAATATCTAATGTGTTGGCCTTGTCATACTACAGGGGTTGGAAACACAACCCTAGTGTTCGCATGCCCAACGCGGTCCTTGGTATGCTTCTCATGCACCACTTCCCGGGGATGGTTCAGTTGCCCGGTGAGGGTGAGGTTCCATAGGTAGCACTGACCTGGGAGTTGTACGTCGTTACCCCGGCCCTGCCGGAGGAGAGGGTCGATGGTGTCTTGTGCGATACGGTGGCCGACATTGTGATTCGTCGGTTTTGGGTAATTTCTCCTTTACAGAATTAAAAATCAATAGCACCTAGTGATTGTACTAATCAGTGTTGTCTTGTTTGATTGCAGACCTTCTACAGGTGTCTTGAGGCGGATGCGGCTATTGTTCTCGTAGCCGAGTGCAAGCGCCTACTTCAGAACTTACGGGACGAGGCTCGGGTGCAGGCTATTCGAGACTACTATCCCTTGACTAACATTAAGAGGGCCAAGAAGAAGTTCCACAAAAAAACTGAGTAAGGAGAAGTACATGAAGGTAATTACCTATTCTTAAGGACTTGTACTTAGTTTCCATGATTTGATTCGTAGGCGTAGCGCTGAAATTTCTCTTGTCGAACTTAGGTGCCCCCGAGATGGTGTGCGGATAGGACGGACTGTTGGGAGGCACTGGTGGATGAGTGGTGCTCTCCCAAATGGCTAGCCGACCATCACAAGGCCAAGGATAAGCATGCCCAAATGAAAGGTGTGCCACACCATCAAGGGAGCTCCAACCTGTTTGAGTACGGGGAATACTGGGTATGTGGTTTGCTTCATGATTCATGCAATTTCATTCTTCATGCTAGCTTGAGCCCTTAACTAATATTTTGTTCCTCTCTTTTAGGCACGACAAAACAAGAAGGAGGTGCCACTGCTGTTCGACCTCTACGCCATGGCCCATACTGCTTCGTACAAGAAGGCTAAGGCATTCTTTTAGGATGACCTCGATCATCCAGAGAGCTTTAGCAACATCTCCTCCCACAACAAGCTCGTGAGGTACAGAGATGAGGGGAAGGCGAGGAAAGGGGAGGATTTCAACCCGAGCCAGAGTCCTTTTGATCTAGAGCTCGTGATGATATCTGGTAGCGGGAGGCCCCATGGCTCGACAACCATTGGGGATGGACTGATACGTTCTCCTAGAACTCTCTCGGAGATCAAGAAGCGCCAGACGAGCTCCGATCCTGAGATAAGGCCTCGTCCACGGCCAATGGAGCTCGCCCTCGAGGCTAGGGCCCAGCAGCTTCTTGCGGAGGCAAACAGGCAAGCGGTGCAGAGGGAGAGGGACATGGAGGAGAGGACGGCTAGGCTGTTGGAGGAGGAGAGGAACCAGAATGACACGTCTCATCGGGCCTTATACGATCTCCTCATGGTAAGTTTCTCCTGCATATTAGCCAAATCATGCACGTAATGTTCGTTTCATCACTAACTAATATGACTGACTCGTGAAAACAAAATGTGCAGACCGTGTGCGAGAACAATGGTCAAACCCCTCCGTCGATGCCCCAGATTGCTATAGCACCCACGGTGAGTTTCATTTGAATGGTCATTAGTTACTAGTATTCACATTTGAGTTGCATCATGCTAAGGAGACACTGCAAATGATCTTTGGTGCAGCGTGCCTCCCAAGAAGCATCGACCGATCCTTCTGCGTCTGTCGCAACCCCGACCGGTCCTTCTCTGTCTCACACTAGCGCAAACCAGACCGGTCCTTCACCTCTGTGATGATGGTAAGTTTTCCCAAGTGTTTTTCTTAACAAATGCATACTTAGCTTAAGAAATGACCTATTTAGCTCCAAAATGACCTATACTTAGCTGCTTTAGTTCATTTGTGACATACTAAGCATACTTAGGTAAAAAATGGCATGATAACCTTGTTTTAGCTCTAAAATGACATAGACTTAGCTTATTTTCCTCCAAAGTGACAAAATAACCTTACCTACCTCCAAACTAACCGATTATAACTAGAATAGCTCTAAAATGACCTACACTTGCCATTTTGTCCTCCAAAATGAGTAAATATGATTAGTTAGCTCAAAAATGGCATAACTACCTAGGTTAGCTCAAAAATGGCATACTTAGGTAAAAAATGGCATGATAACCTTAGTTTAGCTCCAAAATGACATAGACTTAGCTTATTTTCCTCGAAAATAACATAATAACCTTACGAAGCTCCAAAATGACCTATTTACCTAGCTTAACTCTAAAATGACCAACACTTAGAATTTTTACCTAGCTTAGCTAAAAAATGGCATTTGTACCTACCTTTGTTAGAAGAAGAAGATAAAGAAGAGGGAAGGAGAAAAAGAAAGAGAAGAAAAAATCTTCTTCTTCTTCTTCTTCTTGTCTAGCTAGTCTTCTTCTTCTTCTTCTAACTTTCTTCTTTCCCAATTTGCAGATTTGCTTTAGATGAGGAAGCTTGCGTTGATGGAGTCTACTCTTGTTCTTGTGATTCCTTTTTGTTCTGATTGTATACGATGAACTTTGTTGTTGGATATGTTGTTGGAAACTTGTTGGATATGTTGTTGGAAACTTGTTGGATATATGTTGTTGGAAACTTGTTGTTGGATACGTGTTGGTAACTTGTTGTTGGATATGTGTTGGTATGCTTGTTGAAAGTATTTTCAAATGTATATATATATATATATGAAATTCTGTGAAAACGAAGGAATTTAAGAAAAAACAGAAAAAACAGGGGCTATACAGGTTCTTTGCCGTCTACTGGCAGACGACAAAGAGCTTTGCCTTCAGCCAGCAGACGGCAAAGCTGCCACATGGCAGCTACCTGTGTAACTTGGGGTTTCACTGGGCTGTCCTATGTGGTTTATTTGCCGTCCTCGTCTGCTGGCAGACGTCAAAGAACTTTGCATCTTTGCCGTCAGCGAGAAGATGGCAAAGAACTTTGCATCTTTGCCGTCCGCTGGCAGACGGCAAAGAACTTTGCATCTTTGTCGTCTGCTAGCAGACGACAAAGCACGCCATTAACCCCTTAACGGACGTAAGCTGCCACGTGTGCCGTCCATGGTGTTTGTCATCTGCTAGTAGACAGTAAAGACCTAAGCATATTTGCCGTCTGCCAGCAGACGACAAAGCGCCCTTTATCGGAGCTTATTTAGCCGGACGGTTGGCCGTCTGCTGGCAGACGGCAAAGCATTTGCCGTTCGCTATGGTGGATGACAAAGTTGCTGATTCCTGTAGTGGTATCGTGAAACGCGATGAACTCTTATCCTTGATTTTTTTCTCACCGAATAGGATTATTTGGAGTTGGAATTGAGGCCGGTGGAGCAGTAGGGGGCACTACAAGCTACCTGGGCGCGGCCTAGGGGGGCGCTCCCCTTGGCTTGTGGCCAATGGGTGACCCCCCTCTGGTTGATTCCTTCGACAGTATTTTTTATTAATTCCAAAAATATTGTCCGTAATTTTTTAGGTCAATCCAAGAACTTTTATTTCTGCACAAAAATAACACCAAGGCAATTTGCAGAAAACAACGTCAGTCCGGGTTAGTTCCATTCAAATCACGCAAATTAGAGTCCAAAACAAGGGCAAAAGAGTTTGCAAAAGTAGATACGATGGAGATGTATCAACTATCAGGTTCATGGAAGGACTGGTGTGCCCCTTTGGAGTGCCTAACAGGGTGATCACTGACAACGGCACCTAGTTCACGAGCCGCGCCTTCATGCAATATATCTAGAGCCTTGGAGGCAAGGTGTCCTTCAGCTCAGTTGGCCATCCTAGAAGAAACAAGCAAGTCAAGAGGATGACTGCTGAAGTGCCGCGAGGGCTCCAGACAAGGACTTTCGATAAGCTGTGGAAGAGCGGCAAGCACTGGATAGATGAACTGCCGGTGGTTCTTTGGTCACTCAGAACGACACCAAATCGAGCTACCGGCCAGACGCCCTTCTCCCTAGTGAACGAGGTGGAAGCAGTGCTCCCCACAGAGCTCATATACGGGTCACCTCGAGTGCTTGTCTATGATGAAGTAGAGAAAGACCATCTACAGCATGACGATGCCATGCTCCTTGAGGAAGACCGTCTCCGGGCTGCTATGCATGCTTCATGCTACCAACAATCCCTTCGCCGGTACCATAGCCGCAGGGTCCATGCACGGAGACTTGAGGAAGGTGACCTTGTCCTTAGGTGTGTTTAGTCCGCCAAGGGTACCAACAAGTTGACGCCGAAGTGGGAAGGCCCTTACCAGGTAGCACAAGTCACCAGACCTGGCGTGATCCGTCTGGAGACCGAAGATGGCACCAAAGTGCTTAACTCGTGGAATATTGAGCATATTTCTAAGTTCTAGCCATGAGGCACGGCTGCTAGGCTTAGTCCTCAACAACCATCTTTTGTATACGCATTGCCAATGTTACATGTAAACCTTTGTACAAAGCCAGGCGCAGAACCTGTGCAACAATATAAAGCTAGGCATTGCATCATATCATCATTTTACATGCTCATTACTCATTTTTATGATTGTAGTGTTGTCTGTTTTAAAATATAAGATTTTCTAGAGTAGTTGATGAACCTATAATCTTTGTTACTGTTCTCTCCCTACATGGCAGACCATCAGAAAGACACGGGAGCGAAGAAACGAGGACAACGGCCCATCAAGCTCCATACAAGGATACTACTTGGAAAAGATAAGTATAACCACATATCTGAAGTTCGATGCATTTCCAATGCCCCAAGGAAATCCTTAGTATCTTCCTTGTTGTGGGTAGTGGAGTCCTCAGCATGGTGAGAACCCTTGTCGGGACGAGCCGCCCCTATTTTGTTTAACAACTGTGGGGGCTGCGCCGACACCGACAAGGAGCTCTGTCGAGGTTTAACGCCAAAATGTTGTCAGGGGCCCATTTCCCTCTTGGCACTCGTGGTTAAGTAATGATCCGGCAAGTGGCTTCGTGTAGAAAGGACTAACATATCAGGATAGAATAAACAAGGAAAGAAAGGGATAGTACTTGCAAGAAGGAAAATATCACTTTTCTCATTCATTTTCGATACAAGTTGGATAAAGGTTACATTTGAAGTCGCGCCTTTGTAATAATCCTTTATTTGGCTTTCTGCCCTAGAAACTAGACACTAAAGAAAAAGGGGAAAAGAGAAGGGCCCCAACAGAAGCCCAGCCTGACCCCATGAGGACCAGCATTGCGCGTACGACAGGCCCACCGGAAGGGAAGACGAAGCCGAAGTCCATGAGCCTGCTGGAGCCGGTTGGGGGAGAAGGCAGTGCCAAAGTCAAGAACCCCCGGTAAATCACTCTACCGGGAAGGGGTTTAGCTGACGGTGATGGTGCGACTGACTCTTAGCTTGAGTCGGAGTCGGGTATTCCAACCTGACGGCTGGGGGCTCATCATCATTGTCTTCACCGACACTGTCCTCCTCATCGCTATCGCTCGAGGAGGAGCTTTCGACATCACTCGAGCTCTCCTCGCAGCAGCCAAGACATGCGCCCGAATGCCCATAAATCTTGACAAAGAGCAGGTCGACCTCCACCAGCTTGAAGCGGAGGACGTGTCCACCTGTGAAGTTGTGACCACGTGCGGAGGTCTTCCACCCGCGCCTGAGAAGCATGACACAATGCTCAAGAATCTCGACTTCTGCTCGCACAGCGCCGTTACAGCAACCATGAGCCTGCAACCACAACACATGTGGCTTATTGACCTCCATCGCCCTAGCGAAAGGGCAGGGGAGGCGCAAGCAGCTTCGAGGAGTACCACATAGTTTGATGAAGAAGTCTAGCTTCGTCCCCTTAGTGTGACCCTCAACGAGGGGTTGGTCTGATGGCAGAGGAGGAAGAGAGGCAACACTCCGTCTTGCCTGACCACGGGTTCCACATCGACCTCGGCCCCTTCCAATGCCTCCGCCACAAACACTAGAACTGTCCACCTCTATGGATGAAGCGATGGCATGATCCCGACGGGAATCCCTCACCGTTGCGACGGAAGCTAGAGGATGCCCTCGTCCCCTGGGCATGCAAGCGGTGAGCGTAGCTCAAGACAAGGAAGCGGAGGAGCAGGGTCTATCGATTTGGACTCAAGGAGGAGGAGAGGGCGGATGAGCATCGCCTCTCGAGACCTCCCAATTTACAAGGAGGGCGTGAGGGCTGGCTACCCCCGCTCCAAGGGTCGCCGCCCTTCTCCACCAATCCCACTACCCACGATCATGGGCGAACATGTAACCGCCCCCATTGCTCCAATGCAGGGCGCTGTGGTTTCTGCCATAACCAGAGCTTTAAGTCACGCGCACTCACTGGTAACTCCCCACTATGCCTGCGGCATGCGTGGAGTAAATGTCCTAAGGTAGTGGGTCAGTAATGACCAGTAAATTGGTAGTTACTCCCTCACTTTGTGCGCATGTGCATGAATTTTGGGTCTGGCCCAATGGCCATTGACGAGCGCATGTGGGCTAGACCTGGGGGCTCCTGTCCGTGCACTAGGGCATGGGTACCCAGTGCCCCTGACTTATGCACATGCGGTAGTAACCGAAACCTTCAAACATCGAGCCAAACCTGACAAATACTCAAGGCAGACTCCAGCAAGCCCAACACGGTAACCCAAACCTAGACTGTTGTGCGCCAAGCATGCCCTCGGCACTTGCCGGAGACTAGGACATGCACCCCTTCTTGAAGACCCGACAAGCCACCCCCTAGCAGGCACGAGCCAATCTGTCATCGCTCCACCTCATCAAGGCAAGTCACTTGTCGATGCGGTGTCGAGCCCTCAGGTGGCTAAGTGGCTCTCGCTAAGCATATGGCAACATGCCAGAAGACAGATTGCGCCTCCTTGACACCGTCCATAGACGTGTCGTGGTGAGGTGCAATAGTTAGCTAAAGCGGTGGTATAAGCTTCCCGGGGATGCGCCCCCGCACGCCACCTAGTATAGCAATGATGGTATTTTGTCTTTAATGCCATAGTTAGGTATGATAAGCTTTGCTAGCTATCTAATCATCAGACAATGTCTGTTTTGCCACTGTGGTTGCCCCTTATGCTAGAAAAGGAGGCCCAAGGCAACCTAGCTCAGGATTCAGACTTTTGAACACTTGTACACGTGTATTAACTCCCCAAAGGCAACCCTTGCCGGGCTGGAAGGCTGCACGCTCTTCATGTTCCTTTGATCAATCCACCCACAAAGCAGGAGTAGGGTTTTACGCTTCATAGTGGCCTGAACCTGGGTAAATCGCCATGTCATCTCACTATCTCCACTCTTTGTGCTTATGTCCACGCCCCTGCTAAACCACAAAGGGGCCGATGGCCCCATAGGTGATTGTGTGCATCTAGCCCCGACATCCTGTCTGGCTTTGTCTTGGCTTGATGAAGTAGCTCTCAGGTGTGGTGAAGTTCCTTGCAGAGCTTCACGGACTCCTTAGTCAGGTTGTGAGCCAGACTGTCGGTGGAGAGGCTGAAGTAGGTTTGGAATCTAAGTTGTGTGCCATCCTCCTTGGATAGGATCAACGTCCAACTCTTGGCAAGGTCGTCCTTCCTGAAAGGTAGGTAGCGAGTAGCTATCTCGTCAGTCATCTCTGGGATGATGTCTCGAAGGTAGATGAATACCTTTCATGCAGCTGTCTCGACTACATGCAGCCATCTGTGGTCCCTCAAAGAACCAACTAGTCGGGGTGTCGTTTTCCTTCATGACCACATCAACATGTTACGCCTTCATGAAGGCATCCACCCAGTGCTCTTGGTAGAGGAAAACGGGTGGTCAGCGATACTGGCACTTCTCCAGGCTATCCTCAAGGATTAGGGGAAAGCCGTATGCTAGGAGGTCTTCAGATACGATGACCATCTACAAGTTTTGAAGGGAGGAGAGTCAGTAAGGTTTGAAATAGACTAGAAGAGTAGAGAAGTATAGAAATTGTTGCACTTAGTAACTAGGCAATTTTTTTGAAAAGGGTTTATCCTAACTAATGTTCATGCTAACTAAGGCTTCCTACAGTCAGGATGGCTCTGATAACAGCTCTATGGGGACCCCGACTAATAAGTCAAGATTACCGAATGCACATGTATAGTAATCCCAAAGATCAATGCTCATTGAACAAACAGAAGCTGAATAACAAGAATCTTACATCCATTCATACCGTCTTACACAAATAAAGACTTTCAAGGTCCAGCCTTACATAGATTGGGCCATCAAGGCCTAGTAACAACATAAACTTGCCGCGGAAATCTTGAAAGATAAAGTAGGCCCATGCCATCTGCCTTAACCCTACGGGCATTCCGACTCGGAAATATCCTAGTTCGCATGTTCGTCACCAACGAACTCTTCATCATATTTCTGTTCTTCCATGCCTGGCCAATTAAATAACCAGTAGCAAGCCAATGAGTACTTTCAATGTACTCTCAAGCAACCCATGTTTTGGAACAAGGTATAACAATGCATGATATAGCACTAAGTAGGTAAGTTTTTAGAAAGATAATTTTGAGTGCTATGACATGATCAATTAACTTGTAAAAGCATGCATCAAGAGGATTCATGTATCCATGAGAACAAGTTACAGATATAAATATAATCAGGGGTTGAACATCCCATGTTAAATCACCATGCCCAGTCATCTGACTTATCTCATGTATCTCCTTTGTCACTAACACACACACACACTAGTGTGTGAAGACATTGGACGTAGTTTAAGCAGGACCTCCAACGTTCCATTACCGTGGACACGGCTATGCGAATAGCTTTACACTCTACAGAGGTTGCACACTTTACCCACAAGACTCGGGAAACTTCCGTGTCGAGCCACGACTCGCGATATTGTCCGTACCCGAGGTAAGTACCTGGACAATGCCTTTCCCCTAACGATACTAACAAAGAGTCCACTCATTGACACACAGCCCGCATGATGCACATCATAAGTATCATCCATTTAGGGACCAACGGTGTGCCCGGTATCTATGAAAATAACCCATGATCATCCTTTCCGATATGACCCCGTATCGAGAGCGACCACGTCACTCCCGCCACTAGTAATGCAGACTCTCTGCTAGTACCCATCAAAGTAATCAACAACGCCTCGTCCCATAAGGGGTATCGTGGTTATACATGTAATATTAGGATGGTCAACAAATCTTAAATCTCTCCATTTACGAAAACACACACACACACACAACTCGTTCTGGTACACCACTTATTTAGTAAGTGGTTACCTAGATCAACATCATCTCCCTTGGGCATTAGTGGCACCCGAGTTTTTTTCCGAAAAGTCTTTAAAAATAGTTTTGTTTCCATCACCATGCATGTCCCTATCCCTTTTTGCATAGCATCTACTTAGAAACCTAACTACCTCCCCCCCACACAACTCTAAATAGAAAGTAGAGTCATGTCATGCAAGTATCAATCGTAAAGCTTCGGTGGTCACCATATCATTATGATCAACATATCAAAAAGTGCTTATAAATTGGTTGAAGGGGCTGCTTGCGAGGATCAACAAAGTCCTTGGGTCTTCAAAGTATTCGGGTCCAACTCCCTCGTCAAGAACGCAATCTATCATCGAAAATTTTAACGGGCAAAAATAAGAACATAGCAAAAACCGAGAAAATATTCTACTTCTAAAATTTCACACCACTTTGTAAAATACTACAATAAAAACTTAAAATATTTCTCTCTGGTTTTGAAGTGTAAAATTTTTAGAAAATTAATTTACAAGTGGTTTTAAATATTCAAAACTAGGTCTTAAATAAAACCAGTACATAAAACATTTTCAAAAAAATTCACAAGTGGCATCAATAAATAGTACATACTATTACAAGTTCTTAGAAATTTGAATCATTGGATTTGGATTATTATATTGGGCTAGGGAATTTTTGGGTTCTCACTGTAAAAAGAAAAAGAGAAGCGACACTGTGCCACCGGGCCAATACTAGCGCAGCCGAGATGACCCAGAGAGGAACCGACCTAGGTGAAGCAATACGCGTGCACGGTTTCATATTTAAACCTGCCGGAGGGACCGGCTAGGCAGTGAGAGAGTGACAGAGGCAAGGGGATAACAGTTGGGCTCCACCTATCATCCCTAACCTCAGTTAGGGAGGCGGGGATGCTCATCGCCGGTGATTTAGACAATGGCGGTCCAAGCAGGGGGCACCAGTGGCTTCATCTGGCTGGAGCGCGTCTCGGAGGGGTGGAGATGTTCGCTGGGGATGAGGGGTTTGTCGGTGGCGAGGATCCCGAGCAGCAACCAATGACTGAGAGAAACAAACTATCGCCCTTGCCTGCAAACCCACGGATGAATGGCGGGGTTAGACTCCTGGGAGTGAGAGGAACCCATGGAAGAAGAGAGGGATGCCAAAGGGGCCTTGTACCTCCCGAATGGTGGCGACACGAAGCGGCAGACTTGGGTTCGATCCCAAGCACTGGAGGCAGGGACGAGGAATGGCGGGTGCTGGTGCATGTTTGGGAGCAGGAAGGAGAAATCAGGGGAGAGAGAGGACTCAAGGGAGGGCGTTTTATAGAGGTTCGACGCTGCACCATGCGCCCGTGAGTCAGTTAGGATGAGGCCGAGGCTAGAGTGCACGGGAGCGAGCCAGGGGGTGTCCGAAGAGTTCCTGGGATGGGTCTAGACTCATGGGAAGGGAGGAGAGAGAGGGGGCGAGGCCCTGTGTATCGCGTGTGTCAGGCCTCCCACTTGCCGGCTCGGGCGACCGGCGCGCATGCGAGGTGGGTGAAAGGATCGAGACTGGGGTGTGGCATACTACGGACGCCGAGGGGATCCGGTAGGCGTGCTGGGGAGGCCCAAGGTTGTCGGGGAGGCACTAGGCAGGGGCGGCTACAGTGCTCTGGTGCACTGTAGCACGCTCCAGAGCACCCGTTTGGCGTACCATGGCATAAACAATGGGCACCAGCGTGTCCACTTGTGTCTTGGAGGTCTTAGAGATGCACCTGAGTGTGTAGGAGTTAGGGTATAGGTAGAGGTGAAGAAATGGAGTGGGGGAGAGGTAGAAATGTTGCTGGTTTGACTGTCAGGGAGGGGTAATTGGTTTTCTTAACCTAGTCAATCTTTGATCTCATCCACACAGATTCTACTAGAGGTAGCGGTGCATACAAGGGAGTCACAAAAATCTTAGGCCCAAGAGAATAGTGGAAGGTGGTCAAACATGGTTTTTCCTAAACTACCAGAACGTGTTTGATGTTGATTTGGGCAAGTAAATGGATTCTACTTGCCATGGGTTTTACTAGTATCAAATAATAGATAAAAACAAGGTTGATCACAAGGTTTGAGATGGTTTAAATAAAGTTGGCAATGGAGACTTTGTAAACCCTAGAAATGATTAGAATTAGGTTTCTGTAGATCCAGGTGTGCAAATCTATTATCCTTGATGCACCACTTGGTGTAGCATCATTATTTAGGGATTAAAACATGTCCACAAAGTCTAGGGACAAGAGGTGGGAGTTGGCAATGTAGGGTTGCTCAAATTTGGATCCGGAAAAAATAGTTTTGGGATATTCTGGTGAACCAAAACAATTTGGGATTTAGATGAGACTTTGCACGATCATCACACTAGGCATATGTGACTTGTTGGAATTTTCCTGGTTTAATAGAGAATATTTCTTATATAATTTTTTCAATTGCTTGATTTAAGCACTAAGGGTTTTGGAGGGTTTTCCCATTATTTTGAACATGACCATGTGTTGAAACTCATATATATATATATATGTATAGAATGTATATGTCCACTGAGTTTCCCTAAATTTTCTCAAATATTTTAAAATCATTTAAATATTTTTTCCCTCTGAAAGACCATTTCTAGCCTTAAGAAAAAGCCTTTAAGTCAAATAGTAAAATAATCTTTAAAATTAAAATTTGGTGATTTTGTGATATCTTATATATAGTAGGTTCCAAATATTTGAGGACCTGTAGTACAAACCTCAATTCGGGTTTTTTTATAAATATATTTTGAATAAATCATTATTGGCCAAAATAATATTTGATAAAAGTAGTTTTTTACTATACACATGGCATGATCATTGGGCAAGAAGTTTGGATCAAGGAAGTGAGTTCTAGAGGGAGGAAGATCTTTGAGTGCCAAAACACAATCAACCAAACAAGCAAACATCAATCAATTCAAACAAACGCTTGCACTCAAAAGGTTTTAACTGAGTCCATATTTTTATAAAACCATAGCATATCAAAGTGATACAAACAGAGGGTGTGATAGATGTACCCCCCTTACAAGAATCTCGTCCCCGAGATTCCTAGGCTAAGCGCTAAAAAGATAAGGGAACTCAGATCTAAGGTAGTCTTCGCGCTCCCAGGTTGCTTCTGCTTCGGTGTGGTTGCTCCATTGGACCTTGAAGTAATTGATGGTGCGGCTCTGGGTGCAACGCTCAGCTTGATCAAAAATGCAAACTAACCTCTCACGATAATTGAGGTCTGGTTGAAATTCGATGGCTTGATGATCGATGTCCTTGTAGAGGTCGGGTCGGTTGGGGACTTGGAGACACTTCCATAGTTGTGACACGTGGAAGTCGTTGTGCACATCTGATCGCTTGGAAGGTAGCTCTAGCTGGCAAGCAACTTCTCCTCGCTTGGGGGTGATCTTGAAGGGGCCGATGTATCTTGGTGCAAGATTTCCCTTGACATGGAAACGCTTCGTTCCTTTGAGAGGCGTGACTCGAAGGTATACATGGTCACCGACGCAGAAGTTCACTTCTCGGCGGTGAGAGTCGACGCAGGTCATGTATCTTGACTTGGCGGTATCTAGACGCTTTGTGACTAGTTTAACTTGCTCTTCTACTTTGCAGAGGATATCTATCCCAAAGACTAGTCCTTCTCTGGTCTTCGACCAATTGAGGGGAGTGCGGCACTTGCGTCCATACAACACCTCAAATGGTGCCATCTGTAGACCTTTACAGATAGTTGTTGTTGTAGGAGAACTCGACGAATGGTAGTCAATCTTCCCACATGGCTCCATATTCTAAAGCAAAAGCATGAAGCATGTCTTCAAGTATCTGATTTACTTGTTCCGTCTATCCACCAGTCTGGGGATGAAAAGCAGTGCTGATGGAAATCTTGGTTCCCATCGCCTCTTGAAACCTCTGCCAGAACCTCGAGGTGAACTGGGTACCTCGGTCTAACACGATCTCCTTTGGAACTCCATGGAGGCTTACAATGCGCTCGATGTAAAGACTGGCTAGCTTGCTACCATCATAGGTGGTCTTGACGGTAATGAAGTGGGATACCTTGGTCAGGTGATCGACAATGGCCCAAATGTAAACATGTCCTTTGCTTGACCTAGGTAATCCGGAGATGAAGTCCATCCCGACTTTGTCACAATTCCATTCGGGCATTTTGACAGGTTGCAATAGTCAAGCGGGTTCCTGATGCTCAGCTTTGACTCTCTGGAATATGTCACACTTATCAACAAAGGTGCATATTTCTCTCTTCATGCCATGCCACCAGAATCTTGCTTTGAGGTCTGGGTACATCTTGGTTCCTTCAGGGTGAATGCAATACAGAGTCATGGGCTTCTTGCAAGATCAAATTCTTGTGCTCAACTTTGTTTGGTACGCAGATGTGCTTCCCAAACCATACAACTCCTTGTTAATCCATTGAGAATCCTGAGGCCTCGCCTACCTTGATCTTCCTCTTGATGCCTTCAATGCTCTCGTGTCCCTTCTAGGCTTCCATAATATCATCCATAAAGGTAGGATTTGCTTTGAGGTTGGCTAAGAATCCATGTGCAACTATTTCCAAGCCAAAGCTTTCAAGCTCTTCATATAGGGCGGTAGTCATTCCTTAATCATAGCATTCAAGGAACAAGCCTTTCTGCTTAAGAAGTCTACTACCACGTTAGTATTTTCGGGGTGGTATTGAACACTGAGGTCATAATCCTTGATTACATCCAACCATCTTCGCTGCCTCATGTTAAATTCCTTTTGAGTGAAAATATACTTCAGACTCTTGTGGTATGTGTATATCTCACACCGGTTCCCTAGAACCTAATATCACCATGTCTTCAAGGCATTAACTACAGCTGCCATCTCAAGATCATGAGTAGTGTAGTTCTCTTTGTGAGGGCGTTGTTGTCTGGATAGATATGCTACATGATGCGGAGCATCCCGTGAACTCCACCACGGACCCTTCTCCAACACCGCAAGACACGAGAGGACCCGTGACGAGAGCCCTTGCATGCGAAATCAAAAACAAAGTGACATCTCTCCTTACTCAACCTACGTCTGATCCAATCGAGACATGGCCGCTACCTCAGACGGAAGTGCTTTGTGTACTCAGGTACTCAAGAGAGGGACGTCAAGCTCAAAAGGAAATGGAAGGCCCCAAGGACAAGCTCTAGCCTTCGGACGTCTGACCGGGCTCGGACGACCGACGGGCCTTAGACGACCGACGGGCCTCAGACGTCCCACGCCTAGAGAACAATTCAGCACGCAGGCCGTCCGGACTGCCCAGCGCACGGACGATCGGTGCCGCTCGGATGACCGACATGTCCTAGCGAACGGACGTCCAGGCCATCTCGGAAATCCATCCGCCAAGCACCCGCTCCGAAACGTCAGAAGTCCGGAGCCTCCGGACGAACGAGCGCTAGACGTCTAGCCGCATCCAGAAATCTGGCCAAGCTGCGCCCGCACCGGAACCTTGGACTTCCGGCCTCCTCCGGACATCCGGACCGTCTCGAGCCATCGGACATCCGACCCCGTCCGGACGTCTGGGCCCTGTCTGCGCTCAGGTCCACGGGTTTCGGCCCACATACCCCTCTGCCGCATCTTAGACTATATATACCTCACCCCCTCCTCTTTCTAGGGTTAACTAATGTTTGCTCTTGAGCTTAGCTCCATTACTTGCCTCTCTTGAGGATCTTGACCTCCTTTGGGAGTAGATCCAAGTGATGCTAAGGCCCCTCTAGAGGGAAGATCCCTCGTGGATTCAATGCCCCTCCTCCGGGGTAGGAGATTGTGTACTGCTACTTGTATCGTTGGTTGATTTGGGATCTTCTACCTCTTGTGTTATGGATACAGTTGATGTGTGATTGAGTTTTCTCTTGACTGTATCCTCTCGTTCTTCCCCGTGTTCTTCATGTTTCCCCCCTCCAATTTGTGAAAGATCGACCACCATGGGTCTTGCACCGTATCATATGGTATCATGAGCCATGTTGATCACGAATTTGGAGTCTCCCCACCGTTTGCTAGCCTAATTTTTCTTTGATTCGTCCTAATTTTCAAAATTCCCACAAAATAGCCCTACCCAAAATTTCTTGGATTTGTTGGATTTGATGAGATTTTGTTGATTTGGATCCGTTAATATTGTAGAGGACAAGTGGATCTATCATTCCCCCACCATGCCCATCATTTCCATCCACAAAATCGCATCAATTTTTCCCGCATGCTCCGGACGACCGACAACCGCCAGACGACCGACCGCGCTCGGACGTCCGAGAAAGTATGTCGAAACTGAATTTTATCTGAAAATTTTGGATTTGTTCCGCCATTTTCTTCAATAGCCCATTTGCATTTGAGATTTTGAGTTGCGAGCCCTGCCACTTCCTAGGTGTGTCGGCTAATTAGGAGTGGTTCTTCATCGACATCGCCGCTCTGTTGGGGAACGTTGCATGCGAAACAAAAAATTTCCTATGCTCACGCAAGCCCTATCCAGGGTGATGAGCATGTACGAGAGGGAGAGTGGATCTACATACCCTTGTAGATCACTAAGCGGGAAGCGTTAAGAAATGCGGTTGGTGTAGTCGAACATATTTGCAATCCAAATCACCGAGCATCCCGCGATCCAATCATGATCCGTCCCGATCAAGCACCGAACGGAGAGCACCTCCGCGTTCAGCACACGTACAGCTTGATGACGATCTCTGCCTTCTTGATCCAGCAAGAGGGAGTGGAGAGGTAGATAATTTCTCCGGCAGCATGATGGTGCCGCGGTGATGGTGGTGGAGCAATTCCGGCAGGGCTTCGCCTAAGCACTGCAG
The DNA here is from genome assembly GCA_022496015.1 of Hordeum marinum. Classification (NCBI taxonomy): domain Eukaryota; kingdom Viridiplantae; phylum Streptophyta; class Magnoliopsida; order Poales; family Poaceae; genus Hordeum; species Hordeum marinum. The sequence continues at coordinate 135,454,093 of CM039677.1, read as the reverse complement.
AAAACCGATCTAGAGGAGAAACTGTGCACTAGAGGAACGGGTAGCACGTGGCTGAAAATCTCGTGCAAAAACCCTAAAACCTCTAGTATATATAAGAGGAAGAGAGGAGGAGGCTTGGCCCAAGGGACAAGCCACCTAGGCGTCGGCCGAACCAAGAGGAGAGGAGGATTCCTCCTCCAATCCTAGTAGGACTAGGACTCCTCCTTATTTTGGCCTTTTTGCCTTTTTCCACCTTTTTCTCTTTGGGCTTTTCTTCCCAGCCGCATGGGCCTTGTGTGGGACTTTCACCAGCCCACTAAGGGCTGGTATTCACTCTCCCACAGCCCATGTAGCCTCTTGGGTCGAAATACCCCTCCCGATGGTCTCCCGGTACACTACCGGCACTTCCGGTACACTACCGATGTGCCCGAAACTTTTCCGGCGACCAAAATAGGACTTCCTATATATCAGTATTTACCTCTGGACCATTCCGGAGCTCCTCATGGCGTCCGGGATCTCATCTGGGACTCCGAACAACGTTCGGTCACCACCATGCATAACTCTATATTACCGAAATGTCACCAAACCTTAAGTGTGCAGACCCTGTGGGTTTGAGAACTATGTAGACATGATCGAGACACCTCTAAAGTCAATAACCAGTAGTGGGACCTTGATTCCCATATGGGTTCCTACATATTCTACGAAGATCTTTATCGGTCGAACCTCTATGTCAAGGATTCAGTTAATCTCGTATGATGTTCCCTTTGTTCTTCCGTACGTTACTTGCCCAGGATTCGATCGTCGGTATCTCCATACCTAGTTCAACCTCGATACTGACAAGTCTCTTTACTCATTCCGTAATACAAGATCCCGTGACTAACACTTAGTCACATTGCTTGCAAGGCTCATTGTGATGTTGTATTACCGAGTGGGCCTTGATATACCTCTCCGTCACACGGAGTAACAAATCCCAGACTTGATCCATGCCAACCCAAGAGACACCCTCGGAGATACCTGTAGAGAACCTTTATAGTCACCCATTTACATTGTGATGTTTGATACAAAGAAGGCACTCTTACGGTGTCCGTGAGTTGCATGATCTCATGGTCATAGAAACATATACTTGACAAGCAGAAAACAGTAGCAATAAACTGACACGATCATATGCTACATTTGTAGTTTGGGTCTTGTCCATCACTTCATTCTCCTAATGATGTGATCCCGTTATCAAATGACATGACATGTCAATGGCTAGGAAACCTTGACCATATTTAACCAATGAGCTAGTTCACTAGAGGCATACTAGGGACAAAGTGTTGTCTATTTACCCACACATGTAATGAGTTTCCAATCAATACAATTATAGCATGGATAATAAACGATTATCATGAACAAGGAAATATAATAATAAACACTTTATTTATTGCCTCTAGGGCATATTTCCAACAATCGCCCACTTGTACTAGAGTCAATAATCTAGTTCACATCACTATGTGATTTACATTGTAATGAATCGAACACCCATGCAGTTCTGGTGTTGATCATGTTTAGCGCTTGGAAGAGGTTTAGTCAATGGGTCTGCAACATTCAGATCTGTGTGCACTTTGCAAATATTTATGTCCTTTTCCTTGATGTAATCGCAGATGGAGTTGAAGCGTCGCTTTATGTGTTTGGTCCTCTTGTGAAACCTTGGTTTCTTGGCCAGAGCAATGGCACCAGTGTTGTCACAGAACAGGTTCATTGGATTCAGTGCACTGAGCACAACTCCAAGATCTGTCATGAACTGCTTCATCCAGACACCTTCCTTTGCTGCCTTCGAGGCTGCGATGTACTCCGCTTCGCACGTAGAATAGGCTACCACACTTTGCTTGGAAGTGCACCAGTTTACCGCTCCCCCGTTGAGAATAAATACGTATCCGGTTTGTGACTTAGAGTCATCCGGATCAGTGTCAAAGCTTGCATAGACGTAACCCTTTACGACGAGCTCTTCATCACCTCCATAAATGAGAAACATTTCCTTAGTCCTTTTCAGGTACTTAAGGATATTCTTGACTGCTGTCGAATGCTTCATTTCAGGTTCACTTTGAAACCTTTCGGCCATACTTATGGCAAGGCTGACATCGGGTCTTGTGCACAACATTGCATACATGATAGAGCCTATGGCTGAAGCATAGGGGGTGACACTCATCTTTTCTCTATCTTCTGCAGTCACTCGGCATTGAGTCTTACTCAACTTCACACCTTGTAACACAGGCAAGAACCTAGTCTTGGACTGATCCATTTTGAACTTCTTCAAAACATTATCAAGGTATGTGCTCTATGAAAGTGCTATTAAGCGTCTCAATCTATCTCTATAGATCTTAATGCCTAATATGAAAGCAGATTCTCCAAGGTCCTTCATTGAAAAACTCTTGTTAAAATATTCCTTCACGCTTTCCAGCATTTCTATATTGTTTCCAATCAGCAATATGTCATCCACATATAATATTAGAAACGCTATAGAGCTCCCACTCACTTTCTTGTAAATACAAGCTTCTCCATAAACTTGTATAAACTCAAACGCTTTGATCACCTCATCAAAGCGCTTATTCCAACTCCAAGATGGATCGCTAGAGTTTGCAAACTTTGTCAACATTCTCTGGATCGACAAAACCTTCTAGTTGCATCATATACAACTCTTCCTCAAGGAAACCGTTGAGGAACGCTGTTTTGACATCCATCTGTCAAATTTCATAGTCGAAATAAGCAGCTATTGCCAACATGATTCTAACAAACTTAAGCATCACTACGGATGAGAAGGTCTCATCGTAGTCAACTTCTTGAACCTGTGAAAAACCCTTTGCCACAAGTCGAGCTTTATAGACGGTGACATTACCATCCGCGTTTGTCTTCTTCTTAAAGATCCATTTGTTCTGAATGGCCTTTCGCCCTTCAGGTAATACTTCCAAAGTCTATACTTTGTTTTCATACATGGATCCCATCTCGGATTTCATGGCCTCTAACCATTTCTCAGAATCCGGGCCCATCACCGCTCCTCCATAGCTCGTAGGTTCATTGTTGTCCAACAACATGACCTCCAAGACAGGGTTGTCGTACCACTCAGGAGTAGTATGCGCCCTTGTCGACCTACAAGGTTCAATAGCAGCTTGATCCGAAGCTTCATGATCATCATCATTAACTTCCTCTTCAACCGTCGTAGGTTCCACAGAAACATCTTTCTGTGTTGTGCTACTTTCTGGTTGAAGTAAAGGTTCAATAACCTCATCAAGCTCTATTTTCCTCCCACTCAATTCTTTCGAGAGAAACTCTTTCTCAAGAAATGTTCCGTTCTTAGTGACAAACACTTTGGCTTCGGATCTGAGATAGAAGGTATACCCGACTGTCTCTTTCAGGTATCCTATGAAGATGCATTTCTCCGCTTTGGGTTCTAGCTTTTCAGGCTGAAGCTTTTTGACATAAGCATCACATCCCAAATTTTAAGAAATGACAACTTTGGCCTCTTGCAAAATCATAGTTCATATGGCGTCGTCTCAACGGATTTCGATGGCGCCCTATTTAAAGTGAATGCAGTTGTCTCTAATGCATAACCCCAAAACGATAGTGGCAAATCAGCAAGAGACATCATAGAACGCACCACATCTAATAAGGTTCGATTACGACGTTCGGACACACCATTACGTTGTGTTGTTCTGGGCGGTGTCAACTGTGAAACAATTCCACACTGTCTTAAGTGACTGCCAATCTCATAACTCAGATATACACCTCCTCGATCAGATCGCAGGAATTTAATATTCTTGTTACGATGATTCTCAACTTCACTCTGAAATTGCTTGAACTTTTCAAACGTTTCAGACTTGTGTTTCATTAAGTAAATATACCCATATCTACCTAAGTCATCAGTGAAGGTGAGAAAATAACGATATCCACCACGCACTGTAACATTCATTGGACGGCACACATCAGTATGTATGATTTCCAATAAGTCACTTGCTCATTCCATTGTTCCAAAGAACGGCGTTTTAGTCATCTTGCCCATGAGGCATGGTTCACATGTTTCAAGTGATTCAAAATCAAGTGACTCCAAAAGTCCATCAGCATGGAGCTTCCTCATGCATTTTACACAAATATGACCTAAATGGTAGTGCCACAAGAAAGTGGTACTATCATTATCAACTCTACATCTTTTGGCATCAATGTTATGAACATGTGTATCATCACTATCAAGATTCAATATGAATAAACCCCTCACATTGGGTGTATGACCATAAAAGATATTATTCATATAAATAGAACAACCTTTATTCTCTGATTTAAATGAGTAACCGTCTCGCAATAAACAAGATCCAGATATAATGTTCATGCTTAACGCCGGCACTAAATAACAATTATTCAGGTTCATCACTAATCTTGATGGTAATCGAAGAGAGAGCATGCCGACGGCAATCACATCAACCTTGGAACCATTTCCCACGCGCATCGTCACTTCATCCTTTCCCAGCCTTCGTCTATTCCGTAGTTCCTGTTTTGAGTTGCAAATGTGAGCAACCGAACCGGTATCAAATACCCAGGCACTACAACGAGAGCTACTAAGGTACACATCAATAACATGTATATCATATATACCTTGTTTGTCATTGGCTGCCTTCTTGTCAGCCAGGTACTTGGGGCAGTTCCGCTTCCAGTGACCAGTCCCCTTGCAATGAAAGCACTCAGTTTCTGGCATGGGTCCATGCTTGGGCTTCTTTACAGGAGTAGCAACTGCTTTGCCATCCTTCTTGGTTTGACCCTTCTTGCCATTGCCCTTGCCATTATTCTTGAAACTAGTGGTTTTATTGACCATCAACACTTGATGTGCTTTCTGGATTTTAGACTCAGCGACTTTTAGCATCGCAAACAGCTCGACGACTGACTTGTTCATCCTGTGCATGTTATAGTTCATCACAAAGCTCTTGTAACTAGGTGGCAATGATTGAAGAACTCTAAAAGTGCTCGCCTCTAGCGGGAGGGCAATTCCCAACTCCGCTAGACGAGTCGAATACCCAGACATTCTGAGTATATGTTCACTGATAGACCCGTTCTCCTCCATCTTGCAAGCATAGAACTTATCGGAGGTCTCATACCTCTCGATTCGTGCATTCTTCTGAAAGATAAACTTCAACTCCTGGAACATCTCTTATGCTCCATGACATTCAAAATGTCTTTGATGTCCCGGTGCTAAGCCATACAATATTGCACACTGAACTATTGAGTAATCTCCAGAACGTGCCTCCCAAGCATTCTTAACGTCTTCGGATGACATGTCTTCTGGTTGGTCACCAAGCGGTGCATCAAGGACATATGATTTCTAGGAAGCCGTGAGGATAATCCTCAGATTATGGGCCCAGTCAACGAAGTTACTTCCATCATCTTTCAACTTAGCTTTCTCTAGGAATGCATTCAAATTCAGGGGTGCTACTGCACGAGCCATTGATCTACAACATAAATATGCAAAGGTTACTTAGACTATTGTTCAAGATAATGAGTTTAGTTAATCAAATTACTAAAGCTCCCACTCAAATTGATATCCCTCGGGTCATCTGAGTGTCATATGATCCAAATTCACCAACTCAAGTCCGATCATCATGTGAGTTGAGGTGGTTTCAATGGTGATCATCATCATGTTGATCATATCTACTATATGACTCATGTTCGACCTTTCGTTCTCTTGTGTTCCAAGGCCATGTCTGTACATGCTAGGCTCATCAAGTTTAACACGAGTGTTCTGCATGTGCAACACTGGCTTGCACCCGTTGTATGTGAACGTAGAGTCTATCACACCCGATCATCACGTGGTGTCTCAACACGACGAACTTTCGCAACGGTGCACACTCGGGGAGAACACAATTCATATTGAAATTTAAGTGAGGGATCACCTTATGATGCTACCGTTGTCCTAAGAAAAACAAGGTGCATAAAAGGATTAACATCACATGCAAATCATAAGTGACATGATATGGCCATGAACTTGTGCTTTTGATCTCAATCTTGAAAGCACCGGCATGATCTCCATCGTCACCGGCATGACACCATGATCTCCATCATCTTGATCTCCATCAACGTCTCGCCATCTGGGATGTCACGCCCATAATGCCTTTACTACTATTGCTACCGTTTAGCGATATAGTAAAGCATTACATAGCGCTTAATGATTGACACGCAGGTCATACAATAATTAAATACAACCCTATGTCTCCTGCCGGTTGCCGTACTCACCGACATGCAAGTCGTGATATTCTATACAACACATGATCATCTCATACATCACATATATCACATCATGTAATTGGCCATATCACATCACAACATACCCTGCAAAAACAAAGTTAGACATCCTCTAATTGTTGTTGCATGTTTTACGTGGCTGCTACGGGTATCTAGCAAGAACAATTCTCACCTACGCATAAACCACAACGGTGATACATAAGTTGCTTTTGAACCTTCTCAAGGACCTCTTTTGTCGAATCCGATCCAACTAAAGTAGGAGAAACTTCCACCCGCTAGCCATCTTTTGCAACAAGTTGCAGTTGAGGGAATCGGTCTCTCGTAAGCGTACGTTGGTCCGGTCCGCTTCATCCCATAATACCGCTGAACCAAAACACGACCAAGGGAGCAAGAAATCTAAGCATCAATGCCCACAAACTCTTTGAGTTCTACTCAAGATCTCATCTATGCATAGACCTAGTTCATGATGCCACTATTGCGGAACGTTGCATGGGAAACAAATTTTTTCCTACGTTCACGCAAGACCTATCCATGGTGATGAGCATCTACGAGAGGGAGAGTGGATCTACATACCCTTGTAGATCGCTAAGCGGGAAGCGTTAAGAAACGCAGTTGGTGTAGTCGAACGTCTTTGCGATCCAAATCGCCGAGCGTCCTGCGATCCAATCACGATCCGTCCCGATCAAGCACCGAACGGACAGCACCACCGCGTTGAGCACACGTACATCTTGATGACGATCTCCGCCTTCTTGTTCCAGCAAGAGGGAGCAGAGAGGTAGATGAGTTCTCCGGCAGCGTGACAGTGCCGCGGCAATGGTGGTGGAGCCATTCTGGCAGGGCTTCGCCTAAGCTCTGCAGAAAACCGATCTAGAGGAGAAACTATGCACTAGAGGAACGGGTAGCACGTGGCTGAAAATCTCGTGCAAAAACCCTAAAACCTCTAATATATATAAGATGAAGAGAGGAGGAGGCTTGGCCCAAGGGCCAAGCCACCTAGGCATCGGCCGAACCAAGAGGAGAGGAGGATTCCTCCTCCAATCCTAGTAGGACTAGGACTCCTCCTTATTTCTGCCTTTCTGCCCTTTTCCACCTTTTTCTCTTTGGGCTTTTCTTCCCAGCCACATGGGCTTGTGTGGGACTTCCACCATCCCACTAAGGGCTGGTATTCACTCTCCCACAACCCATGTAGCCTCTTGGGTCAAAATACCCCTCCCGATGGTCTCCCGGTACACTACCGACACTCCTAGTACACTACCGATGAGCCCGAAACTTTTCCGATGACCAAAATAGGACTTCCTATATATCAATCTTTACCTTCGGACCATTCTGGAGCTCCTCGTGACATCCGAGATCTCATCCGGGACTCCGAACAACCTTCGTTCACCACCATGCATAACTCCATGCTACCGAAACGTCACCAAACCTTAAGTGTGCAGACCCTGCGGGTTCGAGAACTATGTAGACATGACCGAGACACCTCTATGGTCAATAACCAATAGCAGGACCTGGATGCCCATATTGGTTCCTACATATTCTACGAAGATCTTTATCGGTCGAACCTCTATGTCAAGGATTCAGTTAATCTCGTATGATGTTCCCTTTGTTCTTCGGTATGTTACTTGCCCGAGATTCGATCATCGGTATCTCCATACCTAGTTCAACCTCGTTACCATCAAGTCTCTTTACTCATTCCGTAATAAAAGATCCCGTGACTAACACTTAGTAACATTGCTTGCCAGGCTTATTGTGATGTTGTATTACCGAGTGGGCCCTGAGATACCTCTCCGTCACACGGAGTAACAAATCCCAGTCTTGATCCATGCCAACCCAACAGACACCCTCGGAGATACCTATAGAGAACCTTTATAGTCACCCAGTTACGTTGCGATGTTTGATACACACAAGGCACTCTTCCGGTGTCCGTGAGTTGCATGATCTCATGGTCATAGAAACATATACTTGACAAGCAGAAAACAGTAGCAATAAACTGACACGATCATATGCTACGTTTGTAGTTTGGGTCTTGTCCATCACATCATTCTCCTAATGATGTGATCCCATTATCAAATGACATGACATATCAATGGCTAGGAAACTTTGACCATCTTTGACCAACGAGCTAGTTCACTAGAGGCATACTAGGGACAAAGTGTTGCCTATTTACCCACACATGTAATGTGTTTCCAATCAATACATTTATAGCATGGATAATAAACGATTATCATGAAAAAGGAAATATAATAATAAACACTTTATTTATTGCCTCTAGGGCATATTTCCAACACGCTCAACATCGCCCGGGATCGTCGCCAACCAACTCTTCATTGACACTACACCTTAAGCAAGGACGGTAACCGCGACGACACTCTTGACTTATACCCTTGCGATTGAATTGTTACTCCTAGCCTTTTGCATTACTTGCCCATCGAGACTAGCCATTGAGTATTGCCGGGTCACGTTACTTGTGCACATTAGTGATACATACTCCGCATAGCTATAGTTGCATGCATATACATCTTAGTATCATCTCTTGTGTTACAAAGTACCCGCATAGATAATTGATATCTTGGTGTGCATGTCCCGCATAGTGACAATCCCAACTATCATTTCTAAAGGAAAGATAAGTGAAGCTTTTAAGAAAGGACAAAAGAGAAATAGCATCACCATTTTGCATATCATACTTGATCACCGTGGATCACCTGAGCGAGTCACTCATGCCTCATACATACAAAGCAAGTCGGGAATAGGAAGAAGACGCACTTTGTTTCTTATGGATTGTGCACAAATTCGTATCACGCCCAGTCGAGTAATCGTGCTAGAGTCTCTCTAGAGTTGTTCAACACGAGCCTTTTCCGTGGATTCCACATTTTGAGCTCATTTCTTGGTTGCACAACCCCACTTTTCTATTCATGTGTGTATTTTCGAGCTCGCTCATTGCTATTGATTCACCTTGTCTCACTTGCAAACTTACGAATCTATTTCAACTTTATTGCATCATATTCTCGAATTGCTTGAAATTTTGTGCCACCATCCTAACCAAGCTACTCAATAAGCATTACTTTTATAGGTGTGAGAAGGGCAAACTCGGTACCAATTCCACTATTTCTATGATTTCACATTGAGTGATTGATCCTCATTTAAACCTTTGGAACGGTATTTGGTATTGTGTTTTCTCATTCTTCCACTTATATCTACTTGAGTACCATGGATAGGAACACTATGACGAACCCGACATTCAAGGAGCACGAAGACGACGCGAACAACTACATCACCAAACTACAATTCTTTGCCGCACAAAAGGGAATGCACCAAGCACATGATGTCATCACAGACCGCATGGAACACCTCACCACTAACATACGTGAATCCGAGGAGCAGACGTGGGACTTCATCACAACCCAAATGGCCGAGCTCCACGGCTTGATGGTGAACCGCGCATCATCCACTTCTACCTCAACTTGACGATGCCCTGCAAGTCGACACTCCTCCGAGGACTCCTTCGGCTAGAGTTTCCCCCTCGAGCTCGACCGCAACAACGTCACACGTGTCACCTCTCTCAAGACTCAAGCAATCCTTTCCATGACGACGAGCCTCAAGGCGACATTGCGAGCATGACCATCATCACCAACAAGAGTAAGACGCCTACGAGCAAGACCGCCTACATCACTGCCATGAGGAAGACCGGCGCCATTAAGAGCAAGAACAAGAAGCACAACGAGCGCTTCGCGAATCAACCCATGCCTTGCAAGAACACAACCGACTTTCTCATGAGGAACAAGAAGCTCTACGTCAAGAACACCAAGAAGAAGCCGCACGTAAAGAGGAGCACAAATAACGCCAACAACGGATGCAACAACAACGTCAACAACAACCAAGGCAAGAGGAGCAACACATTGATGAGCTCGCTCATAGGCAAGATCAAGATCAACATGACAACAATGCCCTTCCATGACAAGATGTGCGACATCAAGCAAATCCCGTTGACCACGTGGATGATCACGCATCAAGGCAAGGCGAACGTCAACAAGACAACCCTACTCCTCCGCGACAAGGGTACCGCAATAACAACGACAATGAGGAAAATTGCTTTGGCAAGCTCAAGTTCACTATGCCTAAGTTCTATGGAAGGAACGATCCCGATGATTACCTCCCTTGGGCACTCAAGGTCGACAAAATATTCCGGTTGCACAACTACAAAGAAGACAAGAAGATTGCGATGGCCTCCCTCGAGTTCCAAGATTATGTGCTCATTTGGTGGCAAAAAGTTATTGAGCAAAGGAGAGAAAGGGGCGATCCTCCAATCACCACTTGGGAACAAATGAAAGATCTCATGAGAGCTCGATTCGTCCCAACACACTATACTGGCGATCTCTTCAAGAAGCTACAACTACTCAAGCAAGGTACCAAGTCGGTGGAAGAGTACTACCAAGAGATGGAGATAGCCATGATAAGAGCCAATGTGAAGGAGGAGGATGAGCAAACTATGGCACAATTCTTGAATGGCCTCAAATACCAAGTTAAGAAAATTGCGGATTTCCAACCCTACTCCAACTTGCTCATGCTAGCGCATCAAGCCACCAAGGCGGAACGTCAAGTTCTAGAGGACTAAAAGTACTCCAAGACCACCTACAAGACCTAATGTGCAACTACAAAAGCTTCTCCAACTATGAAACCGTCTACAAGAACCTCAACGTCCAAAGATGACAAGTCAAGCTACAAGGACAAGTCATCTTCATCATCCCGCAATGGCCCTACAAGAAACACAAGAGCGTCATACTCTACACCAACACCGGATGACGTGAAAACGAGCTCCATCAAGTGTTTCGCGTGCAAAGGCCGAGGAGACAAGATGTATGAGTGTCCCACAAGGCGGACTATGATCCTTCAATATGATGGTTCATATGACTCAATGAGTGAAGATGAGATGGAAGCTTTGGAATGAGTGTCTATGGACCGACAAGTCAATGAAGATGAAGACTCTCAAATATTTTGTGACAATGATCCGAGCCCCGCTCTCGTTGTCTCAAAGGTTTTGACTCTACAACAAAAACAACAATATGTGGACCAACGTTGCCACATCTTCCACACAAAGGCTGGTATCCAAGGGAGATCCGCCAGGGTCATCATAGACGGAGGGAGTTGTCACAATTCGGCAAGTGAGGAACTTTGCTCCAAGTTTCACTTGATCAAGCAAAAGCATCCTCGCCCCTACAAGGTCCAATGTCTAAGTGACTCCAGCACAATACAAGTCGACCACATTGTGCAAGTCTCCTTCAAGACTGGATCTTATGAAGACACCATGGAGTGTGATGTGGTGCCCATGTGCGTTTGCCACCTACTCCTTGGGAGACCTTCGCAATTCGACCGTGGCGCCATACACAAAGGGTGCACAAATCAATATAGCTTCAAGTATAAGGGCACCAAATATGTGCTTCGCCCTGTGTCTCCTAGTCAAGTCATCACTGACAAGCAAGCTTCATCCCATCGCGGAGAGAAAAGTGAGAGAGTGATCCACCTCAAAGAGAGTGAGCGCCACAAGCCAAATTTGAGTGACTCCACGATGAGGGACATGAGGGACCTAGTGCTATTTGCCACCAAAAGATATTTGAGGGAGGTGAGTGAGAGCCCATCGACCGTCCTTCACTACGTGATAGTGTGCAAGGATGATGTTACCCGGCCTAACCCTTGACAACATCTTCCTCTTGTGCTATCTTAATTGTTGCAGGAATTTCAAGATGTGTTCCCCGATGAGCAACCTCCGGGACTACCACCAAAAAGAGGGATTGAACACCGCGTTGACCTCATCCCCGATGCACTGCTTCCCAACAAGGCTCCGTACCGCATCAACCCCGACGAAACAAAGGATATACAAAGGCAAGTCCAGAAACTCCTACATAAAGGGCATGTTCGTGAGAGTTTGAGTCCTTGTGTGGTTCCCGTGATCCTAGTGCCTAAACATGATGGTAGTATGTGCATGTGTTCCGATTGCCTCCCTATAAATGCTATCACCATTCTCTGCCGTCACCCTATCCCACGCTTAGATAACATGCTAGATGAACTTAGTGGTGCAACTATATTTTCCAAGATAGATTTGAAAAGTGATTACTACCAAATTCACATACAAGCGGGTGATGAGTGCAAAACGGCTTTCAAAACTAAATTTGGTCTGTATGAATGGCTAGTGATGCACATGGGCTTATCCGAAGCACCGGGTACATTCATTCGCATGATGCATCATTTTTTGCGCCCCTACATTGGATATTGTGTTGTGGTCTACTTTGATGACATCCTTGTTTTTAGCAAATCTTTAGAACAACATGCCATACATGTTAGGAACGTTTTGCAAACTCTTAGGAAAGAAAAACTTTATGCTAACATGGACAAATGCATTTTTGGTGTGGAAAAAGTCGGGTTTTTAGGATTTGTGGTGTCCTCAAAGGGTGTCCTTGTTGATGATTCTAAGATTGAGGCAATTAAAAATTACCCAACACCCACCAATTTGCAACAAGTGCATAGTTTCTTAGGACTAGCCTATTTTTACCATCGGTTTGTGAAAGACTTTAGCACCATTGCCACTCCTCTACATGCTTTGAGCAAGAAAAATGCATCATTTGTTTGGAGACCATCCCAAGACACCGCTTTCCATGAACTTAATAATTTGCTAACTCATGCACCTTTGCTTGCCTAGCATAATTTTGACAAAACTTTTCAAGTGCATTGTGACGCTAGTGGTAATGCCATAGGAGGTGTGCTTATGCAAGAAAAACTCCCAATTGCGTATTTTAGTGAGAAACTTTCCGGCGCTCAACTCAATTATCCTATCTAGACAAGGAATTGTATGCTTTGGTGAGAGTCTTAAAAGCTTGGGAACATTATTTTACGACCGCATGAATTTTTCATTGATACCGATCATGAAACTCTAAAGTACCTCACGGGTCAAACTAATTTGAGAAAACGTCATGCTAAATGGAGTGAATTTATTGAGTCTTTCCCTTATGTTATCAAATACATTAAGGGCAAAGAAAATGTTATGGCGGATGCTCTTTCCCGCAAATGCATGCTCGTTACTCAACTTGAATTTAATGTTGTTGGTTTTGATCACATAAAAGACTTGTATGAGCATGATGATTATTTTGCTATTCCTTATGCCAATTATAAAGTGAAAACCTGTTGGGAGCACTACTACATGAAAGATGGATATCTTATGCGTGCTAACAAACTTTGCATTCCCAAGTCGTCTCTTCGTTTGTTGCTTTTGCAAGTGGCATGCGGTGGAGAACTAATGGGTCACTTTGTACGCGACAAGACATATGCCACCCTTTCTGACAAGTTCTATTGGCCAAAGATGCTTCATGATGTAGCATGCTTCACCAACCGATGCTCTACATGTAGCAAAGCTAAGTCAAAAGCTCAATCTTCCTATTCCATTCCAACATTGGGAGGATATTAGCATGGATTTTGTGCTTGGGTTGCCACGAACAAAAAATGGTTAGGATTCCATTTTTGTTGTTGTGGATCATTTTTCTAAAATGGCTCATTTCATTCCTTGCCAAAAGATCGACGATGCTTCACATATTGCCAATCTCTTTTGTAGGGACATCTTACGCCTCCATGGAGTACCAAAGACCATTGTCTCGGATTGTGATGTCAAGATCTTGAGCTACTTTTGGAAGACCCTTTGCGCCAAGCTCGACATCAAGCTACTATTATCTTTGATGTACCATTCACAATCCGATGATCAAACGGAGGTGACAAACCGGACGCGTGTTGATCAAGAAGAACATCAAGGAGTGGGAGGATTGCGTACCCATCGACGAGTACACCGACAATCGAGCACAACACTTCACCACCAAAAAGTCTCCTTTTGAGGTGGTATATGGCTTCAACCCATTGTCCCCATTGGACATCCTTCCTATACCACTCCAAGAGCGAGTCAACATGAATGCAAGTGCAAAGGCAAGCTACATCAAGAGGATGCATGAAGACACAAGAAACACCATCGAGCGCCAAGTGGAACGCACCACCGCCAAATGCAACACCAACAAACACCCCATGGTGTTCAAGCCCGGTGATCTTGTATGGGTGCAGATTCGCAAGGACCGTTTCCCCACCAAGCGCAAGTCCAAGCTACTACCTCGCGCTGATGGACCCTTCAAAGTGTAGGCACGTTACAACAACAACGCCTACAAGATAGAGATCCCTCAAGACAAATACAATGTGAGCGAAACTTTCAACGTCATGGACCTATCCCCCTTGCATGGTGATGAAGATCTTGATCCGAGGAAGGATCTTCCCCAAGGGGGGGAGATTATGAGGAGCATCCCGTGAACTCCACCATGGACCCTTCTCCAACAACAGAAACCACAAGAGGACCCATGACGAGAGCCTGCACATGCACCATCGAAAACGAGGTGACATCTCTCCTTACTCAACCTACGTGTGATCCACTCGAGACATGGCCGCTACCTCAGACGGAAGTGCTTTGTGTACTCAGGCACTTGAGAGAGGGACGTCAAGCTCAAGAGGACAAGGAAGGCCCCAAGGACAAGCTCCAGCCTCTCGACGTCCGAACGACCTCGAACGACCGACGGGCCTCGAACGACCGACGCTTGGAGAATAGCTCAGCATGTAGGCCGTCTGGACTCCCCAGCGCATGGAGGATCGACGCCGCCCGGACGATAGACAGGTCAAACGTCCGGGCCATCCCGGAAATCCAGCTGCCAAGCACCCGCTCCGAAATGTCAGTAGTCCGGAGCCTCCGGGCGATCGAGCGCCGCACGTCCGTCTACGTCCGTAAATCCGGCCAAGCCGTGCCATCACCGAAACCTCGGACTTCCGGCCTCCTTCGGACGTCTAGACCGTCGCCGTCGGATGACTGACCCCGTTCGAACGTCCGGACCTTGTTTGCGCACAGGTCCATTGGTTTCTGCCCGTGTACCCCTCTACCTCGTCTTAGACTATATATACCTCATCCCCTCCTCTTTCTAGGGTTACCTAATGTTTGCTCTTGAGCTTAGCTCCATTACATGCCTCTTTTTAGGAGCTTGACCACCTTTGGGAGTGGAACCAAGTGATGCCAAGGCCCCTCTAGAGGGAAGATCCCCCGTGGATTCAAGGCCCCTCCTCCGGAATGGGACATTGTGTATTGCTACTTGTATCGTTGGTTGATTTGGGATCCTGTACCTCTTGGGTATTTATGGATCTAGTTGATTTGTGATTGAGTTTGCTCTTGAGTGTTTCCTCTCGTTCTTCCCCGTGTTCTTCGTGTTTCCCCCTCCAATTCATGAAAGATCGATCACCATAGGAATTGCCCCATATCACTATGACTCTACCTTCTTGAAGTCGAACACCTCCAAGACCGGTTTTCGATGCATCACAATATATCACGAACTCCTTGTGAATATTGGGGGTGGCCAAAACTATGGTTGTTGTCAATCTCCTCTTGATCTCTTGGAAGATTTCTTCGCACTTCGGCGTCCATTCAAACTTCAGAGTCATGGGTCGGGCAATGCTCGAGAATCCATCGACGAACTTGCGGTATTATCCGGCGAATCCGAGGATCTTGAGCATCGTAATAGCAGAAACACACTTGAGAAAACAATCTTAGGAAACACAAGAGTATTCTACTCGTCCAAATGCAGAAAAATCAAAATATCACATATGGAAGACACATAGAAAATATTGTTTCTTAAGATTGATGTGTCTCCAAGATCATTTAGAGCTTTCTCCCCTGAATATGAAATTGTAAATGTTCCTCTCCACCAGAATCTTAGCAAGAAGATATTGGGAGCAGGTAAGGTGAGACAAGTCTAACATAAGTAGGCAAACATAATAGAATATATTTTCTCTCTCCTTAAATGATAGAATAAGATTTGATATAGTCTCTCCCCGTTAAGTAGTGTTTCTCCACTTTGTGTAATCATGATATTTGATATTTCTCCCCCTATGTATAGGCATAGACTTTGGTATTCTCACCCTATTTATATTCTCCCCCTTAATGTTATATCTCCCCCTTTGGTATATCTCCCCATTTGGTATGACCAAGAACTTTGAAGCTTTGGTATTTCTCCCCCTTTGGTATTATTTTCCAAAATTGTTCATACACAGGGTCAGATGAAAGGATCACTGAATGAGAAGGGATCCTAGAGAACAAGGGCCATTGAAATTAGGGATCATAGAAGTTAAGGATCATAGAGAGCATTTGAGACTAAGGGATCATTGAGTTTAATTTCTCCTCCTTTGATTTATCTGAAAGCTTTTGATATTTATCCCCCTTTATCATAGGGTTCCTTGAAGAAATTAAAAAAAATAAAATTTTGACATAGTTCATAGAAAATGGCAAAATCAGGAGCACCGAGGCAAAACAGTCGATGGAACCAATAAGTGGTTGTGCAACTTATCCGCTGAATCGGTAACACCGAGAAGTTTGAGTCGGTGGCTTCGAGGTGCTAAACAGAAACTTGGCAACATTTTTCAAAAGCAACTTTCAGAGAGTCTCAAACAATTTGAGAAAAATTGCAATGAATTTTCAGATAGATTTGCAAGGAATTTTCAAAAGATTTGCTAGGAATTTTCAACTATATGAGGATTGAGTAGTTTCAAGAAAGCATGCTAATATAAGATGAACCAAACAAGAAACTTAATCTAGATGATGGTTGGTGATTAGGTCACCTATATTAGAGTATATTGACTTAAGATCCAAGCAAGAATACTTGATCATAGGTCATACTCATCATTAAGATCAAAATGGGGTTACCAATTTTCATTTAAGCATTTTAATGTTTTCATATCACTTGAGTTGCTTTATCTCATGTCTTGGAGTAAAGCCTTTTCAAGGATATGAGCACATACCTCTGAGTGATGTTGATGACATAGCATGTAGGAGAACTTGTTGTGGATGCTCGAAGTTGACGAAGATCATCTTGAGTTGGGAGCTATCCTTGATTGTTTTGGTTCTCTTTTCACCTACATGGGTTAGTCATGCAAGGATTAACAATATATACCCCAATGACATGATACCAGTTGTGAATTAGCAATTCTGATATTATGAAATATATGTCAAGGATATGTTTTGTGTTGTCTTCTTCCTTCCATCATCAAAGAAGGGTTGTGAATACTTGGTCATGACAATGTAGCTTTTGATTTGAGTTGATGGAAATCTTCTATGTTGTAGTTCTTCCAAGTACCTACAAAAGGTTAGTTGCAACACAAGGGAGCATATATTTCCAAGATATAAGATAGTATCATATCAAGTGGATCATGGAATAGTCATGTAAGCTCATGCCCTTGCATGCAACTGAGTGAGTCTACATCAAGTTTGAAGCATCAATGATGTTCAACTCACTCCTCAAGTGATAAAACACTTTCTCATAAAGTGGCCTAGTAAAGATATTGGCCAATTGTTTCTTAGTATGAACAGGCTTGACATTGATATCTCGTTTGGCAACATGATCACGAGTGAAATGATGTCAAACTTGAATAAGGTTAGTTCGAGAGTGTTGCACGTGATAATGAGAAATTTTGATTGCACTCTCATTATCACATAACAATGGTACATGTTTGACATGTATGCCATAATCCTTAAGAGTTTGGGTCATCCATAGCAATTGAGCACAACATGATCTGGCGGCAATGTATTCCGCTTCATTGATAGATAGAGATACTGAGTTTTTTTCTTGGATGACCAAGACACAAGAGATCTACCATGAAATTGGCATGTACCCGTGCTGGATTTTCTATGAACCTTGTCTCCGGCGTAGTCCGAGTTGGAATAACCAACAATGTTAAAATAAGATCCCTTGGGATACCAAATGGAAAAGTTTGGTGTATGTATCAAGTATCTCACAATTCTTTTCATGGACTTAAGATGACACTCTTTAGGAGCAGCTTGATATCTAGCACACATGCACACACTAAGAATGATATCAGGACGGGAGGCATATAGATATAGCAATGAACCGGTCATTGATCGATAAACCTTTTGATCAACCGGTTTGTCCTCCTTGGTGAGGTCAACATGTCCACTAGTAGGCATAGGAGTTTTCATACCTTTACACTCTTGCATGTTGATCTTCTTGATCAAGTCCTTGGTGTACTTGGTTTGAGAGATGAAAGTTCCTTCTATCATTTTCTTGATTTGCAAACCAAGGAAAAAATTTAGATCACACATCATGGACATCTCGTACTTCTCAGACATCAACGTTCCAAATTTCTCACTAAATTTTGGGTTAGTAGATCCAAAGATAATATCATCCACATAAATTTTGCACACAAATAATTCACCATTAACTCTCTTAGTGAATAAGGTTGTGTAGATTTCACCAATATCAAAACCCTTTTCAAGTAGAAACTTCATTAGACATTTATAACAAGCACAAGGGGCATTCTTAAGTCCATAAAGAGATTTACGAAGCTTGCATACATGGTTGGGTTTCTTAGGGTTCACAAAATAGGGAGGTTGCTTAACATAGACTTCTTCCTCAATCACCCCATTTATAAATGTACTTTTAATGTCCATTTGGTAAAGTATGATGTCATGATGATTGGCATAATCAAGTAATATATGAATAGCTTCAAGTCTAGCAACGAGGGCATAGGTCTCACCATAGTCCATACCTTCGACTTGCATGTAGCCTTGAGCCACAAGACGTGCCTTGTTGCATACGACTTGGTCGCATTCATCTTGCTTGTTTTGAAACATCCATGTGGTTTCGATGATGTTTTTCTCGTCCTTTGGTTTGTCCACTAGTGTCCACACTTCGTTCCTCTCAAAGTTGTGTATCTCTTCATGCATAGCATTCATCCAATCTGGGTCCTGAAGAGCTTCTTCCACCTTCATAGGCTCAATACTACAGATGAATGAGTAGCTCTCACAAAAATTAGCTAAGCTGGTTTTAGAGAAAGTGATTCTTCCGGTTTCAATGTCATCGAAGATTTGCTCTAAGGTATGATTCTTTTTCACTCTTGCTCGAGCACGAGGTAACTTTTGCTTGTTGGATGGTGGAGCTTCCTCATTATCATCTTCTTCATTGTTGTTGTTGTTGATGGTGTCATTGCCTTGAAGTGGTGGTGAAGGTGGTTGATGTCGATCATCATGATGCACTTATTACTCCTCTTCATCTTGTCGTGTACCGCTTGTGGATGCTTCATGTCATGTTAAGGTTCGCCTTGATGCAAAGTATGAGCTTCCACTTTGGTTGATGAAGTACTTTCCTTCACCTCCATGGGACGAATCTTGCCAATGGAGAAGTCTTGGATAGCTTCTAAAAGTTCCTTATCTCCTACATCATTTGGAAATTGTTAGACTTGTGATCCATTGGATAAAACTTCACATTTACCATCTTTTCAGCTTTTCGAGTGAAGTTGTTGTAGACACGATAAGTGTGAGAGTTTGATCTCTAACCGAGTAGGAAACGTTCATGAGATTTAGGAGAAAGTTTAGAATGATGATGCTTATCAAAAATGTAACACTTGGAGCCGAATACCTGAAAGTTCCCAACTTGGTCATTGTTACCAGTGAGTAGCTCGTATGCCGTTTTACCGAGAAGCTTGTGAAGATAGAGTCGGTTCGTGGCATGACAAGCTATTTCCACGGCTTCTGCCCAAAAGTGTCTTGGCATCTTGTATTCATCAAGCATCGTTCTTGCCATCTAAATAAGAGTTCGGTTCTTCCTCTCAACAACCCCATTATGTTGTGGTGTGTATGCAGCCGAGAACGCATGTAGAATCCCTTCTTCGTCAAGAAAGGTGTACACATTTGTGTTCTTGAACTCTGATCCGTTGTCGCTCCGAACTTTCTTAATCTTCACCTCAAACTGATTTTGAGCTTTACGAGCAAAGTTCTTGAAGATCTTTTGCACCCGCGACTTATCATCTAGAAAGAATACCCACGTAAATTAGGAAAAATCATCAACTATAACTAGACCAAAGGAATTTCCACCGAGGCTCTTGTAAGCATCGGGACCAAAAATATCCATATGAAGCAACTCAAGTGGTCTCCTAGTAGTCATGATATTCTTTATGGGATGACTTCCACCCACCTGCTTTCCGTCTTGACAAGCACTAAAAGTATATCTTTGCCAAAGATAACATCTTTAACACAAAGTATATGATTACCTTTGATGAGCTTGTCTAGATTACGCATACATGATTTATGTCGAAGCCAACCTTTAGAAGGTTTTGCAATGAGACAAGTGTGAAGTTTGGATCTCTTAGTGAAATCAACAATGTATATATCACCTCTACGGAAACCGGTAAAGACCATGCTATGATTGTCTTGAAGAAATACTTGGCAATCTATTTTGGTAAATAGCACATTAAAACCGAAGTCAGCAAGTTTAGATACAGAAAGAAGATTGCAGCCAAGGGATTCAACAAGCATGAAATTTTGAATAAAGTTATCATGAGATATGGCTACCTTACCAAGACCAAGTACCTTACCCTTGGAGTTGTCTCCAAAAGTTACATACCTTCACAGTCCATGGTTTGGTATGATCTCTTAAAACATATATCTATATGCGGTCATGTAATCGGTGCATACACTATCTAGAATTCATTCCTTTCCTATAGACATGTACTATTCATAATCTTCTCAGACTCGATGTCAAACAACTCATCTGCACCATAGTAGCCATGTTCCACAATGCCATCATCTAGTGGGATATCCTTGTCATAAGAAACAAGAGATTAATTAGGGTTGTGACAATGACAATGTTCAATTTTATGAATGAGAATGGCTTCAAAGATAACGTTGTTGATAGTAGTAACATCTCCTTTAGCACGCATGAGGTCAAGAAGTTCAAACAAGCATTTATCAAAGTTAGGATCACTAGGCTTAATCATATGAAAGGCAATAGCTTTATGAAGAATTTCATCAAGATTACTTAATGAATAATTTGGATATGGTATGCCCAAATCATTCCACAAAGTATAAGGACATTTAAAATTCTTCATTTGATGAAACAAAAATAAAGGCAATCCTTTGATAATCAGATTAGTTATTCTAAGATTGCGAAGCATATCAATTTACTCTTTGTGTGTGGGATGTAAGGAATCAATGGTAGGTACATAGGGGCTCTTAGCATACTTTCTCAAATGGAATTCATTGAAAAGCTCAAGTATCTCATATTTTCATTGACTTTAGTACTCCCCATCAAGAACGGGCGCTCTACAACTAATACTCCCCAAATTAGACACATCCATCTTCCTACAACGGTGATGAAACTGAAGCTATGGAGACCAAAGGTCTGATACCAATTGAGGGATCGATAGAAGGGACGTCTAGAGGGGGGTGAATAGACTACTTGACAACTTAAAAACCTAACCTTTTCCCAAGTTAATAAGTTGGGAGATTTTAGCAATTCTAACAAGTCTAATGCACCCTACACATGCTAGTCAACAAGTATGGCAGAGGAAAGTAAAGATTAGCATATGTAAGAGAGTAGGGATAGGAATATCAAACGCAATTGAAGACACGAATATATTTCCCATGGTTCCAATTGGTGGCGCTATCGTACATCCATGTTTATGGAGACTTCAACCCACAGTGGGTAACAATCGCGAGAGTCCACGGAGGGCTCCACCGATGAAGGTTTCCACGAAGAAGCAACCTTGTCTATACCATGATGGCCTACGTTCACGGAGGACTATCCTAACTCGGGGTAGATCTTCACGAAGTAGGAAATATCCTTACCCTTACAAACTTCTTGGTTCAACTCCATACCACACGGTAGGAGGCGCCCAAGCGATACCTAAGCAATCTAGGAGGCACCACCCTCCAAAAGGTATTAGATGTGGTAACAACAATGGACTCCTTGCTCTTGTGTTTCAAATGATAGTCTCCTCAACACTCAATCACTCTCTCACATATTTTTCTTGGGTAGAAGAGATTTATTGGGTGGAAATCAACTTGGGGAGGCTAGACCTCAAGATCCATATGGTTGGAGTGGATGATCTTGACCTCAACACAAGGGTAGGTGGTTTTCTCTCAGAAAATTGGATATGGGAAGTGTGGGTCTGTTTTGAGTGTTTCTCTTGTGAGAGGGATGTGGTGGTGGGGGTATATATATGCATCTCCAAAAATCCAACCATTACAATATTATTGCCCAACTCGGTACCACCGACAAGTGCAAAATGTGGCAACTTTGGCGCTTTCGGTGAGATCGATATAGAAATCTCGGTGGTACCGATATGAGTGGCTGAGGGCAGTTACACAACTTGGTGAGACGGATTCACAATTCTCGGAAATTCTGATTCTTGTAATTCAGTCACCAGGAAGTTGGTCACAAAAACTCAGTTGCACCGATATGGAACTTGGTAGTACTGAGATGTGGGTGTTGGCTAGGGTCTTTGTCTAGGGTTTTGACTCGGTGTAGCTGAAAGATAGTAGTTGGTGGCATCAATTTTGAGTGGTACAGTTTAAGATGGAATATTTGTGGGAGAGCTTGTGAGAGATTTTGATGGCTAACACCTGATCATTTTGAGCGTTTCATTCACCATTATTACCTCACCCCCTTTTAATAGTATTGGCTTTCCTATGGACTGAAAGTGATTTCTCACAAAGGAAAATGTAGAGTCTTCATGCTTGTAGCTTGGCCAATCCTATTGCTTCCTCTTCTCCTTCTTCTTGGGGAATCTCCTCACAATCCTTTGCCAACACTATCTGTGGACTAAACCTGAAGTAAACTAGGTAAAATTATTAGTCCAAGAGACAATGTATGTTGTCATGAATCATCAAAACCACCAAGGGAGCATATGTGCTTTCAGTTTCTTCAATAGGTGATATATTCTTGACGTCTTCAGAATTAATACCTTTTTCTTTCATAGTTCTCTTGGGTTCTTGCATATCCTTTGGACTGCAGAATAGTATACCTCTCTTATTTTGAACGGGTTCCAGTGGTGGTTCAGAAAGTGTCCAATCATTAGCATTCTTCAAAATATTATTCAATAGTTTTTCAGCCCGTGCAATAGTTTGTTCCCTGAAAACACAACCAGCACAACTATCTAGGTAGTCCCTTGAAGCATCAGTTAGTCTGTTATAAAAGATATCAAGTATTTGATTTTTCTTAAGAGGGTGATCAGGCACATATTTTAGTTGTTGGACAAGCCTCCCCCAAGCTTGAGGGAGATTATGTTCTTCAATTTGCACAAAGTTAAATATTTCCTATAAAGCAGCTTGTTTCTTGTGGGCAGGAAAGTATTTTTCAGTAAAGTAATAGGTCATATCCTAGGGGCTACGCAACAAACCAGTAGCAAGAGAAAGGAACCAATTCTTAGCATCACCTTTTAGTGAAAAGGAAAAAAACTTAAGAATGTAAAATTAACGAAACAAGGTAGCAATATCATGAAACTTATTAAGATGTGCCACAACAGTTTTAGTTTCATAACCATTGAAAGATCAGATTCCACTATAGTGATTAACTCAACATCAATAGATAATTCATAATCCTTATCAGTAACACATATGGAAGGAGTAGCAAAGTTAGGATCATGTTTCATTTCCTCCATCACAGATTTTTCTTTCAATTTGCATAGATTTTTTCTCAAATCATCTCTATCATTACAAGCAACAAAGTCTCTAGATATGTCCCCATCCATAACATAACCATTAGGTACCTCGGGCATATAATATCTATTAGGAGAGCTAGGTAGAATGGGCAAATCAAAGTGTTCATCAATTTTAGCATTCTCAAGTTCTCTTGATTTAGAAATATGAGCATCAAGTAATTCATTTAGTGGCACACTTTCGGTTTCATCAAGCATGGTAGTAGCATCATCATGAATATCATCCATAGTGGAAGCAGTAGCAGATTGAATAACATGTTGAGGTGTCATAAGCTGGTTCAAAATAGTAGGTGAATCAAAAGTAGAGCTAGATGGTGGTTCCTTACCTCCCCTCCTCTTAGGGGGTATGATCTTTGTGAAAACATAATAGGTTCAGAGCTGAAATCATGGCACACGGGCCCTAGTGACAAGCATTAAGCCTAGCAAAGTCATAGCAACATCAATCTCAGAACATAGTGGATACTAGAGATCAAACCCTAACAAAACTAACTCGATTACATGATAAATCTCATCCAACCCATTACTGTCCAGCAAGCCTACGATGAGATAACTCATAAACGGTGGAGAACATATCATGGAATTGGTGATGAAGGATGGTTGGTGATGGCGAAGGCGTCGATTTCCCCTCTCCGGAGCCCAAAACGGAATCCAGATCTTGTCTCCCGAGGAAGAACAGGAGGTGGTGGTGGCTCCATATTGTGAAATGCGATGAACTCTTCTCCTCGATTTTTGTCTCCTCGAATAGGAATATATAGAAGTGGAAACGAGGTAGGAGGAGCGATAGGGGGCCCACAAGCCATAGGGGTGCGCCCTTCAGGCTTGTGGCCAGGTGGTGGGCCTCCTGAAGTTGATTCTTCTGCCAATATTTTTTATTAATTCCAAAAATATTCTCCATAAATTTCAGGTCAACCCGAGAACTTTTATTTCCACACAAAAAACACCAAGGCAATTCTGCTGAGAACAACGTCAGTCCGGGTTAGTTAATAAACTAACCACATTAGTTAATAAACTGAAACTGATAAAGAAAAACTTTTACAAACTCTGTTTGATCTTGCTGTTGTAAATATGTCTAAGTCATGTTCAGGTTTTCAGCAAAGATTATGAACTAACCACATTCATAATAACATTTAGGTCTCACAATTACTCATATCAATGGCATAATCAACTAGCCAGCAATAATAATAGGTCTCGAATGACAACAATTTTATCAAAACAATCATGATACAGTATGACAAAATGGTATCTCACTAGCCCTTTCTGAGACCGCAAAACATAAATGCAGAGCACCTCTGGAGAATAAGGACCGACTAAACATTGTAATTCACGGTGAGAGAGATTCAGTCATGTTCATACTCAATATCAATTAACAGCAAGCATACAAATAATGGTGGTGCTCTCTAACTGGTGCCTTTTATTAGAATATGATGACTCAACAATAAAGTAAATGGAAAGGCCCTTCGCAAAGGGAAGCATTGATTTGTAGAGGTGCCACAACTCGAGTTTTTAAAACAGAGATAAGTAATGTTTTTTGAGCGGTATGCTTTCATTGCTCACATAAAGACCAAGAGGTTTTCAATATCTTCCATGATAGATACATTATAGGCGGTTTCCAAACAGAATAGTAAAGTTTTTACTCCCCTCCACCAATCAGTCACACTCCACGGCGAGCCGAATCCACGGGTATCGTCCATACAAACACAGTCCTGGGGGAGTTTTGTTTAAAAATAATTTCTTTTTATTCCGAGCATCGAACTGGGCATACCAATTACCATCCACTTTCCTGTGAATGATAGTGAATCAACACATATCGTGAGAATAACCCACCTAGCATGGAATATACTGACAGCCCCTAGTCGCCAGGTGAGCAATTTGGGCATACAAAACAGAATGTTTGTTTGAAGGTTTAAAGTTTGTCACATGCAAATTTACTTGGAACGGCAGGTAAATACTGCATATAGGTAGTGGACTCATATGAAACTACTTTGGGTTTGAGAGATTGGATGCACAAATAGTATTCCCGCTTAGTACAAGTGAAGGCTAGCAAAAGATTGGGGAGCGACCAACTAGAGAGCGACACAGTCATCAACATGCTTTGAGATTAACCAACATTGAGTACAAGCATGAGTAGGATATAAATCACTATGAATATAAATATTGTGGAGGCTATGTTGATTTTGTTTCAACTACATGTGTGAACATGTGCCAAGTCAAGCCACTCGAATCATTCAGAGGAGGATACCATTGTATCATACTACATCACAACTATTTTAATATGCATGTTGGCACTCAAAACAAACCATTATTAACTCTTAGCTAATTAAGCATGGCATGAATAACTATAATCTCTAATTGTCATTGCAAACATGTTCAACCCATAATGAGATGAATCCCGAACGATGAGCTAATCATATTTAAAACAACAAGATAGTTAGAGTTCGTACCAGCTTTTCACCATCTTAGTCACTTCATCATATATCGTCATTATTGCCTTTCACTTGCACGACTATGATGTGAATAATAAGAGTGTACGTGCATTGGACTAAGCTAGAATCTGCAAGCAGTAACTCAAAGGAGAAGACAAGGCAATATAGGCTCTATATAAGATAAACAATAATGCATATGAGAGCCACTTAAAATATCATCGTAGTATTCTCCCTATGACCCAAAGAAAAGAAGTTTCAAAGCAAGAACGGGAAAGACTATTTACATGGGAAAACTCCTAACAAGAAAAAGAAGAATGAGTTATATTTTTGGGTCTTATTTTAATGCTACAACTAAACAAACTAGAAGGTAAAGCTAGAACTAATTTTTTTGGATTTTCTTAAAGATTTATCAAACACACAAGAAGAAAGCATAAATAAGAAACACACTACCATGGATAGTACAATGAAAAAGTATGAACACCGATAACTGAAATGAGTGTGTGAACATGAATGTAATGTCAGTGAGGTATACGAACTCCTCGAAGCTTAGGCTTTTGGCCTAAGTTGGTCTAGGGCCACGGCTGGCCCGGATAATATCCAAAGTCATAGTTGGGGTTGTACTGGGCTGCAATAGCTACCGCGTGAATGACTACAGCATGAAAGTGAGCTGATTCCGTGTTCCTCTCATACTCGTTTGCCTCCTCTTATGTTATAAAGTATCTCTCTTTTTCCTGAAAGTTAAAGAAGGCAGGAGCAGGAAGCGTAATATGAACAACACGTTGTTTGTCAAAAATTAGTCAGTACTGGAGGGATTGTTCATTCCTTTCAAGAAACTAGTAGCGTACCAAAGACTGGTAATCAAGAAAAGCAAGGGGTAACTCAATATCATTCTCTCTTATGGGTACCCCAAGATACTTAGCTACACGGGTGGCAGAAATTGCACCTAAGAAATCTCCATCCTTAGCATTAAGATGTAACCTACTGGCAATAATAGCCCCCAAGTTATATCATCTATCTACCATTACAGCACTCTTAAGAATACTCAGACCAGGAACGCAAAGGTGGCTATGCTCATGTTTACCCTTAATACATCTACCTATGAAGAGAGCAATATAATGTATAGTCGGAAAGTGAATGCTCCCCAAAGTAGCTTGTGTAATGATTCTAGTATATCCCACCGTGGTGCTAGCAAGGAAATCATTATATTCATTTTTATGTGGATCGCTACGGCTACCCCACTGTGGAATTTTGCATCCATCATTAAAGTCCTCTAGGTCCATGGTATAGGACTTATCATAAAGATTAAATAGAATAGAATGAGAATTATGCCTGGATAAAAATTCAAACCTCCACACAAAAGAATCAGTTAGTTGATAATATTTCTTGCATCAGTCTGAAATAAAATCCTCAAGGCCAACATTCCTTATGTACACATAAAACTCTTCCTTGAACCTGGCGTTGTCCATGAATTGATCTGACGGCCATTCACAAGGCAATACTCGAGCTTCCCTTGGTGATTGAAAATCGAGCTCACGTAACGTGAGTCTTGGAGCTTTCTTGCTCAAGGAACCACCTTGGTAAATTCTCCTCAGCTTCTTTTCTTTCTCTGAAAAATTTCTAAAATTTTAAGGGAATAAAAATAAAAATGAACACAAGTCAACAAAACTCATAGCAACTACTCCCACAAGTGCCTAAAAGCCATATCACGCATGAAAACTACTCGGGACCATACAAATTTTACATGCAAGCTCAAAAACAAGGTCATCACAACAACAAAAAATTGCAATATATAAGACACTAGAACAAAAACTAATTGGACCATTAGAGGAGTCACATAGCGATGAGCAATTACCTAAAACAGTTTTGCAAAGGGAGCTTTGAGCAAGGAGATCGAAAATGGCAGCAAGATGAGCTAGAACACGGGTTTGAGCAACGGTGGGATTTTTTCTGGAGGAAGATGAAGTGAATGGGTGCTGGAATAAGTGGAGGAGGCCACGTGGGAGCCACAAGCCACCAGTGCGTGCCCAGGGGGTGGGCGCGCCCTGCAGCCTTGTGGCCCACTGGTGCAGCCCCCTGATTCATACTCAGTGCCAAAAATTCTTAAATATTCTAGAAAAAATCATACTAAATTTTCAAGGCATTCTGGGGACATCTATTTTCAGGTCACTTTTTTATTGCACGGGAAACTCAGAAAACATAAAAATAATAGCATTTTTACTTAATTTCATCTAGGTAACAGAAAGTAAAAGTTAGGTACATGAAGTTGTGCTTTCTAAATCCATCCATCTTAGGTTCATCAAAAAGAATCCATCAATAAGGTTCATCAAGTCTTATTAACAAATTTCTTTCGAATAACATGAAACAGAAGATTTTCCAATAACACTAAGTTACCTCAACGGGATATGCATATCCCCAACAATAAATATATCGTATTTCTTCTTGACAGTAGGAAGAGGGAATTCAAAGTCTCCAATAATAATCGTTGGAATTTTTTCAGTAGAGTTGATACTATGAACTTAAGGTTGTTTATTCGAAAGTGTATCGTATGTTCATTACCATTAATATGAGAAGTGACATTGCCCTTGTTGCAATCAATAACAGCCCCTACAGTATTCAAAAAGGGTCTACCAAGGATGATCAACATACTGCCGTCCTCGGGAATATCAAGAATAACAAAGTCCGTCGAGACAATAGCATTTGCAACTACGAAAGGTACATCGTCACAAATACCGATAGGTAGATCAGTTGATTTATCAGCCATTTGCAAAGAGATTTTAGTAGGTGTCAACTTATACAAATCAAGTCTATGATATAAAGAGAAAGGCATAACACTAACACTAGCTCCCAAATCACATAAAGCAATTTTAACATAATTTTCTTTAATAGAGCATGGGATAGTAGGTACTCCGAGTCTCCTAGTTTCTTTGGTATTCCACCCTTAAAGGTATAGTTAGCAAGCATGGTGGAAATATCAACTTCCAGTATTTTTCTTTTATTTGTCACAATATCTTCCATATACTTAGCATAAGGAGACATTTTTAGAATATCAGTCAAACACATACGTAAAAAGACAGGTCTAAGCATTTCAACAAAGCGCTCAAAATCTTCATCATCTTTTTTCCTGGATGGCTTAGGAGGAAAGGGCATGGGTTTCTAAACCCATGGTTCTCTTTCTCTACCATGTTTCCTAGCAACAAAGTCTCTTTTATCATATCTCTTATTCTTAGGTTGTGGGTTTTCAGGATCAACAACAGGTTCAATCTCCACATCATTATCGTTACAAGGTTGAGCATCAACATGAACATCATCATTAATATTATCACTAGGCTCATGTTCATCACTAGATTGTGTCTCAGCATCAAAAACAGAAGGATCATTTGGGTTCTCAGGCGTATCTATAACAGGTTCACTAGCAGTAAGCAAGGTACTATCGTCATTTGTTTTCCTACTCTTACTGGAACGAATAGGTGCATCGGTATTAACTCTCTGAGAATCTTGCTCAATTCTCTTAGGGTGGCCCTCAAGATACAAAGGTTCTTAAGTCATTCTACCACCTCTAGTCACAACTTTAACATAATGATCATTGTTCTTACTATTCATCTCATTAAGTAAATCATTCTGTGCCTTTAGTACTTGTTCTACTTGAGTAGTTACCATGGTGGCATGTTTACTAATAAGCTTAAGATCATTGACAGTTCTACTGAAATAATCACCCAACAAATCAAGCATATAAGCATTATGTTTCAATTCTCTACTAACATAAGCATTAAAATTTTCTTGCTTGACTACAAAGTTATCAAATTCATCCAAGCATTGGCTAGCAGGCTTATTATAAGGAATATCTCCTTCATCAAATCGACAGAGAGAATTTACCTATACTACCTGTGTCGGGTCATCAAGACCATGTATTTCTTCAATATGTGGTAGATTCTTAACATCTTCAGCTTTAATACCTTTTTATTTCATATCTTCAGGACTCAGAAATAGAATACCTCTTTTCTTCGGAGTTAGCTTTGGACGTGGCTCGGGAATAGTCCAATCATTATCATTGCTCAATATATTGTTCAATAGCAGCTCAGCTTGTTCAACAGTTCGTTCCCTGAAAACATAACCAACATAACTATCTAGGTGATCCCTAGAAGAATCGGTTAGTCCATTATAAAAGATATCAAGTATTTCGTTTTTCTTGAGAGGATGATCAGGCAAACCATTAAGTAACTAGAGAAGCCTCCCCCAAGCTTGTGGGAGACTCTCTTCTTCAATTTGGAAAGTTAAATATTTCCTGCAAGGCAGCTTGTTTCTTACGGGCAGGAAAATATTTTTCAGAGAAGTAATAAATCATGTCCTGGGGACTACGCACGCAACCAGGAGCAAGAGAATTAAACCATGTCTTAGCATCACCCTTTAATGATAAAGGAAACAACTTAAGAATACATTAATAGCGAGTTTTTTCCTCATGAGTAAATAGGGTGGCTATATCATTCAATTTGGTAAGATGTGCCACAACAGTTTCACATTCATCACCATGGAAAGGATCAGATTCAACCAAAGTAATTAACTCAAGATCGATGGAGATTTCATAATCCTTATCAGTAACAAAGATAGGTGAAGTAGCAAACTTAGGATCATATTGCATTCTAGCATTGATAGATTTTTCCTTCCACTTGCGAAGCAATTTCTTAAGATCATCTCTATACTTACAAGCAAGAAAGTCCCTAGCTACCTCTCCATCCATAACATAACCCTCAGGTATATCAGGCAATTCATATCTAGGAGAGCTAGGTCTAGCTGTTGTCTCAAAGTGTTCAGTTTCAATAATTTCATCAGTTTCAGAAATATCATCAGTTTCAGTATTGACTCTAGCAATTTGTTCATCAAGGAATTCACCTAGTGGTATATTGGTATCAAGCAAAGTATCATCATAAGCATCATGCATAGAAGAAGTAGCATCATCAATTACTTGTGACATATCAGAATTACTAGCAGGTGGTGGTGTCGCAAATTTACTCATAATAGCAGGTGAATCAAGTGCAGACCTAGATGGCAGTTCCTTACCTGTCCTCATAGTTGAGGGGTAGATCTTAGTCTATCATCTTTCAGATTCTTCATAGTGATCAACAGATATATATCCCAAGTGACACAGAGAATAGAGTTATGCTCCCCGGCAACGGCGCCAGAAAAAGATCTTGATAACCCACATGTATTGGGGGTCACAATAGTTTTCAAGGGTAGAGTATTGAACCCAAATTTATTGATTCGACACAAGGGGAGCCAGAGAATATTCTCGAGTATTAGCAACTGAGTTGTCAATTCAAGCACACCTCAAAGACTTAATGTCTGCAGCAATGTATTCAATAGCAAAGTAATATGGAAGTAACGGTACCAGTGGCAAAGTGATAGTAGCAGTTTGTAGTGATGGTAACAGTAGCAACGGAAAAGTAACTTAGCAAAGAACAATATGTGAAATGCTTGTAGGCAATGGATCAGTGATGGATAATTATGTCGGATGGCATTCATCATGCAACGGATATGACATAGGGTGACATAGAACTAGCTCCAATTCATCAATGTAATGTAGGCATGTATTCCATATATAGTCATAAATGTAATGTAGGCATGTATTCCATATATAGTCATACATGCTTATGGAAAAGAACTTGCATGACATGTTTTGTCCTACCCTCCCGTGGCAGTGGGGTCCTAATGGAAACTAAGGGATATTAAGACCTCCTTTTAATAGAGAACCGGACCAAAGCATTAGCACTTGGTGAATACATGAACTCCTCAAACTATGGTAATCATCGGAAAGAATCCCAAATATTGTCACCCTGGGGGGATGCCGATCATAACTCATAATAGGTGTCTACAACTTGCAATATAGGATAAATATCACAAATATATTCATGAAAACATAATAGGTTCAGATCTGAAATCATGGCACTCGAGCCCTAGTGACAAGCATTAAGCCTAGCAAAGTCATAGCAACATCAATCTCAGAACATAGTGGATACTAGGGATCAAACCCTAACAAAACTAACTTGATTACATGATAAATCTCATAAACGCATCTCCTTCCAGCAAGCCTATGATGAGATTACTCACGAACGGTGGAGAGCATCGTGGAATTGGTGATGAAGGATGGTTGGTGATGACGAAGGTGTTGATTTCCCCTCTCCGGAGCCCAAAACGGACTTCGGATCTGGTTTCCCGAGGAAGAACAGGAGGTGGCGGCGGCTCCGTATCGTGAGACGTGATGAGGTCTTCTCCTCAATTTTTCTCCCCGAATAGGAATATATAGAAGTGGAAACGAGGTCGGAGGAGCAACAGGGGGCCCACAAGCCATAGGGGCGCGCCCTAGGGGGTGGGCGCGCCCTCCAGGCTTGTGGCCAGGTGGTGGGACTCCTGTAGTTGATTCTTTCACCTATATTTTTTATTAATTCCAAAAATATTCTCCGTAAATTTTCAGGTCAATCCGAGAACTTTTATTTTTGCACAAAAATAACACCAAGGGAATTCTGCTGAAAACAGTGTCAGCCCGGGTTAATTCCATTTAAATCATGCAAATTACAGTTCAAAACAAGGGCAAAAGAGTTTGGAAAAGTAGATATGTTGGAGACATATCACCCATCACCGTCCAACAAGCCTACAAAGGAATTACTAACTCCCGGTGGTGAGCATCATGGGGGTGTTGATGAACAAGGGTTGGAGATGACGACGAAGACGAATCCCCCTCTCCGGATCCCCAAATGGACTCTAGCCCAACCCTCCCGTGGAAGAACAGGAGGTGGCGGAGGGTCCATCTCGTCAAACACGATGAAAACTTCTCTCTATTTTTTCTCTCCAGAAATAGGAATTTATAGAACTGGAATTAGGGTCCGTGGAGCGACCAGGTGATCCCAAGTCATCATGGCACGCCCCGGGGTGGCTCCGCCCTATTGCTTGCCACAAATAGGTTCCCCCTCCAATGGTTCCCGCTCCATTATTTTTTATATCTTCTATAAAAATTCTCCAAAAAATTGCCAATGCCGAGAACATCTTTTTCTTCACAAAAACAACACCATGGTAGTTTTGCTGAAAACAACATCAGTCCAGGTTAGCTTCATTCAAATCATGCAAATTAGAGTCCAAAAAAAGAGCAAACGAGTTCGAAAAAGTATATACGTTGGAGACGTATCAGCAGCCTATAACTACATTAGTTACTGGTAATGGTAGTTGTGATGTATTCACAAAGTCCTCTAGCCGTTGCTGCTCCCATGTCGTCTACGCCTTGTCTCTTTCTGAGTGCTAGAACCTGGATGGCTGCAGGGAGACACACGAATGACTTAGTAGATCCGAGTGGATCCTCATATATGCATCCGAATGCATCTATGGTCTTGGGACCTCACTGATGGTATGGGGTGCTAGGTGGGCCTTGAATGTCAGGTCCATGACCCTACCACTAGTAGGTGACCCCATCATTAGCCCCCGAATCAATTGGGGTTTTAGAGGACGAGTGTGCGGAATCCTTGGAGTGACTCGGGTGCTTTGGAGGCGCCCAAAGCCCGGCCCAAGAGATTATCCATTGTGTTCTAAATAGAAGCCACAATGGACTCTAGACTGTGATTTTACGAGTGACGGATTGGAATGATTATTCGAAAAAACTCGGTGGCATCCGGTCACCTTTTGGGAGAGGTAGACCGGTGGTCCGAGTGTGGACATGCCACAAAGCCTGAGTGCCTTCTTCATGAGCTCCTCCGGGTGAACCCGAGTGGGTTCACTCGGACCCTCGTACCTCCATATGTGATGGTTCCTCGCCTGCATGGGCTAGATCATCCGTTGGATAAAGACCTCCAGCAGATCCATCACGTTGAGTCCTTTCCTAATTTTTGCCACGACTACCATCACAAGGATTTCTACATCTGTCTTCTCCTTGGACACAGCTAAGGACAGAGGGGGTCTCACCCGCTTGGCCGAGTACGGTAGAAGGCCTGACTGACCGCCAACGAGTGGGACATCTTTGAAGTAGAACCAACAATCCAACCACAACTTCACTGAGTTGGGAAAGGACATGGCAGGGAAACTACTCCCCCCTAAGATGGATTCCTCAGTCGTTGCACAGCTGGTTCACATTGGTCTTATCCCACTCGGGGGGGCCATCTTCACCGTCATTGAGCAAGATCGAACCAAGTGTTTGAAAAGCTCTCAATGGGGAGCCCAAGGCCATCACCTCACAGTGGAGCAACCCCCAGGGCAACAGGGTGATAGCTCCTTTCGATAAGGAGCATCCGCTGATTGAGGTAACGCCGAACCTTTCATTTCCGAATGATTTCATAGTTATTCAGTTGTTGCAAACTTTGATGTTTTATTCCCTTCAATAGAGCTTCACTAAGATGATCTGCAAGGTGCTGACTGTGGACTGCATGCCCAAAGATGTGGCGAGTGACACCGATCACCCTAAGGACGAAGAGGAGGAGAGTGACGAGGAGGGAGACGAGGAGGATGATGATGAGGAGGAAAGCGACTCCGAGGACATAGATGAGGCAGAATATTTTCCGTTGGAGAGCTCTCCGACTGAGAGCCTCTCCAAGACGTGCCATGATGCATCTCTATCCCCTCAAAGTTCTTCTCCAGCTTCCTGATTGCATTGCAGTACCTTGTCGTCGCTGGACGCTGAACGTCTCATTCTTTCATCACTTGATTCACCACCAGATCTGAGTCGCCATAAACCATCAATCACCAGATGCCGAGTGAGATGGACATATGGAGCCTGTACAGTAGGGCCATGTATCCGGTCTCGTTATTGGAGGAATCAGAGTGGATTTGGAGCACGTAGCTCAATCGGTCTCCTTTGGGGGAAACAAGGACCACTCCAACCCTTGAGCCATTTAGCATCTTGGAGCCATCGAAGAACTTGCTCTGGTACCCAGAGAGGCTCGGGACTGGCTAGTTTTGCTCGGACCATTCAGGTACGAAGTCGACCAAGGCCTAAGTCTTCACTGCCTTCTTTGCCTCAAATTTGATTTCCAAAGGTAGGAGCCCAATGGCCCATTTTGCCACTCGGCTGGAAGCATACCTGTTGTTCAAGATCTCAGACAAGAGCGTGTCACTCTTGACGATGACAGAGTAATCTTGGATGTAACGCACCACCTTTTTCACAGTCAGGTACATCACATAAATCAATTTTTGGTAATGTGGGTACATCTGTTTGGAGGGGGGTCAACACCTTTGAGATGTAGTAGACTGGTCGCTCGACTTTGAACGCCTTGCCTTGCTCGTCGCATTCCAAAGTGAGCACAACGCTAACCACTTGGTTTGTGGACGTGATGTACAAGAGAAAGGGCTCTTGGCTTCTCGGAATAGCAAGAATCGCATGGGTTGAAAGCACAACTTTAAGTTCCTGGAATGTATCCTGCGCATCATGTGTCCATGTGAACTTGTCTGATTTCTTCATGAGTCGGTAGAGAAGCAAGGCCTTCTCAACAAGTCATGAAATGAATCTACTCAAGGCTCCCAGGAAGCCCGTGAGTATTTGTAAGTCATGGAGATGCTCTGGTTGTTTCATTCATACTATAGAGCCGATCTTGTCGGGGTTGGCGTTGATTCACGTTCGGAAACAAGGAAACCGATTAATTTTCGTGCTCGTACCCTTAATATGTGCTTGGCTGGATTGAGTTTGATCCCAAAGGAACGCCGGTTCACAAAGGTCTCGACGAGGTCAGTCAGAAGGTTGGAACCTTTCTGAGACTTAACCACGATGTTATCCATGTAAGCCTCTACATTCTGACTGATCTATTTTTGCAAACATTTTGGGATCATGCATTGGAAAGTAGCTCCGACTTTTCCGAGTCTGAATGGAATAGTGATGTATCAAAAACACCCGAATGGGGTGATGAATGCTGTTTTTATTTCGTCAGGACCATACATTTGGATCTGGTGATACCCAGAGTACACATCCAGAAACGACAAACGCTCACACTCTATAGTAGAATCAACTATCTGATCTATGCAGGGGAGGGTGAAATGGTCTTTTGGCAGGCCCGGTTGATGTGCTTAAAATAAATGTACATCAGCAAAGAGTTGTTCTTTTTGGCACCATGACGACGTTGGCGAGCCACTCGAAATGGTAGACTTCTCTGATAAACTCGACAGCTAGGAATCGAGCGATCTCCTCGCTGACTGTCTTGCACTTCTCCATGGAAGAGCATTACAATACTCTTTCGTAGGCTTGGTTCTCGGGTCAACATGGAGTCTATGCTCAACAAGCTCCCTGGGAACACCCGACATGTCAGAAGGCTTCCATGTGAAGATGTCCCAGTTCTCACGGAGGAACTTGGTGAGCTCACCTTCCTATTTGCTGTCGAGTGTGGTGGAGATATTGGTCGGCGCCGCCTCTAGATTTGTCGGATGGACGTGAACTGTCTTCGTCTCTCCGGTCCACTAGAAAGTGGATTCCACAGTCGGTTTCTTCGACCTATGCAGGTCGGCCACATCCCCCGTCTTCTTGTATTCGTTCGGCTCCGCCACCGTGATTTCCTCATCATCAATTTGAGATCCCTTCTTCATGCACTCTTTGGCTATCTTCCCGTTCTCCATGATGGTGATCACAACTCTTGGACTTGGCATATTGAGTTTAAGATACACGTAACATGGTCTGTCCATGAAACGTGCGTAAACAAGCCTACCTAGGATGACATGATATGCACTGCAGAAGTCCACCGCTTCAAAAGTCACGCATTCCTTCAGATAGTTCTTCTCATCATCGAATACCACATTCAACACAATTTGACCGACTGATCTTGCCTTCTTCTTGGGGATTACCCCATGGAATTGCATGTTGCTCTTGGTCAGTCGGGACAAGGGTATGTCCATCACATTGAGGGTGTCAGCGTAGATGATATTCAGTCAACTGCCTCCATCCATAAGGACCTTACGTAGCCGGCTAGGGATCAAAATATGGGTTGGGTGATCAGACTGATCGAGTTCTCCCAATCAAGGTATTTAGTGACAACCAAGACCACCATGTTGACCTCACAGTTTATGACCTTCAGTCAGCTCTTGCTTTCGACGTCTGCGAAGATCATCAGGACTTTCTGGACACGAGGGTAGCCATCGGCGTTCTTTCCCTCCTCGTCATATTCGTACTCATCCTTCTCCCTAAAGGGATAATCGCGCATCCCCTACTTGAGCAGTCGGCACTCCCGAGTGGTGTGCTTCGGGAGAAAGAGATTGTCATCTTCATCTTTTTAGTATGAATCTGGCAGGGCTGATCTAGGACATCACCCTTGGGGACACTCTTCATCTTGGAGGCCCAATCCTTTTTCTGCTATAGCTTCCCTTCTCGTTTGCCTTTACCCTTGCCTTGTCCGGCCACAGCCGTGGCTTCGGACTTAACAACTTGGTGTTTTTTTCTTTTTCTTCTAGTTCGATTTATCTTCCGACTAGTGGGCTTCACTGGTCTGCCCTTTGTTGTTCCTCAGTTAGTCTTCCTCCTTGCCGTTGGCATACCAGTTACCCAACTCCATCACTCGACTCAGGGTTAGAGTTTCAGTTTTATCAAACTTGAGGTTGAGCTCCCGGTACTTCACTTTGGCTCGGAAGGCACAAATTGCCTGCTGCTCAGTGACATTCTCCTTTGATTTATGCAGAGTGGTCCGATGCCGAATGTACTCGCGGAGAGTCTCATTGCACTTCTACACACGGTGTTGGAGCTCGGTCAATCCACCCAGCCGCTTATACGTGCCCTCGAATGTTTTGACGAACACTCATGCCAGCTCTTCCCAGTAGTATATGCCGCTAGAACGGACTTGGTTGAGCCAGGCTCTCGTGGACCCTTCGAACATCAGAGGTAAATGTTTCGTTGCAATGTAATCATCGATGCCGCTAATCTAGACGGCCACTCGACACTCTTCCAACCAAGTCTCCGGCTTGGACTCGCCGTTAAATTTTGACACCCCTATCACCAACTAGTAGTTGGAGGGGATGTCGGCTTCCCAAATGAATCTATTGAAACACTCGAGACTAGAGGCAACAGATCCACTCGACCTCTCGCTGTTGGCCCGGGCTATATCGACCAAGTTTTGGACAAGGATGGACCTTGCGTTCTGTTGGGGTTCTTGGATTTTGTAGTTGCGGTCCCTTTGACGGTGCTCACTTGGTGAACGAGTGGGGTTGTGTCTCAGATCATCATCGTACATCTGCTTTCCACCGTAGGACTGACACCCATATGTGGCATCCTTCAAAGGGGGCAACTAAGTGCGATGTAGATCATCACACTGTCATGGAGGAGTGATCTGATCGCGTCTCCTATACTCGTATAGATCTCTCGGTGGGGGAGTATATCTTGGTCGTCGTTGGACTGTGAGCCGACCGGACCGTGTCTGCCCATACTGATTTGCTATGAATGCGGTTATGGGACTAAGATACACACATATTCTGAGCCACAACGGTCTTCAGGAGCACCTAGATCTGTCGAATGCCTTATCCCGTCGCGTAACCATTCGACTGGATGGAGTCGGTTATCTGCGTTGTTGTGACCAAATTTTGCAATAGAGTTCTCATCACTCGGTAGTTTTGCGAGCGGTCGTACGAAAACAACGGCCGACGGATCCGAATGGAGTTTGGCTGGTACTAGGAAGTTTGGTCGTTGAGTGACTTCTATAGCCGCTCGAGTAGCTCATGCTCGACGAATGTGTCCAGGTGCATGGCCTCCAAGTCCAATGCCTCAAGGTCATCCTTGTGATCAGGGTCAGCAGGGCTTTATAATTCCGTTGCCTGAGTTTCTCATGGTGCTCCCGATTGTGATGATGCGGGATGTATGGATCATTGCCGGCATTGAGACCGCCACCCATGCCATCGCCTGCTCATCCGAGGGAGGAGCTCGAGACATATCTGGGAGGTTCATTCCTCAAGTGTGGGGACCCCGACTCATAAGTCGTGATCACCGAATGCACGTGCACAGTGATCCCAGAGATCAATGCTCACTGAACACACAGAAACTAAATAACAAGAGTATTACATCCATTACATACTAGTTTACTCAAATATGGCCATTATGGCCAAGTCCTCATATGGTTGCAGCTGAAATCTTCGTGATAGTGTGAACCCATGCCATCTGCCTTAACCCTACAGGCATTCTGACTGGGAAACGTCCTAGCTCGCATGTCCATCACCAAGATAATCTTCATCATAACTTGGTCTTTCATACCTGGCCAATAAAATAACCAATGGCAAGCCAATGAGTACTTTGAATGTACTTGCAAGAAACCCAAGATGTGGAACAAGGTATAACAATGCATGATATAGCACGAAGTAGGTAAGTTTTGCAGAAAGCTAACTTTCAGCCCAGTGACATGATCAAGTAACTTAAGTAAGCATGCATCAACTGTGAATGGGTACTCATGTGAACAAGTCTCGGTTATCATCATAAGCAGGGGTTGAACGTCTCATGTCCTTCATCGTGCCAACTCTTTAGACTTAGCTCAAGTATCACCTCTATGTCATCCGAACACATACCAAGTTTGCGAAAACATATGGATGTAGCACAAGAGCGGACATCCAACTGTCCTTGACCGTGGACATGGCTATTCGAATAGTTTTACACTCTGCAGAGGTTGCACACTTTACCCACAAGACTCAGGGAATTCCGTGTCATCCACAACTCGCGGTATATTACATACCCGAGGTAAGCACCCGAACATTGCCTTTCCCCTAGCGATACTAAACAAAGAGTCCACTCATTGGTGCCATCCCTCATGATATACATCACACGTATCATCCATGAGGGCACACAACAGTGTGCGCGGTGCCTGTAAAGACAACGCATGATCGTCCATTCTAGTACGACCCCGTATCGAGAGTGACCACTTCACCCCCCACCACTAGTAATGCGGGCTCTATGCTAGTACCCACCAAGGTAATCAACAAAGCCCTGTCCCATAAGGGGTATCGTGGTTGTACATGTAAGGTTGGAATAACGGTTGCAACTCACACCAATTCGTTTTTGAAAACCACACACACTCACTTGCTCCGGTACACCACTTCTTTCTCAAGTGGTTACCCAACTCAATATCATCTCCCTCGGGCATTAGTGGCACACGGCAGGGTTTCCAAAAGGTCTTTGAAAACACTTTGTTTCCGTCACCATGCATATTCCCGTCCCACATTGCGTAGCATTTACTAAGCATCCTATCTACTCCCACCCGCACAACCCTCATAAGGAGGTAGGGTCATGCACAATGCAAGTAACAACAAGAAAGTATAAAGTGCTATATGCCATGCAATTAAAGGGTTTCATAGTCATGGTCAAAGGGGTGCTTTCCTGGCTTCGCAAAGTCTTCGAGATCTTCACACGCTTCTCGTCCAACTCCGAGCACTCCGCTTATCTCGTCAACTACCGTTGGTAAACAACCACAATAAGCAACACAACAAGTAGAAAAATAAAAGTGCCCTATAAATAGGAGTTTTTTTTTCTTGGACACCTTTGGTCATGAGAAAAATAACCAAGCAAGTTTTATTGGATGTGGGTCAAGGGGGAGTTTTGAATGGTGGAAATAGGGGAATTGGTGGTGCTACAAGAAGTCTACAGGAAACCTTTTTGATAAAAATGGGTGCATGCACTCAACAATGAGGGAATGATTTTAGAAGATTTTAGAAATTGGTTTCACTAGATTTGGAGTTGGGATAAATTTCCTAGGATTTTCCTAAGATGAAATTAATGGAAAATGGGCCATTTAATAGATCCAATAGAATAGGTGCATGGCAAAAATGTTCACCACGGCTACATAAACAAGGAATGATTTTTGGGTTATCTGGAAACTTGAATCACTCCATTTGGAGTTGCTATGAGAGCTCTAGGGATTTTACAAGTGCGCATTCCATAGTTCAAATTCAAATAACTCTACAGGAAATTTTGAGGAAAAATGTGCAATGCACATATTTGGATAGGACATGATTTTTGGAATCTGTAGAAATTTGAATCACCAAATTTGGAGGTCAAATGAATATTCAATGATTTATTTAGTGCCACTTGGAAATAAAAAGGGGAAGGGAATTACCTAAAACAAAAGGGCTAAACAGTGTCCCGAGCACAGGATAAGGAATGGGACAGCCCAGTAGCTCGGCTGAGCGGGGAAGACGGCGACGTCAAAGGCGCCCTAGGGAGATACGCTTTCCCCGGGTGGAGGCGGCTTCGGCTGAGGCTGTTTCCACTTAAACTGGGGGGCCGGTCGGCCGGTCGCTGATGGGCGGGCCCCACCTGTCGGGTCCGTCCCTCTCCTCCCGCTCGGGCGGGGAGAGACAGAGGGGAGGGGCTCGAGTGGCAACGACGCTTGCCCTGGTGGCTCTGGTAGCCTCCGGTGACGTCCCAGTTACCGGAGCGATTAGGACGATGGCCCGCCCTCACTTGGGTGGTCTTCTCCCGCCGGGAAGTGTCGGGGGAAGCGGTTCCTCCGCCGTAGCAGAGCAGATGGCGATGAACATGGGGGGAGGAGGGCACGAGAGGATGGGGGAACCGGTCCAGAGGCTTTGCAGGAAAGAGGGAGAGCGAAAGGAGCTGAGGGAGGGGCTCGGGGAGGCATTAATTAGCCGCAACACAAGAGCACCATAGGCCACGTCTACGGACATGCCCCGGACCATGTCAGAGGCCACGAGGGTGAGCTGGGGCGTTTCTACGGGCTCTGTGGGTGCGGTCCACGTCGAGTGAAGTGGAGAGAGAGAGCCGGGGGAAAGCAAAGGCTCGCCCGTGCGAGGTCACCCATGGGCACTCTCGGGCGGTCTCCGCGCGTGTGAGGGATGGTCAACAGGGGGAGAGAGAGGAGGGTTATAGGGCCATGGCATGTCCTGAGCGTCGAGGGCCTTGACTGGCGCGGGGGGAGGCCCGAGGTGGCCAGAGGGCGCGGGTCAGCGCTTGAGTGCGCTATAGCGCGCTCTAGAGCGGGCATTTGTTCGGCATGGGCATGTATGCACGCACTCTGGCACGGCCACTTGTCTCTACCAGCTGCAGAAGGAATAAAATAGATGGGAGCATTGGATGCTCTGGAAATGATCATGAGTGAGAGAGAGCAGAGAGAGAGGTGGAAATGGAGCTGTCCAAGGGGTGCATATGGTGTTTCCACCCCCCCCCCTCAATCATGGAACCAGCCGTTGGGGCTGCTACTGGAGGTAAAGGGGGGCTAGTAGAAGGTCTTGTAAAATTATGGAGAGTAGAAGAACAATGGAAGGGTTCAAAATAGTAGTTTTAACAAACAACCGGAAGGTGTTTGATGCTGGTTTGGGCCTGCAAAAAGATTCTACCTGCCATGATATTTTCCAGGATCAAATGGTGTGTAAAACTAAGGTTGTTCACCAAGTTTGAGCCCAATTGAAGAAAGTTCCCAATGGAAACTTTATAAACCCTATAAATGGACATAAATGGATTTGTTTAGATCTATCTATGCAAATCCATTCTCCTTGATGCACCACTTGGAGTGGTGGCATAATTTGGTTATTGGAGAATGCCCAAAAAGTTTGGGATCAAATGGGAAAATTTGTGAAGGCCAAATAATCGACGATGAAGCTTAGAGAATTGAACTGGATATCTCTGCCGATGATCATGGTGATGAAGACAAAAAACCCACTTGCGCCGGGTTTTGCTAGATGCCCAGCCTCACGATGGGTGCCAACTATCGAGGCAATGATCCTGAAATGAGTACTAGGGGTGCAAATGAGGGGCGGATCCAAGCTACAACGCAAGTGTAACACTCAGATTTTACGAGTTCGGGACCCTCTTGAAGAGGCACAGAGGCTTGTGTGTTCTCGGGTGGGGGTGATTACAAGGGAATGTTTAACCCTTGTGCACGAGCTCGAGGGTGTCTTACATAGAGTTTGCTAGGACCCGCCGAGTGTCATTACAAGGGTGAGTTAATGCTATTATGATGATAGTTTCTGGTAACAACAGCCTATATCTACATGAGTTACTTCTAACAGTAGCTATTAATACACTTGATGTATTCACTAAGTCCTCTAGCCGTTGCTGCTCCCATGTCGTCCACGCCTTGTCTCTGTCCGAGTGCGGCAACCTGGCCGAGTGACTTAGTAGATGTGAGTGGATCCTAATATATGCATCTGAATGCATCTATGGTCCTGGGACCTCAATGATGGTGTGGGGTCTTAGGTGGGCCTTGGAGTCATGTCCATGACCCTACCATCTGACCCCATCGGTCACCACACACCCGCATAATGTCAACTAGGAAATCCGGCTTTAGTTCCGGTTGAGCAGCTCCATACACGAAAACAAGTGCCCATCAGAACCCATCCACTTTTGAGCATTCCTTGAATTTGAAGGCAAAGTCCCCGACCACCAACTTCTAAACTTCGAGCATCTCACACCTGACTCCAAGTAAAAGCCCACCAGATCTACCTCCTGGGGATAAGCAGTGCCAATCAAAAATCAGCACCACCAGAGATCACATTGACAAATTATGAGGTGCAATTATCCATGTCTGTCTATATTAAGGCAATATAGTCCAACTTATGCTCAATGGACGCTTTCGCAAGGAAGTTTCTTTTAGCCGAGTCTCTTAGACCTCTGCTATTCCAAAAAAAATCTTTCATTTATCATCATGAATTTTTTTAATCATATTCTTGCGCTTCAACACACTGTCGGTGTGCGATAAACCTTCCACTTCCATACTTTCTTTAGCTTATCCTGCACAACTCCTTGGTCCATATAACACAAATCTGTGTGCATTTCCATTTCTGGCTGCAGAGGGGTTGTATACCCCTCTGAAACCAACCCCTCATCCTCCTCATGTAAAACTCTAGTGGGCACTAAGTCCTCACACACACACTTAAGAGACCCCATCCCTAAATCATTAATATCATCATCATTCATTGGTTTAATAACCGTTATCTTACGTAACATCTCCATGACTCTATCAGCTTCTAAGTCAAGCAGATCATTTATTGATTT
The DNA here is from genome assembly GCA_022496015.1 of Hordeum marinum. NCBI lineage: Eukaryota > Viridiplantae > Streptophyta > Magnoliopsida > Poales > Poaceae > Hordeum > Hordeum marinum. The sequence goes on along the minus strand of CM039677.1, from coordinate 135,409,942 downwards.
TGCAATTTCATTCCTGTTGTTACGAACTGAAATACCCAAGTTCTTAGCATAGTGAACAATTTCCTCCTCAGTGAAATGAAGAATAGATCAACTCGTATTAATTGACATACCTGTAGTGGCTTCGATGTCATGAAGCTTGGCCGCACTCGTGCCACGCCCCAACTGTAGGTCGTCAGCATTAGGTTGACCCTAAATCAGGTGACTTACATGCCTGTCACCAGATGTCAGTTCCGAAATCCTACCAAACGAGATGATGTCATCTGTGGTGGGCGAAGTTGGGGACCGGCCACCTGTCGTGTGCCTAGCTTGGTCAAATGCTGGGGAGGCCTCTATGGGTGTCCTTGCTGGTGAATGATACGTTCATTTTGCATCATGTTTTCCTAATATTATTGATATTGTTTTCATTCCTAATAATGCTTTGGGGAGTAATTCTAATGCCTTTTCTCGCATAATTTTCAAGGTTTACACAAAGAGGGAGAACACCGACGGCTGGAATTCGAAACTTGAAAAAAGCATGTCAGAGATACCTATTATGCACATCCCCAATGGAGCTGAAACTTTATGGAGAATTTTTATAGAATAAATTAAAAATTATTGGAGCAAAAATCTATTGGGGGGCACCTGGTGAGGAAAATACACCAGGGCATGCCAGGCCCACAAGGCGCGCCCTGGTGGGTGGTGCTCACCTTGGACCACCTCTGGAGCCCATCTTCTGGTATAAATTCTGATTTAACATATAAAAAATCAGGGGAGTACTTTCGGGAGGAAGTGCCTCCGTCTCGAGGCGGAACTTGGGCAGGAGCACTTTTGCCCTCTAATGGAGCGATTCTGTCAGGGGAACTTCCCTCCCGGAGGGGGAAATCGAAGCCATCATCATCACCAACAACCCTCTCATCTTTGGGAGGCCATTATTCATCACTTCAACAGCACCATCTCCTCTCAAACCCTAGTTCATCTCTTATGTTCAATCTTTGAACCAAAACCTCAGATTGGTACATGTGGGTGACTAGTAGTGTTGATTACCTTGTGTAGCTGATTGCTATATGGTTTAATTGGTGGAAGATTATATGTTCAGATCCATTGTGCTATTCAATACACCTGTGATCTTGAGCATGGGTATTACTTGTGAGTAGTTACCTTTGTTCTTGAGGTCACGGGAGAAGTCATGTTGGAAGTAATCATGTGAATTTGATATGTGTTTGATATTTTGATAATATGTATGTTGTGATTCCCTTAGTGGTGTCATGTGAACGTCGGCTACATGACACTTCACCATCCTTGGGCCTAAGAGAATGCATTGTGGAGTAGTTATTAGATGATAGGTTGGTAGAGTGACAGAAGCTTAAACCCTAGTTTATGGGCTACTTCGTAAGGGGCTGATTTGGGTCCACATGTTTAATGCGAGGGGGTTAATCATAAGTAGGTTGTTAGCTCAAGTAAGAACAACACCTTAGCATTGGTCCACCTGAAAGCAAACTTGCTCCCTTGGTGGTTTTAGTAATTAATAACAACATATATGTCATTGAACTAATATTTGCACTAAGCATATTTTAGGAAAAGTTCAATGATAGGGATGGCAAAAGGTTTATGGAGAAACCCCAAGATCCAAGGAAATGGATTGCAAAGCATCAAGCAAGAGGACTCTACATTTTACTTTGTGAGAAATCACTTCGAGTCCATAGGAAATCCAATACTACTAAAAGGGGGTAAGGTATTGTTGGTGAACAAGATGCTCCACGTGCACAAGTGATAGTCACCAAAAACACCCACAAGCTCTTCCACAAAAGTCTGTCCAAAGCCAAATATCCAAAATTGGTGCAACAAACAATTTCCACTCGGTGCCACCGATTCCCAAACTCAGACGGACCCATGCCAAACCCTAGCACATTGATGCAACCGATTCCACTTCGGTGCCACCGAGTTTAGGTTACCAACTTTCTATTACCTCGATTCACAAAATTGGTACAACCGAGTTTGTTGGATCGGCGTCACCGAGTTGTGCAATCTGACTGTTGGTTACCTAATCGATACCACCGAGATTTATATAATGGTCTCACCGAGATTCAAAAGTTGTCTCCTAGTGGTCACTTCGGTACCATCGAGATTCACACATCGGTGTCACCGAGTTGGTCACATAAGGTGTAACGGTTGGATTTTTGGAGATGCCAATATATACCCTTTCACTACCACCTACACAAGAGAGAAGCACTTAGAACAGATCCCCACTCATCCCAACTGATTTTCTGAGAGAGAGCCACCTACTCATGAGTTGAGATCATGCCATTCCATTCCAACCATATGAATCTTGATCTCTAGGCTCCCCAAGTTGCTTTCCACCCAATCAATCTCTTCCAACAAAGACAAATCTATACAAGAGTGATTGAGTGTTGAGGACTCTATCATCTTGAAGCACAAGATCAAGGATTTCATCGACACTATCGAGCCTATTACCTTTTGGAGGGTGGTGCCTCGTAGATTAGTTAGGTGTTCCTTGGGAGCCTCCTACTTCGTGTTGTGGAGTGAACCAAGAAGTTTGTAAGGGCAAGGAGATCGCCTACTTCATGAAGATCTACCCCGAGTTAGGCTAGTCCTCCATGGACGTAGGCCATCATGGTATAGTCAAGGTTGCTTCTTCGTGGAACCCTCCATGGGTAGAGCCCTCCATGGACTCTTGCGACTGTTACCCTCTGTGGGTTGAAGACTCCATAAACATGGACATACGATAGCACCACCTATCAGAACCACAGGAAAAATCTTTGTCTCTCCAAATTTTGTTTGATGTTCCTACCCTTCCTTTACTACTCATGCTTGTCTTTACTTTCTGATGCTATACTCGTAGACATGCATGTTTAGGGTGTTCTTGACTTGCTATGAATGCTAAAATATGCCAAAACTTAAAATTGGGAAAAGTAGATTTTTATTTGGTCAAGTAGTCTAATCACCCCCCTCTAGACCTACTTTCGATCCTACAAGTGGAATCAGAGCTTTGGTCTCCATTGCATTGGTTTCAGAACCTAGGAGAGTATGGCGTCTAGCAAGGGAAATTATCATCATAGAGGTCAGTACTTCGATGGCACTAATTTTGCTAGTTGGAAGCACAAAACAAAAATGCATATTCTTGCAAGGTGAATTCTTTGTGGATAGAAGGGAACCGGATCGTGAAGCAACTGTGGATGAATTAAAGATGTTGCAATACGATGCTCAAAATCAGCTTTCTTGAGAATGCAAAATAGATTTGGGATACTTTGGTTCATATGCATGAAGGTACCGAATATCTGAGAGAATCCAAGTTGGATGTTCTTCAAAGTCATCTTGACAAGTTCAAGATGAAGGATGGTGAAGGAGTTTCTGAGATGTACTCTAGGCTAGCTCTCATCATTAATGAGATTGCTAGCTTGGGAAGCGAAGAAATGACCAACAAATTCATCATCAAGAAGATAGTTCGAGCTTTGGATGATAGATATGACATCGTATGCATAGTGATCAAAATGATGCCCAAGTACAAAGATCTCAAGCCTACAGAAGTGATTGGAAGGATTGTTGCTCATGGGATGACACTCAAAGTCAAGGAAGAGCTTCAGAACAAGTCAAGTAGTGCTTACAAAGCCACAAGTGACGCCCCCACAACTTCAAGCGACAACCTCGTCATAGATGAAGAGATAAGCCTCATGGTCAAGAAATTCAACAAGTTCTACAAGAATAGAGGCAAAGATCGAAGCTCCAACTCAAGATATGAAGAGAAGCGTTCATCGAGTCGTGACCGAAACTGCTACAATTGTGGGAAGCCCGGACACTACTCCCATGAGTTCACGACTCCCTACAAAAGGAAACAAGAGTCACCAAGAATATGAACCTCGAGAGAAGAGTCACCTCAAAGAGAGAGAAGGAATAGGCATGATCATTATGATCGAAGGCCCTCAACGAGAAGTAGGGACTCTGAGAAGAAGGACAAGTACACCAAGAGCTACTCAATAAGAAGACATCAAGCTCATGTTGGTGAGTGGGTTTCCGGCTCCGAATCCAACAACCACTCCAAGAGAAGCTATCACTCCAACTCCAACTATAGTCAAGATGAAGGTGTTGCCGGACATGCACTTGTGACAACCGACTCCTATGACATATTTGATTCACCAAATGAAGGGAGTGTACATTGCTTCATGGCTAAAGGCCCCAAGGTATCATACCCCGAGTATCGTGATTTCAATAGTGATGAGGATGACTTGTTAATAGATGATGACTTGCTATTTGACAAATCTAGTAATGTTAGTCAAGATGAAATTCCTGGTAATCACTCTAGTCAAGATAATTCGTGCGTTGATGTTAAGTTGGAAATAGAATGACTAACTCAAGAACTAAACACTCTTAAGTTAGCTCATGAGTCTACTCTACAATACCATAGATAGATTGAGAGGAGACATGAGAAGCACCGCTTCGAGAAGCTAAATTTAGAGCAAGAGCATGAGTTCCTTAAAGATATCAATGATGATCTTCCAAAGAAGACTTCCTCTTATCTAGCCAAATGACTTCTATTGTCTACTTTCATTCCACAAGTTAAGGCTAAGCAAACTAGTAGCAAAGGCAAGAAAGGTTCTTCAACTAGTAGAAATAAAAATGATAGATCCAATGATATTGCTTCTAGTAGTTCTATTGATCCCACTAACAGTTCTCTTAGCCAAGTTACACTTGAGCAAGAAAATGAACTTTTGAATGGCATAATATAGAAAGGTATCTACAAGAGTCTTGTCGGGTGCAAACAATTTGAGGAAATTGTACGCAAGCACGGAGGATACCGGAAGAACCATGGCATTGGCTACTTCAACTCTAATGGAGTTGAATGGGAAGAAAGTCAATACCCCAAGCCCAAGTTTGTTCCTAAAAAGGAGAAGTACGAAAATACTCTCCCCAAGGGAACAAAAGCTTAAGATGACCTTCGACCACAAGACCCCAAGATCAAGGACAAGAACAAGCTTCAGTAGGACATTGACTCATATGAAGATCAATCCCGAGCTTTGGTGAAGTGGGTTCCCAAGGCTACTACAAGCTCAACTTCTACAAGTGCCACTTCAACACCAAGGATCCCCATCAACTTGATGTGGGTCCCCAAGAAGAAGAACTAGAGAATTTGTTGAGGGGTGACTCCGCCAATGAAATTCACTCATATTCATTATTCGCAAGAACTAGTTGCAATGAACATCAACATTATGCAATAGTTCAAGGAGTCACGCATTACCTCAAAGGTAAGCAAGGGACAAGGTAATCAACAATTCCATGGACATCATTATATATGATTTGCACTCCATATCCATAGATATCCTTGTATTTGTCTCTTGTGTGTTGGGACTAAACCATGTAGGTGAGAATAGTAATGAAACAACAAGGATGCTCCCAACTCATGCTGATCTTCATCAACATTGAGCATCCACCACTACTTCACCTACATGAAGTCTTCACCGACAAAACCCAAGGTTAGTTTATCCCTCCTATGGGGGGATGTCACATCAAGGGGGAGATTTACTCTAAGACTTGAGTCAAAGCATCTCATAGTATGTGACAACATTAAATGCTTTATGTAAAAGTGGTAACCCCACTTGTGCTTAAACAATGAGTATGACCTATGATCAAGTATTCTTACTTGGGTCCTAAGTCAATATACTCATATATAGATGACTACATCATCGCCAAAAGTGCTTGATACATGCTAGTATGTATGTGCATGTTTGCCATGATTTCATTTGACATCTTATTGTGTGAGCATATTGGTCTGCATTTATTTACCAATCCGAGGACATCCAATTGTTGCTATTTGGCTTTTGATTTTTCTTTTGCCAATTGGATGGACAAGAATGCCTACGACCCTCCTCTAGCTATCTATGCTTTCTCATCTCAAATTCTATTCTTGCTTCATCACAAAATTTGAACAAGTAATTTTTGATCTCTCTGTGTGAGGAGCACTCGGAGTTCCGCATCGACAAAGGACTGACCATTAAAACCTCCCAGGTGCATCTCGGTAGAACCAACCCAAAATCTTGGTCTCACCGAATGCCTAGGGTTGATTTGGTTTTCTATCTTGGTACCACCGATTCCATCTTCTCGGTTACACCGAGTTTCCCTATCAGTAGACAGTTGAGGAACTCGGTGACACCAAAAAGTTAGAATTGGTATCAGCGACAGCTATGGGTTTATATAGAGGTGGACCCGACTTTTGAAATCTAGTCTTCAACCGGCGCCCCCTCCAAAACCCTTGTTATCGAACCAAGGCCCTTGGTCATCGCCTTCGTCTTCTCGAGTGCCTCTGCCATTGGAAGTCTCCATCCTTGACAGAATCCTCTCCCCCGTCATTGCCATCGTGAAGTCATCACCAAGCTAGGGTACGATTTCACCCCCTCATGTGCTCCAACCTCCAATTCTTGCGCATTAGGTCTTGTCCATCGATTATCCATAGTTTGAGATTGATTCATCCCCGAGAAACTCCAATAGATTAGCGAACGAAAAAAATTAGGTTTTGTCGTCCGCTACGTGAATCTTGGTAGAACCGATGCAAAAAAATTGGTAGCACCGATTCGCTTTTTTGGTCGACTGAGAACAGTCACAATGAAACTGAGTACCCATTTTCAGTCTCACCGAAAGTGGTGCCAAGTTTCTATTATGAAGACTGTCTGTCTCGGTAGGTCCGAAATATTTGCTTCAGTTGTACCGACATACATTTGGCAGAATGCAAAATTTGAGAAATTTTAGTTCAATCTTTCAAAAATGTCTACATTTTGTGATGAGTCATACCCTTCCACTCTTCTACACTCTATTTAGAGGGTCAGATATGCCAGATTCTGAAGACAGTCAGATTGATCTCAGGGAGCAGAATGTTGACATGAGATCTGGCACTAGTCCAAACAATAGCTCATCCTCTTTAGATGTTGGTATTCCCAGCTCACCTGATCTGCCAAGAGCTTCTACTAGGATAAGAAGAAATCTCAATTCTGATGAGGAAGATGAGGACTTCATACATGATGAAGTGCCTCCCAAGTCCAAGCAAGACAAATCTGTCAAAGCCCTCTAAGAAAACATTCATGAAAGAGTATGGCCCCTCTGAAGCTATGAGAGCACCTGAGAGATCTAGAGGCACCATGACTGTTGAGCCTCCCAAGAAGTATATGCCCAAGAAGGCTGGTGAGAAGAAAGCTAGGAAGAGGATTATCCCTGTTGTTGGTAGGGCTACCTCCATGTATGAGGACCCTCAAGAGACTACTGCTATTGAGGATGAGGAGGAAGATCCGGCTCCAAAGGCTCCTGCTAAGAAGAACAAGAAGAAGAAGCTTATGGCAGATGCTATGCCTAAGTCTACCACTTCCAAGAGCACCAAGTCTACTCCCAAGAAGGATGTTGTTGCTGAAAATCCTAAGAGGTACACCAGGGGCATCCTAGCTTCTAAGAAGAACAAGGGGTCTACCTCTAGGGATCTAGATGAGGATGCTATGTCTGAATTGATGAAACTTAGACCACACCTTCCAGAGCACAATGCCTGTCACTTGGTTGCTGAGGACATGAAGAACAAGAATGATTCAGGTCTAAGAGAGTGGAGAGCTTCTGATCCTTACTCTCAAAGGAGAAAGACTGATGTTGGTTACAGATTCTACACAAAAGAACATCAAGATTTCTATTAGACTGTATTGCTTGATAAGAGTCCAACTGTGAGTGACATGAGATACGTTGATTGGAAGTACATCAAGGAGAATGAAGACTACTTCTCGAGTGTGCAAGACAACTTTCACTGCATTGGCCTAGACAAGTTTGTTGGCAAAGAATTCACTACATGGAATGATCATATTATCATGCATTTCTCCTCCATTGCTGACTTCTATGGAGATGGTAGTATTGTGTGGATGACTAAAGGAGCAAGATATGAGTCCACTGTTGATGAATGGGCTGCCATATTAGGAGTCCCAGAGGTGGAAGATGGATATATCTGTGTGTACTCTGAGTCCAAGGCAAAACACAATGCCATGAAGGACATGTACAATGAGATCTCTACTGCACATCTGAAGTCTCATAAGCTAGGATCAATCTATTACCTCCAGGCAGGTCTTCGCACTATCAAGACCATTCCGAGGCACACTTCGATGCCTAAGTCAGGAGATGAGAAGATGATCCGAGGCTACTCCATCAACTTACTACTTCTTATAGACCAGCATATGAGTTTCAGAGTGATGGATCTAATTCTGGAGACAGTGAAGAGGGTTGCTACTAATCAGAAGCACTCATGCCACTATGCACCCTACATTCAGATGCTCATCAACTCCAAGTTGGAGAATCGCATTTTTGCTCTTGACAGGCCACACTTACCCCTATAGCCAGATCTTGAGGACAACGTTGTGGTGATGGACCCAGATCATCCCACATCAGCTGCAGCACATGCAGAGGTAGAGGCATCTAGAGCCACTAGTGCCCAAGTCCCTAGATCTAGGAATGAGCAAATGGATCTTTTGATCACTACCATTCAGGGCATGCAGAAGGACATCAAGGACATATTGTAGCATCAACATAGTCTTGTGAGGATCATGGAGAATAGGAAAGACCCTAAATGACAAGGTGGATGGGCTCACCAAGACCGTGAATGAGCTCAAGCAGGATTTGATGTTGTGCCTATCCCACACTCTTCTGATGATGATGAGGATGACTCTCCCCTCACGCCAGGCACTCAGTTCACTACCCAGGCCAGATAATCCACAGTGCCAGCTCCAGAGTTGAGGCCTTCTTCATCAGCACCTGCTAGAGCCTCTTCAGCTCCATCTGCTCCTCCAGTACCTCAAGTTGCTACACTAACTCCATCCATGACATCGGTAGAGGTCTTCGCCGACGCAGTTCTCTCAAGTCCAACTTCAAGTACCGGAGGAGCTCAGCCCTAGAAGAACGATTAGTTATATCTCTTTGAATTTTTTTGGTAAATTATTGCCAAAGGGGGAGAAGTTGTGTAGATCATTAGGGCTTCGAGAGAGAGAGAGAGCGTTGGTTTTATCACTTTTTCAAAAACATTTGATATTTTGGTTTGCTTGTGTTAAACTTTGTTGGTATTTGATCATACACTTGATGTGTGTTGCTACTATTTCTATCATTTTGATGCTTATGAGATGGTCAATCACCTTTACTTGATTGTGTTGTGCTATGATGTTCATTATTACTCTTCTCGCACACCACCAAGTTGTATGTGAGATGAAAGAGTGCTCCATATACCTTATCGATTGTGCATTTTGCATTTAAATGCAAATTTAAAATAATGCAAAAATTTAGGGTGAGCTCATGCTTATCACATACTTCTCAAAGCGATGATTATATTCATTGATTATATCATATGTCGAAGCTTTGATCTATATGTTGTCATCAATTACCAAAAAGGGGGAGATTGAAAGCACATTTGCTCCCTTGGTGGTTTTGGTAATTAATAACAACATATATGTCATTGAACTAATATTTACACTAAGCATATTTCAGGAAAAGTTCAATGATAGGGATGGCAAAAGGATTGTGGAGAAACCCCAAGATGCAAGGAAATGGATTGGCAAAGCTTCAAGCAAGAGGACTCTACATTTTACTTTGTGAGAAATTACTTTGAGTCCATAGGAAAGCCAATACTATTAAACAGGGGTAAGTTACTGTTGGTGAACAAGATGCTCAAACGTGCACAAGTGATAGTCACCAAAAACACCCACAAGCTCTTCCACAAAAGTCTATCCAAAGCCAAATATCCAAAATCGGTGCAACCAACAATTTCCACTCGGTGCCACCGATTCCCAAACTCAAACAGACCCATGCCATACCCTAGCACATCGGCGCAACCGATTCTACTTTGGTGCCATCAAGTTTAGGTTGCCAACTTTCTATTACCTCAATTCACAAAATCGGTACCATCGAGTTTGTGGGATCGGCGTCACCGAGTTGCGCAATCTAACCGTTGGTTACCTAATCAGTACCACCAAGATTTATATATCGGTCTCATCGAGATTCAAAAGTTTTCACCTTTTGGTCACTTCAGTACCACCGAGAGGCACACATCGGTGTCACTGAGTTGGTCACTTAAGGTGTAACGGTTGGATTTTTTTACCTGTGAATATAGGGAAAGCACCCCATAGCAAAACTTTTATTATGACCAAAAAACAATATTTACAAAGCAAATGAAAAGAAAACTAAGGCTACACATATACATAGTCTCACCTTAAGGTGGCAAAAAGGAAATCCATCTAATCAGCTCATCCTTAAACTTAGCTTTAGCCCTATGTGCTAAAAGGGACATGTCTTGGATGAATGATGCTCTCCACCTCCTAAAAGATGGCCTGATATTCCTAAAGACTCTCATTCCTCACAGCCCAGATATTCCAACAGGCCAAGAACACAACCTCAGCAAAGAAAGGTTTTTGAAAATCCCTTCTTGCAGCATATGCAATCGCAGCCATACTGTCACCATTAGGCCATGAAATTTGTAGGTAATTCCAGACCCTCCAACTAAAATTACAATTGAAGAAGAGGTGATCCCTGTCCTCCCTAGTTTGGGTTGGGCATAGCACACAGTGATTACAATCAGACACATTCCAGTGTCTCCTCTCCAACATATCCTGAGTATTAGCTCTGTCCATGATTAACATCCATGCAAAAACCTTGATCCTCATTGTGCAGCAGCTACCCCATATCCAATTTAGTACTAGGTTAGGACAAATTGGATTATGAAGGAAGTCATAGTATTTTTTTGGCAATGTAAGGTTTATCATCACCCCTCCAGTTCCACACATCCTTCAGAGAAGGATTAGAAGCAAAGTTGGCCAGGAGATTCTAAAGAGACTGCAGTTCAGCATAAGCTCTCTCCGACAGAGGTAGATGAAATTGGGTTGTGAGGTCCTGGGCAAAAGCATCCTTCATAGAAACTAAAGGGTCCTTGGCAAAGGAGAATAACCTTTGGAACACCTGATCCAAGGACCCATTATCACGAAGCAGATTCCAATTATCTCCCTAGAATAAAGTAGTGTCCCCAGAGCAAACAGAAACCTTGGACACCATTCTGAATTTGTCCATCAACTTGCATAGATCTCTCCACCAGTGTGATCCACACAGAGCAGTAGAATGAGGCACTCTCTGATGGTACTAAGTATCCCAGATCAGCCTCACCCAAGGAATGCCTGCTTTATTGTAAAACGTATTAACATGCTTTAACAACAGGGCCTCATTTCGAACTCTAAGATTCAAAATACCCAGCCCTTCCATGTTCTTTGGCCTGCAAACTAACTCCCAAGCAGCAAGGGGGAGCGGCCTGGTTATTCCCAAATTTCCTCCATAGAAACTTTCTTTGAATCCTCTCCAACTAATTGAGAATACCAATAGGAATATCTAAGGTACAAAGAAAGAAAATTGGAACAGATGACAGTACTGAGTTCATATACTGTAGTCTTCCACCTTGAGCTAGGAAGCTAGAGCTAACAAATAGATTTTTTTTCCATATTATCCACCACTGGCAAAAGGTCCATGATTTTAGGCTTCATAGTACCAACAGGAAGGCCAAGGTATGTGAATGGCAAAGATCCCACAACATACCCAAAAGTATCAGCAAGTCTAACCATTCCCATGAGATCAACATTAATAGGTAACATGGAGGACTTATGGTAATTAACCTGCAAGCTAGTGGACTGTGAAAAACGAAGGAGGATGGCCTTCAAAGAAATTAGCTGATGTTCCTTGGCAGGCAGGATGATCAAGGTATCATCAGCATACTGAACAATTGGAAAATCCTTATCATGACAGGGAATAGGCAGCGGAAGAAGGCCCTTGGAGTGCATATCATTAACCACAGACTGCAGCAGATCAGCTGCAAGGAAAAACAAGAGGGGAGACACTGGATCTCCCTGTTTAACCCCTCTCTTACACAAAAACTGCCTTCCAGGAACACCATTCAGTAGGACTGAGGAGGTACCAATTGAGAGAAGCTGCTTAATCCAGGAAACCCATTTATAATTAAAACCTTTACATTTCAGGATCTGATAGATTGCCTCATGCTCAATAGAATCAAATGCTTTTTCAAAATCCAGCTTGAGAATAACAATGGGCCTTTTAGACTCATGACACTCATGGATGCATTCAAGCGCCCATCCCACGCAATCCTGGATTTTCCTTGATTTAATAAATCCATATTGGTTTTTATGAACACATCTCATTATTTCTACCAGCAACATATTTTTAGCCATTTTGGAAATGAATTTGACCCCCATACTAGACAAGGAGATTGGCCTAAAATCATTGACAGTTTCAGGTGACCCTTTCTTTGGTACAGGAGTTATGTAGGAATAATTGATCTTGCCAATATCAACAGAGCCATCATGAAATGCATTGGCCAGCTTATAAAAATCCTCGCAGATAATGTGCCAACATCGCTTGAAAAATAGACCATTAAAACCATCAGGATCAGGAGCCTTATCAACAGGCATTTCCTTAATGGTTTTATCCATTTCATCTTTAGTAAATGGTCTTGTTATATCATCCAAGCCATCTACATAATTAATTATAGAAGAAAGATCAAAGCACATATTGATCCCCTAGAGGTGCCCATTCTATTCTTGAAAGTAACCTAGAAATGAGCAACCATAGTATCATGGTGAGAGATCACAGAACCATCCTCCAACTTTAGGCTAGCAACAGAGTTTTTCCTGAATCTTCTAGTAGCCATGGCATGGAAAAACTTTGTATTCTCGTCCCCAACCTTGATGGACCTGATTGTGCACCTTTTCCTCCAATAAAGGTATTGTAATCTCAGCAGATGTGCAACATGCAACTTAACAATCCCTCTAAAGTTTAGCTCCTGTCTGAATAAAGGCCGTAATTCTTCCAGAGAATCCAAAATAAGTATCACTCTGTTAAATTTTGAAGTTAGGACCTTTAACTTGGACATATTTGATTGCCACTTCTTTAGAGATTGCCTTAAACCTTTGAACTTCTGGGCAATGACAGCAGACACTTGTGATTTCCTGGAACCAACATTCCAGCAAGCCTCAACACAGACCATAAAGCCATCCATTTCAACCCAGTAATTTTCGAAACGAAAAATATTTGACTTTGGTATGGAAGTGTTGATGGCCACCACATAGGGAACATAATCAGAGGCATTTTTGTCCAGTGGCAGAACATGAGACATGGGAAAATGACAGATCCAATTGGCAGATGTGAAAAACCAATCAAGTTGTTCCAACAGAGGATTATACTACATGTTGGACCATGTGTAACTCCTGCCTTTGATGGGAAGTTCCAACAAACCCAAATGACCAATCACCTCATTAAAAATGAATATATAATTGACATCCCCACCAGGCTGGTTTCTATTGTCTATATATCGAATGAAATTGAAATCACCTAGGATCAACCAATTTTCATTATCAGGAATGTTCAGGTTATATAGCCAACTGACAAAATCATCCCTCAGTTAACCCTGACATGGCCCATATACATTCACAAGAGTCCATTGCTCATTGTTATGCCATGAAGCGTAATGCACAATAATACCAATTTTTTTGGACTCAATTAAAGCACCAGATAGCACAGCCGAGTTCCAAACAACCAGTAGACCACCAGAAGCACCAATAGAGGGACTATAAACAAAACAATCCAACCTCAGAGGACCAAACCCTTTGATAGATTGATAATCAAAGGATTGCATTTTGTTTCTTGCAGGCAAACAACAGATGCCATGCTCTCATAATCTTGTTACAGACAACAGATTTACAAGTGGGGGCATTCAGACCACGAACGTTCCAGCAGAGCACCCTCCAACCTCTGATAGATCTATCTTCCATACAAAACACAAAAAATTAAAGGAAAAGTGCTACTACATAAAATCCAGCAGCAACACAAGGAGTTCAGCCAACAGACATAAGGCTTACACGGCACAATACTAGCACATGAAACAAACAATAAAACCCTAAGATAACTAGCAAATTTATGGGCTTGCCAGACCCAAACTCCAGTCGCAAGACTAATCATCAGAAGAGGTTGGGCGATCTTCTGAATTGTCTGCCCTAAGAAAATCAACAGTGAGCTTCTGAGGGGGGTGCCCAGATCCTGTCCAATGGACTGGATAATTCTGATTGGGGATGGTGGAAGGAGAGCCTCCGTTGTCGTGTCATCCTTGTCGGTGTTAAAACCGGCAGATCTCAGGTAGGGGGTCCCGAACTGTGAGACTAGGATCGACGGTAACAGGAGATGAAGGGGACACGAGTTTACCCAGGTTTGGGCCTTCCAATGGAGGTAATACCCTATGTCTTGCTTGATTCTATTGATGGTGTAAGGGGTTACAGAGTTGATCTACCTCGAGATCATATGTCTAACCCTAAATGAGTTATCCTATTTCTAACTCCTAAAACCCTCCGGCTTATATAGATGCCTAGGGTGTCTTGGCCCACACATGGTCGGTTACATGCCACAAAGATAACCTTCCTAATTACAACTAATAACTTCGAGAATACATCTCGACTCCATGAGGCTTCCGTCCTGGCGCAGGTGGTCCTCGGTCCTCCGATGCCTGCCTTGCGGCCCATACAATCCGGCCCATGTACAATGGGTCAGCTATCCGAGGACCCCTTAATCTAGGACTTCCTCAATAGCCCCCGGACTGGTCTTCAATGTCGATTTATCTTCGGTTGATTCCTTCACTTCAACGTCTTTGGCTTGCAAGGCGAGTCCCTCATCCTTCTCTGTTCGGCATCCGACCAATCTTCGGTAAGATCCCAAGCATCATGGGCACGGGTCATTATAATATTTGTACAAGTTCCTCGATTTTCGTGTGCCGTGAGGAGGTGAGTGGCCAGCGATTTTTACAATCCTACCCCTCCACAATGGAGGCACCAACCCATTTGATCACACAAAATCATGGTTCAAAACCCACATCTTCTTCCTCCCACTCGTCAAAAACTCCTAGCGGAAGTTATACGAAAAACATGGCTAACGCTCCTAGCTCCTCAGCACGCCCTTATGGACAACGCCCAGGTGACTCGACCAGCTGCTCCGACACTCTCCTGTGGCTCCGTAATATGGATACCCAAGGATATCTCCCATCATCAGGTTTGGCGGCAACCCGTTCATGTCTGCTTTCTTATGGTGACAAGGTCTTCGACGAGTGCTTCCCTAGTCCAAACAAGGGGGAGCATGTTTTCTTCGTCCCCTTCCTCCTCCGGGGCCTTGGTTTTCCAATCCACCCATTCTTGAGGGGGTTACTGGAGTTCTATGGGATCCAACTCCACCATCTCACCCCCGGGTCGATCCTACACATCTCGGGATTTGTCGCCCTCTGCAAGATGTTCTTAGGGTGCGAAGCTCATTTTGATCTGTGGAGGAAATACTTCTGCCTCGTCCCCCGAACTCGGGGCAAGGACATCTTAGAGGTCGGCGGAGCCGAAGTATGCCGCATAGCTAGAACAGGGTATCCGGATGGCACGCCGAAGAAATCCGAAGAATGGACTTTGGAGTGGTTCTACATTGAAGACGTCCCTCTGTTCGAGCCAACTTGGACAGGTCCGCCCGAATACTCCGACCTCCTCTCGAAGAAGAGGTACAACTGGCGACCCAAGAGCTCATCTCAGGAGGAGAGCGCCAAAGTGCAATGCCTTGCCACGCAAGTGCGGATGCTTGCCCATCAATGACTGACCATGATCGATATCATGGCCGCCGCTATCTCTCGGTGCGTGCAACCCCTCCGACAAAGGGTGCACCCTCTATGGCGATACAACAGGACAAGCGACGCCATGCATTCCCGAAAGCTAGGTCCTGCCAATCCAATAGCGTTGGCCGCCGCACTTGCCGACCTGTACAAAGGAGAGCAAGAAGACTTCATCCGGCGGTCAACCAAGTATTCGGCCCACAATCCCATCGAATAGGTAAACCTTCCCTTTTCAATCGTGAAATGGCTCGGAGCTTCATTCCGTACTCTTATTTGACTGAGGTCTTGACATGAATAGGAATGGAGGAGCTTTGTCGAGACAGTCAACTGTCCGGCTCCTCAACCCGAGAATCCTGCACGTGATAATGATCCGAGCTTCAACAAGGACCCGAATCTCCATCTTGACTTCGAAAACAGAGTCTACTACCAGCCCAGCATCGTCCAGACCCCGGTGGCAATCATAGTCGATTACCCCAAGTCATTCTCCATTCCATATGCGGGTAAGAAGAAAAACTCCTCCCGCAAGAGACCTGCTAATAAGAGTGCCCAAGATGTGCCGGTCCTAGGCCCCAAGCGCCGCCTATCAACATGTCATGCGCGAGCGGCCGAAGCCGCTGGCGAGTCAGAGGCCGGCCGGGAGCCTACAGAGGAGCCGGACATGGGAACGAATCCACCCGTCCGTGTATCCCAAGGTATATCGTTCAGATATCCACATAATCGTTGTACTCAGCATGATCTCATACCCGCTTGTTGTTTACCTAGGCAAAACGCCCAATCTTCTCCTAACGAAGGGGCTGTCCAGATGTTAGGAGACGCCCGGAGTTCTCCGTCCGTGACCCATGCAACTTCCGCCAAGGAAGCCCCCATGGACGGTCCGGTGCCCGCCGAATCTAGCGACAGAGTATCCGTTACCAAATCATAAGTGGGGAGTGCCATGCATCATCGGCACCGATGGGAGGCCATGCGGCATCCAATTTTCTCCAACCAGGAGTTTGGTGCCCTATGCTCGGCAGATGCACATCTTGGGGCCACCCGAGCTGGATTCGTCGAAGCTATGAAGCTGATAAGAACCAACATTTAGGTAAGAGGTCAGATTTTAAAGAATCCACACACTTGTGCAAGCCTAGTAACCACTAAGCCTTAATTTGATTTAGAAAAAACAAATTGAGGATCTACATACTGTTTGACTACTGATGCAGGCCTCAAAGCAATAGTCCGAGCAATTGGCCAAGGCTCTCGAGGAGAATCACATGGAAGTACAGTCCGTGAAGGCCAAACTAGCACAAGTGAAGAGTTTCATGTGAGAGGCCCATGGTGAGCATCCTTTTACTGCTTATCACTTTACACTATCATGCCTGACATATGGATTCCGTGTAGCAGCCGAATCAATAGGACATATGGAAAGGCAGCTAGAAGAAGCCCGGGATTCACAAAGGTATGCGAAATCCCAACAGCAAGCCGGTTGTCTTGTCATACAAAAACCGGCCAAAGAAATAAAGAGTTTAAAGACTCGATTGGTCCAATCTCAAGAAGAGAATCAAAAGCTTTGGAGGGGCGTATTTGGTAAATACAATTTCGCTATGAGTAAGTATTTACGATGTAGAGAATGAGAGTAACCGCGCTTATTATCTTGTGTGCAGATCTCCTAACCGTACATCCTGAAGAGGAGATCGAATCGTACCAAGGGGACCTACTGAAGGAGCTGACCTCTCACCACAAGCGTGTGCAAAAATCAACGAAGGGGATGGTGAAGGCATTATGGCCCACCGAACAGCCACCTGAAGGGCTAGCCGCACTTGTGGATCAATTTAGGGGAGCTCGGGATAGGTTCGAGATGTGGAAGACTACGGCCCGCCGCGAAGGAGCACGGGAGGCGTGGGCAATGGTCAAGACCCGTTTCACCGGACTGAACCCCAAGCATATGGCGGGGGTTGGTCCTGTGGGATCAAATGGAAAAGAAGTGCCACCCCGCCTGGTATATGACCAAGTGATGCCAGTCGCTCGCCTCTCGCAAGCAGACTGCCCCCTCAACACAATAATCGATGATCTCGATCAGCAGCCACATATGTAATTTACATATACATTTGTAAAACAATCCGCGTTGTAAACTTTGTCTTAACCGGCCACCGGCTTCTCCCTCCCGTGTGAAGAGCTCGGGAGTGTTCCTTTTTGTTATTCCTTCGCCAAAGAGCGAACTTGTATTCGGGGAACCAGGCAATCTGGCCATGGGGTGCGAACAGATAGAAAGCACACAAAAAGATATGTCATATTATGATGTAGTGCAAGAGACATCTTTCGATGGAAATAGTACCTCTAGCGATACCTTTCGTCAGGGTTCTACGAAGAACATAGATACGAATCCGCATACTTGTAGTAGGCGACTAAGTGTCCTTTGGGAATAAGAGACCCAAACAACAGAAACAGCAACCGAGGTCGTATAAGATGTTTCCGTCATAGCCAACCAATTCTCTACATAAGATTGCTAGCTTTCGGCTTCACCCGTCTGAGGTACATTTCCGGAGGACCTGGTGGTAGCATTCACATAGGTGCTCCCTTTACTCTCTAGCCGAACAAGCGAGAACGTAGAGAGTAACCACGGGAGGGAGGCAACCCAGCTTGGCAAAGTCTTAGTTCGAATTGATGCATATAATGGCTAAAGCATGACAAAAGAAACACGCATGCCCGGTAAGCATGAACAATTAAAATACTAGCTACTAAAAGAATCCACCACGTGCTGTGTTCAGATTTAACACTTTAAGATGTATGCCGAGTATCCGTGATACAAGATTGGTTCAGCCAAACATAGGGTAGGAAAAGAAATTGTCCCTATCGTACAGCAAAGTGAGAAAGGAAATGGCTAAAAAGGCAAAAAAAATCGAAAAGGAAAAAAATGTAGGGGAGTATGGACGACACCGATTTATCCGTAGAAGCGCCGAAGACGAGCTGCGTTCCATGGGTTTGGTTCAAGGCAGTTATTGGATGAGTTTCGCAAATGATAGGCCCCTCCCGCGAGCACTTCGTCAATGATGAAAGGACCCTCCCACTTGGGGTTGAGTTTGTGCTTTTGTTTCTCTGGGAGCCATAGGACGAGTTCTCCTACGTTGTATGCCTTTGCCCTGACCTCCCTACTTTGGTATAGCCGAGCTTGCTGTTGGTAAAGAGTGGATCGAGCCAGAGCTATGTCCCGCTCCCCCTCCAGGGCGTCTAAGTCGCCATGTCGATCTAACTCGGCCTCCTTTTCCTCATACATGCGCACTCTTGGTGCGTCGTGGATAATGTCGTAGGGGAGAACTGCCTCTGCCCCATAGATCATAAAAAACGGTGTATAACCCGTTGATCTGTTCGGGGTAGTACGCAGGCCCCATAGAACGGAGTCGAGTTCCTCCACCAAATGACAGTCGGACTCGTGAAGAGATCGGACCAAACGTGGCTTGATGCCGCTCATGATGAGACCGTTTGCTCGCTCGACCTATCCATTGGTCAGCAGATGGTACATCGATGCATAATCGAGCTTTATGCCCATTTTTGCGCACCAGTCCTTGACCTCTTGGGCCATAAAATTGGCTCCATTGTCCGTTATTATACTATTCAGGACACCATAACGGTGTACTATGCTAGATATAAATTCAATCACTGGTCCGGATTTAGCTGATTTAACAGGCTTTGCTTCTATCCATTTGGTGAACTTGTCAACCATGACCAGTAGGTATTTATTTTTCTTGGTTCCCCCTTTGAGGGGTCTGACCATGTCCAGCCCTCAGACCGCAAAAGGCCAGGTGATCGGAATAGTCCGAAGAGCTGTTGGGGGCATGGGACTTTGATTTGCGAAGAGTTGACACCTATTGCAATGTTGAACGAGTGACTGGGCATTGGTCCGAGCTTTAGGCCAAAAGAAACCAGCTCGGAAAGCTTTGCTAACAAGAGATCTTGCTGCGGCATGATGCCCGCCCATGTCTGCGTGGATTTCGGCGAGGAGCTCCCGTCCCTCTTCCTTGGATATACACCTATGTAATACTCAAGTGGTGCTTTTCTTGTATAACTCACCCTCGTGTACATTGTAAGCCTTGGATCGCCGAACTGTGCGTCGTGCCTCGATTTGATCGTCGGGGAGTTCCTTATGATGAAGGTAGGCAAGCAAGGGCTCTGTCCATGGTGTGATTACTGCCATTACCTCATGAGCTGAGGGCGTCTCATTCATCATTGAGCCACCGATGATGCCATCATCTGGTTCGTTTATAGAGGGAACAACCTCGTCCGCTGTTATTGGACCGGTGCCATTTGTGTCGTCCCGCCACACTACGGAGGGCTTGAAGAGCTGCTCCAGGAAGGTGTTTCTCGAGAGGGGATCACGCTTGGCTCCCATACGAGCAGATATCCTGAGGACATCGTCTCTATAGGCCGCTATCTTCGGATTTTTGGCGTCGAATTTGCCGTTAATTTCGGATATGGCCAGGTTTGAGTCTCCCCATACCTCTAGCCATCGTATGCCCATTGATACCGCCATCCGAAGACCATGAAGGAGAGCTTCATATTCGGCGGCATTGTTGGAATCGGCATACATGAT
The DNA here is from genome assembly GCA_022496015.1 of Hordeum marinum. NCBI lineage: Eukaryota > Viridiplantae > Streptophyta > Magnoliopsida > Poales > Poaceae > Hordeum > Hordeum marinum. The sequence continues at coordinate 135,389,702 of CM039677.1, read as the reverse complement.
TTGCAACACGTATCTTACGTTGTCGCCTGTGGGGGATGTGAGGATAACTCCAGTCCCTAGTCCGTCCAAGGTCTTGGATCCGTCGAAGTACATTGTCCACTTGGAGTATGCACTATACTCCATGGGGAGCTCGGCCTCTGTCCATTCAGCCAAGAAGTCCGGCAGTACCTAAGATTTAATGGCACGACGTGGCTTGTAGTTTATTTCAAAGGGAAGGAGCTCAATGGCCCATTTGTCTATGCGATTGGTGGTGTCCCTATTGTTGATTATATCATTCAGGGGGACTTCTGATGTCGTGGTTTCATCACGGCAGATGCCATAGGTAGGCTTATCGAGAGGGGTCGAAGGACGTCGGCGGGCTCCGGGAGCGGGATTAGGCACAAGCGGTGGCGACACACGATGTACCCAGGTTCGGGGCCCTCCATGGGAGGTAATACCCCTAGTCCTGCTCGGTCTAGTTGAGACAATGGCCGGGTTACAATGGCGCTCCTTTAGCTGTATGGATCGTGGAGGAAGAAGGAGCTGGCCTGCTCTTCTGCCTCTCTACGTGCGTGTGTGTGTGGAGTGGATGTGGAGGGAACTCAAAGAGCAGCCGATTGATCCCCCTCCTGCATGGGGTTGGCCTGGGGGGTTTATAGGCCAACCCCCCGGATTACAATACAAATAGAAGGTCAAAGGGGGCCCCAGCCGGTAGCCTCTCTGTCCGGCTGTGGGGGCCGCCGGCCATGGGGTCTTGTCGCTGGTAGGTCCCGCCGGCTAAAGTGTCCTGTCAAGAACTGGCGGGGCCCGCGTGGCGGGTCCCAACATCGGTCACATCACGGCACGGTCTGCCCCTCGTGGCGTCGTCTTGCGGTGGCCGACCGGGGACAGCGGTCCGGCTGGCCACCCTGTAGCCATGCCGGGGCAGGTAACACGGTGGTTGGGGGCGTTCCCGCACTGTTGGAAGCCCGGTCACCATCCGCCAGCGTGAGAGGCCCTAACGCCTTCGCTCTGGCCATATCAGCGCTGACCCTCGATGGGATGGGGGCCATTGTTGCCATGCACGCTCTGATGACGGTATCCAATGCGCGGCCGACTGGGGGCGGGCCAGGCGGCAACGCCCCCAGCCGGCCGATATGCCATAACCGGCTGGGCATTGCCGGCGGGCCGCTTCTGGCAGGGGGTAGCCAGACTGCGGGGGGAGGTGACCTGCCCTTTGATTGCGTTTAGGAGGCTGGGGAAAGGGGGCGCTTGAGGCTACCCCGGGGTCATCCCCCGTCAGTAGTCTCTTAAACTGGGGAGGACCCGCCATCGGGCCGTGGCGGTCCTCGCCGGCTTGAGGATTGTTCTTGTGCCGCGAGTTGCCTTAAGAGTCGAGCGAAGTCGGCAAGCGACGGCCTGCTCCAAAGCTGGCCGACGCTTCACGCGCCGCCACGGGTTCCTCACCGGGTAGAGGAGACGCACTACGCGGCGGAAAAGACCGGGCAGCAGGGCAGGGCCCTCCACGACCGCAACCTTGGCCCACGCGTGGGGATCCTTTACAGCACGGGGCGGACGGTTGGCATTCCCGAGCGCCACGATATCCGCCCCGCACGCCACGGGAATCGGGGGGGTCGCGTGCGATGGATCCGGCCCCCACGATCACCCGTGCAGGGTTTAAATGTCGAGAGGGGGGAGGCAGAATGGTTCATTCGCTCCCCCTGCCGTTGCATCGCCTTCGTCGCCTCCCTGCCCCCGTCACGAGAGAGAGAGAGAGAGCAGAGAGAGGGCAGGCCGCGCTACCGTCCGCCGCCAAAGAGATCCCGGGCCACCGCTGAGCACCCACGCCCGACATCGCAACCGCACGCCCCCTTGGCGACCATGGCGGGTAAGGGCGCCTGGGACGACATCGACGTGGACGAGACCTTCATCGAGCACCTCCGCCACCGCCGCAGGCTCCCGATAGAGGAGCACTTGGTGGAATGCCTAGCCGGGACGGAGAACTCCCCGGCCCCACGGGAGGGCGAGGTGGTTGTTTTCGCCGACCACTTCCTCTGCGGGCTCGGGCTGCCGACGAGCGCCTTCTTCCGCCACTTCCTGACGTGGTTCGGCCTGCAGCCGCACCACCTCGCCCCCAATGCCGTCCTGCAGCTGGCGGCGTTTTTCACACTTTGTGAGGGGTACTTGGGGGTTGCGCTGAGGCTTGACCTCTGGTGCCGGCTCTTCTTCCTCAAGCGGCAGACGACGAAGGATCCGGCGATGAAGCAGATGGTGATGACCTCCTACGGAGGTGCCCTGATCCATATCCACAAGGGGACCGGCTTCCCAAAACTCCCACTGCATGAGTCGGTGAAGCGCTGGCAGCGGGGGTTCTTCTACATGAAGGACGCGAAGCCGGAGGAGGACTACATCAACCTCCCCGACTTCACCAACCATGCGCCGACCGCGATGCTGAACTGGCGAGCGGCCGCGTCTCCGGCGCCGAGACGACGGATCAGCTCTGCGAGAGCCTGCTCGTGATGACCGGGTCATAGGGGCTGAAGGCCACAAATCTGCTGGCCACGATGGTGGCGCACCGGGTGCCGCCGCTGCAGCACCGGCCGCACCTCATCTGCCAGATGGGGGACGCCATGACCCCTGCCGGCTCTCCACCAAGGAGATGAAGCCGTCCTATGTGGCGAGGAGGGTGAACGCCATCTCGATGGCGAAGATGGCGGAGGGCGAACGACAATGGGGTAAAACCCTGTACAGCCGGAGCCGCCCGGCACCGCGGGTAAGTGTCAAGCCGGCTTCTCCCCTCCATCTTCTTTTCCTCCCCCTTTAGTCTGACAACGCACCGCCCGGCCCGCCCGTAGCTTTTCTCGTTGCTGCAGAACTACGGCGAGCCAGCCCCCGACACGGCGGAGTCGGACCCCGAGGAGGTCGAGGATGCCGACGACGTGGAGCCGGCTGACTCTGAGCGAGCCGGAGCGTCTGGAGCCGGCGACGCAGAGACGGAGATGGAGGAGGCCGTAGAGGCCGAATCGATGGGAGAGTCTCCTCCCCAGAGACATGTTGCTGAGGCTCCAGAGAAGCCCGAGGCTTCGGAGGACGATGTCACGGCGCCGCGGAGGCGCCAACCTCGAGCCGGCGGCGGTTCTAGCCGGGGAGGCCCGGTCGCGGACGACAAGGGGAAGAGGCCTGCTGCCACCAAGCCGGTGCCCAAGCGTGCGGCGACCGCGCAGCCGGGCGGCAGCCACGGAGGCGGAGGCAAGAAGCAAAAGGTCGCCCAGGTGGGACCCATGAGGAGGCCGGTCCCTGTCATCGCCGGGTAAGTCTGTCTTCTCCTCCACCTTGGTCTGTCCTGCCTTCCCCCCAGTCTCTTACTTCGTCGTGACCAGGGAGGCGCGCGCCCTGGGGAGGACCCCGGGTGGCGGGACGGAGAGGCCTGCTGCCGAGGAGATGAAGCACCAGGCGTGGCTCGACTACGAGGCGGCCGAGCGGGAGCGGCGTGTCCAGGAGCTCCGCCCCTGCGAGGAATCGGTGAAGAGGCGAGGGGGAGCCAGCGGGGAGGCTGATGGCGGAGCATGGGAGCCATTCCCCCTCCTCCGAGGAACCGGCGGGGAGGCCACGCGCGGAGCATGGAAGCCTTTCCCCCGTGGCCGGGAGAAGAGGTCGAAGGGCCACCATGGCTCCTGGCGAAGGGCGGAGGCGAGCGCGAAGGCCGTAGAGGACGAGGCAGAAATGGGCCGCGACGCCGCCCAGTCAGTGGCGGGCGACGTGCTGTCGGGGGCGGAGGTACCGGCCCCGGAGGTGTCGGCACCGGACATGTCGGTTTTGGAGGCGCCGGTTTTGGAGGCACAGGCACCGAAGGCGAGTAAGCCCGGAGCAGCCGGAGGCGGAGTGCCAGAGGTGGGAGCCGCGACGGCCGGGGAAACGGCCGCTGCAAGCGCGTCGACGGAAGCCCCCGGCGTGGCAGCGACACGAGGGGCTGGTCCCATCAAGGTCTCCAACAAGGGAGGACCCGCAGACGGTGGCCGGCCACAGTAGACCTGGACGGCGGCCGGGAGTCCGGCCCCTGGGGGACCGTCGAGCGCCCTCGGGGCGGCGGTGGCCGCCGTTGTCGGAGCGTTTTCCGTGTGCCACGCCAAGGCAACGCAAGACGCTCGGGCCGCCAACGACCGGTTGGTGAGCTTGGAGCAGGCGGTCGCGGTGAGTTTCTTCTTTCCTTCTTCTCTTGATTTGCGTTTTTCCATCTTTCCCAGTGGGGACGCGCCAGCGCACCCACTGGGTGTAGCTCCCGAGGCTCGAGCCGGCTGGGCCGCAGGCGGGTCAAGCCTAAAGCTCTTATTGTTTTGCAGGCAGAGCATGACTGCCTGGTGGCCGCGTACAACACCCTGCTAGGGTTGTACCGAGGAGCTGAGAACCGGCTCACCGTCGTGTCCGCGGACTTGCGAGGTATGTGCTCTTGCGAGCTTAGCATCTTCCGATCTTCCAGTGGGAGCGCGCAAGAGCACCCAATGGGTGTAGCCCTCGGGAATCAGGCTAGCTGCCCTGGAGGCAGGCTGAATCCTTTCTGACAACAGTGGCCTGTCATGCAGCTCCCCATGCCGAGACGGTGTGCCTCCGGCGCTAGGTGGTGCGCCTTTGCGAGGAGCGGGAACTCCTAACGACAGAGCGTGACCGGCTCCGTGGGGAGGTGGACCAGGTGAAGGCAGAGCGGGAGGGCCGCGAGGCGGCCCACCGTCAAGCGTTGGCGGACCAAGGGGCGGCCCTTCGTCAGGAGGCGGAGGAGCGGGAGAAGGTGCTCCGCGAGAAGCTGGAGGCCAAGGACGCCGCCCTAGCCAAGGCGGTCGAGGACGCGCAGGCGGCCCGAGATGAGCCCGAGCACCGGCGCCAGGAGTGGTCAGCCAGGGAGGTGCGGCTGTAGGAGCAAGGGCACGAGGTGTATCGGATGCTGCATAGTAAGTTTCTGTTGCCTTGTTCTTCTCGCGCCTTCCTTCTGGGTTTTCTGGCTTGCCTCCCGGTCATCCCTCGTCTTCTTCTTAGGGCTTTTCCCCCGCATGCGGGAGGTCGCGGAGGCGGCCGTGGAGGCCGACCGTGAGGCCCAGCAGGCGCGAGGAGAGGCCGTTGGGCCACTGGTCCCTGGACCCTGGATGAGGTAGGGATTGCCGCCAAGGCGTGCTTGTCGGAGGTGGCCCGCGCCTTGAGGCGGCTCAAAGCGGCCGACATGACGCTGGTTCGCATGCGTTGGCCCGGCGCGGCGGAGCCGGGCTCCATCAACAGGCTGTCGAGGTGGGTAGAGTTCGGGACCACGCGGGTGAACGCTTGGAGGGCCTCCACGGCACGAGCCGGCGCGGGCATGACGCTCCGCATTGCCAAGTCGTGGTACCCCGAGCTGGACTTGGGTTTGCTCACGGCCCAGCGTGCCGGCGCCGACGCGGAGTTGGAGGCGGTAGCCGACGAGATTCTGGCGAGGGCGAGGGACCTTGCATCCTTCACCACTTGTGACGTGTATGTTCCGGAGCGCGGGGCGGACGGTGTGGTGGTCCCGGAGGACCGGTACGGGCTCGCCCTGGAGGATCCGGAGGGGAGCGCCGCCGAGACGGCCGATGAAGAGACTAACACCGATGAATATGCCGAATCCGAGCTGGCTTCGGCTGCGGGGGCTTCTACCTCGGCCGCCCCGGAGGTGCCGGCCTCGGAGGCGCCAGCACCGCCGGCTCCTGAGGCGCCAGCACTGGAGGAGGGCCAGCCCGAAGCTGCCATCACTTAGGACTTTCTTTCCTGTATTTTTGTTTTAGACTAGAATTGCACCCACTGGCGGTGTATATGTAATGAACTCGTGGCCGTGGGCCTTTTATTGTTATGACTTATGCCATTTATCTTAAAAAGGATGTGTGTACCGGCTCTTCTTTCGCCTTTTCCCTTTTGACTTGTGTTCGCGTGCCGGGATTCCTTCCGACTTCCGCCCCACCTGCCGACCAGCCAGGGGCCGGTCTGGGACAGGGACGGGGCTTCACCCTTTGGGGAAATAGCGGGCTCCTAGAGTCAACCGGCTAGGGCTAGGTTGAGCCGGCAGAGGCCGTTTACTAGGATTAACATAGCTCGGCTGGGCCGATCCGGCTGCCGCGTGCGGCTGACCTTCGTGTGAGAAGTTCCTTCGTACCCCGTGGTCCCTTCAGCCGGACAGACGGGAGCCGGTCTGTAGCTGGTTAGGGGATGGGAGGTGAAGGGTTGCTTGCTCACATTATTTGTCCGCCTCGGCAGGGAGTCGGGCGAGCCCCCGGGCCCGGGAGCCGGACCCGGTTGACGTGCCTTAAATAACAGGAGAGCTTTGGAGCAATCAAAAAAAGGGCGTGCCCCTAGTGCCGGCTCGGGGCCCCCGTTGCATTTATAAGCCCGAAAAGGGGGAGGATATATACAATGGTTTTCAGCAATGAAATGGACGGAGGAGCGCCACGTTCCACGGGCGCTCCGTCTCCTCGCCGGAGGCGTCTCTCTTGCGCTTTTGTGGCTTCTAGGCGTCTATTAGATAGTACGCGTTGTTGTGTAGTGCTCGGCTGACGATGAACGGGCCCTCCCATGGGAAGGATAGCTTGTGCTGGCCGGTGGTTCGTTGGATCCGCCTGAGCACCAAGTCTCCTTCGCGGAAGGGCAGCGGACGGATCCGCTTGCTGTGGTAATGCCGGAGCTTCTGCTGGTAGATGGCCGTCCAGCTCAAGGCCAGCTCGCGGGCCTCCTCGAGGAGGTCGACGCCGTCTTCCCTTGCCTCCCTCGCATCCTTCTCGGTGTACAAGGTGACCCGAGGTGAATCGAACTCGATGTCGATGGGGATGATCGTCTCGGACCCGTAAACGAGAAAGAACGGAGTGTAGCCGGTCGACCAGTTGGGCGTGGTTCGGAGGCTCCGAAGGACAGCCGGCAGCTCCTCGACCCAACAACCGGCCGTCCGGACCAGTGGTGTCACGAGCCGGGGTTTGATGCCGGACAGGAGCAGGCCGTTCACCCTCTCAACCTGGCCGTTTGACTACGGGTTGGCGACGGACGCCAGGTCGAGGCGGATGCCCTGCCTTGAGTAGAAACGCGCTAGCGCGCCCTTGGCGAAATTCGTGCCGTTGTCGGTGATGATGTTGTGGGGGACGCCGTAGCATACCCGTGATGTCTTTGATGAACCGGACGGCTGTGGGGCCATCCAGTTTCTTGATTGGCCGGGCCTCGATCCACTTGGTGAACTTGTCGACGGCTACCAAGAAATGTGTCATGCCGCCTCGTGTGGTCTTGAAGGGTCCCACCATGTCCAGACCCCAGACGGCAAATGGCCACGAAAGGGGGATGGTCTGGACGGCGCTAGCCGGAAGATGGCTCTGCGTGCTGAAGCGCTAGCAGCCCTCGCACTTGTCAGCCAGTTCCTTGGCCGCCTCCAGAGCAGTCGTCCAGTAGAAACCGTGACGAAATGCTTTGGCCACCAGGGACCTGGAGGCGGCATGATGCCTGCACTCTCCCTGGTGGATGTCGAGGAGGATTTCTTGCCCTTTCTCTGGCTCGACACAGGGTTGGAAAACGCCGGTGGTGCTGCGATGAACCAACTCGTGGATGATGATGCTATAGGCCGGGGCCCGGCGCTGAATTCGCCTTGTAGTGGTCTCCTTGGGGGGAGCTCACCGCGCTGGAGGAACGCCAGGATGGGCTGGGCCCATGAAGGAGCCGAGATAGCGGCCAGCCCTGCCCCCGGGACTAGCTCGCCAGCCCCCAGGAGCGAGACGGCGGTGGGAGCGTAAGCCGTCATCATGATGGCGACGAGACCGGTGCCGGCATGCGTAGACGTGGCCGGCTCAATCGCTGTGGCAGACGACGCTGGACCGGCGGCTGGTGGTGATGGTGCCGGCAGAGCTGCCGCAACCGGCGGGGTTGGTTGGGCAGTTGGTTCTGCCGAGGTGCCGGCCGCGTTTGCCGGTACGAAGATGGACTCTGACTCGGGAGAAGGCTTGATCGAAGGCTTCAGCAGCCGCTCAAGGGAGACACCGGCTAGGATGGCCTGCCGAGCGGAGCCGATCTTGGCCAGCGTGTCGGCCGCCTCGTTGTCCGCACGGGGGATGTTGTGGAACTCGTAGCCCTCAAAGGAGCCGGTGAGCTGCTGGACGAGGAAGCAATAGCTGGCCATGTTGGTGTCCCTGGCGTCCCATTCGCCAAAGACCTGTTGCACCACGAGGTCGGAGTCGTCGAAGCAAATGATGCGCTGGATGCCGATCTCCTTGGCGAGCCGGAGGCCATGGACGAGGGCCTCGTATTCGGCCACGTTGTTGGAGGCGGCGAAGTGGATCTGGAGGGCGTAGCGGAGCTGGTCTCCTCTGGGGGACAACAAGACGATGCTGGCTCCCAGGCTGGCTCGCATCTTCGAGCCGTCGAAGTGCATGCGCTAGTGCGTGGAGTCTGGCGGAGGCGGCACGAACTGGGTTTCGGCCCAGTCGACGAGGAAGTCGGCCATTGCCTGGGACTTGATGGCGGTGCATGGCTCGTACCGTATTCCGTAATCGGCCAGGGCGATGGCTCATTTGGCGATCCCGCCGGTGGCGTCCCGGCCAGCCATAATTTCGCCTAGCGGCGCTATGCTCACGACGGTGATGACGTACTCCTGGAAGTACTGCTTGAGCTTCTGGGCAGCAAAGTATACGTCGTAGCACATCTTCTGGTAGTGGGGGTAGTTTTGCTTGGAGGCGGAGAGGACCTCGCTGAGGTAGTAGACGGGACGCTGCGTCGGCAGCGCCTTGCCTTCCTCCGGCCGCTCCACCACCAGGATGACGCTGACGACGCGTGTGGTCGCCGCAATGTAGGCAAGCAAAGGCTCCTTGTCGGTCGGCGCGGCCAAGATGGGGGTGCTGGTGAGAGCCTGCTTGAGGCCGCGGAACGCCGCGTCCGCCTCGTCAGACCAGTCGAACAGGGACGGCTTCTTCGAGAGGTCTCGGCCCGGCTCGACCAGGGCCGACTTGTGTAGGAGCCCGTAGACACACTTCTTCTGGTTGAGCTTGATATTGTATTCGCGCAAGTTGGCGAACGTCTCCCGGAGGTCGTCGAGGAGGCTGAAGTGCTTCTTGGATTTGACAACGATGTCATCCACATAGACGTGGACATTCCTGCCTATCTGACGTAGGAGGCACTTCTGCATGCAATGCTGGAAGGTAGCACCTGCATTCTTCAGGCCAAAGGACATGGTGATGTAGCAGTATGCCCCGAAAGGGGTGATGAAGGAGGTCTTGAGGAGGTCAGCCGGGTCCAGCTTTATCTGGTGGTAGCCGGAGTAGGCATCCAGGAAAGACAGCAGATCGCAGCCGGCCGAGCAGTCGATGACTTGATCGATCCGCGGCAGGGCGAACGGGTCCTTGGGACACGCCTTGTTCAGGCTTGTGTAGTCGATACACATGCGCCAGGCCTTGTTTTTCTTCAACACCAGGACTAGGTTGGCCAGCCAGTCCGGGTGGAAAACCTCCGTGATGAAGCAGGCTGCGAGCAGCCGGGTGATCTCTTCTCCTATAGTACGCCGCTTCTCCTCGGAGAAATGGCGCAAGGGTTGCTTGACCGGATTCGCATCCGGCCATATGTGTAGCTTGTGCTCGGCGAACTTCCTCGGAACACCCATCATGTCTTTGGGGGACCATGCAAAGATGTCCCGATTCTCACGGAGGAAGTCGACGAGCTTGCTTTCCTATTTGTTGTCGAGGTGGGAGCCGATGGTCACGCACTGGGTGGGGTTCGCCGGATCGAGTGGCACCTACCTGGTGTCCTTGGACGGCTGGAACGAACCTTCGCCTACCGACTGGGACGGAGGTGCCGGCACGGCCGGCTGGGCAGAGGCGAGGGCCACCAGCCGGTCGAGCTGCCACTTCTCCTCCGCTATTTCTAGGGCCTCGGCCAGCTGGCTGCCATCTCACGCGCACGCCATTGACATCTGGTATTTGCCGGCGACGGTGATGATGCCCTTTGGACCCGGCATCTTGAGCTTGAGGTAGGCGTAGTGGGGGATCGCCATGAACTGGACGAGAGTGGGCCGACCCAGCAATGCGTGGTAGGGACTGCCGAGGTCCACTACCTCAAACAAAACCGGCTCGGGGCGGAAATGACTGGCGTTGCCGAAGAGGACATCGAGCTTGATCTTGCCGACAGGGGTGCAGGACTTTCCCGGCACGATGCCGTGGAAGACGGTCCGACTCGTTTTCAGGTCCTCCACCTTGAGCCCCAGCTTGAGAAGGGTGTCAAGGTAGAGGATGTTGATGCTACTGCCTCCATCGATCAACACCCGCGAGAAGCGGCACGAGCGTTTCTCGGAGGCGATGTTAGGATCGAGGACGAGGGCGTAGCTGCTGGGGTTCGGCATCACGCCCAGGTGGTCCGCCCGGCTCCAGGTGATTGGCTTCTCGGACCAATGCATGAACGGCGGAGTCGCGGGCATGGTGGCGTTCACCTCGCGGTGGATCTGGCGCTGGGCGTGCTTGTCCGTCTCTTCGCTGGTGAAGACGACATAGCAGTCGTCATGTTCGGGGAACCAGTCGTGCAGCCGGCCGTCGCCTCGGGCCGGGGCCGAGTCCGCCTCACCCGGACCGGAAGCCGGAGCCCGAGCCGGGGCAGGCGCCGGAGCGCGGGCTGGCTGCGTGGGGGGGGAGGCCGTCCCCCTGAGCTAATTACTGTGAGAAGCAGCACTGCCGGAGCATGTGCTTGGCCGGCTTGGCACCGGAGTGGTTTTTGTAGGGGAGGTCAAGCATTTGCTCGAAAGTCAGCTTGGGCTGCCAGGCGGCCTTGCCGGTGCGCTGGTGCTGATTGGAGGCTTGGCCAGCCGACTGCTCCTCCTCGATGGAGGCGACCTGCCGACTCCCGTAGTGGGAGTCGGGCTGGTCGTTCTTGTGCTTGCCATTCTGCTGCTGCCGGTAGTCGGCCGCCACCCGCGTCGTGGCGGGGGGTGTAACCGGCTTGGCCGGTGCCTTAGCCTTCATCCTCATCGAGGAAACGGTCGTGGCTTATTTTTCCGCTTTGGACATCAGGTCCGCCAGGGAGGTTGGCTTACAGCACAAAAGCTTGTGCTTGAGGGGGGTACCGTCGCAGCAGCCTTCTATGAAGTACTGGATGGCATGTACCTCATGTACTCCTTCACAGGAGTTGCGGAGCTCGGTCCAGCACATGAGGTAGTCGCAGAGGGACTCTTCCGGCCCCTGGACGCACATGGCCAGCTCGCGGGGCCGGCCAGGCCATTTGTAGGTGTCGGTGAAGTTGCAGACAAAAGCCTCCTCGAAGTCCATCCAGGTGTTGATGTTGCCGGCAGCCAGGCTGTTCAGCTAGGTGCGGGCCGACCTGATCAGCATGAGGGGGGCGTAGCAGACAGCTATGCGCTTGTTCCCCCTAGCGATGCCGACGGCGGTGGTGTAGTCGATCAGCCAGTCCTCCGACTTGGCGGCCCTGGTATACTTTGGGGTGTCGCGGGGGAGCGTGAAGCCGGGCGGAAAAGGCTCGTTGCAGATCCGTCGACCGAAACAGGCTGGGCCAATCGAGCCCTCCTCCTCGAGGAGAGCCGACTCCGCCAGCTGGTCAAGATGGAGCGGAGCGTCGTTGTCGTTGTGGGGGATGCGGGGCCCGAGATGGGCGTCAAGCTCGGGGTGGACGGCCGGCGGGATGGACCGCATGGGTTCCTGCCGCGGAGGCGAAGTATGCCCGCGGGTGCGCCGGCTGCCGCCAGCCGGCGCCTCGTCGCGGCGGTGGCTGCCAGCCGGATTGTTGCTGCGCCGGCTGCTCGTTTCCACGTGACGGGGGGCGCTGAGCGTTACTCCCCCGGGCATTCCGGTCAGAGGGACGAGGGGTGCTGGAGTGCTGAGACGGCCGGCGGTCAGCAGCCCCAGTGTCCTCGCCCTCGGGACGGGGAAACTCGGAGACGGCCCCGTCGGGGGTGAGGACGACCTGTTGCGCATTGGTGGTGTCGATGAGGTACTTGATGTGCTGTTCGTGTGCGGCCCGCTCCTCTCCCTCCAAGGTTGCCAAATCCTCGTAGGCAACCTTGGCGGCGCGCAGGTTGGCCGCGGGGGTGTCGTAGATGGGGAAGCGGCCGCCGAGGATTTCTGCGACCACGTGGCCGCGTTCTCGCACAGCACCACGCCGGCTGGGCTCGGGGCCAGCCGGGGTGAGACCGTATGCGGAGTTGTATTCCCGCTGCGTGGCCTCCATCCGGCGCCGCTTGGCAACGAGGGCGCTGGCGTCTTCGAACAGCAGGCGACGGGCTGCCTCCAACTCGGCTCTGGCGGTGGCCGGGTCCGCCGCAATAACGATAGGAGTGCCGAGACCCAGGAGGGTGGCGGCGAGTGGGTCGGAGGTGCCGGCACGGGCAGCGGCTGCGTCGGCCTCGACCGCCCGCACACGGCCCGAAGTGGTGGAGGAGACGATGACCATCACTCCCACACGGGTGTGGGGGCCGATGGCCTCGCCCGAGGCGAGCATGCCCATGGATGAGGGAGGGTCGATGCAGTCGAACACCCAACTAGGGTACTTGTCGGCCTCCGGTTCTTCGGCGAGGCTCAGCTTGCTGAACCACCTGGCGAGCGCGGCGACGTCGAGCACACGAGGTCGCGGCCGGGGCACTCGTCAGAGATGCTGGACGTGTTGCCCGCAAGGCCCACCAGAGCAAGCCCCATGAGCACGCGGTTCTGCCCGGACGCGAGGCGGTCGAGGGAGGTGGTGAAGAGTCCCGCCCAGAGCATGACTCCGGCCGGCGCCGCGGAGCGCCCCACGGTAGGCGCCAACTGTTGTGGTTTCGTTACGGCAGATGCCATAGGTAGGCTTATCGAGAGGGGTCGAAGGACGCCGGCGGGCTCCGGAAGTGGGATTAGGCACAAGCGGTGGCGACACACGATGTCCTAGGTTCGGGGCCCTCCGTGGGAGGTAATACCCCTAGTCCTGCTCGGTCTAGTTGAGACAACGGCCGGGTTACAATGGTGCTCCTTGAGCTATATGGACCGTGGAGGAAGAAGGAGCTAGCCTGCTCTTCTGCCTCTCTACGTGCGTGTGTGTGGAGTGGATGTGGAGGCAACTCAGACAGCAGCCGATCGATCCCCCTCTTGCATGGGGGTGGCCTGGGGGGTTTTATAGGCCAACCCCCCGGATTACAATACAAATAGAAGGTTAAAGGGGGGACCAGCCGGCAGCCTCTCTGGCCGGCTGCGGGGGCCGCCGGCCGTGGGGTCTTGTCACCGGTAGGTCCTACCGCCTGAAGGGTCCCGTCAGGAACCGGGGTGCCCACGCGGCGGGTCCCGACGCCGGTCACATCATGGCACGGGCTGCCCCTCGTGGCTTCGTCTTGCGGTGGCTAGCCGAGGTCAGTGGTCCGGCCGGCCACCTTGTAGCCATGCCGGGGCAGGTAACAGAGTGGTTGGGGGCGTGCCGGCACTGTTGGAAGCCCGGTCACCATCCGCCAAGGTCAGAGGCCCTAACGCCTTTGCTATGGCCATATCGGCGCTGACCCCCAATGGGATGGGGGCCACTGTTTCCACGCATGCCCTGATGACGGTATCCAATGCGCGGCCGGCTGGGGGGGCCAGGCGGTAACGCCCCCAGCCGACCGATACGCCATAACCGGCGGGGCGTAGCCGGCGGGCCGCTTCTGGCAGGGCGTAGCTGGACCGCGGGGGGAGGCGTCCCGCCCTTTGATTGCGTTTAGGAGGCTGGGGAAAGGGGCCACTTGAGGCTACCCCGGGGTCATCCCCCCGTCATCCGATGCCACCATTACCGCGCACTCCTGGATTTCCTCGATTGCATGAGTACTATATAGGTTATTTTTTGTTAATGTGGATATCTAGACTTGCACTGCGTTAGCACCTCTAACACATAATATACCGGCTTCTGAGTTTGGAATTTATGTCCCTCCTCATCGCGTTCGACAACGAGCATCGTGCTGACTAACTTGTTGGTGGCCGGTATGTATAACAGCATGGGCTCACTTGCGCCTGGTGCCGTGAGTATGGGATTGGTTGCCAGTATTGTTTTGATTTCTTCCAACGCAGCCGCTGCTTCATCGCCGCATTCGAAATTGTTTGTCAATTTCAGTAGCTTGTAGAGCGGCAAAGCTTTTTCTCCGAGGCGGGAAATAAAGCGGCTTAACACAGCTATGCACCCGGCTAGTCTCTAGACATGCTTTAGCTCTGTGGGGATTGCAAGTTCTCATAGAGCACGGATTTTATCTAGATTTTCCTCTATTCCTCTATGGGAGATGATGAATCCAAGTAGCTTTCCCGAGGGAACTCTGAATACACACTTTTCCGGATTGAGCCGTATATTATATTTGCATAAATTAGCAAAAGTTTGACAGAGGTCGTCGATCAACTGATCGACGTGTTTGGTTTTGATTACCACATAATCCACGTACGCCTCAACGGTCTTTCCGACCTGTGTGGCGAGGCAGGTTTGAATCATGCGTTGGTACGTGGCCCCGGCGTTTTTTAGCCCGAAAGGCATCATGTTGAAGAAAAATGGCCCGTAGGGGGTGATGAATGCGGTAGCCGCCTGATCGGATTCCTTCATTTTAATTTGATGGTATCCAGAGTAAGCGTCGAGGAAACACAACAAATCGTGTTCGGCTGTGGCATCAATGATCTGGTCTATATGTGGTAAGGGAAAAGGGTCCTTAGGGCATGCTTTGTTGAGGTCTTTGAAATCGATACACAGCCGCCAGGATTTGTCTTTCTTAGGTACCATAACTAGGTTTGGTAGCCACTTGGGGTGTTTGATGTCCCGAATGAATCTGGGCTCGAGGAATTTTTCTAATTCTTCACCCATGGCTTGCCATTTGGGTTCGGAGAAGCGGTGCAGGGTCTGTTTTCACAGGCTTAAAGCCTGGAATAATGTTCAGGCTATGTTCGGCGAGACGACGTGGGATACCAGGCATATTGGAAGGATGCCAAGCGAGAATGTCCCAATTTTCATGGAGGAAATTCCTCAATGCCTCATCCATAAGGGGATCAAGCTAGGCTCCAATGGACACTGTTTTATTGGGGTCCGTTGGATGCACCTGAAATTTGACGATTTCCTTTGTGGGTGTAAAGTATGTGGACTTGGGCCTTTTACTAAGGATCACATCATCGCTATTAACTATCGACCGTAGAGCGGTCAACTCCTCGGCGGCAAAAGTTTCTGCTAGTGCCTCGAGGGCGAGCGTTGCCGTCTTATTATAGGCCCAGAGGGCTATATTCGGATCACTGGCGAGCGTGATCACTCCATTTGGTCCTGGCATTTTGAGTTTCATGTACTCGTAATGGGGTATAGCCTGGAATTTTGTAAAGGTGTCGTGTCCTAACAGGGCATGATAGACACTGGGGAAGGGGACGATGTGGAAGAGAGTTCTTCTAATTGGTAATTTTTGGCGCGCCAAACACAACATCCAGGATGATACATCCGGAATAACGTGCCTCTATCCCTGGGATAATTCCTCGAGAGGTTGCGTTGCTATGTTCGATGCAAGATCGGTCGAACTGCATTTTCTCTAGAGTGGCCTCGTAAATGAGTTTTAGACCACTGTCGCCGTCCATGAGCACCTTATGTAGTCTGTATCCATCAATGATGGGATTCATGACTAGAGCAGCCGAAGAGTGACCAGGAAGGATGGGCGGCCGGTCAATGTCCTCGAAAGTAATTGGTATGTCTGTCCATGGGCTAGTAGCTGCCACATGGTAGACTTGCTCATCCTTCCTAATAACTCTTTTATGACTGCTCCTCGAGGGTAAGACCTCATAGACTATCAAGACTTCATCATTGAATCCGTTTGGCGAAGGAGAGCGCCTATTCGACGAAGGTGTGTCGAGGATAGCCTCGCCACTTTTTGTGACTTGCCTGACGACATAGCAAGCTCGAAGGCTATGTGTAGGGTTTGTGTTCAACAACATGGAATGAATGGGGGCAAGGTTTATCTAGAAGTCCATCAAGGACAGTGTCGGTCCCGGAAAGGGACTTGTTTCTTTTTTCGACGACCTCATGCCTGGCTGGCCGATTTGGAGGTACCCTCTTTCTTCGAACTTCTCTAGGGTGTTCGGAGAATTTTGGTTCAGAGAACAACCGATCGGATTGCCAGACACTCTCCATGGCGCAATACTTTTGTACCAATTTGGATAATTCCAAAAATTCGTTTATGCGTCTGCGGGCCAGGGCATTAAGAATCCCTTCATCATGGCAATTGCTGATGAAAATTGCCATTACGTCTTGGTCACTAAGACCTTTTACTCTGCTCCTAGCGAGGAGGAGTCTTGCCCAAAAGTGGTGGACTGATTCTCCTTATATTTGCTTGATATCCCGGAAGTCCAAAGACATGGGCTTTGGCGTGGTACATGGAAAATCGTTTTGGGCGGTGGGTGGGAAAAAAATTCGTTCCCTGTCACAACGAGTGTTTGGAAGTGGAATTCCCGAATCGCGCTATGGATCTTGGACCGGTGATGGTCCGGTTTTAGAGCGATTCCCCGCCTCTCATTCTCCAACGGGGTCTTGGAGATCGTGGACGGAGGTATAGACGGTTTTCAATTCCGGCTGTCGGGAAGAATCTATGGCCCAACACTCGACGATGGAGACAAGGTGGGTGACGGAGGGACATGAATCTCCCTATCATCGGGTCTGATCCCGAGCCGATCATAGATCGAAACCTGGTCATCCGATATACGCATAGCTTCGATCTGATCGAACAACTCATTTAAGAACGAGGTGATAGCAGGATGCGTGTCGCTAATACGAGTGGATTCGTCAAGCGGTATGACGGTTCCGGAGTTACGACGAAGCGGATCCGTGTTCTGTTCCATTGTGGAACCAATTGTATTGGACGTCAAAGCATCCGGATTTACAGGCTTTCCTTCGAAGGTTGAGGGTTCCATTGGAATGAGTGTTCCCCGTGAATCAGTCACGGACTCTAGGGTTCCAAACTTAATACACTGATTGGGGGGACTTTCCGGTCTGACCCTGACAGCCGAACGGGTCGGCGTGCGACAAGATGTCGTTGCCGATGAAATCTTGATCGGGGGCGAGAGACCCCTCGATACATATCTCGCTACTAGCGACGGGGTGATCCATCGATTCCTTCGGTGCTCACAGAGGAACTCTCAATGAAAGCACCAATGTAGGTGTCAAAACCGGCGGATCTTGGGTAGGGGTCCCGAATTATGAGACTAGGATCGGCGGTAACAGGAGATGAAGGGGACCCGAGTTTACACAGGTTCGGGCCCTCCAATGGAGGTAATACCCTATGTCCTGCTTGATTGTATTGATGGTGTAAGGTGTAATAGAGTTGATCTACCTCGAGATTGTATGTCTAACCCTAGATGAGTTATCCTGTCTCTAATCCCTAAAATCCTCCGGCTTATATAGATGCCTAGGGTGTCCTTGGCCCACACATGGTCAGTTACATGCCGAAGAGATAACCTTCCTAATTCCAGCTAATAACTTGGAGAATACGTCTCGACTCCATGAGGCTCCCGTCATGGCGCAGGTGGTCCTTGATCCTATGATACTTGCCTTGCGGCCCATACAGTCCGGTCGATGAACCATGGGTCGGCTATCCGAGGACCCCTTAATCTAGGACTCCCTCAATCCTTGTTGGACAAAGGAGAAGATGGCACATCACAAGCATTAGCAGAATTTACCTTAGGGAAGGGCTTAGCTCTGGGTTTCTTCTTGCGTGGCTCCTGTGGCGGCAATTGTTGTAGAACAGATTTAAAACCATCTCGTTTAGCAGCACTTCTGGTGCATCTGCACAGAGAGGTGTCCACAATTGGAGACTCCTTCCTCCTAACATTCTTCTTCTTGATTTGTTGTGCTGAGAAGGAAAACTGATCATCCATCACTAGGCAAGTAGGGGAAGCAAAGCGTTCCACCTCCCTGGAAGAAGAAGAAAGCAGAGCACGCGCTACCGGCCGATGCACCATCATCGGGGTAGCGGAGACCACAACACTGTCCATGGGAGAAACAGGAGCAAGCTTGAACAACCATACATCCTCATCAAAAGCAATTGACCATGACCTTTTCGAAAGCACAACAGGCTAGATCATATGCAGCCTGATAGAACAAGGTATAGAGAACACATTTCCACTCTGAAGCATTGACTCAAAAGTCCTCCTCCACAGAATTTCAGGTGGTAGTGGCAGCCCAAACACCACCCACATCATGCCAACAACAATGTCTGCATTCTATAGTACAGGCGGGTGAAAGGGGACAATTGCAAGGGCATTTGCATCAAACAAAAGCTTGTTCCCCTAGTGCAGATCCACATCTATAATCTGATCATCCTCCCTGTCATCCACTACAACGTTATGATTACTGGAATCAGAAAGCAGCTTAGACTCTTGATCCAGCGCAGCAACACCATCATTCTGAGCAATAACTGGATGATTAGCATCAGGCCACCCCCAACCATCTCCATGATTTGGTTGCTGATCATCCATAGGTGGTGGAGGGGGTGGGACATCATTCGATCGCAGAGTAGGGAACGGAGGCGGATCAAAGAAGTGAGGATCATAAAAAAACTCCCCACGCAGAGGATGTCCGTTACCATTCAGTGGCATGGGGTCTTCATCTTGCGGCATTTGCTCAGCGAAATTTGCACCAAGAATATAGCAGGGTGCAATCCAAGATACCTTAGCACCCCCAGGCTGCATAACAGAGAAAACCACGTCGCGCAGCACTAAAATATCATCAAGGAAGGAAGCAAATACTATCGGCCTGACAAGGTACGGATCATCACTGATCCAATGGTGAAACTTGCCAAAAGTATTGAGTGTAGCCATAAGGTTTTTCAGTATTACAAAGATCAAGCGGCACACCCAGAAACATCAGACAACCATCTCAGAAACCTTGAACACCTCGAAAACCCTCTCCATGGTCATGCTTCATAAATCGAACAAATCTGCCATCCCTGAGGTCTTGCGCTGGTAACTGAATTAAAGCAAATCTCTCTACAACATCTCTAACTTCAAATAACCCAACTCCAGAAATCCAAGGTTGAGTGGAGCGAACATGAAGACCAAGCTGATTGATAAGAGCTACAACTTCTTGATGAACCTGAACGATTTGACCAGGCGACAGCGCAGGTATAACCTCCGCAATCATGAAGGCCTCATGGCATCAAGCAATCGGACTAGCAGGGGTGACAAAGGATCGAGGAAGACGATGCTCCCCACCGTCGATGATTTGGCGCCCCGTCGGAACAAATCGCTTTGGGTCAAGTTCAAAAACCGCCATGGGGGACTCGCACACAGCAACAAGCAAAGAAGTACAGAGCCGTAATGAGGATGGCAATGAAGCAGAGTGCTGCAATGAAGGTGGTGGCGGTGGCATTACAAGCGGCGATGCAGTCGGCGTACAGGGCTGATGGGACATCGATGGAGGAGGAGAAGAGACAGGACGACTCGTAGACACAGGAGTCAGAGCATTCTGCTCGAGGTAGGAAGGCAAGACCGAAATAGGTGGACCCTTCGGTTTCCAAAACAAACCCTTCTCCAGCGCAAATGCAGCGCAATCTTTTCGTGTATGGCCCACTAACCCACATGTCAAGCAAGGAATAGAGGAAGGGCAATTTACAGAAATGTGGCCCTGGATTGAACATGTCTGACACGTAGTCACTTGGTCCGCCATGTCATCAACCATTGCATTATAATCATCTTGAGCTTCTTATGAAGACGAAATATATCGCCGATTCATAGAATCCTGTGAGGCGAAAATCACACGCGAAAGATGCATAGGAGATGGTCCATAAGTGTCATCCGACTGAGATGGGATAGATACGCATCCCACATCTTAATGGGACAAGGGAGTAGGCCCAATTGTAACCCTCGAACCATGAGTCTCCAAAGGCTGATTTGAGCAGCCGGAATTCCCGCCCTCCGAACACGGCGATAGAACAGGTGACGTCGATGATCGTGCCGCAATGGAAGGGACAGTTCCAAAAGTAATGGAGGGGGTGGCAACCGTCCACTAGAGTTCCACCGGTGGTGGAGGGTGAATGACAACTCTATCATAGCTCAGAAGAGGATAACCAGCAATTGGAGCCACATCAATGAATTCTTGCATCACCGGAGAACGATAACCACGGCAAACCTCATGAGTTTGAAAAGTTGAAAAAGTTAACTTCTTCTTAGCCTAAGACCTAGAACGAAGCGCAGATTTTTGCGGGGGCTTGTGCATAGCAATCATGCCAAGAACTGCCCTACACTTGGAGGGACTAACTAAGATCCAATCAGCATCACATTCTTTCTTCCAGATCTTCAACTCACGCCACCAATTTGGACCCCCCTTTCCCCAAAGATGAAAATAACAATTAAATTGAGGACATGAGAAAGACCAAAGATCCACAATATGAAAACCAACTTGCTGACAGGGAACATGGAAAGAGAACACCTTATCCTTGATGCAGGTCCCATAAAGATCAATAGCAGAACCCCCAATGGCAGCCTCTAGGGCTGCCGCTATAGAATCCTCATCCCGATGGAAAATCATGCCTATTGAATGATACCACCAAGGTAAAAGAATGAGATCCATCCATAGGGTGGACAGTAAGACCAGAAGATCGAAAAACCTCAATAGCAAAAGCCAAACCTTTGGAAAAATCCAGATCCAGAGTGGATCTTCCCTTGGACCCCATAGAATTGGGGGTCAAAAGAGAGAGCTAGTCCAGCCGCATTGAATGAGTGGACGACAAGGAGAAACCACCGGTTGAGGAGGAAGATCCTAGGGCAAAACCCTAGAGTCGCCATGGGAGGGCGATGGGGGTGGAGTCGCCATTCTTTAATGATTTTATAACGGTTGGATTTTTGGAGATGCCTATTAATACGTATCCAACGTATCTATAATTTTTATTGTTCCATGCTATTGTATTATCTGTTTTGGATGTTTTATATGCATTAATATACTATTTTATATTATTTTTGGGACTAACCTATTAACCTAGTGCCCAATGCCAGTTTTTGTTTTTTCCTTGTTTTTGAGTATTGCAGAAAAGGAATATTAAGCAGAGTCCAAATGGACTAAAATTCTACGATGAGTGTTCTTGGACCAGAAGGAAGCTAGGAGGCTTGGAGAAGAGGCCAGAAGACCTACGGGTGGGCCACAAGCCACCAAAGCACGCCCCTAGGGGGCGCCCCTCTAACTTGTGGGGGGCCCGTAGCTCCTCCAACCCTAATTCTATGCCTATAAATTCATAAATATTCCCTCAATACCAAAGAGAGCCACGATAATACATTTCCGTCGCCGCAAGCCTCTGTTCCCGTGACATCCCATCTGGGTCTTTTCCAGTAATCTGCTAGAGGGGGATTCGATCACGGAGGGCATCTACATCAACACCATTGCCCTTCCGATGATGCGTGGGTAATCCACCTCAGACCTTCGGGTCCATAGCTAGTAGTTAGATGGCTTATTCTCTCTATATATCTTCAATACCGTGTTCTCCATGATCTTAATGGGGATCCATCCAATGTAATACTCTTTTGCGGTGTGTTTGTTGAGATCCGATGAATTGTGGGTTTGTGATCAGATTATCTATGCGTAGTATTTGAATCTTCTTGGCATTCTTACATGCATGATTTCATATTTTGCAAGTCTCTTCGAGTTATTGGTTTGGTTTGGCCAACTAGATTGGTAATTCTTGCAATGGGAGAAGTGCTTAATTTTGGGTTCAATCTTGCGGTGTCCTCACCAGTGACAAAGTAGGGGTAGCGAGGCATGTATTTGTATTATTGCCATCCAGGATAAAAAGATGGGGTTTTCATCATATTGCTTGATTTTATCCCTCTACATCATGTCATCTTACTTAATGCGTTACTGTGTTCTTCATGAACTTAATACTCTAGATGCAGGCAGGAGTCCGTCAATGTGTGGAGTAATAGAAGTAGATGCAGAATCATTTCAGTCTACTTGATATGGACGTGATGCCTATATGCATAATCATTACCTTGGATATCGTCATAACTATGCACTTTTCTATCAATTGCTTGAAAGTAATTTGTTCACCCACCGTATTATTTTCCTTCAGGAGAGAAGCCTCTAGTGAAACCTATGCCCCTCGGGTCTATTTTCCATATTATATTTTATGATCTATAAGCCAAAAATGTCAAAAAAGCCTTGCTGTAATTTTATTTACTTTTTTTTAGTTTTACTTTTAGTAATATTTTATATCTATCTCTATCAGATCTCATCCTTGCAAATAATCGTGAATGGATTAACAACCTCTTTATAGCGTTGGGTGCAAGTGTTTGATTTTTTGTGTAGGTGCATAGATTGGGGCCTTGCTTGTACCTACTGGATTGATACCTTGGTTGTCAACAACTTAGGAACATAGTTATCTACTTTGCTGCATCTCCCTTTCCTCTTCAAGGGAAAACCAATGCAAGCTCAAGAAGTAGCAAGAAGGATTTCTGGCGCCGTTGTCGGGGAGGATACATAGCAAGTCTACATTAAGCCTACCAAGTACCCATCACAAACTCATCTCTTGCATTTACATTATTTGCCTTTTGCCTCTCAGTTTCCTCTCCCCCACTTCTAAAACAATTTTTAGAAAAAAACAAAAAGATTTGCCTTCTTATTCACCTTCTTCCGTTCGTCTTTTCGTTTGTTTTTTGTTTGCTTGTGTGTTAGATCGTTTGCTTGTCTTTATGGGTCAACCCAAAAGGTTTGATACTTATCTTAGGAAGTTGGAAGATATTGAGAATAATGCTAAAAGTTTCATGTCACTCCAATTTGGCCATAATAGTTTCTTTAAGGACGAGCTTAAAGAACAAAAGGCTATGCTAGATTACATGAATCAAGAACTTGATGATATGTCTAAGGAGTTTTATGATTTGAAATCTCACTTTGCTCTTCTTGAAAATTTAATAGGCCAAATTTTTGATAAACAAGCTACCTTAGTCAATGAAATGGCCATGAAGCCAGAATCTTTAAATAATGATGAAGATCTTAAAGTGATTGATGTGACTCCTATTGAATCTTTGTTTTCTAATATAAATCTTGATAAAGATGCAACTGGAGATAAGTCAACTTTAGTTAAAAATCGTCCCAATAATTCGGAGATTATAGATCTTAATGCTAAAATTGATAACAGTGGGATTGAAGAGGTCAAAACTTTAAATAGCAATGAACTCACTCTTTTGGATTTCAAGGAATTTAATTATGATAGTTTTTATTTGATTGATTGTATTTACTTCTTGCAATCCATGTTGAATTCTCCGCATGCCTATAATCAAAATAAAGCTTTTACTAAACATATTGTTGATGCTACAATGAAATCTTTTGAAGGAAAACTTGAGTTTGAAGTTTCTATACATAGAAACCTTTATGATGAGTGGGAACCTACTATTAAGATTAAAATTAAAGATTATGAGTGCCATGCTTTGTGTGATTTAGGTGCTAGTGTTTCCACGATTCTCAAAACTTTATGTGATGTGCTAGGTTTCCATGAACTTGCTATTGGAAATATTCCCTAGATGCAATAATAAAATGGTTA
This sequence comes from Hordeum marinum, assembly GCA_022496015.1. Lineage (NCBI taxonomy): Eukaryota > Viridiplantae > Streptophyta > Magnoliopsida > Poales > Poaceae > Hordeum > Hordeum marinum. The sequence goes on along the minus strand of CM039677.1, from coordinate 135,366,274 downwards.
TTATTGTATTTCCTTGTTCATGATAATTGTCTATTGTTCATGCTATAATTTTATTAACCGGAAACCGTAATGCATGTGTGAATACATAGACCACAACATCTCCCTAGTGAGCCTCTATTTGGCTAGCTTGTTGATAAATAGATGGTCACGGTTTCATGACCATGAAAATTGGATGTCGTTGATAACAGGATCACATCATTAGGAGAATGATGTGATGGACAAGACCCAATCCTAAGCATAGCACAAGATCATGTAGTTCGTCTGCTAAAGCTTTTCTAATGTCAATTGTCGTTTACTTAGACCATGAGATTTTGCAACTCCCGGATACCGTAGGAATACTTTGGGTGTGCCAAACATCACAACGTAACTGGGTGGCTATAAAGGTACACTATGGGTATCTCCGAAAGTGTCTGTTGGTTGGCACAAATCAAGACTGAGATTTGTCACTCCGTGTGACGGAGAGGTATCTCTGGGCCCATTCGGTAAGAAATCATCATAATGAGCTCAATGTGACTAAGGAGTTAGAAATGGGATGATGTATTACAGAACAAGTAAAGAGACTTACCAGTAACGAGATTGAACAAGGTATAGAGATACCGACGATCGACTCTCGAACAAGTATCATACCGGTAGACAAAGGGAATTGTATACGGGATTGATTGAATCCCGAACATTGTTGTTCATACGATGAGATCATCGTGGAGCATGTGGGAGCCAACATGGGTATCCAGATCCCGCTGTTGGTTATTAACCGGAGAGGTGTCTCGGTCATGTCTACATGACTCCCAAACCCGTAGGGTCTACACACTTAAGGTTCGATGATGCTAGGGTTATAGGGAAATAGTGTACGTGGTTACCAAAGGTTGTTCAGAGTCCTGTATGATATCTCGAACGTCACGAGGAGTTCCGAAATGGTGTGGAGGTAAAGATTCATATATAGGAAGTGAGGTTTTGGTTACCGGAAGTGTTTCGGGCATCACCGGTAGCGTACCGGGACCACCGGAAGGGTTCCGAGGGTCCACCAAGTGGGGCCACCGGCAACAGTGGGCTGCATGTGGGAGGGAACCAGCCTCTAGGTGGGCTGGTGTGCACCCCACAAGGGGCCAAGGCGCAGCACAGGAGGAGAGGGGGGCAAACCCTAGCCCAGATGGGCCAAAGGCCCACTTAGGGCGCCGCCCCTCCCCTCTCCCTCTCTGACCTCCGGCCAGATAGCCATCTAGGGCTGCGCACCCTCCTCCCCTCCTCCTATATATAGTGGGGGTTTTGGGGGCTGCCAACACACGAGTTCCATCCTCTCTCGGCGCAGCCCAACCCCTCCTCCTCGTCGTCCTCCATAGTGCTTGGCGAAGCCCTGCCAGAGTACCACGCAACTCCACCATCACCATGCCATCGTGCTGTCGAAGCTCACCCTCAACCTCTCCTTCCTCCTTGATGGATCAAGGCGTAGGATACGTCACCGGGTTGCACGTGTGTTGAATGCGGAGGCGCCGTTGTTCGGCGCTTAGATCGGAATCCACCACGATCTGAATCGCTACGAGTACGACTCCACCAACCGCGCTCCAGTAACGCTTCCGCTTTGCGATCTTCAAAGGTATGAAGATGCACTCTCCCCTTACTCATTGCTGGTATCTCCATAGATGGATTTTGGTGATCGTAGGAATTTTTTTGATTTACTACTACATTCCCCAACAATGGCATCATGAGCCAGGTTTATGCATAGAATCTATGCACGAGTAGAACACAAGTTGTTGTGGGCGTCGATCTTGTTAATTTGCTTACCGTTACTAGTCTTATATTGATTCAGCGGTATTGTGGGATGAAGCAGCCCGGACCAACTTTACACGTACGCTTACGTGAGACCGGTTCCACCGCCTGCATGCACTTGTTGCATAAGGTGGCCAGCGGGTGTCTGTCTCTCCCACCTTAGTCAGATTGGATTCGATGAAAAGGGTCCTTATGAAGGGGAAATAGAAATTGGCATATAACATTGTGGTCTTGGCGTAGGTAAGAAACGTTCTTGCTGGAAACCTATAACAGCCACGTAAAAACTTGCAACTACAAATTAGAGGACGTCTAACTTGTTTTTGCAGCATATGCCTTGTGATGTCATGCATTGTGATGTGTGAGATTAATCATGTTCTTGTAATAGGACTCACGACTTGCATGTCGATGAGTATGACAACCGGCAGGAGCCATAGGAGTTGTCTTAGTTTATTGTATGACAAGGGTGTCAATCATAAACGCCATGTAATTACTTTACTTTATTGCTAATCATTAGCCATAGTAGTAGAAGTAATAGTTGGCGCGACAACTTCATGAAGACACGATGATGGAGATCATGATGATGGTGATCATGGTGTCGTGCCGGTGACATTGATGATCATGGTGCCCCGAAGATGGAGATCAAAGGAGCAAGATGATATTGGCCATATCATGTCACTATATTGATTGCATGTGATGTGTATCATGTTTACATCTTATTTTCTTAGAACGACAGTAGTTAAATAAGATCATCTCTCACTAAAATTTCAAGAAATGGGTTCACCCTAACTGTGCACCGTTGCTAAGGATCGTTGTTCCGAAGCACCACGTGATGATCGGGTGTGATAGGTTCTAACGTTTGCATACAATGGGTGTAAGCCAGATTTATACACACAATACACTTAGGTTGACTTGATGAGCCTACCATGTACAAACATGGCCTCGGAACACGGGAGACCGAAAGGTCGAACATGAGTCATATAGAAGATACGATCAACATGGAGATGTTCACCATGGATGACTAGTCCGTCTCACGTGATGATCGGACACGGGCTAGTTGACGTGGATCATGTGTCACTTGGATGACTAGAGAGATGTCTATCTAAGTGGGAGTTCATTAAATAATTTTATTATGAACTTAATTATCATGAACTTAGTCTAAAATTGTCTTTACAATCTATATTGTAGATCCAATGGCCAATGCTAATGTTGCCCTCAACTTCAACGCGTTCCTAGAGAAAACCAAGTTGAAAGATGATGGAAGCAACTATGCGGACTCGGTCCGTGGCTTGAGGATCATCCTCATAGCTTCCAAAAGATAATATGCCCTTGATGCACCGCTAGGTGACGCACGCATTTTCCCAGCGGCTCGGGATGTTATGAACGCCTGGCAATCGCACTGTGATGATTACTCCCTGGTTCAGTGCGGCATGCTTTACTGTTTAGAACCGGGGCTCCAAAAGCGTTTTGAGCAACACAGAGCATTTGAGATGTTCCAAGAGCTGAAATTGGTTTTCCAAGCTCATGCCCGGGTTGAGAGATATGATGTGTCCGACAAGTTCTTCAGTTGTAAGATGGAGGAGACTAGTTCTGTCGATGAGCACATACTCAAAATGTCTGGGTTTCACAACCGCTTGTCTCAGCTGGGAGTTAATCTTTCGGATGACTCGGTTATTGACAAAATCCTCTAGTCACTCCCACCTAGCTACAAGAGCTTTGTGATGAACTACAACATGCAGGGTACGGAGAAGTCCATTCCTGAGTTGTACTCGATGCTGAAATCAGCGGAGGTCGAGATCAAAAAGGAGCATCAAGTGTTGATGTGAATAAGACCACTAGTTTCAAGAAAGGCAAGGGTAAGAAGAACTTCATGAAGGATGGCAAAGTAGTTGCCACGCCCGGTAAGCAAGTTGCCGGGAAGAAGAACAAGAATGGACCCAAGCCTGAGACTGAGTGCTTTTATTGCAAGGGTACCAGTCACTGGAAGCGGAACTGCCCCAAGTACTTAGCGGATAAGAAGGCCGGCAACATTAAAGGTATATGTGATATACTTGTTATTGATGTGTACCTTACCAGCGCTCGTAGTAGTTCCTAGGTATTTGATACCGGTGCAGTTGCTCACATTTGTAACTCCAAGCAGGAGCTGCGGAATAAGCGGAGACTCGGAAAGGATGAGGTGACGATGCACGTCGGGAATTGTTCCAAGGTTGATGTGATCATCGTCGGCATGCTGCCTCTACATCTACCTTCGGGATTAGTTTTAAACCTTAATAATTGTTATTTAGTACCAGCTTTGAGCATGAACATTGTATCTAGATCTCGCTTGATGCGATATGGCTACTCATTTAAATCTGAGAATAACGGTTGTTCTATTTATATGAGAGAAATGTTTTATGGTCATGCCCCGCTGGTCAATGGTTTGTTTTTGATGAATCTCGAACGTGATGTTACACATGTCCATAGTGTGAGTACCAAAAGATGTAAGGTTTATAACGATAGTCCCACTTACATGTGGCACTGCCGCCTTGGTCATATTGGTGTCAAACGCATGAAGAAACTCCATGCTGATGGACTTTTGGAGTCTCTTGATTTTGAATCATTTGACACGTGCGAACCATGCCTCATAGGCAAGATGACCAAGACTCCGTTCTCCGGAACAATGGAGCGAGCAACTCACTTGTTGGAGATAATACATACCGATGTATGCAGTCCAATGAGCGTCGAGGTTCGCGGTGGCTACCGTTATGTTCTCACCCTCACTGATGACTTGAGCAGATATGGGTATGTCTACTTAATGAAACACAAGTCTGAAACCTTTAAAAAGTTCAAGGAATTTCAGAGTGAGGTAGAGAATCAATGTGACAGAAAAATAAAGTGCCTACGATCTGATCGTGGCGAAGAATATTTAAGTCAGGAGTTTGGCATGCACCTAAGGAAATGTGGAATTGTTTCACAACTCACGCCGCCTGGCACACCTCAGCAAAATGGTGTGTCTGAACGTCGTAATCGCACTCTATTGGATATAGTGCAATCTATGATGTCTCTTACCGACTTACCGCTATCATTTTGGGGATATGCATTAGAGACTGTTGCATTCACTTTAAATAGGGCACCATCAAAGTCTGTTGAGACGACACGGTATGAATTATGATTTGGAAAGAAACCTAAGCTGTCCTTTTTGAAAGTTTGGGGATATGATGCTTATGTGAAGAAACTTCAACCTGAGAAGCTCGAACCCAAAGAGGAAAAGTGCGTCTTCATAGGATACCCCAAAGAAACTATTGGGTATACCTTCTACCTCAGATCCAAAGGCAAAGTCTTTGTTGCCAAGAATGGATCCTTTCTAGAGAAAGAGTTTCTCTCAAAAGAAGTAAGTGGGAGGAAAATAGAACTTGATGAGGTAATTGTACCTCCACTCGAACCGGAGAGTAGCGCCACATAGGAAGTTGTTACTGTGGAGCCTGCACCGGCTAGAGAGGAAGTTAATGATGATGATCATGAAACTTCAGATCAAGTTGCTATTCGAAGGTCCACTAGGACACGTTCCACACCAGAGTGGTACGGCAACCCTGTCGTGGAGATCATGTTGTTGGACAATGGTGAACCTTCGAACTATGAAGAAGCAATGGCGGGCACAGATTCCAACAAATGGCTTGAAGCCATGAAATCCGAGATAGGATCCATGTATGAGAAAAAAGTATGGACTTTGGTGGACTTGCCTGATGATAAGCGAGCCATAGAAAATAAATGGATCTTTAAGAAAAAGACTGACACAGATGGTAATGTAACTGTCTATAAGGCTCGGCTTCTCACTAAGGTTTATCGACAAGTTCAAGGAGTTGACTACGATGAGACCTTCTCACCCATAGCGATGCTGAAGTCCGTCCGAATCATGTTAGCAATTGCCGCATTTTATGATTATGAGATCTAGCAAATGGACGTCAAAACGGCATTCCTTAATGGCTTCCTTAAGGAAGAACTGTATATGATGCAGCCGGAAGGTTTTGTCGATCCTAAAGATGCTAACAAGGTATGCAACCTCCAGCGCTCCATCTATGGGCTGGTGCAAGCATCTTGGAGTTGGAACATTCGCTTTAATGAGGTGATTAAAGCGGTTGGATTTATACAGGTTTATAGAGAACCCTGTATTTACAAGAAAGTGAGTGGGAGCTCTGTAGCATTTCTCATATTATATGTGGCTAACATATTGTTGATGGGAAATAATATAGAACTTTCGGAAAGCATAAAGGCCTACTTGAATAAGTGTTTTTCAATGAAGGACCTTGGAGAAGTTGCTTACATATTAGGCATCAAGATCTATAGAGATAGATCGAGACGCCTCATAAGTCTTTCACAAAGCACATACCTTGACAAGATATTGAAGTAGTTCAATATGGATCAGTACAAGAAGGGGTTCTTGCCTGTGTTACAGGGTGTGAGATTGAGTACGACTCAATGCCCAACCATGGTAAAGGATAGAGAAGAGATGAGTGTCATCCCCTATGCTTCAGCCATATGCTCTATTATGTATGCCATGTTGTGTACCAGACCTGATGTTAACCTTGCCATAAGTTTGGTAGGAGGGTACCAAAGTGATCCCGGAGCTGAACACTGGACAACGGTCAATAATATCCTCAAGTACCTGAAAAGGACCAAGGACATGTTTCTCGTATATGGAGGTGCCGAAGAGCTCGTCGTAAAGGGTTATGTCGATGCTAGCTTCGACACAGATCCGGATGACTCAAAGTCACAAACCGGATACGTGTATATTTTGAACGGAGGGGCAGTCAGCTGGTGTAGCAGCAAGCAAAGCGTCATGGCGGCATCTACATGTGCAGCGGAGTACATAGCTGCTTCGGAAGCAGCAAAGGAAGGAGTCTCAATGAAGGAGTTCATCACCGACCTAGGAGTGATTCCCAATGCGTCGGGCCCGATGACTCTATTCTGTGACAACACTGGAGCTATTTCCCTTGCCAAGGAGCCTAGGTTTCACAAGAAGACAAGACACATCAAACGGTGCTTCAACTCCATCCGTGATTACATTCAGGAAGGAGATATAGATATTTGTAAAGTACATACGGATCTAAATGTCGCAGATGCATTGACTAAACGTCTCTCACGAGCAAAACATGATCAACACCAGAACTCTATGGGTATTCGATACATCACAATGTAACTAGATTATTGACTCTAGTGCAAGTGGGAGACTGTTGGAAATATGCCCTAGTGGCAATAATAAAATGGTTATTATTGTATTTCCTTGTTCATGATAATTGTCTATTGTTCATGCTATAATTGTATTAACCGGAAACTGTAATGCATGTGTGAATACATAGACCACAACATGTCCCTAGTGAGCCTCTAGTTGGCTAGCTCGTTGATCAATAGATGGTCACGGCTTCATGACCATGGACATTGGATGCCGTTGATAACGGGATCATATCATCAGGAGAATGATGTGATGGACAAGACCCAATCCTAAGCATAGCACAAGATCGTGTAGTTTGTATGCAAAAGCTTTTCTAATGTCAAGTATCATTTCCTTAGACCATGAGATTGTGCAACTCACGGATACCGTAGGAATACTTTGGGTGTGCCAAATGTCACAATGTAACTGGGTGGCTATAAAGGTACACTACGGGTATCTCCGAAAGTGTCTATTGGGTTGGCACGAATCGAGACTGGGATTTGTCACTCCGTGTGACGGAGAGGTATCTCTAGGCCCACTCGGTAAGACATCATCATAATGAACTCAATGTGACTAAGGAGTTAGCCACAGGATGATGTGTTACGAAACGAGTAAAGAGACTTTCCGGTAACAAGATTGAACAAGTTATAGAGATACCGACGATCGGATCTCGGGCAAGTATCATGCCGGTAGACAAAGGGAATTGTATACGGGATTGATTCTATCCCCAACATCATGGTTCATCCGATGAGATCATGGTGGAGCATGTGGGAGCCAACATGGGTATCCAGATCCCGTTGTTGGTTATTGACCGGAGAGGTGTCTCGGTCATGTCTACATGCCTCCTAAACCCGTAGGGTCCACACACTTAAGGTTCGATGACGCTAGGGTTATAGGGAAATAGTGTACGTGGTTACCGAAGGTTGTACGGAGTCACAGATGAGATCCCGGACGTCACGAGGAGTTCCAGAATGGTCCGGAGGTAGATATTCATATATAGGAAGTGAGGTTTTGGTCACCGAAAGTGTTTCGGGCATCACCGGTAGCGTACCGGGACCATCGGAAGGGTTCCGGGGGTCCACCAAGTGGGGCCACCAGCACCAGAGGGCTGCATGGGCCGCAAGTGGGGGGGAACCAACCCCTAGGTGGGATGGTGCGCCCCCCCCCCCACAAGGGCCCAAGGCGCAGCACAAGAGGAGAGGGGAGCAAACCCTAGCCTAGATGGGCCTAAGGCCCACCTAGGGCGCCGCCGCTCCCCTCTCCCTCTCTGGCCGCCGGCCAGATGGCCATCTAGGGCTGCCGCACCACCCTAGGGTGGGAACCCTAGGGGCTGTGCACCCTCGTCCCCTCATCCTATATATAGTGGGGGTTTGGGGGCTGCCAACACACGAGTTTCTTCCTCTCTCGGCGCAGCCCTACCCCTCCTCCTCCTCGTCCTCCGTAGTGCTTGGCGAAGCTCTATCGGAGTATCACGCAGCTCCACCGTCACCATGCTGTCGTGCTACCAGAGCTCTCCCTCAACCTCTCCTTCCTCCTTGCTTGATCAAGGCGTAAGAGACGTCACCGGGCTACACGTGTGTTGAACGCGGAGGCGCCCTTGTTCGGTGCTTAGATCGGAATCCACCACGATCTGAATCGCTGCGAATATGACTCCACCAAACGCGTTCTAGTAACGCTTCCACTTTGCGATCTTCAAAGGTATGAAGATGCACTCTCCCCTTACTCGTTTCTGGTTTCTCCGTAGATGGATCTTGGTGATCGTAGGAATTTTTTGAATTTACTACTACGTTCCCCAACACTTGATGATTGCTCTTTAAATTTGCATGTGGCACATTCCACTATTAAGAAACCTATGGGAAGGATTAATGATGTTATTATTGTTGCAAATAGTAATTATGTACCGTAGATTTCATTGTTCTTGTTAGAGATTGCGATCCTACATGTCCTATTATTCTTGGTAGACCTTTCCTTAGAACGATCGGTGCAAAAATTGATATGAAAGAAGGAAACATTAGATTCCAATTTCCAATAAGGAAATGCATGGAACACTTTTCTAGAAAGAAAATAAAATTACCTTATGAATCTATTATGATAGCTACTTATGTATTGCATTCCAAAGATGACAATACCTAGATCTATTGTGTAATGCCTAGCTATGGGCATTAAACAATAGCGCTTGTTGGGAGGCAACCCAATTTTATTTTTAAGTTTTTGTTTTATTGTTTCTGTTATTGAGTGATTTACAAATTATTATATCTGTATTAATTGTGTTTTGGTGTTTTAATTAGTGTTTGATCCAAGTAAGACCTTTGGGATAGTATACGGTAATTGTTGATTTGATCTTGCTGAAAAACAGAAACCTTTGCGCTCAGTCCAGGAATTTTATAAATTCACCAGAGCGACGAATGAGTCTGAAATTTTTAAACAAGATTTATATAAAAAAGATCATATTTTACTAACTTTTCAGAATTTTTAGAGTTACATAAGTATTCAAAGTTTATAGATTTCTACGGACTGTTCTGTTTTTGACAGATTCTATTTTTTTGTGTTGTTTGCTTATTTTAATGTATCTATGGGTTGTATCGGGGGGTATGAACCATGGAGAAGTTGAAATACAGTAGATATTACACCAATATAAATAAATAATGAGTTCACAACAGTACCTAAAGTGGTGATTTATTTTTCTTATACTAACGGATCTCACGAGTTTTGTGTTGAGTTTTGTGTTGTGAAGTTTTCAAGTTTTGGGTAAAGATTTGATGGACTATGGAATAAGGACTGGAAAGAGCCTAATCTTGGGTATTACCAAGGCACCCCAAGGAATATTCAAGTATACCAAAGAGCCTAAACTTGGGGATGCCCCGGAAGGCATTCCCTCTTTCGTCTTCAATCCATCGGTAAATTTACTTGAGGCTATATTTTTATTCACCATATGATATGTGTTTTGCTTGGAGCGTCTTGTATGATATGAGTATTTGCTTTTTAATTTTATACAATCATCCTTGATGCACACATATTTTGAGATAGACACGCTTGAGTCGTGAATTTATTATAATACTCTATGTGCTTCACTTATATCTTTTGAGCTAGGCAATTTTGCTCTAGTGCTTCACTTATATCTTTTTAGTGCACGGTGGTGTTTTATTTTATAGAAATAATTGAACTCTTGTAACTCACTTATATCATTTTGAGAGTCTTTAAACGGCATGGTAATTGGTTTAGTTTATGAATTTATTCCTAATGTGTTGAGCATCCAAGAGGGATATAATAAAAACTTTCATATAAAGTGCATTGAATACTATGAGAAGTTTGATTCCTTGCATGTAGATATAAAGATGGTGATATTAGAGTCATGCTAGTGAGCAATTGTGTATTGGTATAAATACTTGTGTTAAAAGTTTTTGATTCCCGTAGCATGCACGTATGGTGAACCGTTATGTAACAAAGTCAGAGCATGATTTGTTTATTGGTTGTCATCCTTTGTGTGAGGGTCGGGAGCGCGCGATGGTTAAATCCTACCAACCTCTCCCCTAGGATCATGCGTCTAATACTTTGCTTTGATAACTAATAGAATTTTGAAACAAGTATGTGAGTTCTTTATGACTAATGTAAGTCCATGGATTATACGCACTCTCACCCTTCCACCTTTGCTAGCCTCTCTAGTACCGCGCAACTTTCATCGGTGCATTAAACCCACCATATACCCTCCTCAAAACATCCACCATACCTACGTATTACGGCATTTCCATAGCCATTCCGAGATATACTGCCATGCAACTTCCACCATTCCGTTTATTATGACACACACACCATTATTGTCATATTGCTTTGCGTGATCATAAGACAGCTAGTGTGATGCTAATGTCATTTTCTATACTAGATTGTTGCACATCCCAGTACACCTCCGGATGCATTCATATAGAGTCATATTTTGTTATAAGTATCGAGTTGTAAGTCTTGAGTTGTAAGTAAATAAAAGTGTAATGATCATCATTATTGCAGCATTGTCCCATGTGAGGAAAGGATGATGGAAGTTATGATTCCCTCACCAGTTGGGATGAGACTCCGGACTTTAAAAATAAAAAAAGAGGCCAATGAAGCCCAAATAAAAAATAGGCCAAAGATTACCACCAAAAAAAGAGAAAAGAGAGAAGGAACAATGCTACTATCTTTTTCCACATTTGTGCTTCAAAGTAGCACCATGATCTTCATGATAGAGAGTCTCTTATTTTGTCACTTTCATATAACTAGTGGGAATTTTTCATTATAATGCACACCCACTTAGTTTCTTTTTGATATTTCATACACTTATAGCTCTAGTGCATCCGTTGCATGGCAATCCTTACTCACTCGCATTGATATCTATTAATGGGCATCTCCATAGCCCGTTGATACGCCTAGTTTATGTGAGACTATCTTATCCTTTTGCTCATGACCTCCACCATATTCTATTCCACCTATAGTGCTATATACATGGCGCACGCTCATGTATTGCGTGAAAGTTCAAAAGGTTTGAGAACATAAAAAGTGTGAAACAAATGCTTGACTTGTCATCAGGATTGTGCATGATTTAAATACTGGGGAGATGGAGCATAGCCAGACCATATGATTTTGTAGGGATAACTTTCTTTGGCCATGTTATTTTGAAGAGACACGATTGCTTTGTTAGTATGCTTGACGTATTATTGTTTTTCTGTCAACATTAAACTTTTGTTTTGAGTCTTATGGATCTGAACATTCATGCCACAATAAAGAATATTACATGGATAAATTTGTTAGGAAGCATTCCACATCAAAAAATTATATTTTTATCATTTACCTACTCGAGGACGAGCAGGAATTAAGCTTGGAGATGCTTATACGTCTCCAACGTATCTATAATTTTTTATTGTTACATGCTATTATATTATATGTTTTGTATGTTTTACGTGCATTAATATGCTATTTGTATTATTTTTGGGACTAACCTATTAACCTAGTGTCATGCCCAAGATGCACGCCTATCCATATTATGGCACGAGGGCCTCGCAAGGGATAGATGTGCATCTTGCCGTTAGCAAGTATAGTATCATTGCATCATACATTACATAAGAGATGGGTATACAAGTTTGGCTTACACTCGCCACATACTAAATTATAATTCCACACAGAGTTCAAATCATCAAGATGAAGACAAGGTCCAACTACGGAGGAAATCAAACGATAAAACAGATGCAAATGACACTATCTCGCTATCCCAAAGATCACAACCATGGTACTCTACTCATCTGGGTATGTCGCGTACATCCTGCCTCTTTCCTCGTCATATTCCCACTAGAGCTGAGTAAGATCATCCTGCACATACTCATCTGAACCAGTACCTGGAGTGTTGTAGTAAACTGTGAGCCACAAGGACTCAGCAATCATGTGCCTGGGTGCCGAGACTATTCAAGCTTAAAGGTTGGGATGTGATATGTGTTTAGTTTGCAATAGCACTAAGCATTTATGGTAGCTAACTTACGTAACATGATTACAAATATGAGTGGCCTACGATGAGCGATCGAATCTAGTATGATCTCTATGAGATCCTGATCACTTACCTACGTCAATCATAACCCCACCGTGTGCTCTCTCAGATCATGTTCACAAGCAGAGACGATCACGGTTACTCACAAAGTTGGTGCATTTTATTAGATTTTACTTCAAGTTTACTATAACCAGGTGTTAAACAAATATCCAAGTTGCCACATAACTACGGGCATGGCTTTCCGAAAGTTTTAAACCTGCAGGGGTGCTCCAACTAGTCCATCACAAATAATCACACTCCACGGGAATAGCCTCGACCACGGATCTCGTGGTCATCATTGGTAATTCCAAAGGAATTCCAACACCTCGAGAAAACCCGAAGAAAGTCAAAGTCCACACGCAAGACACTCGATAAAGGTAAAACAGATCCAGCAAGACCACCCGACGCGTCGACGAACCCAATAAGAGCCGTGTATCTCGTTCTCAGGACACGACGGATAAGCTACGCGTACGGAGTCCTGATAGAAATCTCCCAAGTTGCCTTGGGTTGGCCCCGCACAGTGCTCTAGTTTGGACCAACACTCATGAGGAGCACTGGCCCGGGGGTTGATTAATTATCCACGGGGTTGCAAAGCCCTATGCAAATTTTATTAGTTATTAGCAAATGTAGTACCAATGTTGGGTCTTGCCAAACAAGTTTTAATCTCAACCGAATAAACAAGGAGGTCCCCATAACAACCTCGAGCGTGTTAGGAGCGCTAAATATGGAAACATAACACCGGTAACAAGAAACTACGGCGGTAACAGCCGAACAAATCACCTAGCAAAAGGCCAAGCCTTCCACCAATACCAACATATATGTTTGCACTAAAATAAATAATAGATAATATTGTGATATCCAAATCCATGTTATCACATGGAACAACCTGCACCTGCAACTAAGAACGCTATAAGGGGGGCTGAGCAACGGTAACTTAGACAATCAAAGGTTGCTAGGATGTGGAGGGTTAAAGGCTATCATGGCAATTAGGAGGCTGATATCAAGTGGTAGGTAGCGCAATTGTGACGATAAGAGCGAGAAACTAGCAAGCAAAAATAGTATCGAGATCCGGGTACGATCATCTTGCATGTTGGTTCTTCAGCGAAACAAGTAGCGGGATCCTCGTAGTGGTACTCTCCTGGGTCCTCATACTCAGTATCAACACTCGCATCTACCGAAGATAAACAGCAACAATAAACATCCAACCAAGGTGCAATGCACAAACAAGATGATGCATGATTCATTTATGAAGAATTTAACATGGCAATCCAAAACTAGTCATGTTTCACATGCAAAGTTTGTTTATTAATGAATCTGAACAGAACCTCATGTTAAGTTATTTAAACATTCATGAACATGGAAAATATGGATGCAACATGCAAAATCGATAGAAATACATATAAAGAACGCAAGGAACAGAGTTACGGTTCTCACGATACGCTCACGACAAGGTACGAAGGCGAAAACACAAGACAACCAAGCCATGGGCTAATTCATGGCATTCCAAGGTAGCCACTGGTTAGGCAAAGAAAAATCAACCACAATAGACTCAAAGATCAATCAATTCCATGGAGTATAGCTCCCACAAGGCACAAAACAATAAAACAAATAATCTGCCACAAACAGCAACATAGCAACTTACACAGCCCACAACTTGAGCTACAGGAATCCTACAGCCACAAACAAGATATTGACATAAACTACATAACATATAAATCAACTTATCCAACTACACAATCTGCATAGGAGGCACACATCAATAAGCATGAAGCTATCAAGTTGACATGATGAAACAGTTTTCTGGGACTTAGTGAAAATTACAGTTTTCTGGGACTTAGTGAAAATTACAGTTTTCTGGAATCTGAGTTAATAAAGTAGCATATTGACAGCGAAGTTAAATAGGTTAGAGAGCACCTATTGGCATGAAAATTAAAAAGACGGTAGTAGACAACATGTACTCCAAATTACTAACACTGAGCATGAGCAAATACTCAACATATAGCTAGATGTCACCCACTCTTCATGGTATAAAAATAACAGCAGATTCTCAGACTTAGAAATATTAGGCATGTCGAAAACAGAAACATCAAGTAGGCTACTTAGCAGCTTGTTTCCCACTTATATGGGTGATTCTCATGTTAAACAAATATACCATGGCAATCATTAATGAATCCTACTAACAAGCATACTAACAAAGGGGTGTGTCAAGTGGGGAAACCCACTAGTCCCCTACACACACATACACTCTACTCACACCACTACAAGCATACCACCCATGCTCTATATATGCCCAAGGCATATGAGCACAAACACCACCTAGAACATACCACCCATGATGGGGGGGATGTTCAACCACACACACACTCACAATCCCATGTGTGTGGGTGTTCATCCACACATATATGCACAAGTGCATATATGTTCATACATATGCTTAGGGCTACACTCACACCCTCTACCACTCACATACACATGCACATATGCATACTCACATGCACACACACACATACACTCTACACACATACACTCACATATGTGTGTATGCATGAAGCACACAAACATATACACACACCACCTACACAAGCTCACATACTTACACATACACATCTACCCCTACACATCCATACACATGTAAACAGGAAAGAACAACAAACATGTAGGTACTTTATCTACACACCCACATACATGCCACATGCACAAAATGCATATGCATACACCTACATCTATATGTGCAAAGCACACACACACACATATACACATGAGCATCATGTAGATACACACACACTATACATACACATGACAGGTAAGCAAAACAAAACCACATGATGTCTATAATATACACACACATACATATGTAGAAAGGAAGGAAACAAAAGAGAAAAAAACAAAGAAAAACAAAATCAAACAAAAGGGGGAGGGTTCGGAGTCAAACCCACGACCTCCTGGTCGTTCCCTGAGCCGGTTACCACTCGGCTGCGCGCGCGGACATTAACAGGGTAGGGGCTCGAGCCCTCTAATACACACACGCACATATGTTTTCTGACGAAACTGAACCACGCGACAGAGCAACGGCGGTAGAGCAACGGCGACGACCAAACGGCAAACCACAGCGGATTCGACGAGGAGAAAAAACTGCGGGGCCTACGAGACGCTACGGGGTTCCAATCCCCTGGTCGCCTTGCAACAAGGAGGACGGAGGCAAGCCCCAAGGCTCTGCCTTGCGGACGCGGCGACAGGGTGCTACGGCGATGGCGCACTAGCTACGGCGACAGGAAGCGTCACGGCGGCTCACCGAGGGGAAGGCGATGATGAGCCGGTCGAAACGAAGATGACGGAGGGGTCGGGGACGCGGCGACGATGAAGAGGAAGGATCCGGCGATGACCCACTCCTTATGGACAGCGGCGACACCAATTGGCACTGCGGGGACATGCTCCTCACCTCCTAGCAGCGGGAATGGAACACGGGGAGAACCCCCGAGCTCCACGCCATCACCACTAGGGATGAGACCCAACGGAGATGCGGCGACGGCGGCGACGACGACCGGCGACACTCTTTGAACCTCACTGCTCTCTGAAACCTTACCTGACAGGGGGAAAGAAGAGAGGAGGGAGAGAGATGGAGGGGGAGATGGGAGCTGCAGCGGCGGCGGGGAAGAGAGGAAACCTAGCCAAGGGGGCACGCATGCCGGGGGGGCTATATACCCACGGTTGACGGCGACAGCAACGGAAAAGGGGGGCGGCAGAGCCTCTCTCTCTCTCACTGAAGCCTGACGGAGGGGAATGGGAGCAGGTGATCGTCTCCCTCGAGCGGGCTGGGCCGCGGGAGAGGCAAAGCCCACCTAGCTCTCTCTCTCTCTCAAAAACAAAATAGAGAAGTTTTTTTTCACTTTTCAAAACACAGCCACACAAAAGAAAACCCCCAGGAAAATATAAAGGATTTTTGGTGCAAACACAAATACTTTTGTAAAGAAAATAATATGCATTGATTAACAAAAATATTAAGATGATTTTTAGGACAAGTAATTTTAATACTTTTAAAAATAACATCCCTTGTTATTTAAATCCCCCAATTACATAAAAGCTCAAAACAATAAAAGGCCAACACTCACAAGCTCAAAACATATTAGGCTAGCACTGGAGCATTTTTAAGCAATTTAATTGCAAGTTAAATCTGTTTGTAAAATAACATGGGAATAAGGCATTAGTTGGGGTTTTGTTGAAAAGCAAAAGAGAGGGGAGATAAGTAGAGGTTGCACCCAGGATCCTACCACATCACAACACATAACACAAGAAAAAAACCAACCACACATACAAGGTCACACGAAAAACAAACATGGCATGATGAATGCTATGATGCATGATGCAAGAATGCAAGACAACACATGGATGAAAAGTTGCAAAAACACTCATTAAGCTCATGACACAAGGTTCATCCAAAGATTACATGCCATAAAAGGTAGGGGCAGCACTTGGGCTGTCGTGCCTAGTGTCCAGTGCGAGTTTCTGTTTTTTCCTTGTTTTTGAGTATTGCAGATATCAAACAGAGTTTAAATGGAATAAAATTCTACGATGATTTTTCTTGGACCAGAAGGAACCTAGGAGGCTTGGAGAAGAGGAACTTGGGCTGTCACAACTCTCCCACACTACAAGATGATCTCGACCCGAGATCTAGGAACGAAAGAAGTCTGGAAATTCGGAACGGAGAAGGTCCTCGCGTTCCCAAGTAGCTTCTTTGTCGGAATGATGAGACCACTTCACCTTGAGGAATTTGATAGACTTGTTGCGAGTCTTACGCTCAGTTTCTTCAAGAATTGCAACTGGATGCTCACGATAAGATAGGTCTTCTTGGAGATCGATGTCTTGGAGGTCAATGGTTCGCTCAGGAGTCTTGAAGCATCTCCGGAGCTGAGAAAGATGGAAGACATCGTGCACGTTCGCGAAATTTGGAGGAAGCTCTAGTTGATATGCAAGACCACCTCTCTTGCCAACAACTTTGAAAGGACCAACAAAACGAGGTGCTATCTTCCCTTTAATTCCAAACCGCTGAGTGCCCTTCATGGGAGAGACTCCGAGATAGACTAGATCATCCACTTGGAAGGAAACATCCCACTGTTTGCTATCGTAATAGCTCTTCTGTCGGGACTAAGCTGCTTTGAGGTTCTCGCGAATGACATGGCACATCTCTTCTGCTTCAGTGATCATGTCATTGCCCAATATCTGACGCTCACCGGTTTCAAACCAGTTTAGCGGGGTACGACACTTTCTGTCATAGAGAATCACGAAAGGGGCCTTGCCTGAGCTAGCATGAAAGCTATTATTGTATGAGAATCCAGCATATGGAAGGCAGTCTTCCCACTTCATGCCGAACGAAATCACACAGGCTCTGAGCATATCTTCAAGGATCTGATTGACTCTCTCAACTTGACCACTTGTTTGCAGATGGAACGCAGTGCTAAAATGGATCTTGGTACCCATAGCAGTCTGGAAGGACTCCCAAAACTTGGAGGTAAAGAGACTTCCACGGTCAGAAGAGATGAGCTGAGGAATACCATGCAAAGACACTATCCTTGACATATACAACTCTACAAGCTGAGCTGCCGAGATAAATTCTTTGACTGGCAGGAAATGAGCAACTTTTGACAGCTTGTCGATAACCACAAAGATGGCATCATTGCCTCTCTTGGACTTGGGAAACCCAATGACGAAATCCATCTCCATATGATTGAAATTCCACTCTAGGATAGGCAAAGGTTGAAGAAGACCTGTTGGACGTTGATGCTCCGCCTTCACTCTGCATCAAACATCACACTCGTTCATGAACTGAGCAATTTCACGTTTCATGCGAGTCCACCAGAAGGTTTGCTTGAGATCCTGATACATCTTGGAACTGCCTGGATGGATGGATAGAAGGGAATTATGTGCTTCATCCATGATAACCTTTCTGAGTTCACCTTTTGGAACCACAAGACGGTCCTCAAAGAACAGGGTATCTTTGTCATCAACGTGAAAGCACTTATACTTCGGAATGCTCTTGGCCACACCTTTCTTCACTTTCTTCACCATAGCGTCAAGAAGCTGTGCTTGGCAAACCTGATCTTCCAGAGTCGGAGAGACTTGAAGATTGGCAAGAAATCCTTGCAGAATCATCTGAAGGTTGAGCTTGCAGAAGGCTTCACAAAGCTCGGGTTGAAGAGTCTTCAAGATGAGACTATTGCAGTACGCCTTACGGCTGAGCGCGTCTGCAATGAAATTTGCTTTCCCAGGAGTATACTCAATGCTTGGATTGAACTCCTCAAGCATTTCCACCCAACGAGACTGCCGAAGATTGAGATTGGGTTGAGTGAAAATGTACTTCAAGCTCTTGTGATCGGTGTACACCTCAACTGGTCTACCCAACAACAAATGCCTCCAAGTCATTAGAGCATGCACAACTGCCGCCAACTCAAGATCATGAGTGGGGTAGTTCTTCTCGGCAGGCTTCAACTGACGTGAGGTATAAGCAACAATCTTCTTGTCATGCATGTAACACCACCAAGGCCTTGGAGAGAAGCATCACAGAAAACTTGGAAAGGCTTAAACTGCTCAGGAGGAACAAGAACTGGAGCTGAAGTCAGTCTCTGCTTGAGCGTATTGAATGCTACATCACACTCAGGAGACCAAACATACTTGACACTCTTCTGGAGGAGATTGGACATAGGCTTAGCAATTTGAGAGAAGTTCTCCAAGAATCTTCTGCAATAGCTAGCAAGCCCGAGGAAACTCTGAAGCTGCTTCACATTCTGAGGAGGTTCCCACTTCAATATTGCCTCAACTTTCTCAGGGTGCACTTTAATTCCCTCGGCAGAGATGACATGCCCAAGGTACACCACTTCATTGAGCCAAAACTCACACTTGGACAACTTGGCATAGAATCGATGTTCCCTTAACTTGCAAGCACAAGGCGGAGATGCTCTGCATGCTCTTCTTCTGTCTCCGACAATACAAGGATATCATCCAAATAGACCAAGACGAATTCATTCTTGAAAGGCATCATTCTTGAGAAGGTTGGAGGAGCATTAGCAAGACCAAACGACATGAAGGTGTACTCATACGAGCCAAAACTCGTCCTGAAAGCGGTCTTGGGAATGTCTTCTTTGCGAATGTGAATCTGATGATAACCCATGCGAAGATCCAGCTTTGAGAAAACTTGGCACCTTTCAGTTGTTCAAACAACTCGTTGATGTTGGGAAGTGGTTATTTGTTTCTGATTATCTTCTTGTTCAATGGCCGGTAGTCAACACAAAGACGATCCGTGCCATCTTTCTTCTTGACAAACAAAACTCCAAAACCCTAAGGAGAAGAACTTGGTCTGATCAGACCCAGACGTTCTTGCTCATCTAACTGCTTCTTCAACTCTGTCAGCTCTTCAGGGCCAAGTTTATATGGGCGCTTACAGACCGGTTTAGTTTCGGGCTCGAGATCAATCACGAACTCGATTGGCCGGTGCGGAGGCATTCCTGGCAATTCTTCTGGAAAGACATCTTCATACACACAAACCACCGGAATTTGAGAAATCGCCGAGATTTCACCCTTCTCATTAAGAGCAAAGAGACGGATTGTGTCATCGCGAGCTGCGAATATAATCACATCTTCTGAAGGATGAGTTATCTTGACTTCTTTTGCTTGACAATCAACATAAGCCTTATTCATAGCCAGGAAGTCCATGCCCAAAGGCATTGCCTGGAGGCTTAACAAGAGGAGGAGGCGGAAGATGCCGCTGGTTGCACTTGTTTGCACAGTGACCCTTCTGGCCACACTTGTGACAAGTCACCTCAGAAAGTGGACGAACATTGTCTGGAGGAGGAACAAGAACTGCCTTGGACGCCTGGGGTCTCTGCTGGAATCCTGGGTTGGGTGGGTGGGAAGAACCACGACCACCGAACTGCTTCTGTTGCTGAGGAGGACGAAACGGGGGAGGATTTGGCACCCAATACTTCTACTACTTGGGAACCATCTGAGAGCTGGAAGAAGACGAATAAGAATCCCTTGAACACTTCCTTGAGTTCTCCAACTTGAGCTGCGTTTCCTCGACCTTCAAAGCCATGTTGTAGAACTGATCAAACTCACGAGGCTCTTGAAGAACTAGGCCTGGCAGAAGCTCGTCCTTGAGACCACCTCTGAACTGATAGATCATAGCCTTGTCATCTGGAACATCTTGCTTGGCATAACGGGCTAGATTCTGGAACTCGACGTTGTACTGGTAGACAGACTTGCTTCCCTGCTTCAGGTGCCTGAACTTCTCACGCATCTCCTCAACAAAGCTTGTCGGAATGTAATGAGCCCTGAAGTCACGACGGAAATCGTCCCAAGTAACAACACGATCGCCCCTGAAATCCTTGTACTACTGCCACCAATCAGCTGCTTGACCCTTGAGCTGGAACGATGCAAATCTGACAAAGTCCTCTAGCCTAACATTGCTGCACTCAAAATGCTTACTCATATCACGAAGCCAATCATCAGCATCAAAAGGCTGCTCACAATAGGTGAAAGACTTGGGCTGGTTGGCAAGGAACTGACTGAGTGTTGCAAACTGAGGCTGATTCTGAAAATTCCCTTGAAAACTTTGTTGACCCTGCTCCCTTTCTTGCAACAGCCTAATCAACATCTGAGTGTTCGCATTGGTTGCAGCCATCATAGCTTGCCAAGCTTCTAGAGGAGGAGGTGGAGGTGGCGGAGAAGGCGGGGGTGATGGTGGAACATCAGTCTGCTCCTCACCATGACCCGTATTGTTGCGAGTTGGTGGAACCATCATGAAGATGGACAAAACACATCAGCGCCGCATTGAAAAGATGAATCAAAAGCTGAATCAAATGCTTGAAAGAAATTGAACAAATAACAACACAGCCTTCCTACTGAAAAATTAGTAAGAATGCTTCTTCGATTTATGATAACATCATCAGATATTAGAAGCCACTTGCAATACACAAAAGTATTGAGCTAAGTGCTCGGAACAAATGTATATGCCCACATACATCTGAAGAAGATGATCCTAGATAACTACAAGATTTCCCACCTAAGAACTTCTGAAAACTTTCTGGTTATGCAATTCAGTGTGGGGCATACAAGGAGTAAATATCTCACACAACTAGCAATCATACACCCCAACTATATCCATCCTTCAACACATAACCAGAGGCTCTCGCAAATCCATCTAACTCGAATCCTCGAACTCACAACGATACTAAACAATGGTGGTACCCCGGATGCCTCCCCAGTATTAGGTGACTCCGACCTTATCTCACCATGATAAGTATTGAAGTAATTCCGAACACTCTCTGTCCTGGGATATCAAGGAAGTTGAATGATAACGATGTGCCAACATTCCCTGGAGCTCGACTCCCCGGAAGAAATGAAGTCAGACAGGAAGCACCAAGACAGAACCCTATCACATCGGTATCATATAGACTCCAAAATACCTGCATGATCCTAAAAAAAATTTGAGCGAGAAGAGGAGTAGAATCAAAATTCCTAAGTCGAATACCTCACCAAAGCATAGAATAGGAGTAAAAAGAATCCTACTCTCCGATATAACTAGACTCAAAATAGTTTTACTAGACTCGACTCGGCCAAATTCGATCAAGCAAAGGCTCCTTTGGTCGTATGACTCTGATACCAACTTGTCACGCGCAAGATGCACGCCTAACCATATTAAGGCACGAGGGCCTCGCAAGGGATAGATGTGCATCTTGCCATTAGCAAGTATAGTATCATTACATCATACATTATAGAAGAGAGTAGTATACAAGTTTGGCTTACACTCGCCACATACTAAATTACAATTCCACACAGAGTTCAAATCATCAAGATGAAGACAGGGTCCGACTACGGACGAAATCAAATGATAAAACAGATGCAAATGACACTATCTCGCTATCCCAAAGATCACGACCATGGTCCTCTACTCATCCGGGTACGTCACGTACATCCTGCCTCTTTCCTCGTCATATTCCCATTAGAGCTAGGTAAGATCATCCTGCACATACTCATCTGAACATGTACCTGGAGTGTTGTAGTAAACTGTGAGCTACAAGGACTCAGCAATCATGCGCCAGGTGCCGAGACTATTCAAGCTTAAAGGTCGGGATGTGATATGTGTTTAGTTTGCAGCAGCACTAAGCATTTGTGGTGGCGAACTTACGTAACATGAAAACAAATATGAGTGGCCTACGATGAGCGATCGAATCTAGTATGATCTCTATGAGATCCTGATCACTTACCTACGTCAATCATAACCCCACCGTGTTCTCTCTCGGATCATGTTCACGAGCAGAGACGATCACGGTTACTCACACAGTTGGTGTATTTTGATTGGAATTTACTTCAAGTTAACTATAACCGGGTGTTAAACAAATATCCAAGTTGCCACATAACCGCAGGCACGGCTTTCAAAAAGATTTTTACCCTGTAGGGGTGCTCCAACTAATCCATCACAAATTAACCACACTCCATGGGAATAGCCTCGACCACGGATCTCGAGGTCATCATAGGTAATTCCAAAGGAATTCCAACACCTCAAGAAAACCCGAAGAAAGTCAGACTCCACATGCAAGACATTCGATAAAGGTAAAACAAATCCAGCAAGACCACCCGACGTGTCGACGAACCCGATAAGAGCCGCGTATCTCGTTCTTAGGACACGACGGATCAGCTACGCGTACGGAGGCCTGATAGAAATCTCCCAAGTTGCCCTGGGTTGGCCCCGCATAGTGCTCTAGTTTGGACCAACACTCATGAGGAGCACTGGCCCGGGGGTTGATTAAATTATCCACGGGGTTGCAAGGCCCTATGCAAGTTTTATTAAGTTATTAGCAAATGTAGTACCAAAGTTGGGTCTTGATAGACAAGTTTTAATCTCAGCCGAATAAACAAGGGGGTTCCCATAACAACCCCGAGCATGTTAGGAGCGCAAAATATGGAAAACATAACACCCGTAACAAGGAACTAATGGCGGTAGGAGCGGAATAAATCACTTAGCAAAAGGCCAAGCCTTCCACCAATACCAAGATATATATATATGTGCATTAAATTAAATAGCAGAATATATTGCGATATCCAAATCCATGTTATCACATGGAACAACCTGCACCTGCAACTAAAATGCTATAAGAGGGGCTGAGTAGCGGTATCTTAGCCAATCAAAGGTTTGCTAGGATGTGGAGGTTAGAGGCTGTCATAGCAACATGGGGGCTGATATCAAGTGGTAGGTAGCGCAATTGTAACGATAAGAGCGAGAAACTAGCAAGCAAACGTAGTATCGGGATCCGGGTACGATCATCTTGCCTGTTGGTTCTTCAGCGAAACAAGTAGCGGGATCCTCATAGTTATACTCTCCTGGGTCCTCGTACTCAGTATCAACACTCGCGTCTACCCAAGATAAACAGCAACAATAAACATCCAACCAAGGTGCAATGCACAACCAAGATGATGCATGATTCATTTATGAGGAATTAAACATGGCAATCCAAAACTAGTCATGTTTCACAAATGCAAAGTGTGTTTATTAATGAATCTGGACAGAACCTCGTGTTAAGTTATTCAAACATGCATGAACATGGAAAATATGGATGCATCATGCAAAATCTATAGAAATGCATATAAGGAACGCAAGAAACGGAGTTACGGTTCTCACGATACGCTCACGACAAGGTACAGAGGCAAAATCACAAGACCACCAAGCCATGGGCTAATTCTTGGCATTTCAAGGTAGCCACTGGATAGGTGATGAAAAAACAATCATAATAGCCTCAAAAATCAATCAATTCCATGGAGCATAGCTCCCACAAGTCACAAAACAACAAAACCCACAATCTGCCCCAAAGCAGCAACATAGCAACTTCTACAGCTCACCACTTGAGCTACAGGAACCCTACAGCCACAAACAAGATATGGACAGAATCTACTCAACACACACATCAACTTATCTAACTACACAATCATCAAAGGAGGCTCACATCAATAAGCATGAAGCAATCAAGTTGACAGGATGAAACAGTTTTTCTGGGACAGTAAAAATTCCAGTTTTCTGGAATCTGAGATTATAAAGTAGCAAGTTTACAGCGGTAGTTAAATATTCTAGAGAGCTCCTATTGGCATGAAAATTAACAGGATGGTAGTAGACAACATGTACTTCAAATAACTAACACTGAGCATGAGCAAATTCCCAACATATAACTAGATTTCACCCACTCTTCATGGTATAAAAATAACAGCAGATTCTCAGACTTAGTAGTTTTTAAGCTTGCTGAAACAGAAACATCAAGTAGGCAACTTAACAGCTTGTTTCCCACTTATATGGGTGATTATCTTGTTAAACAAAAATACCATGGCATAATATATAAAACACTAGCACTTCCATGTTGGCACATATCCCAAGGCAAGCATGGATTAAATCATGCAAAAATGACAAAAGGACATCTCAGCTAAAATGACAGATTTATGAACTTGCTCAAAAGTGAAATCTGAGAGTCCCAATGAGTTCATTGGCTCTTCCTACCCCAAAACCATGGGTCATACTCATGTGATCATGTGAAACACAAGGCACCAACAAGATGTATACAACAAGGGGTATAACAAGTGGGGAAACCCACTAGTCCCCCCCCACACACACACTAGTGCACAAGGCACTTCACTCAAACACATGCACTAGCTCATGTGTGTGGGCGGTCATACACACACATATGCATACATCTATGCGCATGCATATATGTATATGTATATGTGTATGGTAGCACACAGACACACTCTCTCACAACCAAGCATGCATATAAACTCTCACCACACAAGGACATGCATGTGTGCACCTCACATGCACCTACACATACACTCTCATGCATATGCACCTATGTGCATACACATATTCTCATGCACACACTCCAAACACACATACACATGCACTTGCATATATGCCTTAGGCATATACACATACACCATGTAGGCACACAAACACTACCACAACATATGCATATATACTTGTATGTATACACACACACTCTCTAGCACACCACACATATGTGCATGAGCACACTCATCTATACTCACAACCTACACATGCACATGTGCCCTCATGCATACATACATACAAGTGCACCACACACCCACATATATGTATGCCCACATGCACATACATACACACACTATGTCATACATACACACATGGCAGGGAGAAAAAAATAAAAGGAACACATCCTGGAATTTATCTACACACACATACATATGTTGCAAGTAATAAAACAACAAGAAAACAAAGGGAAAAAATAAAACAACAAAAAGGGGGGAGCCTGGGCTCGAACCCACAACCACTGGGTCGTTTTCCCTCGGCGCTACCACTCTGCTACGACTCGGCTTGTTAACAGGGTAGGGGAGGCACTGCTCTAATACACACACAAACAACATGTTACTGACGAAATTGAAGATTATACAGCCCCGACGTCAGACAACGGCGGTAGTGGACTCCGGCGACTACACGCGGCCACAGGCTACTACGTGAGGAGGGAACGGCGCAGGAGGCCAGCTGCACCTGCGAGGGATCCATTCCTGCCCCTGGACAGGATCGGCAAGGGGAAGTGGAGGCTCAAGCTCCAAGCTTCCCGGCCATGGTGACGGCGCGGGCAGAGCAACGGGAAGGCGGCGACCTCGAGCACGACGCATCTGCGCGAGGCAGGGAAGGAAGAGGGGATGCGGATGCTCACAGAGGGGTGGCGATGTGCGCTCGAAGAAGGGAAGAAGAGGCGCGACGCAGTTGCGAAGGGGAAGAAGACCGGCGATGATCCAGCGGCGAGGAGGAAGAGGGCGGCCTCCTGGAACCTCCTAACACCGGGAATGGATCGCGGTCGCTGGTGGCTTGCTCCATGCCATCTCCGCCGATGACGAGGCCCGCCGGAGGCGCGAAGACGATGGCGACCTCCTGCTCTCTGAAATCCCTTGCTTACTGAACCTTACCAGAAGGGGAAAGAAGAGCGGAGGAGGAGGAAGAACGAGGGGAGAAGGGGAGCGGCGGCGGCGAGAAGGAGGAGGAACCCTAGGGCTACGCGCTCTTAAAAAGGGGAGGCCGGCCTCGACGTCCGTGAGCACCTAACGGTGATGGCGTCGGCACTCTCTCTCACTCTGCACTCTGCTCTCTCTCTCTCTCAGCATACTGATGGAGGAGGACGGGAGCAGGTAGCCGTCGGCTACCTGCTGGGCTGAGCGAGGAGGCTTGCCGGGGCGGTGGAAGGCCCAGTGCCCACACAGCTCTCTCTCTCTCACACACACAAACAACGCAGAAAAAAAGGTTTTTCTAATTAAAAAAATCACAGCCACACAAAAATAAATCCCCAGGGTAAAAGAAAAGGTTTTTGTAGCAAAACAAAATATTCTTGTGGAGGAAATAATATGCACTATTTGATAAAATTATCCAGTTGAAATATAGAGCAAGTTATTTTAATATTTTAATAAAAGGGCAGCTCCTGTTATTTAAAACACAAAGCAAAAAAACTACAAACATCAAAACTATCATACTCACAATTCATAAAACATATGGGGCCACCTCTTGAACATTTTAAAACATTTTAATAAGGCAATTAATTCTGTTGTGAAATAATATGGGAAGAAAGGCATTATGGTGAGATTAATTGATGAAAAGAAAGGAGGGGGAATAAGAAGGAGTTGGCTCACTTGCTCTCCACCACAAACAACCCACACTCAACACACAACACACACCACAACCCACAACCCATGGCACACGAACACAAGCAGAGCATGATGAATGCTATGATGATGCATGATGAAATGATGCATGAATGTAGAACCACACATGGATGACAAGTTGCAAAACATTCATAAGCTCATGACACAAGGTTCATACATGGGGTTACATGCCACAAAAGGAAGGGACTGCACTTGGGCTGTCACAACTCTCCCACACTACAAGAGGATCTCGACCCGAGATCTAGGAACGAAAGAAATCCGGAAATTCGGAACGGAGAAGGTCCTCGCGTTCCCAAGTAGCTTCTTTGTCGGAATGATGAGACCACTTCACCTTGAGGAACTTGATAGACTTGTTGCGAGTCTTACGCTCAGTTTCTTCAAGAATTGCAATTGGGTGCTCACGATAAGAAAGATCTTCTTGGAGATCGATGTCTTGGAGGCCAATGGTCCGCTCAGGAGTCTTGAAGCATTTCTGGAGCTGAGAAACATGGAAGACATCATGCACATTTGCGAAATTTGGAGGAAGCTCTAGTTGATATGCAAGACCACCTCTCTTGCCAACAACTTTGAAAGGACCAACAAAACGAGAAGCTAGCTTCCCTTTAATTCCAAACCATTGAGTGCCCTTCATGGGAGAGACTCTGAGATAGACTAGATCATCCACTTGGAAGGAAACATACCGATGTTTGTTATCGTAATAACTCTTCTGTCGGGACTGAGCTGCTTTGAGGTTCTCACGAATAACATGGCACATTTCTTCTGCTTCAATGATCATGTCATTGCCCAATACCTGACGCTCACCGGTTTCAGACCAGTTAAGCGGGGTACGACACTTTCTGTCCTAGAGAATCTCGAAAGGGGCCTTGCCTGAACTAGCTTGAAAGCTATTGTTGTATGAGAATTCAGCATATGGAAGCCAATCTTCCCACTTCATGCCGAACGATATCACACAGGCTCTGAGCATATCTTCAAGGATCTGATTGACTCTCTCAACTTGACCACTTGTCTATGGATGAAACGCAGTGCTGAAACGGATCTTGGTACCCATAGTAGTCTGGAAGGACTCCCAAAACTTGGAAGTGAAGAGGCTTCCACGGTTAGAAGAGATGAGCTAAGGAATACCATGCAAAGACACTATCCTTGACGTATAAAACTCTGTAAGCTGAGCTGCTGAGATAGATTCTTTGACTGGCAGGAAATGAGCAACTTTTGACAGCTTGTCGATAACCACAAAGATGGCATCGTTGCCTCTCTTGGACTTCGGAAACCCAGTGATGAAATCCATCTCCACATAATCAAATTTCCACTCTGGGATAGGCAAAGGCTGAAGAAGACCCGCTGGACGTTGATGCTCCGCCTTCACTCTGCGACAAACATCACACTCGTTCACGAACTGAGCAACTTCACGTTTCATGCGAGTCCACCAGAAGGTTTGTTTGAGATCCTGATACATCTTTGAACTGCCTAGATGAATGGATAGAAGAGAATTATGTGCTTCGTCCATGATAACCTTTCTGAGATCACCTTTTGGAACCACAAGATGGTCCTCAAAGAACAAGGTATCTTTGTCATCAACGCGAAAGCACTTATACTTCAGAATGCTCTTGGCCACACCTTTCTTCACTTTCTTCACCATAGCATCAAGAAGCTGCGCTTGGCGAACCTGATCTTCCAGAGTCGGAGAAACTTGAAGATTGGCAAGAAATCCTTGCGGAATCATCTGAAGGTTGAGCTTGCGGAAGGCTTCACAAAGCTCGGGTTGAAGAGGCTTCAAGATGAGACTATTGCAGTATGCCTTACGGCTGAGCACGTCTGCAATGACATTTGCTTTCCCAGGAGTATACTCAATGCTTGGATTGAAGTCCTCAAGCATTTCCACCCAACGAGATTGCCGAAGATTGAGATTGGGTTGAGTGAAAATGTACTTCAAGCTCTTGTGATCGGTGTACACCTCAACTGGTCTACGCAACAACAAATGCCTCCTAGTCATTAGAGCATGCACAACTGCCGCCAACTCAAGATCATGAGTGGGGTAGTTCTTCTCGGCAGGCTTCAATTGATGTGAGGTATAAGCAACAATCTTCTTGTCTTGCATGAGGACACCACCAAGACCTTGGGGAGAAGCATCACAGAAAACTTGGAAAGTCTTTGACTGCTCAGGAGGAACAAGAACTGGAGCTGAAGTCAGTCTCTGCTTGAGCGTATTGAACGCTGCATCACATTCTGGAGACCAAACATACTTGACACTCTTCTGGAGGAGATTGGACAGAGGCTTAGCAATTTGAGAGAAGTTCTCCACGAATCTTCTGCAATAACTAGCAAGCCCGAGGAAACTCCGAAGCTGCTTCACATTCTGAGGAGGTTCCCACTTCAAGATTGCTTCAATTTTCTCAAGGTGCACTTTAATTCCCTCGGCAGAGATGACATGCCCAAGGTACACCACTTCATTGAGCCAAAACTCACACTTGGAAAACTTGGCATAGAATTGATGCTCTTTTAACTTGTCAAGCACAAGGCGGAGATGCTCTGCATGATCTTCTTCTGACTCCGAGAACACAAGGATATCATCCAGATAGACCAAGACGAACTCATTCTTGAAAGGAGAGAAAATGAAATTCATCATTCTTGAGAAGGTTGGAGGAGCATTAGCGAGACCAAACGACATGACGTTGTGCTCATAAGAGCCAAAACTCGTCCTGAAAGCGGTCTTGGTAATGTCTTCTTCGTGAATGTGAATCTGATGATAACCCATGCGAAGATCCAACTTGGAGAAAACCTTGGCACCTTTTAGTTGTTCAAACAACTCATTGATGTTAGGGAGTGGGTATTTGTTTCTGATTGTCTTCTTTTTCAATGGCCGGTAGTGAACACAAAGACGATCCATGCCATCTTTCTTCTTGACAAACAAAACTCCACAACCCCATGGAGAAGAGCTTGGTCTCATCAGACCCAGACGTTCTTGCTCATCTAACTGCTTCTTCAACTCTTTCAGCTCTTCGGGGCCAAGTTTACACGGGCGCTTACAGACCGGTTCAATTCCGGGCTTGAGATCAATCACGAACTCGACTGGCCGATGAGGAGGCATTCCTAGCAATTCTTATGGAAAGACATCTTCATACTCACAAACCACCGGAATTTGAGAAATCGCCGAGATTTCACCCTTCTCATTAAGAGCAAAGAGACGGATTGTGTCATCGTGAGCCGCGAAAATAATCACATCTTCTGAAGGATGAGTCAGCTTGACTTCTTTTGCTTTGCAATCAATATGAACCTTATTCATAGCCAGGAAGTCCATGCCCAAAATGAGATCAATATCGGAATTACCGAGAACAATTGGAGAGGCCAGAAAAGAATAATTCCCCATCTTGATAGAAAGATCCGGAACCACCACATTCGAACTCATCAATTTGCCTGGGGACACAACCCGAAAAGGACTAGGGAGGACTACTGAATTCAAATCATGCTTCCAAGCAAAAGGTTTAGAAATGAACCAATGTGATGCACCAGAATCAACAAAACTTTTGTACGAAAATCATTAACTGAGAGATTACCCATAATCACATCATTGGACTGCTCTGCTTCAGCTGTATTCACTATATTCACTCTGACTGACTTGGGATTATGCTTCACCATAGCATTGCCTGGAGGCTTGACAAGAGGAGGAGGCAGAAGACGCTGCTGGTTGCACTTGTTTGCATAGTGACCCTTTTGGACACACTTGTGACAAGTCACCTCAGAAAGCGGACGAACATTGCCTGGAGGAGGAACAAGAACAGCCTTGGACGCCTGGGTTCTCTGCTGGAATCCTGGGTTGGGTGGGTGGGAAGAACCACGACCACCAAACTGCTTCTGCTGCTGAGGAGGACGAAACGGAAGAGGATTTGGCGCCCAATACTTCTGCTGCTTGGGAACCATCTGAGAGCCAGAAGAAGAAGAATATGAATCCCTTGAATGCTTCTTGGAGTTCTCCAACTTGAGCTGAGTTGCTTCAACCTTCAAAGCCATGTTGTAGAACTGATCGAACTCCTGAGGATCTTGAAGAACTAGGCCTGGCAGAAGCTCATCCATGAGACCACCTATGAATTGATAGATCATAGCCTTGTCATCTGGAACATCTTGCTTGGCATAACGGGCTAGATTCTGAAACTCGGGGTTGTACTGGTAGACAGACTTGCTTCCCTGCTTCAGGTGCCTGAACTTCTCACGCATCTCCTCGACAAAGCTTGTCGGAATGTAATGAGCCCTGAAGTCATGACGGAATGCGTCCCAAGTAACAACACGATCGCCCCTGGAATCCTTGTACTACTGCCACCAATCAGCTGCTTGACCCTTGAGCTGGAACGATGCAAATCTGACAAAGTCCTTTGGCCTGACATTGCTGCACTCAAAATGCTTACTCATATCACGAAGCCAATCATCAGCATCAAGAGGCTGCTCACAACAGGTGAAAGTCTTGGGCTGGTTGGCAAGGAACTGATTGAGTGTCGCAAATTGAAGCTGATTCTGAAAATTCCCTTGAAAACCCTGTTGACCCTGCTCCCTTTCTTGCAACAGCCTGAGCAACATCTGAGTGTTCGCATTGGTTGCGGCCATCACAGCTTGCCAAGCTTCTGGAGGAGGAGGCGGAGGAGGCGGTGGCGGGGGTGGTGGTGGAACATTAGCCTGCTCCTGAAGATGGACAAAACGCATCAGCACCTCATAATAAGATGAATTCCAAGCTGAATCAAATGCTTGAAAGAAATTGAACAAATACGAACACAGCCTTCCTACTGAAAAATTAGTCAGAATGCTTCT
This sequence comes from Hordeum marinum, assembly GCA_022496015.1. Lineage (NCBI taxonomy): Eukaryota > Viridiplantae > Streptophyta > Magnoliopsida > Poales > Poaceae > Hordeum > Hordeum marinum. Next base: position 135,334,262 of record CM039677.1, on the reverse strand, counting down.
TCGGTTCATGATAACATAACACAAAAGTATTTAGCTAAACGCTCGGAACAAATGTGCATGCCCATATACATCTGAAGAAGATGACCCTAGATGACTACAAGATTTCCCACCTATGAACTTCCGAAAACTTTCTGGTTATGCAATCCGGTGTGGGGGATACAAGGAGGAAATATCTCACACAACTAGCAATCCTACACCCCAACTGTATCCATCCTTCAACACATAACCAGAGGCTTTCGCAAACTCATCTAATCTCGAATCCTCGAACTCACAACGATACTAAACCATGGTGGTACCCCGGACGCCTCCCCAGTACTAGGTGACTCCGACCTTATCTCGCCACGATAAGTATTGAAGTAATTTCGAACACTCTCCGTCCTGAGATATCAAGGAAGTTGAATGATAACAATGTGCCAACATTCCCTGGATATCGACTCCCTGGAAGAAATCAAGTCAGACAGGAGGCACCAAGACAGAACCCTGTCACATTGGTATCATATAGAGTCCAAAATACCCACGTGATCCTAAAAAATTTTGAGCGATAAGAGGAGTAGAATCAAAATTTCCTAAGTCAGAAACCTCACCAGAGCATAGAAGAGGAGTAAAAGAATCCTACTCTCTGATATAACTAAACTCAAAATAGTTTTCACTAGACACAACTCGGCCAAGTTCGAACAAGCAAAGGCTCCTATGGTCGTATGGCTCTGATACCAACTTGCTAACGGCAAGATGCGCATCTATCCCTTGCGAGGCCCTCGTGCCTTAAAATGGATAGGCGCGCATCTTGGGCGTGACACTGTGTGGGCCGCAAAGGGAGCATCGGACGATCAAAGACCACCTACGCCAGATGGAAGTTTCAAGAAGCCCTGACGTATTCTCCAAGTTATTAGCTATAGTTAGGCATGTTTATCTCTTCATCATGTAACCGACCATGTGTAAACCCAGAGCACCATCGGCATCTATATAAGCCAGATGGTTTAGGGGTATAGAGGAACAACTCATCTAGGGTTAGCTATTCAATCTCGAGGTAGATCAACTCTGTAAGCCCCCACGTCATCAATACAACCAAGCAGGACATAGGGTATTACCTCCATAGGAGGGCCCGAACCTGCGTAAATCCATGTCCCCTTCGTCTCATGTTACCGTCGATTCTAGTCTCACAGTTCGGGACCCCCTACTCGAGATCCGTCGGTTTTGACACGGACACGCGCCCCTGTGGGGGGCGCCCCCTGGCTTGTGGGCCCCCGTAGCTCCTCCAACCCTAATTATCCACCTATAAATTCAGAAATATTTCCCAATACCAAAGAGAGCCACGATAATACTTTTTCATCGCCGCAAGCCTCTGTTCCCGTGAGATCCCATCTTGGGGCCTTTTTTGGTAATCTGCTGGAGGGGGATTCGATCACGGAGGGCATCTACATCAAGACCATTGCCCTTCCGATGATGCGTCAATAGTCCACCTCAGACCTTCGGGTCCATAGCTAGTAGCTAGATGGCTTCTTCTCTCTCTATGTTCTTGAATACCATGTTCTCTGTTATCTTCATGGGGATCTATCCGATGTAATACTCTTTTACGGTGTGTTTGTCGAGATCCGATCAATTGTGGGTTTATGATCGGATTATCTATGAATATTATTTGAATCTTCTTTGCATTCTTATATGCATGATTTCATATCTTTACAAGTATCTTTGAGTTATTGGTTTGGTTTGGCCAACTAGATTGGTAGTTCTTGCAATGGGAGAAGTGCTTAGTTTTGGGTTCAATCTTGCGGTGTCCTCACCCAGTGACAAAGTAGGGGTAGCGAGGCACGTATTTGTATTGTTGCCATCAATGATAAAAAGATAGGGTTTTCATCATCTTGCTTGAGTTTATCCCTTTACACCATGTCATCTTACTTAATGCGTTACTCTGTTCTTCATGAACTTAATACTCTAGTTGCATGCAGGAGTCGGTCGATGTGTGGAGTAATAGTAGTAGATGCAGAATCGTTTCGATCTACTTGATACAGACGTGATGCCTATATGCATAATCATTGCCTTGGATATCGTCATAACTATGCGCTTTGCTATCAATTGCTCGAAAGTAATTTTTTCATCCACCATATTATTTTCCTTCAAGAGAGAAGCCTCTAGTAAAACCTATGGCCCTCGGGTCTTTTTTCCATATTATATTTTCAGATCTATAAACCAAAAATATCTTGCTGCAATTTTATTTAATTTTATTTAGTTTGACTTTTAGTAATATTTTATATCTATCTGTATCAGATCTCATCCTTGCAAGTAACCGTGAAGGGATTGACAACACCTTTATAGCGTTGCGTGCAAGTGTTTGATTGTTTGTGTAGGTGCATAGATTGGGGCCTTGCTTGTACCTCCTACTAGATTGATACCTTGGTTCTCAACAACTGAGGGAAATACGTATCTACTTTGTTGCATCACCCTTTCCTCTTCAAGGGAAAACCAACACAAGCTCAAGAAGTAGCACCTATATATACCCCTTCACCACCACCTACTCGACAGAGAAGCACTCAGAACAGATCCCCACTCATCCCAACTAATTTTCTGAGAGAGAGCCACCTACTCATGTGTTGAGATCATGTCATTCCATTCCAACCATATGAATCTTGATTTCTAGCCTTCCCAAGTTGCTTTCCACCCAATCAATCTCTTCCACCAAAACCAAATCTATGAGAGAGTGATTGAGTGTTGAAGAGTCTGTCATCTTGAAGCACAAGAGCAAGAAATTCATCGACACTATCGAGTCTATTACCTTTTGGAGGGTGGTGCCTCCTAGATTGGTTAGGTGTCGCTTGGGAGCCTCCTACTTCGTGTTGTGGAGTGAACCAAGAAGTTTGTATCGTGGTGGCTTCCAAGCCGACGATGACGTCCCCCGCAACAAGGATGGGAGAGAGGACTGCTCTGCGCGAGCTGGCGGGGCAGAGGCTAGGAATGGCTGCAGAGCTCGCGCGACGACGGAGCTGTGAGACGGACGACGTAAAGGAGAAAGAGGAGAGGAAAGAGCAATTAGATCTCACAGTTCTGAGGTTGATTCGGTGCAATTTATGGTGGGGTCGGGCTGTCTGGTCCGACGTGGCGGACGTGTCTAGGAACGCTCCGGGGACCCCATATCCGCCCTATATTTGGGCTAGGTATGAGGGGTACAGGTCAGTCGGGCGTATGAGGTCCGTTTGAGACGCCCTGTTGGGTTGAAATTTCGTGACCAGGCAGCCTGTCCTAACGTTTGAGGAGGGTTTGGAACGCTCGGTTATAGATGCTCTTACAGAAGAAGAATGGTACGTTGTTTCTTCTTTGATACTTCCGACGTGCCGTAAGATGTGGTATATTATTAGCTTTTCCATGAGTCACATGTGTGCATGTTTGTCAGAGTTTTTAGAAGAAAAGAAATAACATCAATAATATACCAACTTGTATCATTATATCCATCTATTTTGTATTATCAAAGTCGATATTTTATTTCAAAATCCTGGTACAACATACATAGAAATGTTGTTAGGAAGTTGGTCGATGCACGGATATCTACAAGACTGTAACGGTTGAGTTTGAAACACATACGGAGCACATAAACGAAAGCTCACTTAACTTTTTCATGGGCCTCTTGTTCTTGCCCATTAACAACGCCATCACACTCCTGTGCAATGTTGTACTATTAATTACTCCCTTCATTTCTACGCATAAGTTTTTCAAAAATTTCACTATGAATTATATACACATGTATATAGACATAATTTAAAATCCAGATTCAATCATTTTATTTTATACGTACTCCCTCTGTAAACTAATATAAAAACGTTTATAAATTACTAAAGTAATGATCTAAACACTCTTATGTTAGTTTACAGAGGGAGTTGTCCGTAGTGAAATCAACGAAAAGATAGCAGCCAGGTACCCAAACGAGTTTTATACTCGTACAAGATTTCATTTGCTCTGCATTCTTCAGTTCCCTGATGACGCCATTGACGTGCGGTAGATCTGAACGATCCCCTCCCTCCCCGCAGTCGGTTAGCCGCTGTCATCCACACGAACAATTAATCAGTACGTAGCAGAACCCTGCAAAGACACGATGATTCACGATGCCGACTGTCTCTGACAGAGGCCGAGCGAAGGACCGACCGATCCGCCTCATGATCCAGTGACAGAGCCACCATCGGAGCCTAAGTGCACTCTGGCACGCGACAGTGAGAGGGAGGCTAATCACGACGGATGCATTGCGTCCGAGGAGGGACGGATGTGATGCGCGATGGATCCCTAACTGAAACTTTCGGCTTGAAACGAAACGAGAGCTTTTACAACGCATGGTGGCATGCATGCTCTGACTCCCACTGAACCTGCATGCACTGTGTGCACTGCGTGCCCCTTTGACCGATGCATTGTACCACTACCATCATCCTCGCATTGGGATCTATTCTACTCTATACAGGCTTTGCTTCAATTATTATCGTATAGTACTCCACATGATTGTGGCATCCAAGAGGAGGAGTTCAAGTAGGAGTAAACGAATGGGCAGCGTCCAATATGAGTGTCCGTGTGGTTATGTGATTCTCTGAACGCAGGGGCGAATCATCGACCTGATTAGTTTCCTGAACCGTTGAACAGATGGAGCAACTTCTAGGTGTCCTCCACTTTCTCTGAACAACATAAGTTTCGAGCGAACTGTTGAGGGCAGGGAAAAGTGCAGAGAGATGCTGCTGGTAAAGCAGTAGTGCTATGCACACTGGCATGTAGTTTTTGTATCTCATGTCTCATGTCTCATGTCTCATGTGTATGTTCTGGCGCTGAAGACCGGCCTCGATCGACCCACCCTGCCAGACGGCAAGCGAACAGGCCATCTCAGAAATTTCGGCAGGGTTGCAGTGAAACTATTTATGCAAAAGTTTGCGTCCTGACACGATTAGAAACTCCGGAACAGAATAGAGGGGGCGATGCATACAGTCCTAGAACACAGCAGAAATGCTGAGCAAATGCAGAAATATAGAAAAGAAAAGAAAAGAGAAGGACATTGTGTAACCTACCATGAAGATGGGTCGACCGAACGACGGTGGCAACGGCTTCTGAAGCGTGCACATGCGGTGGATGCTAAGGGTTTGGTGGACCGGTTTGTGTTCTTCGCTCGTTGACGGGCAACTTGGTGTTGCCTTCAGATTAAGATGATGAGGCTTTGATGTGAGGTCAGGGCACATGGATCTAATATATGGTCACCCACATTATCAAGCATGTAGGATAGTGACAATTGTTGCAATGAAAGGTGGCTTCACTTTGATCGATGCAAAGGTTGGGTGTGTCAACCTCCTTTAAAAAAAACTCTGAACGAGATCTCTGTACATGCCTAGGATCAGTGTACTACCATATCTATTCGTCGCCTCTACATAGAATGCATCCATTTGATAGCCACGACACAACGGTACGTCGACGTGGTTCTTGCATGTCGTGCGTCGTCCATATGAACCAACCCGATCGACATTGCTTCATCCTCTTTCAAAGGTGGCACGGGCAGGGGTCAATGTTTCGAGGCGCTCTTCCCCTCCATACTACAATATGTGGCGCTCGTTGCTTGCATGTGCGTGTATGCACTTTGATCTTTTAGTGGTGCCTCATCCATGGAAGACAAGCAAAGCTGCTCAACATCTTCCCCTGATTTCTGAAATGAAATATGAACTTTTTCTTAACTGCAAACCATAGAACTACTGTTACAAAGAGGTGACGTAGAAGTAAACAATGAAAGAACAAATAAAAAATCCAGCTCGTGGAAACATGATTACTAAATCAGAACTTCTCTATCATCCACTGTTCAAACAAAGTGGAGTATTTGTCCTTATTTTTGTGAGGAAGGAGCTGAAGATCGTATCTGAGTAAAAACCTCCAACTATGGACTAAAGGGGGAACGATTCTGAACACCTTGCCATTTCGTTGGTGAAAAATATTCCAGCAGACTAACATGACAACTTCCATGGCAAAAGGCTTTGGTAGATGAACCATTGTAAGTTGGACTTCCTCATGCACACATGTCCCCTGTTTTTGGGTGGATCAAGAGAAACCAGCAGGTCAAAGCAAAATGGCAATCCTAGAGCATGTGCATTGGCATTTCTTTTGCTTGTTGATTGCAAGAAGGACAAAAGGGGTTATCGAGATGCATACCCTTGTGCTGAAGCAAACTCTCTCAACCCGGGAAAAAAAATCATGTGTTTAAGCCTACTAGAGCATGCCTAGATGTCCTTGAAGATAATGTGACAATCAGATGACCCTGTAAATGCTTGTACATCTTCATTGATGATTATTTTCTGGTGTGTCCAAAGCACCGCCATCTATCATGTTGAGTAGTGTTCAAGGTAGGGATTGAGGCATTATGCTGGATCAATTAGTCATGAGTTGACTGTATAAGGGTATATAAAAGTGTTTATGTCAGTTATCTAGAGGAACTTAGTTGAAGGGTGAATGAGATTATGCCAAAAATCTATGTTGTATATCTTACATCAAGGACGAATCTACCGGGAGGCTTTAACAGTCTCAAGCCCCCCCCCCCCCCACACAGCCCAACAAATTTAGTTTTTACTACTAGTTTCAAGGCCCATTCAAGCCACTTGCCAGCCCAGCCCAACACATATTTGCACTACCTAGGCAACCCAGACCCCTCTATTTTTTCTAGATTCGCCATTGTCTTACATGATGCTTCAGCTCCTTGTTGATGTCATGGCCCTATTACTATATGCACGTGTACATGTGTAAATGCGGCTTCGTCACCTTTCTTGATGTTATGTTGTGAACTTCGCTAGGCAATGAATGATCCACCAGAGTTTCGGCTATGAGTTTGTTAACGTACGTAATGGCAACACCAAAATCGAATATTATTCAGCCTTCTCTTGAATAAGTGTGTATGTAGTAAATACCTGGAACTGATCACAAGAGCTCGAAAGAGACAACTATCAGAGATTCATAGTTCCTAAAATTAAGTCAATCAAAACCCTATACTTGATCATTTATTTTGGCATAATCCTCTTCATGTGACAACCAAAGTTCCAATGAACAATGATTGAAATAATGTGGTTGAGAGCCTTGATAAGGAGCCATCGTGGGTATGTTTATGAGCACTCTAGCATCATGATTATCTTTATATGTCTTCCATTGTCAGATTTACTTTTTCATGGCTCTATCTAAGAACCAACTTTTCCGTGCATTCTCGACAAGCAAGTGTTAACTAGAGAAAATAGAATTGAGTGTTGCAAAGCTGTTTTATCTAGTAGATCAAAAAAATCGAGTTAATTATATTTGGTTCACTAACACTTGCATAATAGACATGTTACTGCTCATCTATGCTAGATTGATATTTCTTCGGTGGGAGTGGTGCGTTGTAGTAGGTTCAACCCAACAAGTTTCTATATCCCAGTGACAGAAGGAGACACATTGTGTCTTTGTGTTGCTGCTACTAAGGATAAAACGATGGGGTTTGTTCATATTGATTGAGTTTACTTTGTCTATATCATGTCATCGTTCTTCAAGCATTACTATGTTTCAGTTAATACTTTAGATGCATCCTGGATAGCGGTCGATGAGTGGAGTCATAGTCGGTCTATTTGCTTATAGATGTGATTCCTATATACACATGATCATTGCCGTGAAAATCGCATAACTATTTGCTTTTCTATCATTTGCCTAACAGTAATTTGTTTACCCATTGTATGCTATGAGAGATGCCACTAGAGAACTCTATGGGCCCCAGGTCTATTCACTTATATATTCACAAACGCTATCACTAACTTGTTGTTATTTATTTACTTTTTATTTTATTTTGCAATTTATAATTATCTACAATTATCTACACAACTCACTTGCTTGCAAATAACGAGAGCAAGGGGACTAACAACCCTCTTGCCGGCGTTGGGTGCAACTTGTTTGTTCTTTTCTATGCAACCGTTGAAGACGGTTGCCGATTGGTATTCCTATTGGTTCGATAAACCTTGGTTTCATAACTAAGGGAAATGCTTACCCACATTGTGCTACGATAAACCCAACGAAGATCACAAGTATCAGTATACCTTCTATCTCAGATCCGAAGGCAGGGTCTTTATTGCCAGAAATGGATCCTTTCTAGAGAAGGAGTTTCTCTCAAAAGAAATTAAATGGGAGGACAGTAGAACTTCATGAGGTTATTGAACCTTCACTTCAATTGGAGAGTACCGCAACACAGAGAGATGTTTCTGTGTTTCAAACACTAGTTGAAGAGGAAGCTAATGATGGTGATCATGAAACTTTGAATCAAGTTACTACTGAGCTTTGTAGGTCGACAAGGACACATACTGCCCCTAAGTGGTACGATAATCCTGTCTTGAATGTCATGTTGTTAGACAACTGTGAATCTACAAACTATGAGGAAGCGATGGTGGGCTTGGATTCCGACAAATAGCTAAAGACCATGAAATCTAAGATAGGATCCATGTATGAAAAGTAAGTATGGACTTTGGAGGACTTAATCGATGATCGTAAGGCCATTCGAAACAAATGGATCTTTAAGAGAAAGACAGACGCAGACGGTAATATCACCATCTATAAAGCTCGACTTGTTGAAAAAGGGTTTTCACAAGTTCAAGGATTTGACTACAATGAGACTTTCTCACCCGTAGCGATGCTTAAGTCCTTTGGGATTATGTTAGCAATAGTTGCAGTTTTCGGTTATGAAATATGGCAAATGGATGTCAAAAAACGTTCCTTAACGTTTTCCTTAAGGCAAAGTTGTATATGATGCAACCAAAAGGTTTTGTCGGTCCTAAAAATGCTGACAAAGTATGCAAGCTCCAGTGATCCATTTATGGGCTAGTGCAAGCATCTTAGAGTTGGATTCTTCGCTTTGATGAGGTGATAAAAGCTTTTGGGTTCATACATGTTTATGGAGAAGCTTGTATTTACAATAAGGGATTTTTATTTCGGTGCCCCTCATTCCTTCTTTGTACTCATTCATCCCCACGCTCTTAACTTTTGCTCACTTTTCCCCAGTCCTTAGTCCAAAACCCTCAGAAATGGTCACACGGGGGGATGTCATCGGGTCAATGGTTTGACCGTTAACTCTGGCATGTGGGGCCGTGCTGGACTGTGTTGCCCATTGGACCTACCAAGTGGGGCCGCGTTGGACCGTGTCGCCCTCCTTTTACCATTCTTACGTGTGGGGCCGCGCTTGACTGTGTCGCCCGTTGGACCTGCCAAGTGGGGTCGCATTCGGCCGTGGCGCTGGTTGGACTGTTGGGCCGTGGTTTTGTTTGGGCCGTTGCATTAAACGCCCGCGTGGATCATGCGCTGATGCACACCACCACGATAAGCCTGCTATGCATGCGCGACATGAACTAGTCAGCCTGCCTACATGCGCTGATGTGCGCCGCCACGAACGCAGCCTTCCTATGAGCCGCCACGGGACGCAGCGTTTGTCGCTGCTGCCAATTCGTCCCTTCTCGCAAGCGCCTCGTCGATCGATTCACAGTTCACACCGTCTCATCCTTTGACCTCCGCAGCATCAATTCAGCGTGGCAATTAAAGTTTAGGGCATACCGATCGACGTGCGCTGCCACGATATAGAAGCCTGCTATGAATGTGGTCGAGCTAGCCTGCATGCATGCACGCCACCATGGACACAGCGACGATCGCTGCCGCTGGTTCCTCTCTTCTCGCACGCGCCTTCACCTTCCAAGTGCCACAGACCGAGGCCAGGGTGTAGTGCTACGTGTGGGCTTCGCCCACCTTTTTTACCCACCCATATGTCACTCCCTTCATGTACAAAAGCATGCAATATATTTTTTGAAGCATCAACAAAAACAAAAATAATTTGGGTCGACCCTATTACAATCATCCATGACACTAGAGAAAATAACCAGCAACCAAAGTCAGCTAAACATAGTTCAGAGAGCATAATAGCGAAAGCATACAATATATATCTTACGTACTGCCTGGTGAACTACGCGTCTTCGTAGTCGGATATGGCTTGATCCTCCTACGCTGAAGCCTCGTCCGCCTGGGCCGCCTCCTGTACCTCCTCCTACGCTGCCCGCGCTGCCTCCATCTGCTGGTAACGAAGACGCCTGGCCTGTGCAGCTGCTTCCGAGCGGATGGAGTTGAGGAGCACCACCTAGTCGGGCCACAGATAGTAGACCGGCGGTGCCTCCACTTTCGGCTCCTGCGGCGCCACCTCCACTTCCGGCTCCTGCGTCGGCGCCTCCTCCTCCGGCCCCTACGCTTGAGCCTCTACCTCCTCCTCCCCCATCTCTGACCCCTCCTCAAAATCCTCCTTTGGTTCCAGAGGTAGCCCCACTTGCCTCCTGATTTGGGCTTGTCGAAGGAGGAAGAGACGGTCTTCGATTGTGTAGTACTGGCGGCGTAGTGGCATGGATGATGGGCTTGGAGAGGGGAGTGCTCGGGTCCCGACGGGGAGAGGGAGCAGGCGGGTGAGCTAGGGTTGGGGGACGCCATTCGGCTTAAATAGCCGTCTACGAATAATGACAGGGAGCCGGGTAGGTGCCTCAACTGTCAAAGAGAGGAGGTCAAAGAAATTTGAATTTGAGAAATGTGCTCCAAATGAGCTCCCAGGCTAGGGTAAACAACCCATTTGTAATCAAGTTTTTTTGGACCTACTCTAAATGAGCCAAATGTTTTTTATTAACACCTATTTAATCTATATAGTGTAGATTCAAAGTCTCACTATTTTTTGAATTAATCTTCATATTTTTACATGTTCTTTTGAAAAAACATGCTTTAATAGAAACTATTAAAAATACATTTAAAATATGAAAATGGAAAATTAAGTTCATATACTTCTTATTCACTTTGAAATAAAGCTTTGGTAATTTTTTTTAATTTTTTTTAATTTTTCAAAAACAGAAGGTAACCCTACCTCGTCTTCTTGAACTCTATGAAATGTTGTGCGTGATAGCTCATATGTGTGAATTTTTTTTCATGAAAATGACCATAGACCAAGTTTATGTTTTTTTGTTGGTGACATGTCACATAAGACAACATTGTGCGCATGTTTTATATTTTTAAAATTAATGGTGCTCATTTGACCTCGATCGTGCCACCTAGTTTTTTTGAAAATGTTTGTATACCAAGTTTGGTATTTTTCCTCATTAGTGTGTCTTATAAAATGACAAACGGTGAAGGTTTCATATTTTTTCATTTTGTTTAAATTAGTTATGCTCAGTCAAAGCTTTGGAAACCCCATTTGCCAGCTCAAAACCCTTCTAAACCCCTCCTAACCCTAGCTCTGAACGCCAGCCGTCCGATCATATGGTCGGCTCCGCATCGTTGGATCATAGGGCAATCCGTGAGAGGCGATACTCTTGGTTGTGCTCAGCTGCTGGCCCACCATTGACTCCGCAAAAAAATCATAGTTATTGGCCCCAAAAGGAAACCAAGCTTCGGTTGGGCCATCGAATTGCGTCGTTTTTTTGCATCGTTTGCTCTATTTTTAGTGAACGTATTGGCTCTGTTTTTTTGCACCATTTGAAATTACACAACAATTGACATTGCCTAGAAAATTTAGTTCATTTTGTTCAATACAAATGCAAAATTACCGAATTTATAAGAGCCAAATTTATTTTTATCCTGCAAAATGGCCACAAACTATTCAAAAATTGTCTCTTTTTGTTCATATAATATATATGACCATGGATTCCCATGCTTGTAATTAGCTTCTTTTTCTTCTTCTTTTCAAACCACAGTTTCCCACGCGTGTACACTCCCGACGCCGCGGTGGGTGTGAAAACGAGGTACTTCACATTTGACCCCGTTATTGCCACGGTGAAATAACACGTAGCACTATGACTATTTAAGCCACCCTCTGCCTCTGCCATCCCTCATCCATCTCCCATCCTCTGCAATCTGCCCTTCTTGCTCTTCGACCCCTTCTCCTTCTTCTACACGTCCCTCAGCCATACAGTACACCGGACCAACCTACTGCTTCCCACCCATCGTGCCGGAGAGGCTCTACCCTACCGGCGTGTACGTTGTGCGCACACTACGTGTGTGGGCGATATCAAGGTGGTGGACCGCAAGGAACTTCACCGAGTTCTTCCTCGCGGTGGGCTACCGCCACCTCCCGCGAGGATCTCCAATGATGTTCCGCGTTGAGGAGGTCATCCAAAATAGGTTGGTGGTTGCTCCCCCTGCCCACTTCATCAACACATTTGACGCCTTCTACCTCCTCGGCTGTGTGTTTTGGTGTGGCTGCGAGTTCATCGCTTTATCCACCCACAACAGGTTCACAAAGTACACCAACATCTTCCCCACCGCGTCACACATGCACACTCTTCTGTACCCCATCGAAACGCCCTGGAGGAGCAGTGAAGGGCGCCCAGAGGAGGTGCTAGGTGGAGAACGCGGCGGCTAGGGTTCTAAACCCTCTAACTATTTTTATTCTTTTAATCTATGTTATGTTACTTAAGTTGTAATTAAACTATGTTGGAGATGCTATGGGCTTGTTGGCCCTTTTATTAAGTTCTATTATTAAGTTTGTATCTATTCTATTATTAAGTTCTTGCTATTTTGAACTATGTGATCGTGCTATGGGCTTGTTGGCCCTATCTACGTATTTGTTGATTGTTTTCTTAGACAGCTCGCTTTGTTAGTAACTAATAACCCACAAGTATAGGGGATCGCAATAGTTTTCGAGGGTAGAGTATTCAACCCAAATTTATTGATTCGACACAAGGGGAGCCAAAGAATATTCTCGAGTATTAGCGGTTGAGTTGTCAATTCAACCACACCTGAAAGACTTAATAACTGCAGCAAAGTATTCAGTAGCAAAGTAATATGGAAGTAATGGTAACGATGGCAAAGTGATAGTAGCAATTTTGTAGTGTTTGTAGCAGTAGCAACCGAAAAGTAACTTAGCAAAGATCAATATACGGAAAGCTCGTAGGCAATGGATCAGTGATCGATAATTATGTCGGATGGCATTCATCATGCAACAGTTATAACATAGGGTGACACAGAACTAGCTCCAATTCATCAATGTAATGTAGGCATGTATTCCATATATAGTCATACGTGCTTATGGAAAAGAACTTCATGACATCTTTTGTCCTACCCTCCCGTGGCAGCGGGTCCTATTGGAAACTAAGGGATATTAAGGCCTCCTTTTAATAGAGAATCGGACCAAAGCATTATCACTTAGTGAATACATGAACTCCTCAAACTACGGTAATCACCGGAAAGAATCCTAGTTATTGTCACCATGGGGGATGCGGATCATAACTCGTAATAGGTGTCTACAACTTGCAAGATAGGATCAAGAACACACATATATTCATGAAAACATAATAGGTTTAGATCTGAGATCACAGCACTCCGGCCCTAGTGACAAGCATTAAGCTAGCAAAGTCATAGCAACATCAATCTCAGAACATAGTGGATACTAGGGATCAAACCCTAACAAAACTAACTCGATTACATGATAAATCTCATCCAACCCATCACCATCCAGCAAGCCTACGATAAGATTACTCACGAACGATGGGAAGCATCATGGAATTGGTGATGAAGGATGGTTGGTGATGAAGGATGGTTGGTGATGACGAAGGCATCAATTTCCCCTCTCCGAAGCCCAAAACGGACTCCGGATCTGGTCTCCCGAGGAAGAACAGGAGGTGGCGGCATCTCCGTATCATGAAACACGATGAACTCTTCTCTCTGATTTTTCTCTCCCTAAATAGGAATATATAGGAGTTGAAATGAGGTTGGAGGAGTAGTAGGGGGCCCACAAGCCTGCCTGACGCACCCTAGGGGGTGGGCACGCCCACCAGGCTTGTGGTCAGGTGGTGGGCCCCCTGTAGTTGATTCTTTCACCAATATTTTTTATTAATTCCAAAAATATTCTCCATAAATTTTCAGGACGATCCGAGAACTTTTATTTATTCACAAAAATAACACCAAGGCAATTCTGCTGAAAGCAGCGTCAGTCTAGGTTAGTTCCATTCAAATCATGCAAATTAGAGTCCAAAACAAGGGCAAAAGAGTTTGGAAAAGTAGATACGTTGGAGATGTATCAACTCCCCCAAGCTTAAACCTTTGCTTGTCCTCAAGCAATTCAGTTGATAAACTGAAAGTGATAAAGAAAAACTTTTACAAACTCTGTTTGATCTTGTTGTTGTAAATATGTCTAACTTATGTTCAGATTTTCAGCAAAGATTGTGGACTAACCACATTCACAATAACATTTAGGTCTCACATTTACTCATATCAATGGCATAATCAACTACCGAGCAATAATAATAAGTCTTGGATGACAACAATTTATAAAAACAATCATGATACAATATGACATAATGGTATCTCGCTAGCCCTTTCTGAGACCACAAAACATAAATGCAGAGCACCTCTAGAGAAGAAGGACTGACTAAACATTGTAATTCACGGTGAGAGAGATCCAGTCATGCTCATACTCAATATCAATTAATAGCAAGGCATACAAATGACGATGGCGCTCTCTAACTGGTGCTTTTTTATAAGAGGATGATGACTCAACAATAAAGTAAATGGAAAGACCCTTCGCAGAGGGAAGCATTGATTTGCAGAGGTGCCAGAGCTCGAGCTTTTAAAATAGGGATAAGTAATGATTTTTGGAGCGGTATGCTTTCATTGCTCCCATAACAACCAAGAGGTTTTCAATATCTTCCATACTAGATACATTATAGGCGGTTCCCAAATAGAATGGTAAAGTTTTTACCCCCTCCACCAATCAGTCACACTCCATGGCGGGCCAAATTCACGGGTACCGTCCATAGAAACACAGTCCTGGGGGAGTTTTTTTAATTATATTTTGCTTTTTATTTCGAGGATGGAACTGGGCATCCCGATTACCAGCCACTTTCTCGTGAATTATAGTGAATCAACACATATCGTGAGAATAACCCACCTAGCATGGAAGATACGGACAGCCCCCAGTCGCCACATGACCGATTTGAGCATACAAAACATAATATTTATTTGAAGGTTTAAAGTTTAGCACATGCAAATTTACTTGGAACGGCAGGTAAGTACCGCATATAGGTAGATATGATGGACTCATATGGAACAACTTTAGGTTTATTGAGATGCATGCACAAACAATATTCCCGCTTAGTACAAGTGAAGGCTAGCAAAAGACTGGTGAGCGACCAACTAGAGAGCGACACAGTCATCAACATGCTTTGAGATTAACCAACATTGAATGCAAGCATGAGTAGGATATAATTCACTATGAACATAAACATCGTGGAGGCTATGTTGATTTGTTTCAACTACATGTGTGAACATGTGGCAAGTCAAGCCACTTGAATCATTCAGAGGAGGATACCATTCTATCATACTACATCACAACCATTTTAAGCCGCATGTTGGCACTCAAGACGAACCATTATCCACTCTTAGCTAATTAAGCATGGCATGAATAACTATAATCTCTAATTTTCATTGCAAACATGTTCAACCCATAATGTACTGGATTCAGAACGATGAGCTAATCATATTTACAAAAGCAAGATAGGTCGAGTTCATACCAACTTTTCTCCATCTCGATATTTTTATCAAATATCGTCATTGCCTTTCACTTGCACGATCGAACGATGTGAATAATAATAAGAATGCACGTGCATTGGACTAAGATAGAATCTGCAAACAATAAACCAAAGGAGAAGACAAGGCAATTGTAAGATAAACAATATTGCATATGAGAGCCACTCAACACGTCATCGTGGTCTTCTCCTTACGATCCAAAGAAAAGAAAGGGAAATTATTTACATGGGAAAGCTTCCAACAAGCAAAGAGAAGAACGAGAAATCTTTTTGGGTTTTCTATTTAATGCTACAACTAAGCAACTAGGAAATAAAGCTAGAAATATATTTTTTGTATTTTCTTAAAGATTAATCAAACACACAAGAAGAAAACATAAAGAAGAAATAAACTACCATGGATAGTACAATGAAAAAGTATGAACATCGACAACTGAAATAAGTGTGTGAACATGAATGTAATGTCGGTGAGAAATACGTACTCCCCCAAGCTTAGGCTTTTGGCCTAAGTTGGTCTAGGGCCATGGCTGGCCTGCATAATATCTGAAGTCAAAGTTGGGGTTTTACTGGGCTGCAGTGGCTACCGCCTGTACCACTGCAGCGTGTAGGCGAGCGGTTTCTGCATTTAGCTCGTACTCGTTTGCCTCCTCTCTGGTTATAAAATATCTCTGCTTTTCCCAAAAGTTAAAGAAGGCACGAGCAGGAAGGCTAACATGGAAAACACGTTGCCTGTCAAAAATTAGTCGGTATTGGAGGGATTGTTCGTTTCTTTCAATAAACTAATAGCGCACCAAAGCCTCATAATCAAGGAAAGCAAGGGTAACTCAATATCATTCCCTCTTATGGGTACCCCAAGATACTTAGCTACAAGGGTGGCATAAATTCCACCAAAGAAATCTCCATACTAGCATTATGATGTAACCTCCTGGCAATAATAGCCCCCAAGTTATATCGTTTATCTATCATTACATCACTCTTAAGAATAATCAGATCAGGCGCACAAAGGTGACTATGCCCATGTTTA
Source organism: Hordeum marinum (assembly GCA_022496015.1). Classification (NCBI taxonomy): domain Eukaryota; kingdom Viridiplantae; phylum Streptophyta; class Magnoliopsida; order Poales; family Poaceae; genus Hordeum; species Hordeum marinum. Next base: position 135,317,699 of record CM039677.1, on the reverse strand, counting down.
CCGTTAATACATCTACCTATGAAGAGAGCAAAATAATGTATAGCCGGAAAATGAATGCTCCCCAAGGTGGCTTGTGTAATGATTCTAGTTTCTCCCACCATGATGCTAGCAAGGAAATCATTATATTCATTTTTATGAGGATCGCTACGACTACCCCACTGTGAAATTTTGCATGCATCATAAAAATCTTCTAGGTCCATGGTATAGGTCTTGTCATAAAGATCAAATAGAACAGAATGAGAATTACACCTAGATGAAACTTCAAACCTCCGAAAGAACCAGTGAGTTGATAATATTGCTTGCATTGATCTGAAATGAAATCCTCAAGGTCAGCATTCCTTATGTACACATAAAACTCTTCCTTAAATACGGCGTTGTCCATGAGTTGATCCGACGGCCATTCACAAGGCAGAACTCGAGCTTCCCTTGGTGGTTCAAAATCGGGCTCACGTAACGCGAGTCTCGGGGCTTTCTTGCTCGAGGAACCACCTTGGTACATTCTCCTAAACATCTTTTCTTTCTCTGAAAAATTTCTGAAATTTTTAGTGAGCGAGAATAAAGGTGAACAAAACTCAACAAAACTCTCCCTCAAGTGCCTAGAGACTATATCATGCATCAAAACTACTTGGGACCATACAAATTTGACATGCAAGCTCAAAAACACAGTCACCACAACAACAAAAATCTGCAATATATAAGGCACTAGAACAAAAAGTAATTGGACCATTGAAGGAGTCACATACCGATGAGCAATCCCCTAAAACAGTTTTGCAAATGGAGCTTTGAGCAAGGACATCGAAAATGGCAGCAAGATGAGCTAGAACACGGGTTTGAGCAATGGTGGGATTTTTTCTAGAGGACGATGAAGTGAATGGGTGCTGGAATAAGTGGAGGGGGCCACATGGGACCCACAAGCCACCAGGGAGCGCCTAGGGGGTGGGCGTGCCCTGCAGGCTTTTGGCACACTCGTGCAGCCCCTGATGCATTCTCAGTGCCAAAAATTCTTAAATAATCCAGAAAAAATCATACTAAATTTTCAGGGAATTCTGGGAACTTTTATTTTCAGGTCATTTTTCTATTGAACGGAAAACTTAGAAAACAGAAAAATAATAGCATTTTTACTTAATTTCATCTAGGTAACAGAAAGTAAAATTTAGGTACAGGAAGTTGTGCTTTCTAAATTCATCCATCTCATGCTCATCAAAAGGAATCCATCAATAAGGTCGATCAAGTCTTATTAACAAACTTCTTTCGAATAACATGAAACGGAAGAATTTTCGAATAACACTAAGTTACCTCAATGGGGATATGCATTTCCCCAACAATAAGTATATCATATTTCTTCTTGACAGTAGGAACAGGGAACTCAAAGTCTCCAATAATAATCGTTGGAATTTTTTCAATAGAGAGGTTGTTTCTTTGGAAAGTGTACGGTATGCTCATTACCATTAATATGAAAAGTGAAATTTCCCTTGTTGCAATCAATAACAGCCCCTGCAGTATTCAAAAAGGGTTTACCAAGGATGATCGACATACTGTCATCCTCGGGAATATCAAGAATAACAAAGTCAGTCAAGATAGTAGCATTCACAACTACAATAGGTACATCCTCACAAATACGAATAGGTAAAGCGGTTGATTTATCAGCCATTTGCAAAGAGATTTCAATAGGTGTCAACTTATTCAAATCAAGTCTACGGCATAAAGAGAAAGGCATAACACTAACACCAGCACCAAGATCACATAAAGCAGTTTTAACATAATTTCCTTTCATAGAGGATGGTATAGTAGGTACTCCGGGATCTCCTAATTTCTTAGGTATTCCACCCTTGAAAGTATAATTAGCAAGCATGGTGGAAATCTTAGCTTCCGGTATCTTTCTTTTATTTGTCACAATATCTTTCATATACTTAGCATAAGGAGACATTTTCAAAATATCGGTCAAGCGCATACGTACAAAGACCGGTCTAAGCATTTCAGCAAAGCGCTCAAAATCCTCATCATCCTTTTTCTTGGATGGTTTGGGAGGAAAGGGCATGGGTATATAAACCCATGGTTCTCTTTCTCTACCATGTTTCCTAGCAATGAAGTCTCTTTTATCATATCTTTTATTCTTAGGTTGTGGGTTATCAAGATCATCAGCAGGTTCAATCTCCACATCATTATCATTACTAGGTTGAGCATTAGCATGAACATCATTATTAATGGTATCACTAGGCTCATGTTCATCACCAGATTGTGTCTCAGCATCAGAAATAGAAATATCATTTGGATTCTCAGATGTATCTATAACAGGTTCACTAGCAACATGCAAAGTACTATCATCATTCTTTTTCCTGCTCTTATTGGAAGGAATAGATGCATCAGTATTAACTCTCTAAGAATCTTGCTCAATTCTCCCAGGATGGCCCTCAGGATACAAAGGTTCCTAAGTCATTCTACCACCTCTAGTCACAACTTTAACAGATTGATCATTGTCTTTACTATTCATCTCATTAAGCAAATCATTTTGAGCCTTAAGTACTTGTTCTACTTGAGTGGTTACCATGGAAGCATGTTTACTAATAAGCTTAAGATCATTGACAGTTCTACTCAAATAATCACCCAAGCGATCAAGCATATAAGCATCATGTTTCAATTGTCTACTAACATAAGCATTGAAATTTTATTGCTTCACAATATAATTATAAAATTCATCCAAGCATTGGCTAGCAGACTTATTATAAGGAATATCTCTTTCATCAAATCTACTCAGAGAATTTACCTCTACTACCTGTGTCGGGTTATCAAGACCATGTATTTCTTCAATAGGTGGTAGATTCTTAACATCCTCAGCTTTAATACCCTTTTCTTTCATAGATTTATTTGCCTCCTGCATATCTTCAGGACTGAGGAATAAAATACCTCTTTTCTTTGGAATTGGCTTTGGAGGTGGTTCGGGAATGGTCCAATCATTATCATTGCTCAATATATTATTCAATAGTAATTTAGCTTGTTCAAGAGTTCGTTCCCTGAAAACACAACCAACACAACTATTTAGGTAGTCCCTAGAAGCATCGGTTGGTCCATTATAATAGATATCAAGTATTTCATTTTCTTGAGAGGACGATCAGGCAAAGCATTAAGTAATTGGAGAAGCCTCCCCCAAGCTTGTGGGAGGCTCTCTTCTTCAAGTTTCACAAAGTTAAATATTTCCTGCAAGGCAGCTTGTTTCTTATGGGTAGGAAAATATTTTTGTAGGTAAGTAATAAATCGTATCATGGGGACTACGCACACAACCAGGAGCAAGAGAATTAAACCATATCTTAGCATCACCCTTTAACTAGAAAGGAAACAACTTAAGAATATAGTAATAGTGAATTTTTTCCTCATGAGTAAATAGGGTGGCTATATCATTCAATTTGGTAAGATGTGCCACAACAGTTTCAGATTCATAACCATGGAAAGTATCAGATTCAACCAAAGTAATTAACTTAGGATCAACAGAGAATTCATAATCCTTATCGGTAACAAAGATAGGTGAACTAGCAAACTTAGGATCATATTGCATTCTAGCATTCAAAGATTTTTCCTTCCACTTGTGAAGCAATTTCTTAAGATCGTCTCTATCCTCACAAGCAAGAAAGTCCCTATCTACCTCTCCTTCCATAACATATCTCTCAGGTATATCAGGCAATTCATATTTAGGAGAGCTAGGTCTAGCAGATGTATCATAATGTTCAGTTTCAATAATTTCATCAGATTCAGAAATATTATCAGTTTTGGCATTAGCTCTAGCAACTTGTTCATCCAGAAATTCACCGAGTGGCACAATATCATCAAGCAAAGTATCATCATAAGCATCATGCATAGCAGAAGCAGCAGCATCAATTGCTTGCGACATATCAGAATTACTAGCAGGTGGTGGTGTTGCAAATTTACTCATCACATAAGGTGAATCAAGCGCAGAGCTAGATCGCAGTTCCTTACCTGTCCTTGTAGTTGAGGGGTAGATCTTGGTTTTTGGATCTTTAAGATTCCTCATAGTGATCAACAGATATATATCCCAAGTGACTCAGAGAATAAAGCAATGCTCCCCGGCAACGGCTCTAGAAAAAGGTCTTGATAACCCACAAGTATAGGGGATCACAACATTTTTCGAGGGTAGAGTATTCAACCCAAATCTATTGATTTGACACAAGGGGAGCCAAAGAATATTCTCGAGTATTAGCAACCGAGTTGTCAATTCAACCACACCTGAAAGACTTAATATCTGTAGCAAAGTATTCAGTAGAAAAGTAATATGGAGGTAACGATAACGGCGGCAAAGTGCTAGTAGCAGTTTTGTAATGTTTGTAGCAGTAGCAACGGAAAAGTAACTTAGCAAAGATCAATGTATGGAAAGCTCGTAGGCAATGGATCGGTGATGGATAATTATGTCATATGGCATTCATCATGCAACAGTTATAACATAGGGTGACATAGAACTAGCTCCAATTCATCAATATAATGTAGGCATGTATTCCATATATAGTCATACGTGATTATGGAAAAGAACTTGCATGACATCTTTTGTCCTACCCTCCCGTGGAAGTGGGGTCCTATTGGAAACTAAGGGATATTAAGGCCTCCTTTTAATAGAGAACCGGACCAAAGCATCAGCACTTAGTGAATACATGAACTCCTCAAATTACGGTAATCACCGGAAAGAATCCCAGTTATTGTCACCCTGGGGGATGCGGGTAAACTCGTAATAGGTGTCTAAAACTTGCAAGATAGGATCAAGAACACACATATATTCATGAAAACATAATAGGTTCAGATCTAAAATCATGGCACTCGGGCCCTAGTGACAAGCATTAAGCATAGCAAAGTCATAGCAACGTCAATCTCAGAACATAGTGGATACTAGGGATCAAACCCTAACAAAACTAACTCGATTACATGATAAATCGCATCCAACCCATCACCGTCCAGCAAGCCTACGATGAGATTACTCGCGAATGATGGGGAGCATCATGGAATTCGTGATGAAGGATGGTTAGTGATGACGAAGGCGTCGATTTCCCCTCTCCGGAGCCCAAAACGGACTCCAGATCTGGTCTCCCGAGGAAGAACAGGAGGTGGCGGCGGCTCCGTATCGTGAAACGTGTTGAACTCTTCTCTATGATTTTTTTCTCCCTGGATAGGAATATATATGAGTGGAAACGAGGTGGAGGAGCAGCAGGGGGCCCACAAGCCTGTCTGGCACGCCCCAGGGGGTGGGCGCGCCCACTAGGCTTGTGGCAGGTGGTGGGCCCTTGCAGTTGATTCTTTTGCCTATATTTTTTATTAATTCCAAAAATATTCTCCGTAAATTTTCAGGACGATCCGAGAGCTTTTATTTCTGCACAAAAATAACACCAAGGCAATTCTGCTGAAAACAGCGTCATCCCGGATTAGTTCCATTCAAATCATGTGAATTAGAGTCCAAAACAAGGGCAAAAGAGTTTGTAAAAGTAGATTTGTTGGAGATGTATCAGTAACCGCCTAGTGCATGCAGCCACAACAAACCCTTCTTTTTTTACACAAGCCACAAATATGTAGCCACCTAGCTAGTGCATGCAACCACAAAAATATATAACATATTATTCAATTTATTTGTCATAGCAAAACGGGCGCAGATGCGAGTGGATCGAAAAGGTTGAAACCGATCGTAAAAAACGATGCTCTAAATCGAGGAGACTGCAAGAAGAGAGGAACCAACAACAGCGACCGTCGTTGCATCCGTGGTGGCTGGCATGCACGAAAGCGGCTCGGTCAGTGCTTTGTGCCGGCACGCATCGGCGCATGCAGGCTCGGTCGGTGCATGTAGGCTTGGTCGACGCATCATGGCAGCATGCATCGACCCATGCAGGCAGGCTTGCTGGGTGCATGCATAGCAGGCTTTTGTCATGGCGGCACGTGTAGGCATTTAATGCAAGGGACGGCCCAATGAAAGCACGACCTAACGGTCGAATAGCGACACCACCCAACGCGGCCCCACTTGTTAGGTCCAACGCATGACACAGTCCAGCGCGGCCCACTCGTCCGAGTTAACGGTCAAGCCATTGACCCGACGGCAACATCCGTTCTGACCTATTCTGAGGGTTTCGGGCAAGGGAGTGGGGAAAACTGAGCAAAAGTTAAGAGCGCGGGGAGGAATGAGTAGAGATAAGGAACCAGGGGCATAGATGTAAAAATCCATACAATAAAGTGAGTGGGAGCTCTATAGCGTTTCTGATATTATATGTGGATGGCATTGATTGTAAACAATATAGAACTTTTGGAAAGCATGAAGGAGTATTTGAACAAGAGCTTTCCAATGAAAGACCTCGGAGAAACTGCTTATATATTAGGCATCAATATCTGTAGAGATAGATCAAGATGATTAATAGGACATCCACAGAGCACATACCTTGATAAGATTTTGAAGAAGTTAAAAATGGATCAGTCCATGAAGGGGTTCTTGCCTGTTTTGCAATGTGTGAAGTTGATTAAGACTCAATGCCCGACAACAGTAAAAGATAGAGAAAAGATGAGGGTCGTCCCCTATGCCTCAGTCATTGGCTCTATCATATATGCGATGCTTTGCACGAGACTGTATGTGTGTCTTGCCATAAGTATGGTCGAAAGGTTTCAGAGTGATCCAGGAGTGGAACACTATACAACAGTCAAAAATATCCTTAAGTACCTGAAGAGGAGTAAGAAAATGTTTCTCATATATGGAGGTGATCAAGAGCTCGTCATAAAGGGTTACGTTGATGCTAGCTTTGACACTGATCCGAATGACTTTGAGTATGAATCCGGATACATATTTATTCTATCGTGGAGCAATCAGCTAGAGTAGCTCCAAGCAAAGCGTGGTAGCAGGATCTACATGTGAGGTGTAATATATAGCTGCTTCAGAAGCAACGCAAGAACGAGTCTAGATGAAGCAATTCATGATGGATATAGGAGTTGTGCCTAGCGCACTTGATCCAATGACTCTATTTTGTGAGAAAACTAGAGCCATTGCCATTGCCAAGTGAAAGGATATGGATGTCGCCTAGAGGGGGGTGAATAGGCGCTTTAAAATAATTATGGTTTAGGCTTGAACAAATGCAGAATAAAACTAACGTTTAATTTGTCAAGCACAAAACCTAAAACAACTAGGCTCACCTATGTGCACCAACAACTTATGCTAAGCAAGATAAACAACTAAGTGATAGCAAGATATATAGCATCTAACAATATAGCTATCACAAAGTAAAGTGCATAAGTAAAGGGCTTGGGTAAGATATAACCGAGGCATGAGGAGACAATGATGTATCCCAAAGTTCACACCCTTGTGGATGCTAATCTCCGTTCGGAGTGGTGTGGAGGCACAGTGCTCCCCAAGAAACCACCAGGGCCACCGTAATCTCCTCACGCCCTCGCACAATGCAAGATGCCGTGATTCCACTAAGGGACCCTTGCGGATGGTCACCAAACCCGTACAAACAAGGTTGGGGCAATCTTCACAACTTAATTGGAGGCTCCCAACGACACCATGAAGCTTCACCACAATGGATTGTGACTCCAAGGTGACCTCAAATGCTCGGGGCAATCTCCACAACCTAATTGGAGACCCCGAAGCTTCCCACCACAATGATTGAGCTCCGAGGCACCACAAACCGTCTAGGGCGCCAAGGCACCCAAGAGGAACAAGCTCTAGGGTGCTCAAACACCCAAGAGTAATAAGCTTCTCAAACTTCACTTCCACGTATCACCGTGGAGAAATCAAACCTATGCACCAAATGCAATGGCAAGGGCACACGGAGTGCCCATGTCCTTCTCTCCCAAATCCCACCATAACAACAAATGTTATGGAGGAAAATAGAGGAAGAACGAAGAAGAACATGAAGAACTCCAAGATCAAGACCCAAGGGGTTCCCCTCACAAAGAGGAGAAAGTGATTGGTGGAAATGTGGATCTTAGATCTCCTGTCTCTTTTCCCTCAAGAACTAGCAAGAATCATTGGAGGGATTGAGAGTTAGCAAGCTCGAAGAAGGTCAACAATGGGGGAAGAACATGAGCTCAAGAGACAGGGACCAATGGGGAAGAAGACCCCCCCCCCCTTTTATAGGGCCTCCCAAACCAACCGTTATGTGCACAGGTCGTGCACAAGCGGTACAACCGCTTAGCACGGTAGTTCCAAGAGAAGCATGTAAAACAGCAAAAAAACTCGAGGCGGAAGTACCGCCCGGAACTTCTGCTTAAAAATACATAAGCGGCATTTAAGGGCAGTAGTACCGCTTGGAACTTCCACATAAAAAACATAAGCGACACTTGGGAGAGCGGCACTTCCGTTGAAAAAAAGGCCAGGGACCCTTGTAGGCACGAGAAGGCAAATATAAGCGGTACTAACAGTGGTAGTACATAGTGGAAGTACCGCCCAAGCGGTACTACCGTGCTACCGAGCAGTACTACCGCTTGTTCAGAGAAAAACAGCTCTGGCACTGAAAGTGCCATAACTTTCGCAAATGAACTCCGAATTGAGCAAACTCAAGCTTGTTGAACTCTGAATTGAGCAAAAAAAGCGGTTTTCTTAAGAAGAGGCGGTATGAAAATGCCAATGATATAGAGATGTGAAATCTCTATGAATGAAGAACCGGCAAAAACTCCAACATCGAAACCATCATAGAAGATGCATATGGACTCTGTTTTCAATGAAATTGAGCTTGTCATGAAGATGACCATAAGCTCAAGAACTCATAAAGAGAAACACCAAACAAGAACCAAGAAAGATGATGATGCAAGGATGCAAATGGTTCGAGCTCTCAACGAACGATACGATCAAGCTACTCACTTGAGAGCCCCCCTTGATAGTACGGCTATCTATCCTGTAACCTAGTCTCCCAACTACCACTATGAGACCGGTAAAATAGAAAACCCTATCAAGGTCAAACCTTTGCCTTGCGCATGGTCCACTTGAGCTATATGATGACGATCTTGACTTCCTCAAGATGGACCACCTTTCTTGATTGCGTCGGATTGATGAAGATTAGTATATTGTTCCCCCATACTCCACTATGGGTGAGCCATTCTTCGGCACATCTTCACAAGTCCATTGTCATCACAATGAACGACAAGCTTCAAGCATGATCTCTCCATGATGCTTCACTTGAGCTTGCACACGGCAACCTTGATGACGATCACCACTTAATGTCATCATCCATGGATTGTATGGGATCTTCTTATTGATGCTAGACCATGGAAACATACCTAATCCCACAAAGAACACTCATAGGGAACATGGGTTAGTACACAAAGCGTAATGGACAATGCTTACCATACCATGGGATCACTTGATCCCTCTCGGTACATCTTGTACGCTTTGTGTGTTGATCAACTTGATTCACTCTTTAACTTAGTCTTGATCAACCTTGTATCTTATCTTCTCTATGACCAATCTTTGGATAAAACCATGAATACCACCTTGGTCACCATATAAACTCCTTCAAACCAACAGATGGACTTCAAGAAGTGCCTATGGACAAATCCTTCGAATATAACTTAAGGAAACCATTAGTCCATAGGGATTGTCATCAATTACCCAAAACCACACATGGAGAAATTTTCTCTTACGCCGAGGAGCCCAGGTTTCACAAAAAGACCAAGCATATAAAGCGTCGTTTCAACTCGATCCATGATTACATCAAGGAGGAAGACATAGAAATTTGCAAAGTAGATACAGATCTAAATGTTGCATACCCGTTGACTAAACCTCTCTCATGAGCAAAACATGATCAACACCAGAACTCTACGGGTGTTAGATACATTACAATGTAAGCTAGATTGTTGACTAGTGCAAGTGGGATACTATTGAAATATGCCCCGAAGGCAATATTAAATTGGTTATTATAGTATTTCCTTGTTCATGATAATTGTCTGTTATGCATGCTAGAATTGTATTGACCAGAAACTCATATACATGTGTAGATACATAGACAACACCATGTCCCTAGTAAGCCTCTACTAGACTAGCTCACTGATCAAATATGGTTAAGGTTTCCTAACCATCGACATGAGTTCTCATTTGATAATGGGATCACATCATTAGGAGAATGATGTGATGGACAAGACACAACTATAAGCTTAGCATTTGATCATATCACTTAAGTTTATTGCTACTGCTTTCTTCATGTCAAGTAACTGTGCTAAGATCATGAGATCATGAAACTCCCAGATACCGGAGGAATACCTTGTGTGCTATCAAACGTCACTTCGTAACTGGGTGATCATTGATACATCTCCAACGTATCTATAATTTATGAAGTATTCATGCCATGTTTAAAATAATTCTATAGATTTTGGTATGATTTTATTAGAACTAACCCGGACTGATGCTGTTTTCAGCAGAACTACCATGGTGTCGTTTTTTGTGCAGAAATAAAAGTTCTCGGAATGGGCTAAAAATTTATGGAGAATATTTTTGGAAAATACAAAAAATATTGGATCAAAAAGATACCAGAGAGGAGTCCCAAGGCAGCCACAAGCCACCAGGGCGCCTCGAGGGTGCGCCCCCTGGCTTTTGGGCCCCTCGGGAGTCCCCTTGACGTGATTCCAACGCCAGGTGCTCCTATAAGACATAAATCTCCGAAAAGAAACCTAGATCGGGAGTTCCATCGCCGCAAGCCTCTATATCCACGAAAAACCAATCGACAGCCCGAAGGGGAAAACCATCACCGGAGGCCATCTTCATCATCCCGACGGTCTCCATGACGAGGAGGGAGTAGTTCACCCTTGGGGCTGAGCGTATGTACCGGTAGCTATGTGTTTGACCTCTCTCTCTCTCTTGTGTTCTTGAGATGACACGATTGTTGACACCTGATTTTGGCACGATGCAAAATGCAATAAAGATGGACTCAAACGAAAAGGTATTTTCTATGAGAAAGTTCGTATTGCTGAGTGAAACAACCTTGATGTTTAGGCCATCACCATTCGGCATCATTTCAAGGGCCAAATCATACTTAGATTGATCTAAGTGCTTTTTGGTCTATTACGCCTCCAAGACAACCTTGAACGAAGGAATGTTGTAAATGGATTTTCTTCATCTTGTCGAGCTGGTTGGTTTTGATATATAAATCATCTCGATCTGAGGTCGTATGCAAAAGTTACAGCAACCAGAGTGCAACACTACCACAAAGCAAAATGTGGCGCAGGAGATCAGACACATGTCTGATGGGTCGCGCGAGCCATTCGGCCCTCAAGACATCCTCGGATGGAAACACTTACAACATGAAAAAGTTTCGCATCGTCGAGGTGATTGATTTTGATATATAAATATTCTCAATCCGAGGTCGTATGCGGCCTGGAGAGGCAAAACAAAATCAGCCTGGAGTTTCACTCGGGATTTCCGAGTGAAAGTTTGCTGGCCGAGTGAAACGTTTGCCGTCCGGTCGAGTGAAAAGTTTACCGTCCAGCCGAGTGAAATTGCCGTCCGAGTGAAAATCGCCGTCCGAGTGAAAAGTATCGGTCGAGTGAAAGTACTGGCCGAGTGTAATTGTCGTCCGAGTGAAAATCGCCGTCCGAGTGAAAAGGTACCGGTCGAGTGGAAGTTCCGGTCGAGTGAAAGTTCCGGTCGAGTGAAAGTTCAAGATGTCCTCGGCTGGAAAAGTGTTCAACATGAAAGTTGTTCATAACGTCGAAACGATCAACTTTGCTTTTAAGGTCATTATTATCTGAGATAGTATGCGGCCTACAGAGATGCTATAACACTCGGACAGTCCAGTCTGCTACGTGACCGAGTCCGATTCGAAGTTAAAGCTGACCTCGTGGAGTATTCAAGATGGCTTTATTTGGGAAAGTGATCAACACACAGATTGTTGTCCTCACCGAAGCACACAAAATTATGTTTTGACCATCTCCATCGGAGGTCATATCCAGATTCCACGGCCCACGCAAGAAGCAAGACAGAAGATTGGGCCAGATTTGGGCTGAATCCGAGTGAAACTAGAACTAGGACTCTAGGATGTGAATTGATGTAATTTTATTGTAAGGAAAGCCTAGACGAATCCTTTGCTTGTACGGGAAGTCAGCCGCCTCTTATATATGTTGGGGTGATGGCCGATTGAACAACACACAATCAAACCAATCAATCTATACTACTTTTTCATCTACGTTCTTTGTTTTTTCTCTCTTGTTCTTCGTTGTTCTTCGTGTTTGAGAGCTGTGAATCTTGAGGCTCTAGGGGTGAGAGAATCGACCTAGGGCAGCCCATAGCCGCCGCACTCCCTGACGGGATCCCTCCCGGGCGTGAGGAGTTCGGGTCTGCAAAAAGCGTCCGCCGGCTGTCTTGCGTATCGTGCTGCCGGACGGACCTCCCTCGACGTGAGTTGTGGTGCATCACTCCTGGCGTTGAGGGTACATGGTGACATGTTCGTATGTCAACACACTTTTTGGCGACTTCCCTGGGGACTAAAGATCAATCATCCTCATCAACCATCATGTCTGATCTTCCCAAGCCATCTGAGATAGATGCCGATAACATCATTAAGCCCAAGCTTGATGAACTATCAGCTGATCATCGCCAAGCTTATGAGGAGTACAAAGTCACGTGAAGAGAAGGAGTTTCAGGAATTCCTTGGAAACTTCAAGAAAGATCGCCAAGGCAATATCACTCCGATTGGAGAAATCAAGTTCCCTCCTCTTCAAGCCGAGCAGGTTAAACCTCCTGTAAGTACTACCTTTTCTCCCGAGCAGTGGGCTGACATTGAGAGTCGTATTGCCGATGGTAATAATTTGGTCTATCAAACTGTCATAGAAAATACCAATGCGCAGAAAAATATGCTTCAATCATCTAGTGTTAATATTGGTGTGGCTTCTAGTGTAGAAAACCCTAATCTGTCTTTACCTCTTTCATCGGCACCTCCCATGCCGATGAATTACTATCCTACCCACACTAATTAGCTTGTGGTTGCACCTACTAATTCCATCATGAGCATGCCAAGTTTGGTACCTATACCGAACAAAGTTGTACCTATAGGTGCAAGCACTCGGCCACAGCTGAACTATGGTCCGGCCTATGGGCCACGGTTCCTGCCTACTGCTAGTAATTCTACTCCTCCCATCCCACAATATCAAGCTTCACCGTCTACTGCGGACGATACTTTAGCTAGTGTTAGAGAGGAGATGGCTAAGATGCTTAGAGAGAATTTTGGAGTTCAGTTACCTCGGAATCGGATTTACCAAAAACTGTATCCCAAGTACTTTGACGCTATCCAGTGCCCTCCGGGATATAAAATTCCAAATTTTATTAAGTTCAATGGAGAAGTCACAAAAACCACATGGGAACATGTTAGTCAATACTTAGCACAACTGGGTGAAGCAGGCTCGCTGAATGAATTGAAAGTGCACTTGTTTCCTTTATCATTAACTGGTACTGCATTTTCATGGTTTTCTTCTTTACCACATGGTTCTATCTGTGTGTGGTCGCAGCTGGAACAGAAATTTCATGATCACTTTTATAGCGGCGACAACGAACTTAAATTATCACATCTTACATCGGTTAAGCAGAAAAATGATGAATCGGTCTCCGATTACGTCAAGAGATTTAGAGATACAAAGAACCGGTGCTATAGTTTGGTGATAACCGAGAGGGACTTGGATGACCTTGTGCTCAGTGGTTTGAAAACTCACATTAGGGAAAAGCTAGAAGTCTATGAGTTCTTAAGTGTCAACCAAGTCTTGCAAAAAGCCTTGGCCGAGGAGAGCCGGAGCAAAGATCTCAAGGAGGTGCATAGATATAAAAATGATCGTCCTAAGATGAACATGGTTGAGTATGATAGTGATCACTCGGACGATGAAAGTGATGTGTATGCTGCTGAATTTGTTTGGCCGTCTAAGGCCAAACCGTTTACTTGCAATGATCTGAAACTAATTCATGAGAATCGTGATGAAGATGAAGTTTACTTTTAACATTGCTAAGTGTGACAAGATATTTGATGCTTTGCTGCAAGCTAAGATCATTAGGATATCTCACACTTTACCACGATTGAAGAGTTGAAACGGCGTGCTTATTGCAAATATCATAATTCTTTTTCTCATGCTACTAATGATTGCAATGTTTTCCGACGACAGATACAATGGCCATTAATGATGGACGATTGAACTTTTCTGAGATGCAGGTTGACAAGCAGCCCTTCCCAATGAACACTCTGGATTTGGACAGAAAAAGGTTGCTCATTCGGCCAGAGGTAGCCGAATCTGCTAATAAAGCTAATGTCATTATTGGTGAGCCTAGGAAAAGCAAGGAGGACAACAAGGTCTTGGGGAGGCAGGTTGTGTTTGACAAGCAACCCAATGGCAAGGAAGTAATCAAGATCACCATCAAGAATCCTGCACTCGGGGGGCAATCATAAGTGCAACAAGACACTCGTGTTAAATTTGTTAAACCCAAGAGTCCATAAGTTGGCAACTGGAAGAGGAATGAAGTCAAGGTACACCGTAAGCGAATCAAGCCAACTTTTGATATGCTGCTATCCAAATATGCAAATCAGTCGGTCGGTTCTAGCTCTAATCGGTCATCGTACCTGAAGCGACCAAGGTCATCATCAGCTGATATGTTCAGTTGGCATGCAAAACTGACTGGATCAAGGATGTCGCTTCCACAAGAACAACGACAACCTATTTGGGATCGACTTGGATGCTCGTATGAAAGCCGACTGAACATGGGTGTCCATTACTCGGTTGGTCAAAATATGCCTCCGAGTGGAAATTATCCGAGTGTAAGAATGCACTCGGGTGGAAGTTATCTGAATGAAAGAATACAGTCGAGTGGATTTTTTTCGAGTAAAAGGGTGCGCTCGAGTGAAAACTTCGTAGGCCAGAAAAGTCGACAAGAGTGGCGCGTCAAGTTGTCAAGTGTTCCAGCAATGGAGTCAGAGAAAGGCGAGGAAAATATCAATGCCGACTCACTCATCTTGGGCAATGAAACGTTTACCACGCAACAGCCGACTGTGCGTAGCAACCCAACTGAGCCGATACTCGTTATCGCGCCAAAGCACTGGACCAATGATCATGAAGCAAGTACCTGACAAGTGAAGCCACTTGATCCTAAATACACTCAGCCAAAGTGGTGTCCTCCAGGGTTAACAAAGACACAAAAGAGGAAATTACAGAGATTGAGGAATCAAGAGATGGCAGAACAAGAGGCTAAGATGCAAAGGGATGAGTTGTTCAATGTCACTCGACCCATGATACCAGCGAAGCAAGTGTGGAAGCCTAAACCAATCCAAGACATAATGGCTTCTACATCTGATACAGCAGCAATTACACCACCAAAAGAGACCGATGTAGCTATGGCATCGTCTCAGTCGCCTATTACTTCTCCTTCACTCGGATAGAATTCAAATTTAGTGGATTCATGCGAAGAGGAAGATGATTTGTTGGACTATGAGTGTACACCGGTTCATGAAGGTATAGATATAAATATGGTGTATTACTTACCCGCTGAATTCCATGCTCTAGATGAAGAAGGGGAAGTGGCTCAGCTAGATTTTGGCCCCAGAAATGCAATATTCGAGAAGCAAAGGAACCAGTGATGTACTTGAAACTGTTATACCTCAAAGGTCATATCAATGGATCACCACTCACTCGGATGCTTGTTGATGGTGGTGCTGTAGTGAATCTCACGCCCTATTCGGTCTTCGAGAAATTGGGTTTGCCTGAAGATGAATTAATCAAGACCAATGTGGTGCTTAATGGGTTTGAAGGCAAAGAGAAAACTTAAGCCAAAGGTGTGATGTATGTGGAGCTTACAGTCGGGAGCAAAACTTTGGCTAGTGCATTCTTTGTCGCTGAGGTGCAAGGTAACTACAACGTCATACTAGGCCGTGATTGGGTTCATGCAAACCAGTGCGTACCATCTACCATGCACCAGTTTTTGATCCAGTGGGTTGATGGTGAGGTGGAAGTCATTCATGCGGATAACCCGGCTTGTGTTGCTTTGGCCGATGCATCGGTGGATTGGCAACATCCCAATGCTACTTTCTTAATGGGACGCGACTTTTCAGAGTTTGATTTCCTTAGTGCAATGAAGAATGGCTTTGTGCTCGTCTCTTTAAAGCCGATTAGTGGCAATCGGCTCCAAGGTATGATATGTTTAAATGGATTCTAATTCCGAGTGGTTGCAGAAACGTCTTGCAAAATATCGGTCTAGCAAGAATGATATGTATGAATCTGTAGAGGAGTTGGATGACATGGATAAATTAGGACAAGGTTTACAATCGGCAGATCCATTAGAAGAAATAGATATAGGGGATGGTTCAGTTCCCAGGCCGACGTTTGTAAATAAAAACTTAGGAGCTGATCATAAGGATAGGTTGATCGAGTTGTTGAAAGAATATGTTTGCTTATTTGCATGGGAGTATTATGAGATGCCCGGTTTAAGCCGAGAGTTAGTGGAGCATCGGTTACCTATAAAGGCTGGTTTTAGACCTTATAAGCAATCAGCCAGGAAGTTTAATCCAAAAACATATGACCGGATCAAAGAAGAGATCGGTCGTTTACTTAAAGCTAATTTTATTAGACCTTGTAGGTATGCCGAATAGATTTCTAACATTGTGCCAGTAGATAAGAAGGGATCTAGCAAGACAAGGGTGTGCATTGATTTCAGGGATTTGAATAGAGCTACGCCCAAAGATGAGTATCCCATGCCCATAGACTATATGCTTATTAATGATGCATCTGGACATAAGGTTATTAGATTTCTTGATGGTAATGCGGGTTATAATCAAATTTTTATGGCCGAAGAGGACATGTCCAAGACAGCCTTTCGTTGCCCTGGTTTCCTTGGTTTATTCAAGTGGGCAGTGATGACATTCGGATTAAAAAATGCTGGTGCCACATATCAAAGGGCTATGAATTTAATTTTCCATGATTTACTCGGTATTATACTTGAAGTCTATATTGATGATATTGTTGTCAAATTGGATTCTTTTGAATCTCATCTAGCCAATTTGCGTTTGGCCTTTGAAAGGATGAAAAAATACAGACTGAAGATGAATCCTTTGAAGTGTGCATTCGGCGTGTCGGCTGGAAAGTTTTTGGGTTTCATTATTCATGAGAATGGCATAGAAATTGATCCCAAAAAGATAGAAGCTATACAAAAAGTGGAGGCTCCAACATGCAAGAGACATATGCAAAAATTCCTTGGCAAGGTCAATTATTTGAGAAGGTTCATAGCTAATTTGTCAGGGAAGGTTGATGCATTCACTCCTATCCTTCGGTTAAAGAATGATGTTGATTTTACTTGGGGGGCAAAACAGCAAGAGGCATTCGACATGATCAAGACTTATTTGAGCACTCCTCCGGTGATGAAAGCACCCGAACATAAAAAAACTTTAGGCTTTACATTGCGGTAGAGGAAGGTGTTATTGGTGATGTATTGACTCAAGAAACCAAAGGAAGAGAACATACTATTACATATTTGAGCCGACGCTTATTGGATGCCAAGACAAGGTATACATTTATTGAAAATTTATGCCACTGTTTATATTATGCTTGCACAAAACTAAGACATTACCTTGTGTCGAGTGTTTGCATAGTAGCTTGTCAAACCGATGTCATTAAATACATGTTGCATAGGCCAATTCTTAGTGTTAGGATTGGCAAGTGGGATTATGCTTTAATTGAGTATGATTTGGCTTATGAATCTCTAAAATCCATGAAAGACCAAATTGTTGCTAATTTTATTGTTGAGCATCGGATTAATGACAAGCATGATGTTGATATAAATCTTGTATCATTGGTACCATGGAGGTTATATTTTGATGGTTCAGTTTGTAGCAATGGCCAAGGTGTTGGTATTGTTTATATATCTCCCCATGGTGCTGTTTTTGAAGCCTCATGCCGACTGGAATATTTTTACACAAATAATCAAGCCGAATATGAAGCATTGTTATTCGGTTTAGAGATGTTGCTCGCTATAGGTGCTACACATGTTGAGGCTTTTGGTGATTCGTTATTAGTAGTGCAGCAAGTGTCCAAAGTCTTTCAATGTTAAGATGAATCACTTAAGGTTTATCTTGATAAGTGTCTAGATGCGATTTCTACTTTGGATTATTTTAGCATTGCTCATATATCTAGACATGAAAATTGGAGAGAAAATGAGTTAGCACAACAAGCATCCAGCTATCATGTTGATCATGGCATGTTTCATATTTCTCAGAAGCTGATGTCTTGTCTTGCTAATATGGGAGAGGCCGAACTAGAGCCCACTGATTCGGCCACTAACAATAAATCTAGTATAGGTGAAAATAATGACTGGAGGAAGCCCATAATTGATTACTTGTGCAATCCGAGTGAAAGGGTGGACAGGGCTGTTCAGCATATGGCTTTCAAATATACAATGAGAGATGATGGTCTTTATCGCCGAACGGTTGAAGATGTTCTTTTGAAGTGTTTGGACGAAGACCAAGAAAGAGTTGCTACGGGAGAGGTACATGAAGGCATCTGTGGTACTCATCAGTCGGCACCCAAAATGAAATGGCTCTTACGACGTGCTAGATTTTATTGGCCGACTATGATCAATGATTGCTTCAGGTATTATAAAGGGTGTGAAGCTTGTCAAAATTTTGGTGATATTTAGTTGGCTCCTACTGCTATGTTACATCCTATTATCAAGATGTGGCCTTTTAGAGGATGGGGTTTAGACTTCATTGGACAAATTCATCCATCTTCTTCAAAGGGGTATCGGTTCATGTTGGTGGCAACCGATTATTTCACTAAATGGTCTGAAGCAGTACCTCTCAAGAACATGACACATACCGAGGTAATTCAATTCATAACCAAACACATTATTCATAGATTCGGCATTCCTCAGACGTTAACTACATATCAAGGTTCATCTTTCATGTCACATCAAGTTAGAGAGTTTGCCGAATCATATAACATAAAGTTGCTTAAATCATCTCCGTATTATGCCCAAGCTCATTGACAAGCTGAGTCTAGCAACAAAATATTGATTAAGCTCATCAAGAAGAAAATTGAGGATAATCCAAGGAAATGGCATGATTTGTTGTCTGAGGCTTTATGGGCGCATAGAATTTTAAGGCATGGTGCTACAAAGGTAACTCCATATGAGCTAGTATACGGTCAAGAGGCTGTTTTACTAGTGGAGGTAAATTTGAGTGATTTGAGAATAGCCAAACAAAATGATTTATCGGCAGTGGACTTCTATGATTTGATGATGGAAAATATTGATGAGGTTGCTGATAAACATTTGTCTGCATTAAAAACCATAGAGAAGGACAAATTGAGGGTAGCAAGAGCTTACAATAAAAAGGTCAAGTTGAAGAATTTTCAAGTTGGCGATCTTGTGTGGAAAGTGATTCTGCCAATTGGTTCTAGAGATAGAAAATTCGGGAAGTGGTCTCCAAACTGGGAAGGTCCTTTCAGGATTGCAAGAATAGTTCCTGGAAATTCATATTAGTTGGAGTCCATACAAGGAGTATTATTGCCTCGAGCTCTCAATGGCAGATATCTGAAGAAGTACCACCCGAGTGTGTGGCAAGAAGCCTAATTAGGCAATGGCCGATATATGATTATCGCCCTTAGCATAAACATGGACAATATATAATTATCTCCCTCAGAAATATAGATGGCCGATGGAGTGTTGACATCGTCCTCAGAACAAGCATAGTGCAAATTATTTTTTGGCATGCTAGCTTTGCCGAAAAACAGGGGGGCATGTGTTGACACCTGATTTTCGCACGGTGCAAAATGCAATAAAGATGGACTCAAACAAAAAGGTATTTTCTATGAGAAAGTTTATATTGCTGAGTGAAACAACCTTGATGTTTAGGCCATCACCAGTCGGCATCATTTCAAGGGCCAAATCACACTTAGATTGTTCTGAGTGCTTTTTGGTCTATTACGCCTCCAAGACAACCTCAAACAAAGGAATGTTCTACATGGAGTGTCTTCGTCTCGTCGAGATGATCGGTTTTGATATATAAATCATCTCGATCTGAGGTCGTATGCAAAAGTTACAGCAACCAGAGTGCAACACTACCACAAAGCAAAATGTGGCGTATGAGATCAGACACATGTCTGATGGGTCGCACGAGCCATTCGGCCCTCAAGACGTCCTCGGATGGAAACACTTGCAACGTGAAAAAGTTTCACATCGTCGAGGCGATTGATTTGATATATAAATCTTCTCAATCCGAGGTCGTATGCGACCTGGAGAGGCAAAACAAAATCAGCGTGGAGTTTCACTCGGGATTTCCGAGTGAAAGTTTGTCGGCCGAGGGAAACGTATGCCGTCTGGTCGAGTGAAAAGTTTTCCGTCTGGCCGAGTGAAATTGCCATTCGAGTGAAAATCGCCGTCCAAGTGAAAAGTACCAGTCGAGTGAAAGTACTGGCCGAGTGTAATTGTCGTCTGAGTGAAAATCGCCGTCCGAGTGAAAAGGTACCGCTCGGGTGGAAGTTACGGTTGAGTGAAAGTTCTGGTCGAGTGAAAGTTCAAGATGGACTCCGATGGAAAACTGTTAAACATGAAAGTTTTTCGTAACGTCGAAACGGTCAACTTTGCTTTTAAGGTCATTATCATGTAAGATAGTATGCGGCCTGCAGAGATGCTACAACACTCGGACAGTCCAGTCTGCTACGTGACCGGGTCCGATTCGAAGTTAAAGATGACCTCGTGGAGTAGTCAAGATGGCTTTATTTGGGAAAGTGACCAATATATGGATTGTTGGCCTCGTCGAAGCACACAAAATTTATGTTTTGACCATCTTCATCGGAGGTCATATGAAGATTCCACGGCCCACGCAAGAAGCAAGACAGAAGATTGGGCCAGATTTGGGCTGAATCCGAGTGAAACTAGAACTAGGACTCTAGGACGTGAATGGATGTAATATTCTTGTAAGGAAAGCCTAGACGAATCCTTTTCTTGTATGGGAAGTCCAGCCACCTCTTATATATGTTGGGGGTGACGGCCGATTGAACAACACACAATCGAACAAATCAATCTATACTACTTTTTCATCTACGTTCTTCATTTTTTTTCTCTTGTTCTTCGTTGTTCTTCGTGTTTGAGAGTTGCGAATCCCGAGGCTCTAGGGGCGAGTGAATCGACCTAGGGCGGCCCATAGCTGCCGCAATCCCTAACGAGGTCCCTCTCGGGCGTGCGGGGTTTCGGGTCTGCAAAAAGCGTCCGCCGGCTGTCTTGCGTATCGCGCTGCTAGACGGACCTCCCTCGACGTGAGTTGCAGTGCATCACCCCCGGCGTTGAGGGTACACGATGACGTGTTTGTGTGTCAACAACAATCTTGATATACTGCGAGCTTTATTAATATAGATGAACCATATGGAGTTTTCCCCTCTCTATCTTCTTGTGATGAATTGAGTTTTCTCTTTGAAGTTTTCTTATCGGACTGAGTATTTAAAGGATTCAAGAACACTTTGTTGGAGAACGTTGCATGGGAAACAAAAAATTTCCTATGCACATGCAAGATCTATCTATGGTGATGAGCATCTACGAGAGGGAGAGTGGATGTACATACCCTTGTAGATCACTAAGAGGGAAGCGTTAAGAAACGTGGTTGGTGTAGTCGAACGTCTTCGCGATCCAAATCGCCGAGCATCCCGCGATCTCATCACGATCCGTCCAGCAATCCAATCACGATCCGTCCCGCGATCTCATCACGATCCGTCTCGCGATCTCATCATGATCCGTCCCGAGATCTCATCACGATCCGTCTAGCGATCTTGATCACGGTCCTTCCGATCTAGCGCCGAACGGACGACACCTTTGCGTTCAGCACCCGTACAGCTTGATGACGATCTCCGCCTTCTTGATCCAGCAAGAGGGAGTGGAGAGGTAGAAGAGTTCTCTGGCAGCATGACGGCGCTCCGGCAATGGTGGTGGAGCTATTCCGGCAGGGCTTCGCCTAAGCACTACAGAAATCCGATCTAGAGGAGAAACTATGCACTGGAGGAACGGGTAGCACGTGGCTGAAAATCTAGTGCAAAAATCTTAAAACCTCCAGTATATATAAGAGGGAGGGAGGAGAGGCCTTGGCGCAAGGTCCAAGCCTCCTTTGGGTCGTCCGAAGTGGGGAGGAGAGGAGGACTCCTCCTCCAATCCTAGTAGGACTAGGATTACTCCCCTTTTTGCCTTTTTTCCACTTTTCCCTTTGGGATTTTCTTTCCCTAGCCGCATGGGCCTTGTGTGGGACTTAAACCAGGCCACAAAGGGCTGGTATTAACTCTCCCACAGCACATGAAGCCTCTTGGGTCGAAATACACCTCCCGGTGGTCTCCCGGTACACTACCGGCACTCCCGGTACACTATCGATGAGCCCGAAACTTTTCCGACGACCAAAACAAGACTTCCTATATATGAATCTTTACCTCTGGACCATTCCGGAGCTCCTCGTGACGTCTGAGATCTTATCTAGGACTCCGAACAACCTTTGGTCACAACCATACATAACTCTATGCTACCAAAACGTCACCGAACCTTCAGTGTGCAGACCCTGCGAGTTCGACAACTATGTAGACATGACCGAGACACCTCTATGGTCAATAACCAATAGAGGGACCTGGATGCCCATATTGGTTCCTACATATTCTATGAAGATCTTTATCGGTTAAACCTTTATGTCAAGGATTCAGTTAATCTCGTATGATGTTCCCTTTGTTCTTCGGTATGTTACTTGCCCGAGATTCGGTCGTCGGTATCTCCATACATAGTTCAACCTCGTTACCTGAAAGTCTCTTTACTCGTTCCGTAATACAAGATCCCGTGACTAACACTTAGTCACATTGCTTGCAAGGCTTATTGTGATGTTGTATTACCGAGTGGGCCCTGAGATACCTCTCCGTCACACGGAGTAACAAATCCCAGTCTTGATCCATGCCAACCCAACAGACACCCTCGAAGATACCTGTAGAGAACCTTTATAGTCACCCAATTACGTTGCGATGTTTGATACACACAAGGTACTCCTCTGGTGTCAGTGAGTTGCATGATCTCATGGTCATAGGAACATATACTTGACATGCAGAAAACAGTAGCAATAAACTGACACGATCATATGCTACGTTTGTAGTTTGGGTCTTGTCCATCACATCATTCTCCTAATGATGTGATCCCGTTACCAAATGACATCTCATGTCCATGACTAGGAAACCATAGCCATCTTTGATCAACGAGCTAGTCTATTAGAGGCATACTGGGGACATGGTGTTGTCTATGTATCCACACATGTATCTGAGTTTCCGATCAACACAATTATAGCATGGATAATAAAAAATTATCATGAACAAGGAAATATGATAATAACTAATTTATTATTGCCTCTGGGGCATATTTCCAACAGTCTCCCACTTGCACTAGAGTCAATAATCTAGTTCACATCACCATGTGATTCGCATTGTTATGAATCTAACACCCACTGAGTTCTAGGGCTCGATCATGCTTTGCATGTGAGAGAGGTCTTATAGTCAACGGGTCTACGACATTCAGACCCGTATGTACTTTGCAAATCTCTATGTCAAACTATAAACACTGCTACCACACTCCACTTGGTACTATTCCAAATGGCTGCTCCACTATACGTATCCAGATTGCTACTAGGAGTCATCCGGATTGGTGTTAAAGCTTGCATCGACGTAACTCTTTACGACGAACTCTTTATCACCTCCATAATCGAGAAACATCTCCTTAGTCTTTTAGTTACTAAGGATAATCTTGACCGCTGTCCAGTGTCCACTCCTAGATCACTTTTGTACCCCTTGACAGACTCATGGCAAGGCACACACCAGGTGCGGTACACAGCATGGCATAATATAGAGCCTATGGCTAAGGCATAGGGGACGACGTTCGTCCTTTCTCTTTCTTCTGCCGTTGTCGAGCTTTGAGTCTCACTCAACTTCACACCTTACAAATCAGGCGAGAACTCTTTCCCTGACTGATCCATTTTGAACTCTTTCAAAATCTTGTCAAGGTATGTACTCATTGAAAGTCTCATCAAGCACCTTGATCTATTTCTATAGATCTTGATGCTCAACAATTAGATAGCTTTATCCATGTCTTCCTTTGAAAATCACTTTTCAAACAACCGTTCATGCTTTCAAGAAATTCTACATTATTTTCGATCAACAATATGTCATCCACATATACTTATCAGAAATTCTATAGTGCTCCCACTCACTTTATTGTAAATACAAGTTTCTCGTAAACTTTGTATAAACTACAAAAACTTTGATCACCTCATCAAAGTGTATATTCCAACTCCGAGATGCTTGCTTCAGTTCATAGAAGAATCACTGAAGCTTGCACACCTTTTAGCATCCTTAGGACTAACAAAACCTTCTGGTTGTATCACATACAACCTTTCCTCAAGTAAACCGTTAAGGAAACGATGTTTTGATATCCATCTTCCAGATTTCATAATTGAAAAATGCAGCAACTGCTAACATAATTCCATCAGGCTTTAGCATCACTACGAGTGAGAAAGTCTCATCGCAGTCAACTCCTTGAACTTGTCGTAAACTTCTTTGCAACAAGTCGAGCTTTACAAATGGTGACATTTACCATGAGCGTCTGTCTTCATTTTAAACATCCATTTGTACTCAACGACCTGCCGTCCAATGAGAAAGTCTACCAAAGTCTATACTTGGTTTTCATACATGGATCCTTTCTCGAATTTCATGGCCTCTAACCATTTGTCGGAATCCGGGCCCATCATCGCTTCTCCACAGCTCGTAGGTTCATCGTTGTCCAACAACATGACCTCCAAGACAGGGTTGTTGTACCGCTCAGGAGCAGTACACATCCTTGTCAACCTACGAGGTTCGATAGTAACTTGATCCGACGCTTCATGATCATCATCATTAACTTCCTCTTAAACTAACGTAGGCTTCACAGAAATAAATTCCTGCGCTGCACGACTCTCTGGTTGAACAAAGGTTCAATAACCTCATCAAGTTCTATCTTTCTCCCACTCAATTCTTTCGAGAGAAACTCTTTCTCGAGAAAGGACCCAGTTTTAGCAAAAAAACACTTTTTGCTTGGATCTGAGATAGAAGGTTTACCCAACTGTCTTTAGGGTATTCTTTGAAGATGCATTTGTCCGCTTTGGGTTCGAGGTCATTAGGTGAAAACCTTTTTCACATAATTGTAGCAGCCCCAAACATTAAGAAATGACAACTTAGGTTTCTATCAAACCATAATTCACACGGTGTCATCTCAGTGAATTTAGATGGTGCCCTATCTAAAGTGAATGTAGTTGTCTCTAATGCATAACCCCAAAATTATAGTAGCAAAACGATAAGAGACATCATAGCAAGCACCATTTCCAATAGATTACGACTATGACGTTCAAACACACCATCACACTATGGTGTTCCAGGTGGGCGTGAGTTGTGAAACAACTTTCACATTGTCTAAAGTTGTATGCCAAACTCGTAACTCAGATATTTATCTCCACGATCATATCATAGACATTTTTATATTCTTGTCACAATGATCTTAAACTTCACTCTGAATTTGTTTGAACCTTTCAAACAATTCAGACTTATGTTTCATTAAGTAAATATACACTATATCTACTCAAATCATCAGTGAAGGTAACAAAATAACGATATCCACCGCATGCTACAAGAATCATTGGATTGCATACATCAGCATGTATCATTTCCAATAAATCACTTGCCCGCTCCATCCATCTGGAAATGGGGTCCTTAGTCATCTTGCCCAAGAGGCATGGTTCACATGTCTCAACCGATTCGAAATCGAATGAGTCCAAAGATCCATCAGCATGGAGTTTCTTCATGCGCTTTATACCAATATGACATTTAGCGACAGTGCCACAAGTATGTGGTACTATCATTATTAATCTTGTATCTTTTGGCATCAATGTTATGAACATGTGTATTACTACGATCGAGATTCAACAAACCATTCTCACTAGGTGCATGAACATTGAAGGTATTATTCATGTAAAGAGAATAACCATTATTCTCTATCTTAAATGAATAACCGTGTTGCAATAAACACGATCTTATCATGTTCATTCTTAACGCAAACACCAAATTACATTTATTTAGGTTTGTCACTAATCCCGAAGGTAGAGAGAGCGTGCGATGTTGATCACATCAACTTTGGAAACATTTCCAACACACATCGTCACCTCACACCTAGCTAGTCTCCGTTTATTCCGTAGCTTTTACTTCGAGTTACTAACATTTAGCAACCGAACCGGTATCCAATACCGCTACTAGGAGTACTAGCAAGGTACACATCAATAACACGTATATCAAATATACTTCTGTCGACGTCGCCAACCTTCTTATCTACCAAGTATCTAGGGTTGTTCCGCTTTAGCGATCGCTCTGCTCATAATCGAAGGACTTAGTCTAGGGTTTGGGTTCAACTTTGGGTTGCTTCACTGGAGCAGCAACTGACTTGCTATCCATGAAGTCTCCCTCCTTGCTCTTGCCCTTCTCGAAACTAGTGGTTTGACTAACCATCAACACTTGACGCTCCTTCTTGATTTCTACCTTCGCGGTGTCAAACATCGCGAATAGCTCATGGATCATTATTTCTATCCCTCGCATTTTATAGTTCATCACCAGGTTCTAGTAGCTTTAGTGACAGTGACATGGAGAACTATATCAATCACTATCTTATCTGGAAGAGTAACGCCCACTCGATTCAAGCGATTGTAACACCCAGACAATCTGAGCACATGCTCAACGATTGAGCTATTCTCCTTCATCTTGTAGACAAAGAATCTCGTTGGAGATCTCATATCTCGCAACACGGGCACGAGCCTGAGATCCTAATTTCAGCTCTTAGAACATCTCATATGTTCTGTGACGTTCAAAACGTTTCGGCGCCTCAATTCTAAGCTATAATGCATGACGCACTAAACTATCAAGTAGTCATGAGAATGTGCCTGTCAGATGATCGCAACATCTACAGACGACGCTAGAGGGGTTGGCGCACCGAGCGGTGCATTAAGGACATAAGCCTTCTGTGCAACAATGAGGACAATCCTCAGATCACGGAGCTAGTCCGCAATATTGCTACCATCATCTTTCAACTCTATTTCTCTAGGAACATATA
The DNA here is from genome assembly GCA_022496015.1 of Hordeum marinum. Classification (NCBI taxonomy): domain Eukaryota; kingdom Viridiplantae; phylum Streptophyta; class Magnoliopsida; order Poales; family Poaceae; genus Hordeum; species Hordeum marinum. Next base: position 135,290,596 of record CM039677.1, on the reverse strand, counting down.
AAAATTCAAGGGAGCTACAGCGCGAGCAAGTAATCTACAACATAATTTGCAAAGACACTATGACTATGTTCATGATAATGAGTTCAATTAATCATATTACTGAAGAACTCCCACTCAAATTGACATCCCTCCGGTCATTCGAGTGATACATGATCCAAATTCACCAACTCAAGTCCGATCATCACGTGAGTTGAGGTGGTTTCAATGGTGAACATCATCATGTTGATCATATCTACTATATGACTCATGTTCGACCTTTTGGTCTCTTGTATTCCGAGGCAATGTCTGTACATGCTAGGCTCGTCAAGTTTAACCCGAGTGTTCCGCATGTGCAACACTGGCTTGCACCCGTTGTATGTGAACGTAGAGTCTATCACACCCGATCATCACGTGGTGTCTCGACACGACGAACTTTCGCAACAGTGCACACTCAGGGAGAACACAATTTATCTTGAAATTAAGTGAGGGATCACCTTATAATGCTACCATCGTCCTAAGCAAAACAAGGTGCATAAAAGGATTAACATCACATGCAAATCATAAGTGACATGATATGGCCATGAACTTGTGCTTTTGATCTCCATCTAGAAAGCACCGGCATGATCTCCATCGTCACCGGCATGACACCATGATCTCCATCATTTTGATCTCCATCAACGTGTCTCCATCGAGGTTGTCGTGCCCAACATGCTTCTACTACTATTGCTACCGCTTAGCGATAAAGTGAAGCATTACATAGCGCTTAATCATTGACACGCACGTCATACAATAATTAAAGACAACCCTATGGCTCCTGTCGGTTGCCGTACTCATCGACATGCAAGTCGTGATATTCTATACATCACATGATCATCTCATACATCACATATATCACATCATGTAATTGGCCATATCACATCACAACATACCCTGCAAAAACAAGTTAGACGTCCTATAATTGTTGTTGCATGTTTTACGTGGCTGCTACGGGTATCTAGCAAGAACAATTCTCATCTATGCAAAAATCACAACAATGATACACTAGTTGCTTTTCAGCCTTCTCAAGGACCACCTTTGTCGAATCCGATCCACCTAAAGTGAGAGAAACTGGCACCCGCAAGCCATCTATGCAACAAGTTGCGATTGAGGGAACCGGTCTATCGTAAGTGTATGAGTAATGTTGCTCTGGGACGCTTTATCTCACAATACCGCTGAACCAAAACACGACCAAGGGAGGAAGCAATCTAAGCATCAACGCCCACAAACTCTTTGTGTTCTACTCAAGATCTCATCTACACATAGACCTAGCTCATGATGCCACTGCTGGGGAACGTTGCATGGGAAACAAAAAATTTCCTACGCACACGCAAGATCTATCCATGGTGATGATCATCTATGAGAGGGAGAGTGGATCTACATATCCTTGTAGATCGCTAAGCGGGAAGCATTAAGAAACGCGGTTGGTGTAGTCGAAAGTCTTCGCGATCCAAATCGCCGAGCATCCCGCGATCTCATCACGATCCGTCCCGCGATCCAATCATGATCCGTCCCGCGAACTCATCATGATCTGTCCCGCGATCTCATCACGATCCGTCCCGCGAACTCATCACCATCCGTCCCACGATCTCATCACGATCCGTCTCGCGATCTAGATCACGGTCCTTCCGATCTAGCGCCAAACGGACGACACCTCCGCGTTCAGCACACGTACAACTTGATGACGATCTCTGCCTTCTTGATCCAGCAAGAGGGAGCGGAGAGGTAGAAGAGTTCTCTAGCAGCATGACGGCGCTCCGGCGATGGTGGTGGAGCTATTCCGGCAGGGCTTCGCCTAAGCACTGTAGAAATCCGATCTAGAGGAGAAACTATGCACTGGAGGAACGGGTAGCACGTGGCTGAAAATCTAGTGCAAAACCCCTAAAACCTCCAGTATATATAAGAGGGAGGGAGGAGAGGCCTTGGCGCAAGGGCCAAGCCTCCTTTGGGTCGGCCGAAGTGGGGAGGAGAGGAGGACTCCTCCTCCAATCCTAGTAGGACTAGGATTCCTCCCCTTTTTGCCCTTTTTCCACTTTTCCCTTTGGGATTTTCTTTCCCTAGCAGCATGGGCCTTGTGTGGGACTTACACCAGCCCACAAAGGGCTGGTATTCACTCTCCCACAGCCCATGAAGCCTCTTGTGTCGAAATACCCCTCCCGGTGGTCTCCCGGTACACTACCGGCACTCCCGGTACACTACCGATGAGCCCGAAACTTTTCCGGCGACCAAAATAGGACTTCCTATATATCAATATTTACCTCAGGACCATTTCGAAGCTCCTCGTGACGTCCAGGATCTCATCCAGGACTCCAAATAACCTTCGGTCACCACCATACATAACTCTATACTACCGAAACGTCACCGAACCTTAAGTGTGCAGACCATGCGGGTTCGAGAACTATGTAGAAATGACCAAGACACCTCTACGGTCAATAACCAATAGCAGGACCTGGATGCCCATATTGGTTCCAACATATTCTACGAAGATCTTTATCGGTCGAACCTTTATGTCAAGGATTCAGTTAATCCCGTATGATGTTCCCTTTGTTCTTCGGTATGTTACTTGCCCGAGATTCGATCATCGGTATCTCCATACCTAGTTCAACCTCGTTACCGGCAAGTCTCTTTACTTGTTCCGTAATACAAGATCCCTTGACTAACACTTAGTCACATTGCTTGCAAGGCTTATTGTGATGTTGTATTACCGAGTGGGCCCTGAGATACCTCTCCGTCACACGGAGTAACAAATCCCAGTCTTGATCCATGCCAACCCAACAGACACCCTCAGAGATACCTGTAGAGCACCTTTATAGTCACCCAATTACGTTGCAATGTTTGATACACACAAGTTACTCCTCCGGTGTCAGTGAGTTGCATGATCCCATGGTCATAGGAACATATACTTGACATGTAGAAAACAGTAGCAATAAACTGACACGATCATATGCTACGTTTGTAGTTCGGGTCTTGTCCATCACATCATTCTCCTAATGATGTGATCCCATTACCAAATGACATCTCATGTCCATGACTAGGAAACCATAGCCATCTTTGATCAACGAGCTAGTCTATTAGAGGCATACTAGGGACATGGTGTTGTCTATGTATCCACACATGTATCTGAGTTTCCGATCAACACAATTATAGCATGGATAATAAATGATTATCATGAACAAGGAAATATGATAATAACTAATTTATTATTGCCTCTAGGGCATATTTCCAACACACTCTATGTATGTCTTGCGATGGGATATCCGTGGTGACAATGGGATGTTCTATTGATCCACTTGATGTATGTTTTGGTGATCAACTTGCGGGTTCCGTGAACTTGGGAATCTATGCATAGGGGTTGGCACATGTTTTCGTCTTGACTCTCCGGCAGAAACTTTGGGGCACTCTTTGAAGTTCTTTGTGTTGGATTAAACATGATGAATCTGAAATTGTGTGATACATATCGTATAATCAAGCCCATGGGTACTCATGGTGACATTGGAGTATCTAGGTGACATTAGGGTTTTGGTTTATGTCTATCTTAAGGTGTTATTTTAGTACGAACTCTAGAGTTGTTCGTGACACTTATAGGGATAGCTCATAAGATTGATTGGAAAGATAACTTTGAAGTGGTTTCGTACCCTACAATAATTTCTTCGTTTGTTCTCCGCTATTTGTGACTTTGGAGTGAACTCTTTGTCGCCCTTGAGGGATTTACATATGATTCAACTATGTCAGTATTGTTGAGAGAACTTGCACTAGTGAAATTATGAATCCTAGGCCTTGTTTATAAGCATTTCAATACCATTTGTGATCACTTTTATCATTAGTTACCTTGCTGTTTTTATATTTTCAGATTACAAAAACCTATATCTACCATCCATATTACACTTGTATCACCATATCTTCACCGAACTAGTGCACCTATACAATTTACCATTGTATTGGGTGTGTTGGGGACACAAGAGACCCTTTGTTATTTGGTTGCAGGGTTGTTCGAGAGAGACCATCTTCATCCTATGCCTCCACGGATTGATAAACCTTAGGTCATCCGCTTAAGGGAAATTTGCTACTGTCCTACAAAACTCTCTGTTTGGAGGCCCAACACGAGTCTACAAGAAGAAGGTTGCATAGTAGACATCAATCATAAAAGTGCTCTACAGTTATCTCCAAGGTGTCTATTGGGTTGGAATGGATCGAGGCTGGGATTTGTCACTCCGTGGGATGGAGAGGTATCTTTGGGCCATCTTGGTAATACAACATCACAAGAAGCTTTCAAGAGACGAGAGTAATGATTTAGTCATCGGATCTTGTATCACAGAACGAGTAAAGAGACTTTACGGTAAAGGTGTCTTGGTCATGTCTACATAATTCTCGAACACGTAGGGTCGCACGCTTAACGTTTGATAGAGCTAGGGTAATGTTGAGATATTAATAGTGGAAAGTCTGGAAGTAGTTTAGAGTCCCATATGGGATCCGGGACATCATGAGGAGCTCTGGAATGGTCCGGGGTAAAGATTTATACATGGGAAGTCATATTCAGGATTCCGAAAAAGTTCATGAATTTTTCGATACAGTATCAGGAAGGTTCTAGAAGGTTCTGAGGGTTCCACTGTGGGGTCCGACGACCCGGGAAGGGCCCACATGGACCGATGGTGTCGGGACCCCAATCCTAAGTCATATGATTCCATACTGTAACAAGTCACATCACTTTGCGGCCTCACGCACGGCACTCCACGGCTGCAGCCTTACCTTGGCCGGGACCGTTTGCGTCTTTTGGCTCACATATGTGAACATGTCGCTGGCAATCACAAAGACAAGAATCCGGGCCGACATAACTAGTCATAGAACCCAAGTGGCACGTCCGTACGGAAACAGGCATACATAACCCAGCAATGCAGGTGTCGGCCTCAAGCGTGTGTAGACGAGTCATAGCAAGCTACAAGGACTCCATTATGTCGCGAGACACGAATGTCATCACTGCACGGACGAATCGTAGCAGGCTACAGGGACTCCATTACACTGCAAGACATTTCCCCGAAGGGACAGACACAGGAGCAAAGAAGGATACATGCCGGTCAATCAATGTGTCCGGAGCAGTAGCAAGCTACCATGGCTCGGTGGAAGCACAAAGAGGCAGTTTCCCATAAAGAGTACTACTAAAGGCACACGACCAGGTGTCGGATCCCATACATACTGTTGCACGTCACACGTATGCACGACATGCCCGATATGCATAGATACAACTATGGCATCACAACATAACCATACAACAACATGACTTTTATTTCAGAGGCTCAGATGAGCCTTGCATAATATGTTCTTACAGATAGGGGTCACATGACCCGACACTCAAGTCATACAAACAAAGTCATACAAGCCCGCGGAAACTTAAGCTGTCTGAGTACAGACGGCGAAAATAGAAAAGAGGCACACGGCCTGACTATCTACAACCCACCACACGGGCAAGATCATAGCTGGGACACCAGCTATTCGGCATCGTCAACGTCTAGATAGAACCCACCTGATGGGTCCTGGCTCTCTTCTGCAACATTAATTAAGCAAGGATGAGTACAAACATACTCAGCAAGTCTTTAAAACAGTCCTAGTCTATTTATGCTCATGTATCAACAAGGGGGAGTGGTGGAGTTTATGCAGCAATGCCAGCTTAGACTCATGGCTAACCTACACTACTCACTTTTAACTCTTTGTTACAGTTTTAGTTATCGCACACGAGTCCACTATCTCCATCACAATACACCACCAAGGATCCACCTTCCCCTTCCGGAAGAGTGCCATCCACGGTACTCACACTTGTCTTGATATTTTTAGGAGTATCCATCTGATTCTCTACGAACAACATAAGTTCTCCAAGTAGTCCATATCCGAGGACGCGGCTATTCGAATAGTTTCATACCCTGCAGGGGTGTACTTCTTCACACACGCTCTCGCCACTTATCGTTGTGTGCCATAAACCATGCACCTCGGCAACCTTCAAGCGGATGCTCAGCGAGGGAGTCGGCCACGACCGTCAATCACATAAGACCTCTAGTCCAGGCTATCGCCTATTTGAGACTGAACCCGCACGGAGATCCGGCTGAAGTTCCCGCTACGGCCCCAAACGATGTGCGCAGGGTTCCCAAGCCCACCATTCGGGTGACCCTTGGTACACTGTGCCACTGCCTACCACGTTGTAACCCACCCCTAGGGTCAGCGCTACGCACGGCCTCCAGCATGCTATAAACACCAGAAACTACTTGCAATACCTGGACCAAGGTCTAAGCGACTGATGAGTCGAGCAGGGTCATATTTCAGGGCCCAGCATGTGGTAGTATCTAGTCTTGGATCACAAACACGGAACCCAGTTCCTAAGAACGGTCCCAATGAGACAACCCACTATGTACTCCTACATAGCCTCTCATCGCTACCTTTACCAAATCGTATTCAGTATGAGCTCATCACATCGGACAACACTGTTTCACTCAGCTCATCACATAGGAGCGAGAGAGTGGGATGTTATCGGAATGATCAATTGGGTTGCTTGCCTTGCTGAGTTGCGGAGGAGTTCTCTCCTTCGTCGGGATACGGGGTAGTATCTTCCGGATTAGGGCCTACCGCAACGCAGATAAGAAACAATCAATACACGCAAGTGCAACAATATGGTGCATGATCATGGCATAGTAATATGCATGGGTGAGCTAATGCAACTGGTGATCATGTCAATTTGAAATGGATTTGAATATAGGTTCAAAGTTCTTCTTCTTTCAAATTCCATATATTAACCTAATGGCAAATGTCCATGTTCACCTATTTAGATTGCTCTAACATGCATGAGAATAGCACCATTGGATTCATTGGATTTTTCTGATCAATTTTCATATATAAATTATTTTCATTTGACTTACAGATTATTTTATATGATTTTTCAAAGTTTTAAACATTTTCTGGAATTATTTTTAAACTAAAAAATGGATTAATGGCGTCAACCTGACGTCAGCTGGTCGGCTGACCAGCTCCAGGTCAAACCTGACAAGGTGGGACCTCCCTGTCAGCGTCAGGGGTCTTAATCCCACGCTGACTGAGGTTTGACCCACCTCTCGGGTCCCACTGTCAGCGACTGGGGCCGAACTAATTAGGGGGATTAGCCCCCTAATGATTGCCATGTCGGCGCCCACCGGAGTGAGGCCGGCAGCGACCATCCGCATGGCGGTGACTCGCCGGAACCACGTCTCTGGCGACCAAACAGACGGCGGAGGGCACCAGACGGCTCGCACTGCTCGCACGCGTCAAATCCGATACCTCCGAGGGGTTGGGGTGGTCGGAATTGACGCCGGCGACGAGCACGGCGGCTGCCGGAACTCGGCCGAGCACGGGCTCGTTGAGCCGGAGCTCAAACGGGGCAGTTGAGGCCTCCGGAAGCTACCAGGAAGCCTTCTGAGCACGACCGCGTGCTCAGATGCAAGCTTGGGTCGCCACAACGGCGACCACGACCTCGCCGGTGGCGGGAAGCTTTCAGGTTCGAAGGAATCCGGTGCTACAGAGCTCTATCAAAGGGGGAAAGGAGGGGAGAAGGAGCAGGAGCTCATAGCGGTCACAGGGGCATCGGAAGCGGGCTCGGGGACGGTCTGAAACGGCGGCGAGCTTTGATTCCCTTTCCGGCGACCCGAGGAGGAAGACGATGGCGCGTCGTCGACAGGGGCTTCCGGCGATGCGTAGCTTGGCTAGGAGGAAGAGGAGGTCCGGGCGGAGCTTCTGGCAGGCTCAGATGGGTTCGAGGGTGGCTAGAACGTCGGCACGACGGAGAAGCGCAGGTTGGCCATGATGGCAGCAGAGAGGGGAATGCGCGCGAGAGAGAGCGCTCGCGGGAGAGAGAGAGGAGATGGGGCACAGCGGCAAGGAGCTTCACGCTGGCGCACTCCCAGCCCTCCAGCAAGGAGCCAGGCAAGGAGGAGGTGGCCGGCGCGCGGCGACCACACGCCCGGCGTCCTCCTGGCCAGAGGTGGGAGATGACCGGTTCGCCCCTGTGGGCTGGGCCGGCTTCTCTCCCGTGGCACAGGTAGGCTTTTTTCTGTTTTCTGTTTTCTGACTTTTCTTTATTTTATTTGCAGGTCCAATTGACTTTTCAAAATATCCCAACCATTTTCTAAAATAAAGTTCGAATATTTCAAACTTGTAATAAAAGTTTCAGATTATTATGAAAACAATAGTCATGATAATGATTTAGTTATCAATTTCAGAGACTTAAATCATTATTTTTAAATTGCTTCTGATGCTCAAATATTTTAAATGTTCCCTGTTATAACTTTGTCCAAATTTATCAGACATAGGGAACATTTTTTATGGGCATTTTGGATTTGTTGAAATTTCACTAAACTTGAATTTCTTTATTTCATTAAGTGCTTGGGGTTTCTTTTCTTTCTCCCCATTTCACATTAATGCAATGATGATGATGATGATGCAAACACAAATGCTATCCTAGGACAACTTGCTAGGGTTGTGACAACTCACCCCCACTCAAAAGAATCTCGTCCCAAGATTTTGAAGTCGTCGGGAAGAGCGCGGGGTACTCTAGTCGATGACGATCTTCTCTTTCCCATGTCGCCTCCTTTTTAGAATGATGTGACCAGTGAACCTTGAGAAACTTGATGTTTCGACGTCGAGTGGTACGCTCAGCTTGATCAAGAATACGAACAGGGTATTCTCGGTATGTAAGGTTATCTTGGAGATCAAGCGCTTCGTGGTCTAATTCGCGGATAGGGTCCGAAAAGCAACGCCTGAGTTGCGAGACGTGGAAGACATCATGAACCTTGGAAAGATGCGGCCGAAGTTCTAATTGGTAGGCAACCTCTCCTCGTTTAGCAAGAATTCTAAAGGGTCCAATGTAACGAGGAGCCAACTTGCCTTTGATACCGAATCGATGGATACCCTTCAGAGGTGTAACCCGAAGGTAAGCCTTCTCGTCAACTTCATAGGTCACAGACTTATGATGACGATCATATTGACTCTTTTGACGGGATTGGGCTGTTTTCAACTTTTCACGAATAATGCGAACTTGCTCTTCTGCATCCTGGATCATATCCGGCCCAAAGAGTTGCCTCTCTCCGGTTTCTGACCAGTTAAGAGGTGTTCGACATCTTCGTCCATAGAGAACTTCAAAAGGGACTTTGCCCAAGCTTGATTGATAACTATTGTTATAAGCAAATTCGGCAAATGGAAGACATTTCTCCCAATTCATACCAAAGGATATAACACAAGCTCGGAGCATGTCTTCGAGAATTTCATTGACTCGCTCAACTTGACCACTTGATTGAGGGTGGAAGGCAGTGCTAAAGGATAGATGAGTCCCCATAGCGGTTTGAAAACTTTCCCAAAATCGAGAAGTAAAGATACTTCCGCGGTCTGAGTTAATCTCCAAAGGAACACCATGAAGAGAAACTATTCGAGAAACATATAACTCCGCTAGCTGACTAGCAGTAATGCTTTCACGAACAGGAAGAAAATGAGCCACTTTGGAGAGGCGATCAATGACTACGAATATAGCATTGTTCCCTCTCTTGGTCCTGGGAGAACCGGTGATGAAATCCATACCGACCTTATCCCATTTCCATCCAGGAATAGCTAAAGGTTGAAGGGTGCCAGCAGGCCTTTGATGTTCTGCTTTCACACGACGACAAACGTCGCAGTTAGCAACATACTGAGCAATTTCTCTCTTCATCCTAGTCCACAAGAACCTTTGGCGTAGATCCTGATACATTTTGGTACTACCCGGATGAATTGTGAGAGGAGAATCATGAGCCTCCTTAAGAATCAGCTGCCGGAGATGTTGGCTCTTAGGAACCACCAAACGGCCCTGGAAGAGCACTACACCTTGATCATCTATAGAGAATTCCTTAGAGAGACCGCTAACGAGGTTCTCTTTGATCCGGGAAATTCCCTTATCATGCCTTTGGCCAGCTATGATTTGATCCTTAAGAGTAGGTTTCGCCACCAGGTTGGATAGGAATCCTTGAGGAACAATGTGAAGGTTTAACTTCCGGAATTCCTCATAGAGAAGCGGTTGACCTTGTTGTAACATCAGATTGTTACAATAAGACTTACGACTTAGTGCATCAGCCATGACATTGGCTTTCCCCGGGGTGTACGTTATCCCTAAGTGGTAATCTGTAATCAACTCTACCCATCGTCTTTGCCTGAGATTCAAATCCGGCTGGGTGAAAATATATTTCAGACTTTGGTGATCAGTGTATATCTCGCAACGACCCAGAAGGTAATGTCGCCATGTTTTTAGTGCATGGACTACAACTACAAGCTCAAGATCATGTGTTGGATAATTATCCTCATGTGGACGCAACTGTCGAGATGCGTATGCAATCACATGACGATCTTGCATGAGAATGCAACCTAATCCTTGTCGCGAGGCGTCGCAGTAGATAACAAAGTCCTTAGAAAAATCTGGTGGCACCAGAACGGGAGCAGAGGTCAGTCGTCTTTTCAACTCCTGAAAACTATGCTCACATTGTGGGGTCCACTCGAACTTTTTATCTTTCTTGAGGAGTTCAGTCAGAGGTTTCGCAACCTTGGAGAAGTTCTCAACAAAGCGGCGACAATAGCTCGCTAAGCCAAGGAAACTCCAAACTTGCTTAACCGATTCAGGTTCAATCCAATCAAGGACGGCCTGAACTCTCTCGGGATTGATAGCAATACCTTTGCCAGAGATCACGTGGCCTAGATAGGTCACTTCCGGCAACCAGAATTCACACTTGAAGAATTTGGCATATAAGCGGTGCTCTCGAAGTTTCATCAATACCATCCTTAGATGATCGGCATGTTCTTGTTCGTTCTTCGAGTAGATAAGTATGTCGTCGAGGTAAACCACGACGAATTTATCCAAATACTCCATGAATATCGAATTCATCAGACGAGAGAAGGTGGCTGGGGCATTGGTTAAACCGAAGGACATGACGGTGTACTCGTATTGCCCATAACGAGTGACAAAAACCGTTTTTGGAATGTCCCCGTTTCTAATTCTGATTTGATGGTATACCAACCTTAAATCCATTTTGGAGAAGACAGAGGATCCAGCGATTTGATCATACAAATCGTTGATCCTGGGGAGCGAATACTTGTTCTTGATAGTGACCAGATTCACTGGTCGGTAATCCACAACCATCCGATCCGATCCATCCTTCTTCTTAACAAAGAGAACGGGGCAAGCCCAGGGAGAAGAGCTAGGATGGATGAAACCTTTCTTCAAAGCTTCATCGAGTTGGGGTTTTAGCTCGGCCAGTTCTAAGGGTGCCATCTTATAGGGTCTTCTGGCTATTGGGACTGTCCCTGGAATAAGTTCTATCACAAACTCAACATCTCTGACAGGTGGAATACCTGGCAGTTCTTCTGGGAAGACATCCGGAAAATCACGGACTACCAGAATATCTTCTAACTCTGGAAGAGGGCTAGCATTTAGGGAATAGAGTTGGCGCTTAGTTGTTCGAGTACAGACATTGACTATCTCACCCGATGGATGTGTAAGTTGAACATTCCTAGAATGAGTATCAGTCTTGGCATAGTGAGTTTTCATCCAATCCATACCTAGAATGATATTGATGTCCGAAGACTTAAGAGCTATCAAGGATGCTAGGAATACTAGTCTATCCACCAAAATTTCATTGTCATGACTCACTCTAGAAGTTTGCCATTTTGAACCGGGAGTCTTAACTACTAAAGGAGTGGGCATGTCACAGAAGGACATGTTATGCAATTGTGCATAACTTTCAGAGATGAAAGAATGAGATGCCCCAGTATCAAATAGAACAGATGCTGGATGGCTATTAACAAGAAGCATACCTAGAATAACATCAGGATCTTCAAGGGCTTCTTCTGCAGACACATAATTCACTCGCCCACGGACAGGGGTTGGCTTCACATAGAAAGCTTTTCCTGGTTTTCCACGTCCAGCGGGCTTAGTATTGTTCTGGGGACACTCACGAGAATAGTGTCCCGGTTCTCCACATTTGTAGCATACCACTGTAGCACGAGGTGCAACATTTTTAGGCGGTCCTCCAAATGGTCTGGGTGGAGGGTTGGACTGAACTGGACGAGGTGCCTGGAAGGATGGCCTTGCGGTGTATCTTGGCGGCAAAGCTGCATTGGGCACCCACACTCGGCGTTTGTTAGGGCCTGAACCCGATGCAGGGTTGAAGTCACGGTTATGCTTCCTCGTAGCCTCGTAGTCAGTTTGTCCTGACTCGACATTGATGGCCTTATTGACGAGAGCCTGGAAGGTGGTGCACTCGTGCAAGCGAAGATCTCGGCGAAGCTCAGCATTAAGTCCCTTGCGGAACCTAGCCTGCTTCTTAGCATCAGTTGAGACTTCCTCTGGAGCATAGCGAGCAAGATTACCAAACTCGCGACTGTATGCATCCACTGACAATCTGCCTTGGGTGAAGGCACGGAATTCCTCTCTTTTGCGATCCATCAACCCTTCCGGGATGTGATGGATACGGAATGTGGCACTGAACTTTGCCCAGGTTGGTGCAGGTCCCTGGGGACGCATAGCCTCATAGCTTTCCCACCACAGGTTGGCAGGTCCCTCCAGAAAGTAGGTGGCAAAAGACACCCTATTGGCCTCAGGCACATTAGCAGTCCGTATCTTGCGGAACATACTCGTCAGCCAATCATCCGCATCGAGAGGGTCGATCGAATGATGGTACTTGGGCGGACACAGCTTGATAAAGTCACCAAGTGATACTCCATCGTGGTGATCATTGCGGGGAGCATGAGCTGTGTACTGCTCAATTCTTTCCAACAGCCTATTGGTCTCCCTCTTATTCCTTTCAGCCTCTAGCATCACCTCTGCCAGGGATGGTGCATGTGGCAGCTCCTCTTGCCTTGGCTGGCTACTTTCGCCCTGCTCAGGAGCAGGCACGGGGTTGTTCCTAGTTGCCACCATCCTGGGAAAAACAATCCACAGCTTAGACATAGAGAACATCAACTCTAAGACATGAGATAAGGAATGTACTGGTCAACATGGCATGTAGGATAAACACCAATCAACATGGTAAAGCAACTACCATATGAACATTAGGTTTCATACACACCATGACTTATTTCAGTACAAGCCCAAGCTGAAAACAACTACGGAGAGATGACACAACTCATTGGAGGCATTACAAGCTTCCTATACATTATCTATCTACACCTCCGGAACTCAACTCTCGACCTAGGTCATATCCCACAAGACACGCAGAACTGTGGCGATACGGCTACTACCATACTAGGACTAACATCCACGCACTCAAACATCACCGTAGAATGCCTCGTACAGGTTACCCCCGTGACCTGGGAGCTGAACCTGAGGATCTGGAAACACTCTAGCCTGGGATCCCTGGAAACCATAAGGACACGGATGTGGCCTTGGTCCCCTTGTCGGCGGCAACAGCGGTCCTCGAAGAGGGGTGATGCCTCCAACATCAGGCTAGTCTACGTGTGCTGGCAAATGAGTCCGCTATGGGGTCAGCATCTCCAAATCTCCATAGCCTGTCTGCACGACAGGTGCCAACTGCGTCAAAGTTGTCCAAAGACGGGCACGGGTAGCATAGAGCTCCATGCGAAGAGCACGTGCATCACGATCCTTGTTCTCCAACATCTGAGCAGTCACCTGGAGCCTAGGGTCCTCATGAGAATGATCAAAGTAGGCTGCACTAAGATATCCATCCTCTCCTCCCATGGAAGCAGGAACATAGCAGAACTCCGTGTTCTGTAGCAGACCATGGTGAAACCTCATGATAGTCAGCATGGTGTATGCGGTTTCCTGAACTGCCATATCTATGGTAACTCCCAATCCATGAGTCCAGTGAAGCGGCTCTGCAGCTCCAGGATATGAAGGATATATCCTAACGGTACACAGATACTGACTCTGGTTGAAATCTCGATACTGCTCCTCCACGGTGTACTCTGGGTACCAGCGGTATCCAGCCTCCATCATAACTCTAACCAACATGGTCGTGTGACCCGGCACATCGATGCACCTGGTCAAACGGACCACCTGACGGAGAGAACGAGAGGGCATCTGAAACAGAGAATGATGCAAAGACATTAGAGATCCTAGCAGAAATTGGACAGCATAACGGCTGTAATTGCTGAAGAAATTTTTTGAGACAATTGAAATAGATTGGAAAGGCATAACCACTCTACTATCTAGACTCAAATCTCTTCTCCATCTGTTTGTCACACCAACAATACTTGAATAACTGCACTCACTTACAAACAAGCTAGCTATTGGTCCATGGCTAGTAACTCGTCATCCTAAGCAATAGATGAGAATCCTAGTTCCTATCCCCGTAGAAGAGATGAGAATGACCCAACATAGAATAACTTGGGAAGAGGAGTAAAAAGAGCCTGACGTTCCCTTCCACAATCAATTCCCCTACTTATCTATAGTGTTTCTAGACTCAACTTCCACCGGTTTGGCTTGGTAGTCCTACAGTCAGTCAGGCTCTGATACCAACGTTGTCGGGACCCCGATCCTAAGTCATATGATTCCATACTGTAACAAGTCACATCACTTTGCGGCCTCACGCACGGTACTCCACGGCTGCAGCCTTACCTTGGCCGGGACCGTTTGCGTCTTTTGGCTCACGTATGTGAACATGTCGCTGGCAATCACAAAGACAAGAACCCGGGCCGACATAACTAGTCATAGAACCCAAGTGGCACGTCCGTACGGAAACAGGCATACATAAACCAACAATGCAGGTGTCGGCCTCAAGCGTGTGTAGACGAGTCATAGCAAGCTACAAGGACTCCATTACGTCGTGAGACACGAATGTCATCACTGCACGTAGACGAGTCGTAGCAGGATACAGGGACTCCATTACACTGCAAGACATTTCCCCGAAGGGACAGACACAGCAGCAAAGAAGGATACATGCCGGTCAATCAATGTGTCCGGAGCAGTAGCAAGCTACCATGGCTCGGTGGAAGCACAAAGAGGCAGTTTCTCGTAAAGAGTACTACTAAAGGCACACGACTAGGTGTCGGATCCCATACATACCGTTGCACGTCACACGTACGCACGACATGCCCGATATGCATAGATACAACTATGGCATCACAACATAACCATACAACAACATGACTTTTATTTAAGAGGCTTAGACGAGCCTTGCATAATATGTTCTTACGGATAGGGGTCACATGACCCGACACTCAAGTCATACAAACAAAGTCATACAAGACAGCGGAAACTTAAGCTGTCTGAGTACAGACGGCGAAAATAGAAAAGAGGCACACGGCCTGACTATCTACAACCCACCACACGGGCAAGATCATAGCTGGGACACCAGCTATTCGGCATTGTCAACGTCTAGATAGAACCCACCTGATGGGTCCTGGCTCTCTTCTGCAACATTAATTAAGCAAGGATGAGTACAAACGTACTCAGCAAGTCTTTAAAACAGTCCTAGTCTATTTATGCTCATGTATAAACAAGGGGGAGTGGTGGAGTTTATGCAGCAATGCCAGCTTAGACTCATGGCTAACCTACACTACTCACTTTTAACTCTTTGTTATAGTTTTAGTTATCGCACACGAGTCCACTATCTCCATCACAATACACCACCAAGGATCCACCTTCCCCTTCCGGAAGAGTGCCATCCACGGTACTCACACTTGTCTTGATATTTTTAGGAGTATCCATTTGATTATCTACGAACAACATAAGTTCTCCAAGTAGTCCATATCCGAGGACGCGGCTATTCGAATAGTTTCATACCCTGCAGGGGTGTACTTCTTCACACACGCTCTCGCCACTTATCATTGTGTGCCATAAACCATGCACCTCGGCAACCTTCAAGCGGATGCCCAGCGAGGGAGTCGACCACGATCGTCAATCACATAAGACCTCTAGTCCAGGCTATCGCCTATTTGAGACTGAACCCGCACGGAGATCTGGCCGAAGTTTCCGCTACGGCCCCAAACGATGTGCGCAGGGTTCCCAAGCCCACCATTCGGGTGACCCTTGGTACACCGTGCCACTCCCTACCGTGTCGTAAACCACCCCTAGGGTCAGCGCTACGCACGGCCTCCAGCATGCTATAAACACCAGAAACTACTTGCAATACCTAGACCAAGGACTAAGCGACTGATGAGTCGAGCGGGGTCATATTTCAGGGCCCACCATGTGGTAGTATCTAGTCTTGGATCACAAACACGGAACCCAGTTCCCAAGAACGGTCCCAATGAGACAACCCACTTATGTACTCCTACATAGCCTCTCATCGCTACCTTTACCAAATCGTATTCAGTATGAGCTCATCACATCGGACAACACTGTTTTACTCAGTTCATCACCCAGATAAATCAGACCTGACTCAACTCTAAGCATAGCAGGCAAAGTAAGCTAAGCACATCATGGCACAAGCATCTACCAGGTATGCTAGGTTGCAAGGTTTAGCTATTTAACGTGACAAAATCAGGTCATGAGGATCATCTATCGTGTATGACTGACATGTGACCGTTTGTCCTAATGCAATAAACAAGATCAGGAGCGAGAGAGTGGGATGTTATCGGAATGATCAATTGGGTTGCTTGCCTTGCTGAGTTGCGGAGGAGTTCTCTCCTTCGTCGGGATACGGGGTAGTATCTTCCGGATTAGGGCCTACCGCAACGCAGATAAGAAACAATCAATACACGCAAGTGCAACAATATGGTGCATGATCATGGCATAGTAATATGCATGAGTGAGCTAATGCAACTGGTGATCATGTCAATTTGAAATGGATTTGAATATAGGTTCAAAGTTGTTCTTCTTTCAAATTCCATATATTAACCTAATGGCAAATGTCCATGTTCACCTATTTAGATTGCTCTAACATGCATGAGAATAGCACCATTGGATTCATTGGATTTTTCTGATCAATTTTCATATATAAATTATTTTCATTTGACTTACAGATTATTTTATATGATTTTTCAAAGTTTTAAACATTTTCTGGAATTATTTTTAAACTAAAAAATGGATTAATGGCGTCAGCCTGACGTCAACCTGACGTCAGCTGGTCGGCTGACCAGCTCCAGGTCAAACCTGACAAGGTGGGACCCACCTTTGGGGTCCCACTGTCAGCGACTGGGGCCGAACTAATTAGGGGGATTAGCCCCCTAATGATTGCCACGTCGGCGCCCATCGAAGTGAGGCCGGCGGCGACCATCCGCACGGCAGCGACTCGCCGGAACCGCGTCTCCGGCGACCAAACAGACGGCGGAGGGCACCAGACGGCTCGCACTGCTCGCGCGCGTCGAACCCGATACCTCCCAGGGGCTGGGGTGGTCGGAATTGACGCCGGCGACGAGCACGGCGGCTGCTGGAACTCGGCCAAGCACGGGCTCGTCGAGCCGGAGCTCAAACGGGGCAGTTGAGGCCTCCGGAAGCTACCAGGAAGCCTTCTGAGCACGACCGCATGCTCGGATGCAAGCTTGGGTCACCACAACGGCGACCACGACCTCGCCGGCGGCGGGAAGCTTTCGGGTCCGGAGGAATCCGGCGCTACAGAGCTCTATCGAAGGGGGAAAGGAGGGGAGAAGGAGCAGGAGCTCATAGCGATCGCAGGGGCGTCGGAAGCGGGCTCGGGGACGGTCTGAAACGGCGGCGAGCTTCGATTCCCTTTCTGACGACCCGAGGAGGAAGACGATGGCGCGTCGTCGACAGGGGCTTCCGGCGATGCGTAGCTTGGCTAGGAGGAAGAGGAGGTCCGGGCGGAGCTTCTGGCAGGCTCAGATGGGTTCGGGGGTGGCTAGAACGTCGGCACGACGGAGAAGCGCAGGTCGGCCATGGCGGCAGCAGAGAGGGGAATGCGCACGAGAGAGAGAGCGCTCACGGGAGAGAGAGAGGAGAAGGGGCACGGCGGCGAGGAGCTTCGCGTTGGCGCACTCCCAGCCCTCCAGCAAGGAGCCAGGCAGAGAGGAGGTGGCCGGCGCGCGGCGACCACACGCCCAGCGTCCTCCTGGGCAGAGGTGGGAGATGACCGGTTCGCCCCTGTGGGCTGGGCCGGCTTCTCTCCCCTGGCACAGGTAGGCTTTTTTTTTCTGTTTTCTGTTTTCTGACTTTTCTTTATTTTATTTGCAGGTCCAATTGACTTTTTAAAATATCCCAACCATTTTCTAAAATAAAGTTTGAATATTTCAAACTTGTAATAAAAGTTTCAGATTATTATGAAAACAATAGTCATGATAATGATTTAGTTATCAATTTCAGAGACTTAAATCATTATTTTTAAATTGCTTCTGATGCTCAAATATTTTAAATGTTCCCTGTTATAACTTTGTCCAAATTTATCAGACATAGGGAACATTTTTGATGTGCATTTTGGATTTGTTGAAATTTCACTAAACTTGAATTTCTTTATTTCATTAAGTGCTTGGGGTTTCTTTTCTTTCTTCCCATTTCACATTAATGCAATGATGATGATGATGATGCAAACAAAAACGCTATCCTAGGACAACTTGCTAGGGTTGTGACAGATGGGTGGGGCTACACCCCACATGGGCTGGCCATACCATTCCCCAAGGCACATGTCGCTTAAGTCTAGAGATAAGATCTTATCTCTAAATTTAAAGGGTTGAATCTAAAGATAAGATGTTATCCTCGTATCTAAAGATAAGATGATATATAGAAGGGGGAGGTGCATGGGGACACCCACCCCTTCACCCTTGCCCATTGGCTCTCCCAACTCCTCCCACGTTTCTCTGGTACATGCTTGGCGAAGCCCTGCCGAAATGCCGCTGCCACCACCACCACCAAGGCGTAGTGTTGGATCATATCTCATCTATCTCTTCTCTCTCTTGCTAGATCAAGGAGGAGGAGACATCACCGAGTCGGACGTGTGCTAATCTCGGAGGTGCCGCACATGCGGTGCTTGGATTGGACTGGATCGCGACGCGAGTACGACTACATCAACCATGATCTCTAGATCGTTAAGGCTTTTGCTCTACAAGGGTATGTAGACACCTCTCCCTCTCATTTCTAGCATCTCCATAGAATAGATCTTGGGTGTTTCATAGGAATTTTTTTGTTTCCCATGCAACATTCCCCAACAAAATGTTATTCAGAATACGAGTGACCAAAGGGTTTAATACAGTAACATGGATCCTATACCTGGGGATAGAAGAGGTGTAGTCATTAAGCGCCCAAAGTTTTTTGTCTAATTATTGCAATCTTAATTATCGGGGTAACTCCGTGATATAGATAGGGCATTCAGTTGGACAACTGATTGCTGATGCAGGACGCATGCTGGTCAAGATGTTATTTGGACACACCCCTCACTTCGGTTCGTAATAAGCACATCTCGATGGGTGACTTCCAACACACAATTTAATTAAGGTCATAGTTTGGTCCCGACACAAATATATTGTTCTAAGCATTAAGAACTCATACCCGTACCTATTTTTATTATTAGTGTTTCCCGCGGTCTGTTTGATTTTTATCTGGTCAAAATCTTGAATTGTTTTTTAGTAAAAGCTTGCTAGAATCCCTAGCTTCAAGGGAACCGTCCTTCCATGGTTCGATAAATCAGGGTCACCTCTGAAAAGGCGAGATTACTTTCCGTTCCATTTAAGGATCACCAAGTGAAGTAATCATGACCCGACATAAATCTTAGCAACTGATATTAGTTCCACTAATCACACTATCATCATGCCAAAATATCATTTAGAGATAAATGCACTTTCAACGTTGAGTCCATTTGTAATTGGCTACCTATTTCCTCCCATCATGCTTACAAAATTTTCACCTACCATGAAATTTTCCTCGCGCCACGTTCATAGTATATCTAGCGAGTTCCAAATATGGAGATTATGAGACGAGATATGGAGCTCCGTCCATAAAATATGGCGATTCTAATCGGTATGACAACTCTGTTAGAGTTGATTTTTATGGTACATGCTTCATATGACAGTTATTATGCAGTTTTTGTTGATATAGCAACTCCGCTTGAAGTGCTTTCCATGGTTCATGCTGCATATGACGGTTATTATTCAGTTTGGATATGTTGACTTTCCTAGAGTTACTCTTAGATAGGCCCATGCACCGGGCCATATTCCCCTCCGTTCACGGATCAATTGTGCTACCGTGCTACCCCTGGAAATTAACAACGACAGAAAAAATGGATGGTACCGCCCTACTACTAGTATGCTTAGCTTCATTGGGAATTAGCACACACTTTATGGTCTACAATTAGAGCTGAAACAAAGTAACCGTAGCTCCACTTCATGTACTAATATAAAGGATCACTGCTCAGTATGGAACAAAACATACTCCCTCCTTTTTTTATTTACTCTGCATATTAGGTTTGTATCTTAAATATTTTCAACAAGTTTGTAGAAAAATATATTAACATATACGCTATCAAATAAATATATTTCACACCATATAAATTTGTTAATATAAATGTTCATATTGTTTTCTACAAACTTGGTCAAACTCTATAAAGTTTGAGTCAAAGCTAATATGTAGAGTAAATAAAATCACAGGGAGTATAAACATCTTATGTGGAGGAAATATCTTTCAAAACACCCTAGACACACCTCAGACAAATGTATGGGTTAGAAGAAACTCTCTAAACAACAATAGAACATCAACACACATAGACACTAGATTTTTACATGGAAAACCCCAAGTTGGTATAAAAAATCACGAGTTGAAGCCACCCAAATATTCTTCCACTATTATCAAATGTGGGAGACAACAAGTTATTTGCTGAATAGCGCTAGAGTCTCTCGTACATCAAGATTCAGTATATTGGATAAAAACAACAAAATTAGTGCTACAAGAGTTAGGATTGGGAAAATCTTATCAAATATGGTGGAATCACAACTTGAAGGAGGCAAGTTGGTGGATGATATTCACAACCTTGGGGATGAGACCCCTTTTTGCTTGATGGCAAACTTCTTCCTTCAATCTTCCTCTCCTTTCATCTCCCTCTTGGTTTTCTCTTTTCTTCTCCAACGGAGGCTCACCTAATCTTCGCCATTCTCCTTGGTGGATGTTGGATGGGAGGCTTAACATCCCCCTACCCTCTCGTGCAAAGACCAAAATGACCCTAGGTTATAGCCCTAATGGGTAGTGGGCTCTTGCACATCTTTGGGTTGTCTAAAATAGTTCAGATGAGCATATCCCCACAACCCACATGAGAAGGATTTTCCAACAACTTTCTCCCAGCTATCGAGTACGGCACTTTTGTACTTGATCGAAATTCACAAAGTTTGACTTAAGGGCATCTCCAACACAGATCATCAAACATACCTCCTCAAATGTCCAGCAGACCGAGCGAAGGCCCTTCAACAGTATCGCTCGTGTCTGTTTTGTGGGTTGTGACCAACAACGGGTCATGTAGACCTAGAGGAGAAAGAGACATGGCCTATTAGGAGACGTGATCCAAACATGGTCCAACTGATAGTACGTCGGGTGGACAGTCTGGACAGGACCTCCTATTTGTTGCATATGCGGCCGATAGAGCAACAATACATAAGGGAGCCCAACTAGGCCGACCCATTAGAAGGCACTGCAGCGCATGACATTGTACCGTGTTTTGCACACTATTGTTTTTTTAAATCGGGAACATATTTTTGGAAAATACTTTGGTTTTAAAAATGGGAAAAAAATAAAATTAGATTTTTTTAGAAAAACTCAAACATTTTTTTAAAACATTTCAAACTAAAGACAGAAAAAGAAAAAAGAAAATCGATGGACGAAAACAATGAAGAAAAAACAGAAAATTTAAAAAACTACACCAGAATCTTCTAGAAAGTTTAAAACTAGAAAAAACAAAGTTATAATCTTTTGATAACGGAAAATCGTGTAGGGGGTAAATTAGTCGTGCTAGGGTGTCTCTCGCATCATTGATATACGAATAACCGACAATTCGCCTATAGTTACCCCATTTAAAGACGCGAGTACTATGGCTCGCATTAATCGAGACTGACGGTTCCCATGCATCGAGCGAGAACAAGTATCGGGCCGACCAATATAGCGCGCACGTACTTAAAAAATTGGGAAGAAATGGGGGGGGGGGGGGGGGGGGGGGGAGCACTGAGAGATTGATCCCTGGTCTCCCGGGTGACCACGCGTGCTGGTAGCCACTCGGTTTGCCTTTGTTTCGTGATTAACTAGTTGGGTGCGGCCTACTTTGGGTGAAACGAGTTAATTTTTTTGTTCGGATTTTCTGTTTCTTTTTTTCTGTTTTCTTTGCTTTTTCATTGGGTTCCTTCCTTTCTTCTCAGTTTTCATAGGTTTTGTTGTTTTTGTTTGTTACTTCTCTTGGTCTTCATTGTTTTTTTGCCTTTGTTTATTTTTTGGTTTTACTTCTTTCTTTTTTTCTTTCTTGGTTTTCATCACTTTTCTTTGTTTTTTCATTCCCTTTTGCATTTGTTTCTTCGGGTTTTTTCATTTTCATTTCATTTTTATTCATTTATTTTGTTTCTTTTTTGGTTTTCTTTGTTTTCATTCTACATTTTTCTGTATGTCAACAACATTTTTCTAATACACGTTTAACATTTTTCCAATATAAATTCAACAATTTTAAATAAATGTTCAACATTTTTTCTAATACACATTTTTAACATTTTTTAAATGCTTGATGAACATTTTTCAAATACAATATTAATATTTTTGAATAATTGGTCAATATTTTTCTATACACATTTTTTTGCCTTTCTCAAATGCTTGATTAACAACTTTCATATTTTATGAATACATGTTAACATTTTTTCTACACACATTTAAATTTTTTCAAATGCTTGATTAACATTATTCAAATACTTGTTCCATATTTATTCAAATTCTTGATTAATATTTTATACATGATCAATTTTTTTCATAGTTTTTTTAATACATGGTCAACATTTTTCTATACTGATTTAACATTTCCCAAATGTTTGTTTAGAATTTTTCAAATGATTGTTCAATTTATTTTTAAATACTTGATTAATATTTTTATATATACATGATAAAAAAATCATCATTTTTTTATACACGATCAACAATTTTTTATGCATGTTTGAACATTTTTGAATGCTTGATTAACTTTTTTCAAATACTTGTTATTTTTTTCCGAATGCTTAACTAACAATTTTCATATACTGGCTCAATATTTGTCGAATGCATGTTCAACATTTTTCAAATACCTATTCAACACTTTTCAAATATTTTTTCAACACTTCCTGAATTCTTGATTAACTTTTTTCAGTTTTCAATTTTTTTCAAATACTCGTTCAACAATTTCCAAATGCTTGTTTGACATTTTCAAATGTTTTTAGAGTGTTTTTTGTAGTATATATTTAGAATTTTTTAAAATATAAACAGAAATACAAAAATAAAGCAAATAACGAAAACATAAAAACATAAAAAAACCCTCTAAAAAACAGTATGTGACACCCTGCGCGCGTCAGCCAGTCCACCTCGCTCACCACCTTCTGCGAGTCAGAAGTTAGACTCCCTGAAGGAGAAGTAATATCAGGGGCGTCCATTTCGCTGGAGGAGTCCGTGAACACTTAAGATAGAACCCCTCTAAAAAACACTTAAGATAGAAAACTTAAGAATTAGTGTTTTTTTTGGCGATAACTTAAGAATTGGTGTTGAAAGCCTAAAAGTTTCCGTGAACATTTGAGAATTTTTTTGACGATCCGCGTTGATGAGGAGTACTCCTACTTGGGGCCTCTTTGATTCGTAGGATTTTGAAAACACATGAATATGAAAAGTATATGGTTGGAGTGGAATGTCCATTTGAACCCTATAAGATTATGAACGAATGTTTGATGCCATATGGAAAAAAAAAGAAATTATAGAAAAAGGTTGGAATGGATCTAATACAAAAGACCAATGTAGATTTTTTTTTAAGGATCTCAGTTTTTAAAAATCATATAAAATTCTTTTGAATCAAAAGAGCCTTGATAGTCGGATAGCTCCCACGGAAGGCGGAACCCACCTGATCTAATCCGTCGCCGTGCCATGAATTGAAGGAGACAACATGAAGAACGTCTCCGTCCCGCGTGTTCCTGAGGGAAAGAAAACATCTCCATCATAGCATGATGGCTCGAGAGGATCACATCGGCTTAATTATCCAGCTATTTTGGTCTGGATGGATCGATCGAAGATGGTTTTGGTCCCCATGCATCGGCCAAGGCCATCCGCCTGCCGCGGAACTGATGAACAGATCCACGCGTTCCCTTGTTTGCCGAGACATGTTGGTTGATCGTTTGTGTTGTGATCCAAAGGCGGATACTATACAAGCTAATGAGCATACAGGATCCCTGATCAAATCAGAGTGGACACTGAAGCTTGTCTCCTTGAAGCTTCATTGGCCTGTCAACATTGGACGGAAATCGCGTAGTAGGTCTAGCCAAATCCCAGACACACGAGCAGACGGCTGAAAGCGATGGCATATCGGCAACCAGCGATCCAAATTGCAAAGGCGACCCGATTTTCCAGAAATGCACGGGCCAAAGAACCATTCTGCAGAAAGGGATGCCAAATTGGATTTCTGAAAGAGTCAATCCTGTCGCTCTGAATGAACAAAATAAAAATAAAATACAGAACGCATGCATATATGTGCCTAACGCAAAACGCCGGCTGCTTCCGGCCAGTGATAAAACAAGCTCACGCCCTGCAACTTTGTACACGCCGAAGTCTCCAAAATTGACGCTTTCGTGAGCGCAAGACGCATTTGCAAGGCCTGCCCAATAATCAAATCAGCGAGGGTAATCCAAACGTAAGTTACTTTACGATCGAGTCAAACCATATCAGTGTAATCACAAGGAGATTAACGCCAGTGTAACGCTCCCGGATTTGCCGGCTACCTACCCACCAAACCGGCACTATCCGCAACATTTTCAGAGACGCCCTCGAAATCCTCGCGCAATATCTGACTAGCCCCTCACGTCTCGCACTATTACACCCAGCGCCTTTCCCGGCCCGCTCGGTCGGTTTCTCCTTCACATTTTCCCTTCCCTTCCCGTCCATTCCCCTCCGAATTATTGCCTCGCCTCGCCCTCGCCACCCCCGTCTCTGACGGCCATGGCACACCTCCAGCTAACGGCGGTCGCCGGCGGCCGCGACGACGAGATGGAGGAGGTGGCGCTGCTGGGATCCTACGGCGAGCCGGAGGGGCCGAGCTCACTGACGGGGCAGGAGGAGGAGGAGGACGCGGGCATGCGGCGGGCCCAGGTGCGGGTCACGGGCATGACGTGCTCCGCCTGCACGGGCGCCGTCGAGGCCGCCCTCTCGGCCCGCCGCGGCGTCCGGAGCGCCGCCGTGTCGCTGCTGCAGAACCGCGCCCACGTCATGTTCGACCCCGCGCTCGCCAAGGTTTGGTTTCCGCTTGATCCCCCCCCCCCCCCCCCCCTCCCGCTCCCTCCCTCGCCTCCGCGCGCGCTGGAGATTTGGTCTGGGATCGCGCCCCTGCGGTGAATTCTGGTGCGGTGGCTTCGATATTGGAGGATTATCGCGCCCTTGTTGGTAATCAGACGCGGAATTGGGGAGCTCGAGGCGGGAAACTTAGCTGCGTTTTGTCGGTTATGGTCGTTAGGATGCGAAACCAACACTCACAACTCGTGCTGTAGCTGCTTCATTTTGGCTCGCCTGTCCTTGTTCTAGCTGGCTGTTCCAATTGATCAGTCGTGTGGGTTGAGTTTGCGGGACGCTCTACCTTGCTTTATCGGGAAGCAAGTCTAGCGAGTTTGATAATCATATGGATTCTAACCACGTTTACGAAAAAATATTGGGAGATTTTCATAGTACCACTTGTAAAGCTGCAGTCCTAGTGCTGGTTCATAATCATTTTCTAGGAAGACTTCGTAGACTCGTAGTAATCTAATTTAACTTGTTCCCGAACAGCCCCATGAAGCACCTGTACTGTGACTTGCAATTGCAAACAACCTCTACAAAAATGTGATGTTAGGTCTGTTTCAAAGATCTCAACTCTCCACAACGTTGCCAACCTGTAACCTTTATTATTTAAACTAATTTGCTTTTACATAAAGTTTCTGAAATGGACCTGACAGTGGTTATTGTATTCAGGAAGAAGACATTGTAGAAGCAATAGAAGATGCTGGATTTGAAGCAGAGATCCTCCCAGACTCTGCTGTTTCTCAGCCAAAGTCACAGAAGGTTTTGTCAGGCCAATTTAGGATAGGGGGGATGACATGTGCTGCCTGTGTGAATTCGGTTGAAGGGATCTTAAAGAAGTTGCCAGGTGTAAACAGAGCAGTTGTTGCATTAGCGACCTCATTAGGGGAAGTCAAGTACGATCCGACTGCTATTAGCAAAGATGAGATTGTTCAGGCTATCGAGGATGCTGGTTTTGAGGCTGCACTGTTACAAAGTAGCGAGCAAGATAAGGCTTTACTAGGTTTGATAGGATTGCATACAGAGAGGGATGCAAATTTATTTTATGATATCCTGAGAAAAACAGAAGGCCTGCGCCAGTTTGATGTAAATTCTGTACGGGCAGAAGTTGAAATTACATTCGATCCAGAAGTCGTTGGTTTGAGATCGATTGTGGATATTATTGAGATGGAAAGCAGTGGCAGACTGAAAGCCCATGTACAGAATCCATATGTACGGTCTTCTTCAAATGATGCGCAAGAGGCTTCAAAAATGCTTCACCTCCTTCGCTCCAGCTTATTCCTAAGTGTAAGTTTTTATCCCTGCTATCCTATTTGTTTATGGTTTTTGTTGCATCTCTTGTTCAGTCTTCATTTTCCCTTGTAGCTATATCCTTATCATAGTTGTGACCGTAAATAAATACCAAGCCCATCTGATGTGTCAGCTTGATTTGATATAATTGTCACTTGCATACAATTACTACTATAAAGAGATAATATAAAGTAAAGTTATCATGAATTGTTGTTGTTTTACTTGCATACTGACTTTCATTACTGGTTTCCTTGCACCAGATTCCAGTGTTTTTTATGCGCATGGTATGCCCTCACATATCTTTCATTAACTCATTCCTACTCATGCACTGCGGACCATTTCGTATAGGAGATTTGCTCAAGTGGATACTGGTGAGTTTAGTACAGTTTGTTGTTGGCAAACGTTTCTACGTAGCAGCTTATAGGGCCCTTAGACATGGCTCTACAAATATGGATGTATTGGTTGTTCTTGGCACAACTGCGACGTATGTGTACTCAGTTTGCGCACTTCTTTATGGGGCATTCACTGGATTTCATCCTCCGATGTATTTTGAGACAAGCGCAATGATAATTACATTTGTGCTATTGGGGAAGTATCTTGAGGTGCTTGCTAAAGGACGGACATCAGATGCAATTAAGAAACTTGTAGAGCTGGTTCCTGCTACAGCTATCTTGCTTCTGAAATACAAAGGTATCTGATTCTTACTTGATGGTAATGTAGCATGCATACACCGAAAATGACTAGCAATTCAGAAAGCTCATGTCTAAATGATTTACATACAGTCGCCTTCCTTTTATGTTTTGTTTGGATATTAATTCTTAACTGATTGCTTAGGATTGCAGCCTTGCATCCATACTCTTGCATTTTGATTATAGTTGCACACTTCAACTCATAGCATTGTACCTGAATCCAGATCGAAAATATGCTGGAGAGAAGGAAATTGATGCATTGTTGATCCAGCCTGGTGATGTCTTAAAAGTGCTTCCTGGTTCAAAGATTCCTGCTGATGGTATCGTCACTTGGGGTACAAGCCATGTCGATGAAAGTATGGTAACTGGTGAATCTGCGTCTATCTCCAAGGAAGTATCTAGTTCAGTAATTGGAGGCACCATGAACCTAAATGGCACCCTTCACATACAAGCGGCGAAAGTAGGATCAGGGACAGTTTTGAGCCAGATAATATCTCTTGTTGAGACTGCCCAGATGTCTAAAGCACCTATTCAGAAGTTCGCTGATTATGTGAGTGCAATTGTCTATCTATGATGTTCTTCAGTTATGAAAATTATCTCTGTTAAAATCTTAAATTAGTTGAACTCTTTTCTGGTCAATTTCATCACACTTCTAAACTTATGTAGTACTACCTCTGTACCATAATATAAGACGTTTTTGCAGTTCAATTTGAACTGCAAAAACGTCTTATATTATGGTACGGAGGGAGTTCTAGTTAAATGCCATTGACGCAAGTGTTAGGGTTGCATTTTCATTGCCTTATACAAAGTATATTACTCATATCAGATTTCACACAACAACTGTTTACACCTGGTTGTCTTTTGTCAAGTCAAGAATTATTGAAAGCAAACCAGTGCAATTTTGGGGATTTGTACATCTTTTTTAACATGCAGTGGCATTTTGTTTCCTATAATAACCATTATGTTTTGTGAATGTTGATGCTATCTATGTTCTTTTCAGGTGGCTGGCATTTTTGTTCCTATTGTCATCACATTGTCCTTACTGACATTCTGTACATGGTATGTTTCACGATTCATGCATCTGTCTGAGGTTGGGTCAGGGGGCGTCAGGCTACTTTTGTCTAAAATTTTCATGCATTATTGACCTTTGTAGGTTTGTATGTGGGACGCTTGGGGCATATCCAAATTCATGGGTTTCAGAAACTAGCAATTGCTTTGTTTTCTCCCTCATGTTCTCCATCTCTGTTGTGGTAATTGCTTGTCCATGTGCTCTTGGTCTTGCGACACCAACTGCTGTTATGGTAGCAACTGGAGTTGGTGCCAATCATGGAGTACTTGTAAAGGGTGGAGATGCACTGGAGAGGGCTCAGAATGCTAAATATATTATATTTGATAAAACTGGGACACTCACACAAGGAAAGGCCACTGTAACAACGACGAAAGTGTTCTCAGGAATGGATGTTGGCGACTTCCTTACATTGGTAGCATCTGCGGAGGTGAGGCAACGAAAAATCCCCAGGGATTTTGCTTATTCGTAGTAGAGTGCAAACATGGTAATCTTACTTTGTTCTTTTTTGTTAATTTAGGCAAGCAGTGAGCATCCACTTGCAAAAGCTGTCTTGGATTATGCATTTCATTTCCATTTCTTTGGCAAACTCCCCTCATCAAAAGATGACGTCAAGAAAAGAAAAGAAGATGCATTCTCCCAATGGCTCCTAGAAGTTGCTGATTTTTCTGCCTTGCCTGGCAAAGGAGTTCAATGTTTGATCAATGGGAAGATGATTCTGGTGAGCTATGTGATATAACTATTCTGGATCATCTCTCTTAATTGCATAATCCTTGCCTGGCAAAGGATTAATCTAATATTTTGAGTAAAATGTTTATGTAGGTGGGTAACCGTGCTTTGATATCTGAAAATGGGGTTAACATTCCTGAAGAGGCTGAAAGTTTCTTGGTAGACATGGAATTGAACGCAAAGACAGGCATTCTTGTAGCATACGATGGCGACTTCATTGGATTAATGGGGGTAACCGATCCCTTGAAAAGGGAGGCTGCTGTAGTTATACAAGGCCTAAAAAAGATGGGCATTTATCCAGTTATGGTGACAGGGGACAATTGGAGGACTGCTTTGGCGGTTGCAAAGGAGGTCAGTCGGAATTCTCATGTAGTAGTGCAACCATCTGCATTTGATTATTTTATTTTTTTTCTACACAATATTATATCAACTAGTACAATGCCCGTGCGTTGCTACGAAGCCAAAATAAACAAGGAATTACCATTGGCTTACAAGATCATCATAAGATTTGGTGTCTTGCGGCTGTTGCAAGGTTCACGATTAAAAAGAAAGCATGAACATAACTAAAGATCATGTTGAAGTCGCTAAAGAGTCTCGAGCGACCATAATGGGTCCTTCACAAGACTTATGGTGAGATACATTTTGAATTTGGAACATAGGAGAATGGCCGTGAGTAAGTTAAATGCACAAGATTAAAGATTAGATAGGAGGACAACATCTATCGCCGCCTTGAATTGTAATTTGTTTGCCATCTTCTGCGATGACATGGAATCGAAAGAATTGCTTGGGCACAGAAAATAAAATCAAGACCATGATTTTGAATTGGAGGCATACTTGCATTTATAATTTGTGTTTTTACAAAAATGTTATTCACACATTAAGATATCAATTTATTTGTTTATTTGAGATAGGTCTCACACCTAGTAAAAGTAACATTTGTTTATTTATGTCTCTTGAAAGGTTGCTAGTCCCACATGTGAATTGACCACCAACTCCAATCTTTATAAGTAGGAAAGATAAATATGAGTTCAACTTTGCTTCCTAATTGATTTCATGTGTACAACTTCAATAGTTGATTTGATCTTGCTTATATGAGTTGCTCCTCCGGAAGCTTAAGTTATTGAAACCATTGTCCTTCTGCAGATTGGAATTGAAGATGTGAGAGCAGAGGTTATGCCTGCCGGAAAAGCCGACGTAATCCGCTCTTTACAGAAGGATGGGAGTGTGGTTGCAATGGTTGGAGATGGGATCAATGATTCCCCTGCCCTAGCAGCAGCCGATGTCGGGATGGCCATCGGTGCAGGGACTGACATCGCCATCGAGGCAGCAGATTATGTGCTGGTGCGGAATAACCTTGAAGACGTCATCACGGCGATTGATCTCTCAAGGAAGACATTCAGCCGAATCCGGTGGAACTACTTCTTTGCCATGGCTTATAACATTGTTGCCATCCCCGTGGCTGCCGGCGCGCTCTTCCCCTTCATCGGCCTGCAGATGCCGCCATGGCTGGCTGGTGCTTGCATGGCCTTCTCGTCTGTTAGTGTAGTATGTTCCTCGCTGCTGCTGAGGAGATATAGAAAACCAAGGCTTACCACCGTCTTGCAGATAACTGTAGAGTGATTCCAAGTTGGGACCTAACCCGCCTGTTTTTGTGTGCGGCATTTCTACTTTAAAGAAATGCATATGGCATCTGTTTGTAACTCGGCGATGATACAGTTTTTGACACCTGTGCTTGTAAATAGCATATACACACACACAGATAATACATGTTTGCAACGCAAGATCTCCAGTTGTTCACAGGATGTTAATTGACTAGTCGAACATATGAAGTGCGTGCCTCTTTTACTTGAGAAGTTCTGAAGAATCAAGCACTGAGAACTGTACGTTTCCAGTCCTAAGCGTGTTGCCGTAGGTATCTGACCGTATCTTAGTTAAGTTATATGCAAACTCTTACCTTCAGACTTCGCTGGCGAACCCATGAATTTGCCTTTTCTTTGACTGCCGCTCCAGCGGCTGGTGGTAGGAAGGAGAATCACAATGCCTCGCTTCGATTAGTAGTTTAGTTCTTTTAGGTCATCGTTTTTCAGTCCTTGAAGGTACGGTGCTCGGGCGAATGTGGCGTTTCTTCTTCAAGTTTGTTTTCTGGGCTCCGATCATCTTTGAGTTCGTTCATCTGAACGTACTTGATGGACCTTTCCATAAATCCCTGCCGTCTCCTTGGGGTGTTGAAGTAAGGGTTTTTCGTCATGTTATGCGATTTAGTGTCAAGTGATTCATGTCTATTGAAGGGTTCAATAACAACGAATGCGGTTAAGGCCTTGATCCATAGGAGCACGTGTATGAAGAGTTCACGGTTGTTATGGTAAGGTTAAGCCCCGATAGAGGAGCGGTGAAAGTGACACGTCGGCGGCTCGTTTTGACGGCGATAGTGGTCGTTCAATGATCAGAATCTCGATGTAATTTTTATTTTGTTTGAAGCTTCTTCCGTTGAAATTTGATAATAGATTCGATACTTTTCTCAGAAAAAACTAATAAAGTTCGATGCACCTCTTCTACAAGCATTGTTGGATGTGCTGAAGAGGAATCTGTTGCAGATATTCAACCAAATCCAATCTCTGTGTGCTGAGTGCGGACATCTTCTAAGAGCATCTCCAACAAACGCATGGTAACGCATGTGATAGCTTTATCAGAAACCATAAAATTTAGCGCGTCACAGGTTACGCTCCAGCAGCGATGCTAAATTTGCAACGCGCGCCCAGTACAAACACATTTCACACTCAAACATAGAACCAAGAAGATCAATCATACACAAAATAAAACAACAATAAATAGTTCAATTATTAGTCCAATTCAAACAAATAGTTCATTAATAATACAACAAATAGTTTATAATACAAATTATTAGTCCTTGTTTGTATATCATCAAAGATTTGGTTTAGGGAATGGTTCTTGGTCACTTGTGCTCGAACTCGGGTAGCTTTGGCTTGTTAGTTGGAGGAGCTTCTTCTTCTTCTTCTTCTTCTTCTTCTTCTTCTTCATCTCCTTCATCTCCGTTGTTGTCGAAGTGGCCGTTTCCTTGAGGTGGTAGTGAAGGAGGTTGTGGTGGATCTTCACGATGTACTTCCTCTTCCTCTTCATCTTGTCGTGTACCACTTGTGGATGCTTCCATGTCGTTTTGTCGGTAGCCTTGATCTGAAGTAGGAGCTTCCACTTGGGTTGATGAAATACTTTCCCTCACCTCCATGGAACGAATCTTGTCGATGGGCAAATCTTGGATAGCTTCCGAAGGATCTTTATCACCTACATTATTTGGCAATTGTTCGACTTGCGAACCATTAGACTCATCAAACTTCACATCTACCGTCTCTTCAACTTTTCGAGTGAAGTTGTTGTAGACACGGTAGGTGTGAGAGTTTGATTTGTAACCAAGTAGGAAACCTTCATGAGACTTGGGAGCAAATTTAACACTGCGATGCTTATCAAGAATGTAACACTTAGAGACGAATACCCGAAAGTATCCAACTTGGGGTTTGTTACTGGTGAGAAGCTCATATGCCATTTTCGAGAAGCTTATGCAAGTAGAGTCGGTTTGTGGCATGACATATTGTTTCCACGGCTTCTGCCCAAAAGTGTCTGGGCGTCTTGTATTCGTCAAGCATCGTTCTTGCCATCTCAATAAGGATTCAGTTCTTTCTCTCAACAACTCCATTTTTTTGAGACGTGTATGTAGCCGAGAACTCATGTGAAATACCCTCTTTGTCAAGAAAGGTATCCACATGGGTGTTCTTGAACTCCGATCCGTTGTCGCTTCGAACCTTCTTGATCTTCACTTCAAATTGATTTGGCGCTTTGCGTGCAAAGTTCTTGAAGATCTTTTGTACATGTGACTTATCATCAAGAAAGAATACCCACGTAAATCTGGAAAAATCATCAACTATAACTAGACCATAAGAGTTTCCACCGAGACTCTTGTAAGCATTGGGACCAAAAAGATCCATATGAAGTAACTCGAGTGGTCTCCTAGTGGTCATGATGTTCTTGATTGGATGACTTCCACCTACTTGCTTTCCCGCTTGACAAGCGGTACAAAGTCTATTTTTGTCAAAGATAACATCTTTAACACCAAGAATGTGATCGCCCTTGATAAGCTTATCTAGATTACGCATGCCTACATGTCCTAGTCTTCTATGACATAGCCAACCTTTAGATGACTTTGCAATGGGACAAGTACGAGGTTGGGCCTTTTTAGTGAAATCGACAATGTATAGATCACCTCTACGAATACAGGTAAAGACAATTTATGATTATGAAATCGAAACACTTGGCAATCTACCTTAGTAAATAGCACATTGAAACCAAAGTCTGCTAGGCTAGATACTGAAAGAAGATTGTAGCCAAGGGATACAACAAGCATCACATTTTGAATGGATCTATCATGAGATATGGCACCTTACCAAGGGCCTTTAGTCCCGGTTCTAGAACCGGGACTGTTTGGACTACGAACCGAGACTAGAGGGGCTCCGCATGGCAGCTTTCTAGAGCGGGACCTTTAGTCAACACCAACCAGTACTAAAGGTATTTTTTTAAATAATTTTTTATTTTTATTTTTTTCGATTTTTTTATTTTTATTTTTTCTGATTTTCAAATCTTTGAATTATTTGACAATTTAATCTCTAATCACCCCTCATTCCAAATCGTCTAACTTCTGGACCGGTCACCCATCCTCTCACTGCTCCAACCCGAGCACGCTTAACTTTTGAGTTCTATCACCCCTAGTTTCCAAGTCTGCACTTGTTGTTTTCTTAACAATAGTAAGCTATCAATCCTATTAACCCTTGGGTCTTGATGTAACATGATTTAATTTTTTGAATTCCAAACAATTATTAAAATAAACAACAATAAATGATTAATAATAATATTGAATTTCAATGAAAATAAAATAAGTAATAATATTATTTTATTCATTTTTTGCAATTTATTCATTTAATATGGCATAATTAATATCTTTAAATCTGTAAATCAAAATTCAACAAATAATATATCCATTATTATCAGAAAAAAGTGAGGAATCCAAATATGACATCATTTATTTTAAAAAAATCATAACACTTTTTTTCCGACATTGTATGCAAAAGTTATAACCGTTTTTCTTTTTTCGTAACACTTTTTTAATCTTGTTTCAACTCCAGACTTTTTGTGCGTTCAACATGCACCATCCAAATCCACATTATCAATTTTCAAACCTTTCCCACTTCATTTGCTATTTTTCATACATTTATTAATTTTTTGAGCTAAATGACCCTGAAATTGAAAAGCACTGCAAATGAACACTAAAAAGATTGAAACTTGTCATGGTATCATCATTTCACCCACATAGCATGTGCTAAAAAGTTGAGAGGCTTACGGTAAAAACTAGATGCACTTCGTGTACAAACTGGACAATCCCTTTCGAAGTATCAGGGTTTTGGACGAAAACTCATGTGTTACAAAGACATTTCGTTTTTTAAAACTTATTTAAACTCTAGAGTTTTTGTGCGTTCAACATGCACCATTCAAAGCCACATCATCAATTTTCAACCATTTCCCACTTCATTCGCTATTTTTCATGCATTTATTAATTTTTTTGAGCTAAATGACCCTGAAATTGAAAAGAACTACAAATGAACTCTGAAAAGGTTGAAACTTGGCATGGCATCATTATTTCACCCACATAGCATGTGCCAAAAAGTTGAGAGGGTTACGGTGAAAACTAGATGCACTTCGTGTACAAACTGGACAATCCCTTTTGAAGTATCAGGGTTTTGGACGAAAACTCATCTGTTACAAAGGCATTTCGTTTTTTAAAACTTATTTAAACTCCAGAGTTTTTGTGCATTCAACATGCACCATTCAAAGCCACATCATCAATTTTCAGCCATTTCCCACTTCATTCGCTATTTTTCATGCATTTATTAATTTTTTAAGCTAAATGACCCTGAAATTGAAAAGCACTACAAATGAACTCTGAAAAGGTTGAAACTTGGCATGGTATCATTATTTCACCCACATAGCATGTGCTAAAAAGCTGAGAGGGTTACGGTAAAAACTAGATGCACTTCGTGTACAAACTGGACAATCCCTTTTGAAGTATCAGGGTTTTGGACGAAAAATCATATGTTACAAAGGCATTTCATTTTTTAAACTTATTTCAACTCCATAATTTTTGTGCGTTCAACATGCACCATCTAACATGTGCCTAGGAGCAAAAAGAATTAAATTAGAAACTATTTTTAAACTCAAGTTATTCACAATCTAAGGTTTGAAGAAAATTTGAACAAATTCAAATTTAAACCATTCAAATTTGAAAATTAATTGCACAAACACAAACTAGACAAAATTTTGAATCTAATGCAAAATGAATCACTCAAAAACATCAAATATCCTAAAAGATATAACCAATTTAAAACAGAAACTAAAAACAGAAAACAAATAGAAAAAACAAAAAAGACATTCAAAACCCTTTAGTACCGGTTGGTATCTCTAACCGGGACTAAAGGTCTAGCCTTTAGTCCCGGTTGTAGATACGAACCGGGACTAAAGTCCCAACCCCTTTAGTCCCGGTTTGTGTCTCCAACCGAGACTAAAGGCTTTACCTTTAGTCCCGGTTGGAGACACGAACCGGGACTAAAGGGTATCGGCCCCTTTAGTCCCGGTTGGTGTCTCCAACCGGGACTAAAGGTCTCATTTGAACCGGGACTAATGTCCGACCGGCGCCCTAGCCGCTCGAACCGGGACTAATGCTCACATTAGTCCTGGTTCGTAAGGCAATCAGGACTAATGTGTAGATCAAGCTGTGACGAAAGCCTTGTTTTCTACTAGTGAAAGGTCGCGTACCTTCGAGGACCTCGATTAGGCATGATCTCTTGAAACATGTCTTTGTCACCAGTCATGTGCTCCATGCATCCACTGTCGAGAATCCACTCTTTTCCATCGGACATGTAGTCCTTGAAGTTTTCCATTAGACTTAGATTCTTCATGATCTTTTCATGCTCGATGTCGAACAACTCATCTTCATCATAGTAGCCATGTTCTTCATTTTCATCATTTGGTGGAATCTCCTCGTCATAGAAACCAAGAGACTCATTAGAATCGTAACCATGACAATGTTGAAGTTTATGAATGTGAATGGCTTCAATAATAATATTATTGATAGTTGTGACATCTCCTTTAGCACACATAAGATCACGAAGCTCAAATAGGCATTTATCAAAGTTTGGATCACTAGGCTTCATTTTGTGAAAAGTAACAGTTTATGAAGAATTTCATCAAGATTACTTAATGAAAGATTTGGATATCGTTTCTCAAATCAGTCCACAAAGTATAAGCACGTGCAAAGTTCTCAATTGAGAAAGCATGAATCTTGGTAAACCTCTAACAATAAGATTGACAGTTCTTAGGTTACCAAGCATGTTAATTTCCTCTTCGTGTGTGGGATGCAATTCATCAATGGGGAGCACATAGGGACTTTCAACATGTTTTCTCAAATGGAATTTGTCAAATAGATCAATCATGGCATTCTTCCATCTACTATAGTACTCTCCATCAAGAATGGGCACTCTACAATACAAACTCTCCACACTAGACACATCCATCTTCCTTCACGGTGATGAAACAGAAGCAATGGAGACCAATGCTCTGATACCAATTGCAGGATCACTAGAAGAGTATGTCTAGAGGGGGGTGAATAGACTACTAGCAGGAATTTAAAATCTACACAAGGTGCAAAGTTATGTGTTGGCAAATTTTAGCAATTATAGCAAGTCTAGTACACCCTACACATGGAAGTCATCAAGTATAGCAGCGGAAAGTAAAGACATTGCATATGGAAGTGAGGAGTAGAGATAGGGAGATCAAACACATGAAGGACACTGAGATTTTTCCCATGGTTTCGATAGGTGGTGGTATCATACATCCATGTTTATGGAGTCTTCAACCCACGGAGGGTAACAGTACGAGAGTCCACGGAGGTCTCCACCCATAAGGGTCCACGAAGCAGCAACCTTGACTATTCCATAACGGCTTCCGTCCACAAAGGACTAGCCTCACTATGGGTAGATCTTCACGAAGTAGGCGATCTCCTTGCCCTTACAAACTTCTTGGTTCACTCCACAACACGAAGTAGGAGGCTCCCAAGCGACACCTAACCAATCTAGAAGGCACCGCCCTCCAAAAGGTAATAGGCTCGATAATATCGATGAACTCCTTGCTCTTGTGGTTCAAGATGATAGACTCCTCAACACACAATCACTCTCTCACAGATTTGGCTATGGTGGAAGAGATTGATTGGGTGGAAAGCAACTTGGGGAGGCTAGAGATCAAGATTCACATGGTTGGAATGGAATGGCATGATCTCAACACATAAGTAGGTGGTTATCTCTAAGAAAATATGATAGGATAGGTAGGGATCTGTTATGAGTGCTTCTCTTACGAGTGAGTGGTGGTGGAGGGGTATATATAGGCATCTCCAAAAATCCAACTGTTACACCTAATAAGCTAGACTTGCTGACACCGATGTGTAAATCTCGATGGTACCGAGTTGCCTCAAAGGTAGCAACTTTTGAATCTCGGTGAGACCGATATATAAAACTCGGTTGCACCGATAAGGTGACCAACGGTCAGATTGCCACACTCGATGACGCCGATTCAATAAACTCGGTAGTACCGATTTTGTGAATTTGTGTAACACAAAGTTGGCAACCCAAACTCGGTGGCATCAAAGCAGAATCAGTTGCACCGAAGGGGTAGGGTTTGGCTGAGTCCGTCTGAGTCCGAGAATCGGTGGCACCGAGTGGAAAGTGTTGGTTGCACCGGTTTTGGATATTTGGCTTTGGACAGACTTGTGCGGAACAGTTTGTGGCTATATGTGGTGACTATCATTTGTGCACATATGAGCATTTTGTTCACCAACAATACCTTACCCCCTTTTAATAGTATTGTCTTTCCTATGGACTCAAAATGATTTCTCACAAAAGTAAAATGTATTGAAGCTTTGCCAATGCTATTCCTTCTCCTTCTTCTTTATGGGGATAGTCTCCACACTCCTTTTTGCCAACCCAACCCTCTTTGTCGACTTTATCTGAAATACACTAGATGAAAGTATTAGTCCAAGAGACAATGTATGTTGTCATGAATTATCAAAACCACCAAGGGAGCACATTGTTATTTCATTCTCTCATTTCCTAGAAGACGAAGAAATAGACTGTAGTTTCTCATTCGAGTGCAGAGGCCGAGTTGCGAGCTATATCTCTTCTGACGGTAGAGGTGACTTGGTTACGATGGTTACTGGAGGATTTTGGTGTTTCTGTCACTACACCTACCACCCTCTTGTAAGAAAGTACATGGGCTATCAGTATTGCACGGGATACCGTGAAGCATGAGCTTACCAAGCATATTGGTGTTGACGCTTCTTATGTGCGCGCTGCTGTGCAGGATCATGTTGTTGCTCTTCAGTATGTGCCTTCTGAGTTACAGCTAGCAGACTTCTTCACAAAGGTCCGGACTAGAGCTCAACATGGATTTCACCTTTCCAAACTCAGTGTTGTATATCCACCATGAGTTTGAGGGGGGTGTTAGAGTTATATTAGTGATGTCTTTTAGCCTTTTGCATTCTTGTCTCTCGGCATACTTTTGTAGCCTTTTGGTATCCTCATGTATACAAATGATAGTCATCACATACACCCACAAACTCTTCCACAAAAGTCCGTCCAAATCCAAATATCCAAAATAGGTGCAACCAACACTTTCCACTCGGTGCCACCGATTCTCAGCCTCAGATAGACTCAGCCAAACCCTAGCCCTTCGGTGCAACCGATTCTGCTTTGGTGCCACCGAGTTTGGGTTGCCAACTTTCTGTTACGCAAATTCACAAAATCGGTCCCACCGAGTTTATTGAATCAGCGTCAGCGCATGTGGCAATCTGACCGTTGGTCACCTTATCGGTGCAACTGAGTTTTATATATCGGTCTCACCGAGATTCAAAAGTTGCTACCTTTGAGACAACTCGGTACCACTGATATTTACACATTGGTGTCACTGAGTCTGACTTATTAGGTGTAATGGTTCGATTTTTGGAGATGCCTATATATACCCCCCACCACCACTCACTCGTAAGGGAAGCACTCAGAACAAATCCCTACCTATCCTATCAGATTTTCTGAGACAGAACCACCTACTCATGTGTTGAGATCAATTCCAACCATATGAATCTTGATCTCTAGCCTCCCCAAGTTGCTTTCCACCCAATCAATCTCTTCCACCATAGCCAAATCTATGAGAGTGATTGTGTGTTGAGGAGTCTATCATCTTGAACCACAAGAGCAAGGAGTTCATCGACATTATTGAGGCTATTACCTTTTGGAGGGTGGTGCCTTCTAGATTGGTTAGGTGTCGCTTGGGAGCCTCCTACTTCGTGTTGTGGAGTGAACCAAGAAGTTTGTAAGGGCAAGGAGATCGCCTACTTCATGAAGATCTACCCATAGTGAGGCTAGTCCTTCGTGGACGGAAGCCGTTATGGAATAGTCAAGGTTGCTGCTTCGTGGACCCTTATGGGTGGAGACCTCTGTGGACTATCGCGATCGTTACCCTCCGTGGGTTGAAGACTCCATAAACGTGGACGTGCGATAGCACCACCTATCGAAGCCATGGGAAAAATCTTCGTGTCCTTCATGCGTTTGATCTCCATATCTCTACTCCTCACTTCCATATGCAATGTCTTTACTTTCCGCTGCTATACTTGACGACTTGCACATGTAGGGTGTACTAGACTTGCTATAATTGCTAAAATCTTCCAACACATAACTTTGCACCTTGTGTAGATTTTAAATTCCTGCTAGTAGTCTATTCACCCCCTCTAGACATACTCTTCTAGTGATCCCGCAATTGGTATCGAAGCATTGGTCTCCATTGCTTCGGTTTCATTACCGTGAAAGAAGATGGATGTGTCTAGTGTGGAGAGTTTGTATTGTAGAGTGCCCATTCTTGATGGAGAGTAATATAGTAGATGGAAGAATGCCATGATTGATCTATTTGACAAATTCCATTTGATAAAACATGTTGAAAGTCCCTATGTGCTCCCCATTGATGAATTGCATCCTAAACACGAAGGGGAAATTAACATGCTTGCTAACCTAAGAACTGTCAATCTTATTGTTAGAGGTTTACCAAGATTCATGATTTCTCAATTGAAGAACTTTGCATGTGCTTATACTTTGTGGACTGATTTGGAGAAACGATATCCAAATCTTTCATAAGTATTCTTGATGAAATTCTTCATAAAACTGTTACTTTTCACAAAATGAAGCCTAGTGATCCAAACTTTGATAAATGTCTATTTGAGCTTCGTGATCTTATGCATGCTAAAGGAGATGTCACAACTATCAACAATATTATTATTTAAGCCATTCACATTCATAAACTTCAACATTGTCATGGTTACGATTTTAACGACTCTCTTGGTTTCTATGACAAGGAGATTCCACCAAATGATGACAATGAAGAACATGACTACTATGATGAAGATG
This sequence comes from Hordeum marinum, assembly GCA_022496015.1. NCBI lineage: Eukaryota > Viridiplantae > Streptophyta > Magnoliopsida > Poales > Poaceae > Hordeum > Hordeum marinum. The sequence continues at coordinate 135,249,862 of CM039677.1, read as the reverse complement.
AGTTGTTCAACATCGAGCATGAAAAGATCATGAAGAATCTAAGTCTAATGACAAACTTCAAGGACTACATGCCTGGTGGAAAAGACTGAATTCTCGACAGTGGATGCACGGATCACATGACTGGTGACAAAGACATGTTTCAAGAGATCACGCCTAATCGAGGTCCTCGAAGGTACGTGACCTTTGGAGACAACTCTAAGGGTAAGGTAGTTGGTCTTGGTAAGGTGGCCATATCTCATGATAGCGCCATTCAAAATGTGATGCTTGTTGGATCCCTTGGCTACGATCTTCTTTCAGTATCTAGACGAGCAGACTTTGGTTTCAATGTGCTATCTACTAAGGTAGATTGCCAAGTGTTTCGATTTGATAATCATAAAATTGTCTTTACCTGTATTCGTAGAGGTGATCTATACATTGTCGATTTCACTAAAAAGGCCCAACCTCGTACCTGTCTCATTGCAAAATCATCTAAAGGTTGGCTATGGCATAGAAGACTAGGACATGTAGGCATGCGCAATCTTGATAAGCTTATCAAGGGCGATCGCATTCTCGGTGTTAAAGATGTTATCTTTGACAAAGATAGACTTTGTAGAGCTTGTCAAGCAGGAAAGCAAGTAGGTGGAAGTCATCAGGTCAAGAACATCATCACCACTAGGAGACCACTCGAGTTGCTTTATATGGAGCTTTTTGGTCCCAATGCTTACAAGAGTCTCGGTGGAAACTCTTATGGTCTAGTTATAGTTGATGATTTTTCCAGATTTATGTGGGTATTCTTTCTTGATGATAAGTCACAGGTACAAAAGATCTTCAAGAACTTTGCATGCAAAGCACGAAATCCATTTGAAGTGAAGATCAAGAAGGTTCGAAGCGATAACGGGTCGGAGTTCAAGAACACCCATGTGGATACGTTTCTTGACAAAGAGGGTATTTCACATGAGTTATCGGCTACATACACGTCTAAAAAATGGAATTGTTGAGAGAAAGAACCTAACCCTCATTGAGATGGCAAGAACGATGTTTGACGAATACAAGATGCCAAGACACTTTTGGGTAGAAGCCGTGGAAACAACATGTCATGTCACAAACCAACTCTACTTGCACAAGCTTCTGGAAAACGGCATACGAGCTTCTCACTGGTAACAAACCCCAAGTTGGGTATTCATCTCTAAGTGTTACATTCTTGATAAGCATCGCCATGCTAAATTTACTCCCAAGTCTCATGAAGGTTTCCTACTTGGTTATGGATCGAGCTCTCACACCTACCATGTTTACAACAACTTCACTCGAAAAGTTGAAGAGATGGTAGATGTGAAGTTTGATGAGTCTAATGGTTTGCAAGTCGAACAATTGCCAAATGATGTAGGTGATAAAGATCCTTTGGAAGCTATCAAAGATTTGCCCATCGGCAAGATTCACTCCATGGAGGTGAAGGAAAGTACTTCATCAACCCAAGTGGAAGCTCCTACTTCAGATCAAGGCTACCGACAAAACGACATGGAAGCATCCACAAGTGGTACATGACAAGATGAAGAGGAGGAGGAAGTACATCATGAAGATCCACCGCAACCTCCTTCACCGCCACCTCAAGGAAACAACCACTTCGACAACAACGGAGATGAAGGAGATGATGAAGAAGAAGAAGCTCCTCCAACTAACAAGCCAAAGCTACCCCGAGTTCGAGCACAAGTGACCAAGAACCATCCCCTAAACCAAATCTTTGGTGATATACAAACAGGGAGGATCACTCACTCTAAAACTCGCTTGGCTAACTTTTGTGAGCATTATTCTTTCATCTCTAGCATTGAACCTTTGAAGTTTGAACAAGCTCTTGAAGACGCGGATTGGGTGAACGCTATGCATGAAGAGCTTCACAACTTCAAGAGGAACTAAGTGTGGACACTCATGGAGAATCCCAAGGACGAGCAAAACATCATAGACACGAAATGGGTATTTTGGAACAAGCAAGATGAAGACGGTCAATTCATTCACAACAAGGCTCGCCTCGTAGCACAAGGATATACGCAAGTCGAAGGCATGGACTATGGTGAGACCTACGCCCCTGTTGCTAGACTAGAAGCTATTCGATTTCTTCTTGCTTATTCCAATCACCATGATATCACACTTTACCAAATGGACATTAAAAGTGCATTTTTAAATGGTGAGATTGAAGAAGAGGTCTATGTTAAGCAACCACCTGGTTTTGTAAATCCTAAGAAACCTGACCATGTTTACAAACTTCACAAAGCTTTATATGGTCTTAAGCAAGGTCCTCGTGCTTGGTATAAATGCCTAACGAAGTTTCTTACTGAAAAAGGATTTGAAATTTGTAAAATTGAAGCAACCTTATTCACAAAGAGAGTTAATGGTGAACTATTTGTGTGCCAAATTTATGTGGATGATATTATATTTGGATCTACTAACCCACAATTTATTGAGAAATTTGGAAGGTTAATGTCAGAGAAGTATGAGATGTCTATGATGTGTGAGCTGAAATTCTTCCTTGGTTTACAAATCAAACAAACGAGAGAAGGTACATTCATCTCTCAAACAGAGTACACCAAGGACTTGATCAAGAAGTTCAACATGCAGGAGTGCAAAGGTATGAAAACTCCCATGCCCACTAGCGGACACGATGATCTTACTAAGGAGGGTGAACTAGTTGATCCAAAGGTTTATCGATCAATGATTGGTTCATTGCTATATCTATGTGCCTCCCGTCTAGATATTTTATGCTTAGTGTTTGCATGTGTGCTAGATATCAAGCTGCACCCAAATAATGTCATCTTAAGGCTGTGAAATGCATTGTGAGATACTTGATACATACACCAAACTTTGGAATTTGGTATCCCAATTGATCTTCTTTTAATCTTGTTGGCTACTCCGACTCGGACTATGCCAGTGACAAGGTTGATAGAAAATCCACCTCGGGTACATGTCAACTTCTTGGTAGATCTCTCGTGTCTTGGTCTTCCAAGAAACAAAACTCGATATCTCTATATACTGCCGAAGTAGAATACATTACCGTTGGATCATGTTGTGTGCAATTATTATGGATGACACAAACGCTTAAATAATATTATGGAATCTATGTTAAAAATGTGCCATTACTTTGTGACAATTAGAGTGCTATTGTCATAATCCTGTGCAACATTCTCGAACCAAGCATATTCAAGTTCGACATCATTTCATTCATGATCATGTTGCCAAATGAGATATTAATCTTAAGCATGTTCGTACTAACAAGCAATTGGTCGATATCTTTACTAAGCCACTTGATGAAAAAGTATTTTGTCATTTGAGGAGTGAGTTGAACACATTGATGCTTCAAACTTGAGCTAAGCTCACTCGGATGCATGCAATGGAATGAGCTTAATTGTTTATTCCATGATATTATCTACTTGGAATTCTATGCTCCCTTGTCTTGCATCTAACCCTTTTGTAGGTACTTGGAGGAACAACACTCCACAAGATGGCCAACAACTCATATCTTAAGCAATCTTGTCATGACCAAGTATCCACAACCTCGCTTTGATGATGAAAGGAAGAAGACAACAAAACATATCCTTGACATATATTTATCAATTGGTATAAACTCACGATTGATATCTAGTCATTTGGATATATCATGTTTTTCCTTGCGTGACTAACCTATGTAGGTGAAAAGTGAACGAAAACAACAAGGATTGCTCCCAACTCAAGATGAACTTCATAAACTTCGAGTATCCTCATCAAGTTCACCTACAAGCTATGTCAACAACATCACTCAATGGTATGTATTCATATCCTTGAAAAAGGCTTTACTCCAAGTCATGGGATAAAAGCAACTCAAGTGATATGAAGACATTAAAATGCTTAATCGAAAATGGAAACCCCATTTTGAGCTTAATAATGAGTATGACCTATGATCAAGTATTCTTGCTTGGCTCCTACGTCAATATACTCTAATACAGGTGACCTAGTCACCGTGCATCATCTAGTTAGGAATATTGGTTGGTTCATTCTCTATTGTAAATTTCTTAGAACCATTCAAATCTTCTCTAGTTGATGTCTCTATGTACAAATATTTTGACACTTCTTTACATTTGTTCAAATAAATTGGCAAAGTTTGATTCATTTGGGGTCTTCAAGTTTCTGTTTTATGCCTCGGAGCCTCCGGTTCAAAGGACTCGGTTCTACCGATTGAGTAGATGAGCTGCATAACATCATATCGGTATCACCGACAAATTTGTCTCGGAGCCACTGACTTTCTATCTTATTTCAGTTTGTGTTTTTATCTGTAAATCTTTGTGTTTCTTCTGTGATTTCTTGAATCTTCGATGATTCCTTAAATAAAAATAAACTTGGAAAGGGGGATAAATGCATTCAAGGATCCCTAACTCAAAGGAGGAGAAGTTCTACAAATTTTCTAGTTTAGCCAAAGGGAGAGAAATTATTTTCAATGAATCCCTTATTTTTCTCATGATTTTCATATTCTATGAATCCTACATTTCTATGACCCTTGTTCTCTAGGATCCCTCCTTAATTGATGATCCCTGTATCTGACCCAATATCTGACCTTTTTGGCAATTAATGCCAAAGGGGGAGAAATACCAAAGCTTCAAAGCTAAACAGGGGGATACATGCTTATACAAAGGGCAAGATATAATTTAGGGGGAGATGAGAATATCAAAAGTTCATACTTATATAGACAAGGGGAGAATACCAAAGTAGGGGGAGAAAACTGTTCACAAAGGAGGATGTGTTTATTGCATTTGATTTCTCATGTTAGAATTTTCTCACCGTATCCAATCCCAATATCAACATGCTAAGATTTAGGGGGAGAGGATGTCCCACTATTTTATATCTAGGGGAGAAATTTCTATATGATCTTGGAGAGATATCAATCCTAAGGAATACTATCTTCTATATGTTCTCAATATCTTGGTACTTTTGAGTTCTATTGATTTTGATTAGTATAATACTCTTGTGTTTCATAACATTGTTTTCTCAAGTGTATGTCTACTACTAAAATTCTCAAGAACTCTAGGTAAGTATATGCATCATATCTTTGATCAAGATGATCTCTTGCTTCTTGCACATATTGTTTGCAAGAGTGAAGTCTTGATCAAGGCTCAAAAAAAGTCTTGATCAAGGATACACCTCATTCATATACATTTGATGCACATATCCAAGATACACATGAACTATCATATCCCTTCTACTATATGTGTGTCCATGCATTCCAAAGCAACTATCCTTTTAAGGGATTTCACACATTTAGGGGGAGCAAGTCTAAGTCATGTGCCTCTCAAAGTCTTCATTATATACATGCATATCTTTATTTGAAGCTTTGATTGTATGTTGTCGTCAATTACCAAAAAGGGGGAGATTGAAAGCACAATTTTCTCCCTTGGTGGTTTTGATAATTCATGACAACATACATTGTCTCTTGGACTAATACTTTCATCTAGTGTATTTCAAATAAAGTTCATAAAGAGAGTTAGGTTGGCAAAAAGGAGTGTGGAGAGTATCCCCATAAAGAATAAGAAGAAGGAATAGCATTGGCAAAGCTTCAAGCAAGAGGATTCTACATTTTACTTTTGTGAGAAATCACTTTGAGTCCATAGGAAAGCCAATACTATTAAAAGGGGGTAAGGTACTATTGGTGAAGAAAATGCTCATACGTGCACAAATGATAGTCACCACATACACCCACAAGATCTTCCACAAAAGTCTGTCCAAAGCCAAATAAAAAAAATCGGTGCAACCAACACTTTCCACTCGGTGCCACCGATTCTCAGCCTGAGGCAGACTCAGCCAAACCCTAGCCCATCGGTGCAACATATTCTGCTTCGGTGCCACCGAGTTTGGGTTCCCAACTTTCTGTTACGCACATTCACAAAACCAGTCCCACCGAGTTTGTTGAATCGGCATCACCGAGTGTGGCAATCTGACCGTTGGTCACCTTATCGATGCAACCGAGTTTTATATATTAGTCTTACCGAGATTCAAAAGTTTCTACCGTTGAGGCAACTCGGTACCACCGAGATTTACACATTGGTGTCACCGATTCAGACTTATTAGGTGTAACGGTTGGATTTTTGTAGATGCCTCTATATACCACTCCACCACCACTCACTTGTAAGGGAAGCACTCAGAATAGATCCCTACCTATCCTATCAGATTTTCTAAGAGAGAACCACCTACTCATGTGTTGAGATCATGCCATTCTATTCCAACCATATGAATTTTGATCTCTAGCCTCCCCAAGTTGCTTTCCACCCAATCAATCTCTTCCACCATAGCCAAATCTATGAGAGAGTGATTGTGTGTTGAAGAGTTTATCATCTTGAACCACAAGAGCAAGGAGTTCATCGACATTATCGAGCCTATTACCTTTTGAAGGGTGGTGCCTTCTAGATTGGTTAGGTGTCGCTTGGGAGCCTCCTACTTCGTGTTTTGGAGTGAACCAAGAAGTTTGTAAGGGCAAGGAGATAGCCTACTTCATGAAGATCTACCCATAGTGAGGCTAGTCCTTCGTGGACGGAAGCCGTTATGGAATAGTCAAGGTTGCTACTTCGTGGACACTTATGGGTGGAGCCCTTGATGGACTCTCGCGACCGTTACCCTCTGTGGGTTGAAGACTCCATAAACATGGGGCGTACAATAGCACCACCTAACGGAACTACGAGAAAAATCTTTGTGTCCTTCATGCGTTTGATCTCCCTATCTCTACTCCTCACTTCCATATGCAATGCCTTTACTTTCTGTTGCTATACTTGATGACTTGCATGTTTAGGGTGTACTAGACTTGCTATAATTGCTAAAATATGGGATATATCCGAATGAGTGACAGCAAGATAGACAAGACTCCCATCAAGATGACGATAACGTGTCGGATCAGACAAGGGCTCACCGTCAAAAGCGCGAAGGTTTACATTGAGCTCCATAGGCGGAAGGCAGCAGTGGGAAGCAGTGGCCTGATGAAGAGGCGACCACTAGCAGAAGCAACCTGATACAGACGACGGTGGGAAGCGGCAGCCTGATCTAGAGGCGATAAACAGCAAAGGACGAACATGTGCAACGGTGGGGCGTCCAGAAACTAGCGACTGGCGGCAAAAATCGGTGGCCGATAGTGGGAATCGCGGCTGGAGTTGATCATGGAGCCTGGACTGTTGGACGGGTTCCATCTGAAACCCAGGTCTGCATGGCAGTTGAATATACAGACTTGCAACAGCAAAAGCGCAAGGAGTAGCAGAGGTGCAAGTGTGAAGGAGTAGAAGCGTTCAGGGAAAAAAGGGAGCAGCAGGAAGCAAGGAACAACCATGGCCGGCCGGCAACGAAAGCACGAGTTTGGATCGGATTTTTTTTCCAGATCATAGATGAGTTGCAGCATCGGGAGAGGAATCTAAGCTCTATTACCATGTTTGGAATATGCAACATGTATTATTAGGAGGCCAAAGCCAACATATATACACATACACGAGGATGCCAAAAGGCTACAAAAGTATGCCAAGAGACTAGAATGCAAAAGGCTAAAAGACATCACTAATATAACTCTAACAAAATACAATAAATAGTTTATTTTCAATACAACAAATAATTCATGTAACATCAACTTGAACATTTCCCATTCCATGACCACCACTCCTTGACTAGATCATTTTGAAGCTCATCATGCGTAGTCGTCCCGTCGAATGGCATGATAGGAGGCAACAAAGTGGGCCACCCTCGCAACGCTCCCCCGCACTCGCACGGGTCTTCCTGTCAACTTGTATCGAGAATAGTCTAAATCTTGTCCACGCTCATTCTCGATGATCATGTTATCCATGATCACACAAGCATTGATGATGTACCAAAGGATTTTTGATCATCTAGACGGTCCTCTCACAATAGCAAATTGGGCTTGCAAAATCTCAAAAGCTCTCTCCACATCTTTTCTAGCTGCCACTTGAGAATTGTGAAAATAAAGTTTTTTCTTACCTTGCAGTGCCTTCAATGGCTTGACAAATGTCTGACACCTTGGGTAGATGCCATTCGCAAGATAGTAGCCATAGTTGTATGTATGTCCATTTTCTACAAACTCCACTGGTGGAGTTTCACCATTTGCAATCCTAGTCATGAGTGGTGACCGTTGAATAACATTGATGTCATTGCAAGATCCGGGCATTCCGATAAAAGCAAGCCAAATCCAAGTCTCATGATCGGCCACCGCTTCAAGGATTATAGTGGAACCCATTTTATAGCCATGGAATTGTCCATGCCATGCAGCATGACAGTTCTTCCAACTCCAATGCATGCAATCTATTGAGCCAAGCATACCTGGGAACCCACGAGCTTCGTTGAACTCCAAAAGCCTTGCGGTGTCTTCAACATTGGTAACTCTCAAATATTGCGGACCAAACACTTGCACAATTCCAACAGCGAAGCGCTTGAAACACCTGATAGCTTGACTCTCACCCATGGCCAAGTGGTCATCAACTAGATCCTCCGGAATACCCTATTCCAATATACGCAAACCGGCTGTCACCTTTTGGAAGGTGCTATGCCCGAGTTCTCCGACGACATTCCTCTTTTGCTAAGAAACCTGGTCATGCCTTGCTAGTTTCTCTGCAGTGTGTTTGAACAACTCGATGCTCATCCTAAAACGACACCGAAAGTATGATGCGGGGTATGTGGGATTCTCCACAAAGTAATTCCTAATTAATTAGTTGTGGGCATCAATCCTTTCCCTACAAAATTTTTGACGACCGAAAATCGAACCACCATGCTTCAGCTTTTTTATTGCCGTGGATAGCTAGGATCATTAAGATATCCTCCTCCTCTTGAAGATCAAATTCTTCATAGGAAGAATCATAGGACGAACCCATGCACCAAATCCATCTACAAACTTGATTCAAAAATAATGTAAAACTACAAACAACATGCACCAAATCCATCTACAGATATAAAGTTAAGCAATACATACCTTGCAGGTATTTTGTCGAACACCTTGCGGGGGACAGAGCTGCAAACGGCCGCCGGGCGCTGTTCGTTGGTGGAACAGAGCGCTCAAGGGGCAACGACGAGGATAATAGGTAGAGGAAGCAACGACAACCACCGAGAGTAGCAAGGGGCGGCAGCGCACTGGGAAGAGGCAGGGGAAGCGCCAACGAGAGGAGCGGGCAAAGGCACCGGCGTCATGAGGCCTCAGATCTGGCGGTTGGTGGTTCGTGCGCGCATTTCGTTTGCTCGGTGCGCTGGAGAGGGCGCACAAAATAAGCCACACGCGATGCTTCCTAGCATGCTGGCGCATTTTTACTCGATCAAGATTGTTTAAGCAATCAACAAAAGAGGTTTCGTAAACGGAGAAATCATCCATGAATACCTCAACAATATTTTCACAAGAGTGAGAGAATATAGCAATCATACATCTTTGAAAGGTAGCAGGTGCATTGCATAAACCAAAAGGCATGCATCTATAAGCATATATTCAAAATGGAAAAGTAAAGGTGGTTTTCTCTTGATCTTCTTTTTCTATAGGTATTTGAGAAAAACGAGAATATCCATCTAGGAAACAGAAATGTGCATGCTTAGATAATCTTTCTAACATTTGATCAATAAAAGGCAAGGGGTAGTGATCTTTTTTAGTAGCTTTATCAATTTCCTAAAATCAGTTACCATCCTATAACTAGTTACAATACTTTGAGGGATAAGTTCATTTTTATCATTAGGAATAACAATAATCCTCCTTTCTTAGGGACACAATGAACATGACTTACCCATCTACTATCACCTATAGGATAAACTACACCTGCCTTCTGAAGCTTTAGTATTTCATCTCTTACCACATCCTTAATTTTGGGATTCAGATGACGATGATGATCAATGGCTGGTTTACCATCTGGTTTGATATTAATCTTGTGCTATGATACATATCCAATGTATCTGTAATTTTTGATTGTTGCATGCCATACTATTGTCATTCTAGGATGTTTTTTGGGCATTTATTTGCCGATTCATATTATTTTTGAGCATTAACCTATTAACCCAATGCCAAGTGACAGTTGTTGTTTTCTGCATGTTTTTGGCTTTTCAGGTTTATAGTACCAAAGGAAGTCCAATTTCCATGAAACTTTTTGGTGATTTTTCTAGACCAAAAGAAGGCCTGGAAGCTGCGAGAGGAGGCCGGAGGCCGCACGAGGGCCTCACAAGCCAACATAGCGTGCCTAGGGGGGGGGTCACACCCTATTAGCTTGTGGACACCCCTCATCTCCCGATGCCCCTCTATGGCCTATAAATTCTAATATATCCTAAAAACCATAGGGAGCCTCCTGAATCAATTTTTCCACCGCCGCAAGTCTTTGTTCCGTTGTGTACTCATCTAGAGCCCTACAATGGTGCCTTGCCAAAGGGGGGATCGATCACGAAGGGCCTCTACATCAACATGTTGATCCCATGGTGATGTGTGAGTAGTCTACTATAGACCTACGGGTCCATAGCTAGTACCTAGATGAATTGTGGGTTTATGTTCGGATTATTTATGATAAAATATTAGATTCATCTCTGAATACTTATTTGATTCTTATTTTCATGATCATCATAGCTTCGTAAATCTCTCTGATATATCGGTTTAGTTTAGCCAACTAGATTGGTTTATCTTTAGTGAGAGGGGTGCATTGTAGCGGGTTCAATCTTGCAGTGCTCAATCCGAGTGACAGAAGGGGACATGACACATATTTGTATTGCTGCCACTAAGGAAAAAACGACGGGGTTCATTCATAATAATTGAGTTTTCTTTGTCTACATCATGTCATTGTTCTCCAAGCATTACTCTGCTTGCATTAACATAATACCTAGAGAGTCATATTAATTGAGTTTTCTTTGTCTACATCATGTCATTGTTCTCCAAGCATTACTCTGCTTGCATTAACATAATACCTAGAGAGTCAAGCATAGAAGCGCTCTTGAAGTGGAGTAATAGTAGTAGATGCAGGCAGGAGTTGGTCTACTTGTTTATGGACGTGATGCCAATATACACATGATCATTGTTGTGAATAAATATTGCATAACTATGCACTTTTCTATCAATTGCCCAATAGTAAGTTGTCTACCCACCGTATGCTTTATTCAAGAGAGAAGCCTCTAGGGAAAACTATGGCACCGGGTCTATCCACATATATAACCGAAAACGGCTTTATTACCTTGCTGCCATTTATTTGTTTTATTTTTATTTTATGATTTATAATTATCTATTATCATCCACACTACTTATTTGCTTGCAAGTAACGAGTTCAAGGGGATTAACAACCCTCTTGCCCACGTTGGGTGCAAGTGTTTGCTCTTTTGTGTGTAGGCACTGAAGACGGGAGTTGTATGATCCTCCTATTGGTTCGATAACCTTGGTCTTCACTAAGGGAAATACTTATCTATATAGTGCTGCATCATCCCCTCCTCTTTAGGGAAAAACCCAACGCAGATCACAAGTATTGGAAATGATTTCTCGCGCTGTTGCCAGGGAGTACCATCAATTTCACATCAAGTACCTACACACAAATTACCATCCACTTGCTATATTCTCTACTTGCATTGCAATTCTATATTTATCTTTTCCACAAAATAGAAAGTAGAACAAGAAAATTAAGGTACATGGATCCTCATCCACTTGCTAATATTTTCAAAAGACCCGATTATGTTGAACCAATTGCTCGTGAGTTGAGTGCACTAGATTATCTTTATGAGGTCTTGTTTGAAAATCATGAATCTGAAAATTGTGACGAAGTGTTAAAAGAAATTTATAAAGTGATTCATGATAGTTCCTTGAATGAAAAGCATGATTGTAATTTTATTATTATGAGTTATATGAATATGAATTGTGCTAACGATCATGATTAGGTGATAATCATGATGTTTCTTGTGATCTTGATAGTTCTAAGCTTCATGATGAATCTATGATTGTTTGTGATATTTTCTATAGTACTAAAAGTAGGTTTGGAAGACTGTCAACTTTAATTAATAATGATCCCACTATTTTGGAGAATGATCAATCTTATGAATGTTTTGATAAAAGTGGGTTTGGAGAGGTCATGACTTTAGTTAATGTTAATCCCACTATCTTGGAAGATTGTAAAACTTTTGTGCATGTGGATCATAGAGAAAATATTTTATATGATAGATATTTTTTTGAATTTGAATATGATTCTACATGTAATTATTATGAAATAGCAAAATGTGGTTATAGAAATTTTCATGTTACTCACTTACCTCTCTTGATGTTAAAATGGTTAATGATTCAATCTTCTTACTTGCATATGCTAGACACCTCTTGTATTGAAAATTTGTTTGCTTATAAAATTCCTATGCATAGGAAGTATGTTATACTTAGATGTCCTTTTCACATTCTATATGGTGCTCTCTTTGTGATTCACTTCTTATCTTTTACGTGAGCATCAATATTATCCCATGCCTATCTTAATAGCTATAAAGAAAGAGATTGTTTGGAGACAACCCAATTCTTTCTGTTTGTTTTACATAAAATTTTTATTGCTACTGTAATGATTGTGTTTGTATGTTTAAATTAGTGTTTGCGCCAAGGAAAGCCTTTGGGATGACTTGAGTGAAAATTAGAATTGATACGGTGCAAAAACAGAAACTTTAACGTCCAGTGCAGAATTTCTCTGATTTTACTGGAATGTCTTTTTGATATGATAATTTTACACAGTATTTGTTTACAAATTCTTCAGGTTCCTATTTTGTAAGAGTTTTTAGAGTTACAAAAGAATGGTGTCTTTGCTGATCACTACAGACTATTCTGTTTTAGACAGATTCTGTTTTTGCTTGCATAGTTTGCTTGTTTTGATGATGCTACAAATTGTATCAGGGGGTATAAGACATGGAGAAGTTAGAATATAGTACCCTATTCAATAATAAAATATTAATTAATTTATAAAAGCACCTAATGTCTATGGTTTGCCTATCCTACTAATGGATCTCATGAGTTTTCTGTGAGTTTTGTGTGCCGAAGTTTTAAAGTTTTGGGTGTTATCATGATGGTTGAAGGAATAAAGAGAGACAAGAGACTAATCTTGGGGATTCCCAAGGCACACCAAGTAATATTCTAGGAAGACTCAAGCATCTAAGCTTGGTGATGCCTCGGAAGGCATCCCCTTTTTCGTCTCAATCCATTGACACGTCACTTGGAGCTATATTTTTATTCATCACATGATACGAGTTTTGCTTGGAGAGTCATTTGTTTTAGTCTATTTTTCCACAATCATTGTTTGTTGGACAGACCTACTTGAGAGAGACACATGTTCACCATGATTTATTAGAATACTCTTTGTGCTTCACTTATATCTTTTGAGCTAAGTAGTTGCTCTAGTGCTTCACTTATACATTTTAGAGCACGATGGTGTATAGATTTTATAGAAATAATTGCAATCTAATTCTTCACTTAATATTTTTACAGAGTTAATAAATAGTGACTGTAATTTGCATGGATTATAATACTAGTCCAATAATAATAGGTATTCAATGAGTGCATAATCAAAACCTTCATGTAGCACATAAAAGAGAAATTGTGGGTTAATGATATTGATGTGGTAACATGAAAGGGTATGAGTGCATGGTTGTTGGTTAGTAAAAATATGTATAGTTAAATGGTGTTAATTTTTTGTTCATCCAAATATGGTTATGGCATGGTGATGACGTGTGAGCACTCTTATTCCTCATTGAAATCCTAGTGTTGTTTAGGTCGGAGGCGCGCGATGGTTAACTCCTCCCAACCTCCTCCCTAGGGGCATGTGAGTAGTACTTTGCTTTGAGAGACATAATAAAACCTTGCAATAAGTATGTGAGTTATTTATGACTAATGTGAATCCATGGATGTGCGCACTCTCATCACCTCATATTTGCTAGCCTCTTCGGTATCGTGCATTGCCCATTCTCGCCTCGAGGATTGATGCAACCTTCGCCGGTGCATCCAAACCCCATTACATGATACGTTCTATTGCACTTAAGACACCTTATATCCTCCTCAAAACAGCCACCATACCTACCTATGATGGCATTTTCATAGCCATTCCGAGATATATTGCCATCCAACTTCCACCATTACATCATATGACTAGTACTTTCATTGTCATATTGCTTTCCATGATCATGTATATGATATAGAATTTGTGGCAAAGCCATCGTTCATCATGTTTTATACATGTTATGCCAGATCATTGCACATCCTCGTACACTGCCGGTGGCATTCATAGAGTCATATTGCTTATTAGTTTTTCATATCGAGTTGTAAGTAAATAAAAGTGTGATGATCATCATTATTAGGGCATTGTCTCAGTGAGAAAAGGATGATGGAGACAATGATTGCTCCACAAGTTGGGATGAGACCCCAAACAAAAAAAGGAAAAAAGGTAGAAAAAATGAAAAAAGAATGAAAAAAAGAAAAGAAAGAAAAAAACAAATGAGATAAAAGAGAGAAGGGACAATGCTACTACCTCCTTTTCCACACTTGTACCTCAAAGTGGCACCATGTTTTTCATATAGAGTCTCTTGTTTAGTCACTTTCATATGCTAGTGGGAATTTTTCATTATAGAACTTTTCTTGTATATTCCAATGGTGGACTTCCTCAAATGCCCAAGGTCTTCATGACCAAGCAAGTTGGATGCACTCCCACTTCGCTTCATTTGAGATTTCACACACTTATAGCTCTAGTGCATCTGCTGCATGGCAATCCCTACTCCTCACATTGATATCTATTGATGGGCATCTCCATAGCCTGTTGATGAGCCGAGTTGATGTGAGACTTTCTTCTCCACTTTTACCCCTTTGAAACCTACCAACATGTTATATTCCACCTATTTTCTATATCCATGGTTCACGCTCATGTATTGCATGAGCAATAAAAAGTTGAAGCGCGTTAAAGAGTACGATCCAATTGCGTGACTTAACACAGTGGTACTTGACATTTGTATTTATGTGGTGAAGATAGAGTCATGCCATCCTAATATGAGAAAATGAATGGGGGGGTAAACATTCTTTAACGATCATATAATTTGAACATCGATGATTATGTTACTTATGCTTATGGGTATTACTATGTTGATGTTAATTCATCGTTTCTCAATGATCATACCTAGATGACTTCTTCTCTCTCTTTGCCCTGTCGAAGTGGGGGTCGATCATGGAGGGCCTCTACATCAACCTTTCTGCGCCCATGGTGATTTTTGAGTAGTCTACCATAGACCTGCGGTTCCATAGCCAGTACTTAGATGACTTCTTCTCTATCTTTGATATTCAATACAAAGTTCACCACATCTTCCCAGTGATCTATTCGATGTAATCTTCTTTTGCGGTGTTTGTTGGGATCCGATGAACTGTGGGTTTATGTTTGGATTATTTATGATAAAAGATTCGAGTCATCTCTGAATACTTATTTGATTCTCATTTGCATGAGAATCATAGCTTCGTAAATCTATCTGATCTATCGGTTTAGTTTGGCCAACTAGACTAGCTTATCTTCACTAAGAGGGGTGTGTTGTAGTGGGGTCAATCTTGCGGCGGTCAATGGGTGGAGTAATAGTAGTAGATGCATGCAGGAGTCAGTCTACTTATTTATGAACGTGATGCATATATACACATGATCATTGCCATGAATAAATATTGTATAACGATGCGCTTTTCTATCAATTGCCCAACAGTAATTCTACCCACCGTATGCTTTATTCAAGAGAGAAGCCTCTAGGGAAAACTATGTCCCCCGGGTCTATCTAGACATATTATTGCAAAAAGCTTTATTACCATGTTACCATTTATTTGTTTCCTTTTTATTTTAAAATATATAATTATCTATTATCATCCATACTTCTTATTTGCTTGCAAGTAATGACTTCAAGGGGGTTAACAACCCTCTTGCTCGCATTGGCTGCAAGTGTTTGCTCTTTTGTGTGTAGGCGCTGAAGACGGGGGTTGTGTGGTCCTCCTATTGGTTTGATAACCTTGGTTCTCACTGAAGGAAATATTTATATATGTTGTGTTGCATCACCCCTCCTCTTCGAGGAAAACTCATGAGTATCATGCTAGCACAAAGTGGGACTAATGCCCTTAGGATCATCAAGAGTATATCCAATTGCAGCATGGTGCTTCCCTGGAATTTCAAGTAATCTCTTTTCTTTGTTCTCTGAAAGGTAAGTACTAATAATAAGATGATAGATCTGTTTTCATCAAGATAAGCATATTTTAGTGTATGAGGCAACTTCTTTAGTTCAAACACATAACCGGGGTCTCCCCAAGTTTCAACAGGCAAATTATGTTTAAGGATAGGTGTGATATTTGTGATCTGCGTTGGGTTTTTCCTCGAAGAGGAGGAGATGATGCAGCACAATATAGATAAGTATTTCCCTCAGTGACAACCAAGGTTATCGAACCAATAGGAGGATCACACAACTTCCTATCTTCAGCACCTACACACAAAAGAACACACACTTGCACCCAACACGAGCAAGAGGGTTGTCAATCCCCTTGAACTCGTTACTTGCAAGAAAATGAGTAGCGTGGTTGTTAGTTGATAAAGTAAATAAAGGCAACAAGGAAATAGTAGAGTTTGTAAATATATATGTGAATAGACCCGGGGGCCATAGTATTCTCTAGAGGCTTCTCTCTCTCGAAGAAGACATCGGTGGGTAAACAAATTACTGTTGGGCAATTGATAGAAAAGCCCATTATTATGCAATATTTATTCATTGCAATGATCATGTGTATATAGACATCACGTCATTAAACAAGTAGACCGACTCCTGCCTGCATCTACTACTAATATTCCACCCATCGACCGCTATCCAACATGCATCTAGAGTATTTAGTAAAAACGAAGTAATGCTTGGAGAATGATGACATGATGTAGACAAAATAAATCCAATTAATATGAATAGACCCCGTTGTTTTATCCTTAGTGACAAAAATACAAATATGTGTCTTGTCCCCTACTTTCTCACCGGGATATAGAGCACTACAATATTGAACCCACTACAAAGCACCTCTCTCACTAAAGATAAACCAATCTAGTTGGCCAAACTAAACCGATAGATCAAAGAGAACTACGAAGCTATAATTATCATGAAAATAAGAATCAAATAATAATTCAGAGGAAACTCAAATGTTCTTCATGAATAATTTGAACATAAACCCACAATTCATCGGATCCTAACAAACTCACCGCACAAAGTGATTACATAAAACATATCACCGTGGGAATCATGGTGATCTTGGCAATGAAGAACACACACACACACACATATAACATATATATATAGAGATAGAGCCATGTAGGTACTAGCTATGGACCCATAGGTCTGTGGTGAACTACTCACACACCACCATGGGAGCTGCAAGGTTGATGTAGATGCCCTCCATGGTCGCCCCCTCCAACAGGGCACCAGAACATGTCTCCATATGGGCACATGGCCGAACAGAGACTTGCGGTGGCGGAAAAAGTGATTTGGGAGGCTCCTTAAGGTTTTTGGAATATATGTGAATTTATAAGTTAGAGTACGAGGTCACGAGAGCCGTGAGGGGGCCACAAGCTAGCAGGGCGCGTCCACCCCCCGGGTGTGCCCTATTGGTTTCTGGCCTTTGTGTGGCCTTCTGTCTTCTCCCGAAGCTTCAATGTCTTATTTTGGTCTAAAAAATCATCAAAAATTTTAGGGCCATTTGGACTCTGTATGGTACTGTAAACCTGAAAAGTCAAAAACATACAGAAAACAACAACTAGAACTTGGCACTGGGTTAATAGGTTAGTGCTAAAAAATAATATGAATCTGCAAATAAATGTCCAAAAAGTATCCTAGAATGATAATATTATAGAATGGAACAATAAAAATTATAGATACATTGGAGACGTATTGGCATCCCCAAGCCTAATTCCCGCTTGTCCTCGAGTAGGTAAATGATAAAAAAAGAATTTTTGATGTGACATGCTCCTCAACATGTAATCTATTGCAGGTATGATCATTGAGAAATGATGAATTAACAAACATAAACATAGTAATATCCATGAACATAAGCAACATAATCATCAATGTTCAAAATATACGATCGTTAGAGAATGTTTACCCGCCATCCATTTTCTCATATTATCATGGCATGGCTCCGTCTTCACCACATATATACAAATGTCAATTACCATGGTGTTAAGCCAGGAAATTGGATCGCACTTTTTAACGCACTTCAACATTTTATTACGCACTCAATACATGATCATGAACCATGGACATAGCATATAGGTGGAATATAATATGGTGGTAGGTTTCAAAGGGGTAAAAGTGGAGAAGAAAGTCTCGCATCAACTAGGCATATCAACGGGCTATGTAGATGCCCATCAATAGATATTAATGCGAGGAGTAGGGATTGCCATGCAATGGATGCACTAGAGCTATAAGTGTATGAAAGCTCAACTGAAGCTAAGTGGGTGTGCATCCAACTTGCTTGCTCATGAAGATCTCGGGCATTTGAGGAAGCCCATCATTGGAATATACAAGCCAAGTTCTATAATGAAAAATTACCACTAGCATATGGAAGCAACAAAACATGAGACTCTCCATATGAAAAGCATGGTGCTATTTTTAAGCTCAATTTTGGAAAAGGAGCTAGTAGGATTGTCTCTTCTACCTTTTCTCTCATTTGTTTCCTTTTCCCTTTCTCCCCCTTTTTCTTTCGTTCCTTTTTTTATTTCCCGTTTTTCTTTTATTTTTCATCTGAAGTCTCATCCCGACTTGTGGGGGAATCATTGTCTCCAACATCCTTTCCTCACTGAGACTGTGCCCTAATAATGAATAACATCACACTTTTATTTACTTACAACTAGATATGGAAAACTACTAAACAATATGACTCTATATGAATGCCTCTGGCAGTGTACCATAATGTGCAATGATCTAGCATAACAAGGATACAAAAAACAGACAAGCCATGGAAATACCATGCTAGCTATCTTACGATCATGCAAAGCAATGTGACGGTGGAAGTTGCATGGCAATATATCTCGGAATGGCTATGGAAATGCCATGATAGGTAGGTATGGTGGCTGTTTTGAGGAAGATATAAGGTGGCTTATGTGCAACAAAGCATACCATGTTGCGGAGTTTGGATGTACTGATGAAGTACACACCGATCCTTGAGGTGAGAATGGGCAATGCACGGTACCAAGGAGGCTAGAAAATATGAGGTGGTGAGAGTGCGTACATCCATGGATTCACATTAGTCATAAAGAGCTCACATACTTATTGCAATGTTTTATTAGATCTCTCGAAGCAAAGTACAACTTGCATGCCCCTAGGCAGAAGGTTGGTAGGAGTTAACCATTGTGCCCCCCGACCTAGTCAGCACATGATTTCAACGAGGAATAAGATTGCTCACACATCATCACCATGCCATAACCAATATTTAGATGAACAAAAAATTAACATAATTTATCTATCAATATTTTTACTAACCAACAACCATACACTCACACCCTTTCATGTTACCACATCAATATCATTAACCCACAATTTCTCTTTTAACTATCAATATTATGCACTCCTTGAATACCTATTATTTTGGACTAGTCTTATAACCCATGCAAATTAACTTCACTATTTATTAACTCTCAAAGGAATTTAAGTGAAGAACGAGAGTGCAATTATTTCTATAAAATCTATACGCCACCACGCTCTAAAAGATGTAAGTGAAGCACTAGAGCAATGTGGGGACCCCGACTCATAAGTCGTGATCACCGAATGCACGTGTACAGTGATCCCATAGATCAATGCTCACTGAACACATAGAAACTGAATAACTAGAGTCTTACATCCACATTTAGCGTCTTACACAAATAAAGACCATGAAGGTCTAGTCTTACATAGATAGGGCCACAAGGGCCAAACACTTAAATAGAACAAGCAGTGGAAATCTTGATCGAAAGTGTGAACCCATGCCATCTGCCTTAAACCTATAGGCATTCTGACCGGGAAGCGTCCTAGTTCGCATGTTCGTCACTAACGAACTCTTCAACATACTCCTGTTCTTCCATGCCTGGCCAATTAAATAACCGGTGGCAAGCCAATGAGTACTTTGAATGTACTCGCAAGCAACCCAAGTTGTGGAACAAGATAATAGTGATGCATGATATAGCACTAAGTAGGTAATTTGTGGAAAGCCAATTTTGAATGCAATTACATGATCAAGTAACTAGGTAACCATGCATCATCAGTTGACAAATATCCATATGAACAAGTTACAGCTATCATCATAAGCAAAGGTTGAACATCTCATGTTCATTCATTATGCTAAGTCATCAGACTTAGTCAATCATCAAGCTAAGTCATCGGACTTAGATAGAGCAACCTCTTTGTCACCATCACACACACACACTCACACCAAGTTTGCAAAAACATTCAGATGTAGTTTAAGAAGGACCTCCAACTGTCCATGACCGTGGACACGGCTATTCGAATAGTTTAACACTCTGCAGAGGTTGCACACTTTACCCACAAGACTCGGGGAACTTCTGTGTCATCCATGACTCGCGGTATATAACATACCCGAGGTAAGCACCCTAACATTGCCTTTCCCATGGTGATACTATACAAAGAGTCCACTCGTTGGTGCCATCCCTCATGATATATATCACACGTATCATCCATGAGGGCACACAACGGTGTGCCCAGTGCCTGTAAAGACAGCGCATGGCCTTCCACTTCCGGGACGACCCCATATCGAGAGTGACCAGGCCACTCCCGCCACTAGTAATGCGGGATCCTTGCCAATACCCACCATAGTAATCAACAAAGCCCCGTCCCATAAGGGGTATCGTGGTTGCGCATGTAAGGTTGGGACGGCTAGCAGACCTTAAAACTCTCCGTTTTCGAAAACACACACTCACTTGTTCCGATACACCACTTCTTTCTCAAGTGGTTACCCAACTCATCATCTTCTCCCTCGGGTATTAGTGGCACCCGATGGGGTTTTCGAAAAGTCTTTGAAATCATTTGTTCCTTTCCATCACTATGCATAAATCCCAACCCACTTGTGTAGCATCTATTAGCATCCTATCTACACCCACCCGCATAACCCTCATAAGGTGGTAGGGTCATGCTCGATGCAAGTGTCAATGGTAAAAGTATCGGAGGCGACCCACCGAAGGGGGAGCACCACATCATGACCAATCATCGAAACAACAAGTGCTATATGTCATGCATGAAAAAGTTTCTTAACATGGTCAAAGGGCTGCTTGCCTGACTCAACAAAGTCTTCGAGGTCTTCAAAGTCTTCGGGTCCAACTCCCTTGTCAATAGCGCAATCTATCGTCGCGATAAATAACGATAAAAATAAGCATCACACAAAAACAGAGCACACGAGCTAATATTAAAAATGCTACCCTACTCTAATAAATACTGAAAACTATAATAAAAATATTTTCCTAAGGTTTTGTTGTGAAAAATATTTTGGAAATTATTTACAAGAGGCAAAAAGATACCTAAATATAGGTTTTAAAATAAAACAGTGCATGAAAGATTTTCAACAATTTACACAAAAGGCACTATTAAATTCTAGGGAATATCTAGGAATTTAGGTGGAAAAATTATTAGATTTGGAATTATTTTTAGATCTGTGGAATTTTTGGAAGCAGGGGAGATAAAGAAAAAGGAAAGTTGCACTATGCCCTCACGGGCCAAAAGCACACAGCCGAGCCGGCCCAAAAGGGGAACCGGCCCAGGGCAAGACACCGCGCGCGGAAGGTTTATTTTTAAACTTGCCCGCGGGCCCAACTTGGCAGCAAGAGAGGAGGGGGGTGAGGGTATGACAGGTAGGCTCCACCTGTCATCCCTCTCCTCGTGACAGGGACGGAGAGGAGCTCACCGGCGGGGACTCCGGCCACGGCGGCTCAAGCGGAAGGCACCGGCTCGCTCATGGGCTTCCCACGCGTCGGTGGTTGGTCGAGGAGGCTGCCGGGGCTGAGGGAATCGTTGGCGAGGGAGAAACCCGCATGAGAGCGAGGGTTTGGTTTGGGCTCGAGATCCCGAGCATGGGGGCGAGGGGACTGGGCACGAGGGAGTAGCTGAGGGAAGGAGGGGGTGAGAGGAGGGCAGTGGGTGCTCGGGGGAGGGCTTTTATAGCTGTGCGCCGATGCATCATGGACGTGGTGCGTCGGTGAGGACGGGGCGCTTGCTGTAGGGCGCGGGGAAGGGAGAGAGCGAGTCTGGGGCATTCGTGGGGTCAGTCTAGGCTAGGGGGAGAGAGGAGAGAGGTGGGAGAGCACGCGCGTGTGAGCTCCGTGGTTGGCCGACTTGGGCGGCCGCGGCGCGTGCGAGGGGGCCAGAGGATGGAGATAGAGGAGGGGGGACAAGGAGCGACATGTTGCGGACGCCGAGGCCGACCATCTGGTGAGAGGGGGCGCTCGAGGTGGTCGGGGCCATGCATAGGGCGGCGGCTACAGTGCGGTCGGGGACTGTAGCGCACTCTGGAGCATGGCTATTGCATGCCATGGCATTGCCTTTGGCAGCTTTTGCGTGGCCGCCTGTGCCTAGGGCATCTAGGAGAGCCTAGACTAGGGGAAACTGGCATTGGATGCCCTGGAAGCTGACTAGGATGGGAGGGAGGTGGAGCTAGAGATGAGATTTTGCTGTCCAGGGGGGTAAATGGGGTATTTTACCACATCATCCTTTGGGCAATGGCCATGCAAACTTTACTGGGGGTGCAGGGTAACTACAACAAGGGGTTGTGGTAAAAATTGGGGGTGAAGGAGAACTCATATGGTGCTCCAATCATTGATCACAAATTTGATGCAGAAGGTGTTTTATGGTGATTTGGCCGAGAAGATATGTAGCGACCCGACCTGAAAGGTCGAATCTCCGGTGTTTCCGACACACACGGTACATCAATGTATATATCAAAGGGAAATCACACAACATTTATTAATCGTAAATCTCATATCGAGTCCTTTATTACAATAAAGATTACAGTAAAGTGGCTGAAGGCCAACTCATGAGAATATCTAAATCTTGCGGAAGCATCGAAGGTAGATGAGTCCATCTGACTCCAAGGGCATCTCACCGAGCGTAGATCGTATCCTCACTCCTGGTCAGAAAATACTCTGCAACATGATATGTTGCAGCCATGTAGGTCAGCATATGGAATATGCCGGCAAAGTCACAAGAGAGGGGGGAAAGATAATCATCTAATCTACATGCATATATGGCAGGTGGGGTAGTAAGTTTTTGCCTAAAGCCAAATTTTTCCTACAACAAGAGAGGGCTAAGCAAAATTATTACTAAGTTGGTTGATTAATGAGATGGTTCCACCAACCAATTCTCATACCCAAGTTGTCATTAATAACCCACATCAATATAATTAATTGTGTTGAGGGTTTCGGATAGTTTCAGTTCCTTTGGCTCAAACTGTCCATGACCATGGACACGACTAATCGATTAGGTTTGAGTACTCCACAGAGTTTTGCACACGTTCCCCTCAAGATTTGATCGCCTCCGTTGGATTTTTCGCACTTCAGGGTGTTTGAGAAACGGATGACCAAAACATGGTCTTCTAAAGGGTTTCCCTGCGACTCTGTCGGTGCCCATCCTTTCCTACCGTTCTTCTACATCTCGTAGCACCGCCTGTCCAGGGTCACCACGATATCCAACCAAGCCAGAGCCCATAATGACTTGTGGCTGTGCAGGTAAGCCTTGGGTCTTGAAGCATCCATCCATCTCTTTGTGCCCGGGTGGACCTTTCCACATGAATACTGGCACATCTCCAGCATCATCTAGGCTAACCACTGGTTTCTCCAGGGTGCCGTTCAACCATCATCCACCCAGAGGTAAGTTGAAGAACTTGGAGTCTTGAAGACTTGATCATCATGTAGGTCTTGAAATTATTAACTCACAACTCTCATGAATCACACAACCAACCCCGTCTACTAATAGCATAGCAAAATGTAAAACAACGTTTCCCGGGGCCAATGTGTCAAAGGGTTGAGGGGGTACCTACCAAATGATACTACAGCAAGTAACCAAGTTTCCAATTTACCTACTTTGCATGCAATTGGGGTTATGGAAGAACTAATGCAATAAAACATAGGTATACATGATCAAAGTGACTTGCCTGCTTGACGATCTTCGTACTCGAGGGACTCTAGGTAACAAGCTTCGCACTCTGGATGATCTAACGAATCGAACAAGAGCACTCAATAAGCATACAACAAAATATTGTAACTCACAAAAATCAGGAATGAACTAGTAATCACTCAAGACAAAACAAGGCACAATCAAAAGAAAAAAAGATCAACACATAGTTTGGGTTTTCTAAATTTGATGGGTAAACTACTACTAATAACATAGAATTATTGGTATTAACAAAACAATAGTTGACAGAAAAGAACAATAGAAATATTTTATTAATAAACAGAATTAAATCCATTTAAAGTTTTGTTAAAAAAATCTTAGTAGGGTTGTAAAAGTTTTGATAAACACTACTACATGAAGTGGGCTAGAGTTTATTAACAATAGAGTGAAATAAACTACAATTTTATTAATAAAACAATTCTCCTAACATAAAAGAATTTACTAAAACTTTTCTTAGAAAACAGAATTTAATTGTCTAAACTTTATAAAAAAACTATTACTAACTAGTGTGTTTTAATCAAATTAAATCTAGTTGAAAAAAGAGTAAAGATTCCTATAACAATATAGAAATAAACTAAGCAAATTATATTATTATTATCAGCAAGTAAAACACCTAATGTTTAAACAACAGAACCTACTAAAAACAACATATAACAATTATGATTTGAACTAACTAAAACTAAATTATTTAAACCATACTAACCACTAGGCAGATTCTGTTTATAGTTAAAACACTAAACAAATCCATCCAGAAAAATTCTCAAACTAAGCATGCTTATAGTCCTAACTAATACCAAGCATTAGCAAAAGGATTCATACAAAAATCTATTTTTAAACTCTAGTTATTCAGATTTTAGTAATTTGAACAAATTTGATTAGATTCAAAATTTAAAGCTCAAATTTGAAATCTAAACATACATAAATAAACTACATCAAAAATGTGAACTAATGCAAAAAGAATCAACTAAAAACACTAAATAGTTTAAAAGATATGATAAAAACAAAATCAGGATGCATTCTGTTTTCTAAATCAGAAAAGAAAAAGAAAAAAAAACTAACGATCGAATAGGGGCTACGTGTCAGGTTCCTATTGGTCGAAAGAGCGTGCATGCGGGTGTTTACTGACGGTCGACCGAACGTTAGAGGATACCGGTTCGGATTTAAATGGATCTAATCTCGTGCGTTGATCTATGATCGAACGGCTACAGAGTGGGAGGGAGAGCTCACAGAGAAGAGGTCGCCGGCGAGGGGGTTCTCCGGCGAGGCCGAGGCGACAAGGTTGTCGGGGCCGACGCTCCGGTGGTCGGGGGCGGTGTCCAAGGTGCTCAGGTGACGGCGGCGAGGCTCCGGAGTAGTCTGGTGGTGTCGGAGAGGGCTGGGGGTGACGGAGACGACGGGCATGAGCTCGGGAAAGATCCGGTGGGGATCCAAACTCCGACGAGTTCGTGTGGGGTGGTTCTGGCGAGGGCAGAGTGGGGCTCGGGGTGGAATAGACAGCGGCGAGCCGGGGCTATTTATAGGGCCAGGTGCGGGGTCGGGGAGGGAGAGAGGAGGGAGATCCGGGAGAGAGATCTCCGGCGACGGCGGCGCGCGCGCGAGGAAGGAGATGACCGCGGCGTCATCGGGATCGGGCGGTGGGGCCAGGGTGTCAGAGAGAGAGAGGGCAGCGTCAGCGCGTCGATCGGTCGGCTCGTAATGAATTCGCGAGTTAATGCCCGTGGGCCGGCCCCTTTTCAAATAAATTTGTTTCCTTTTTAATATCCAGAGCAGTAAAACCACTTTAAAAGCATTGAAAACATTTCCAAATATAGGAAATATATATATCGAAATGATCAAGAGAATTAATTCTATTCAATGAACATTTTTCCTCTATCATTTGAATACTTTGAAAAAATAATTATTTTTAGAAATTGCCTATTTGGTTTTAAAACCTTTTGCAATTGTTTTTCAAAAGACCCCCTGCTTCTTATTGTTCAAATATATCACCAAGATGACCCTGGTGTGGAGTGTCTTGTTACTCCCCTCTTAATTTTGAACTTTTTCCAAGGTTTTCAAATAGGTGAAACAAGAAAAAGGGGAAAGATGAAAGTGCATTTCAGAAATTCAAAAGAAACACTTTAACCATTATATTCATTCAAACAATGATGATGATGATGCATAGCTATATTTGATAACATTCCAAAATGGAATTTTGGGATGTTACAAGATGAATCCTACGTGCCTTGATAATTAACAGGATCAAAGGGTGGTCAAAATTAGTGCTTATCACCAAGTTTGAGATTATCTGGAGAAAGTTTCCAATGTAAACTTGGTAAACCCTAGAAATCCACACAAATATGTCTCTATAGATCTGGTCATGCTAAGCTATTACCCTTCGCACCACTTAGTGTAGCCTCATTATTTAGTGATTAGAGCATGTCCACAAAGTTTGGGGTCAATGGGAGAAACTTCATAATGTAAAGTTGTTCAAATTTATATCTAGATAGGGAGGGTTTTGGGATGGTTTGTTGAACCAAATTAACTTGGATTGAGATGAAACTTTGCAAGATTATCACCTATGATAGTGTTGACTTGCTGAAATTTTCCTCGAATTTGTTGAGAATATTTCTTATAGAAATATTTCAAAAGCTTGATTTGGACAAAAAGGGTTTAGAGGGGTTTTGCCCATGATTTGAACATGCCCATGTGTTTAAACTCATATATATGGAAAATATATGTCTACTGAGTTTCCCTAAATTTTCTCAAATGTTTAGAAGGCATTTAAATAATTTTTCCTTATGAAAAATGATTTCTGGTCTTAAGAAAAAGCCTTTAAATAAAATATGAAAATAATCTTTAAAATTAATATTTGGTGGTTTTGGGAAGTCATAAATATAGTAGGTTTGAAATAAAGTTTTTGGGGAAGAAGGATCAACCCAATTTGAGGACTTGTAGTGCAAACCTCAACTAAGGGTTTCTGAAAACGTAAATTGAATAAATCCTTTTTGGTCAACACAAAATTGGATAAAATTAGTTTTGGGCACTATTCACATGGCATGACCATTGGGCAAGAAGTTTGGGTCAAGGAAGGTGAATATGAAGAGGGATAGAATCCAAGAGTGCCATACACAACAATCAACAAGCAAGCAAGGCACAATTCAAACAAGCACAAGCACTAAATTTTTTTTAATTGGCTCCAAATTTTATAAATCCAAACATAACAAGGTGATACAAACTCAGGGTGTGACAAGCAACTACTTAGCTCAAAAGATATAAGTGAAGTACAAAGAGTATTCTAATAAATCATAGTGAACATGTGTCTCTCAAGTGGGTGTGTTCACAAAACAATGTTTGTGGAAAACTAAAACAAAAGAAGACTAAAACAATGACACTCCAAGCAAAACTCATATCATGTGATGAATAAAAATATAGCTCCAAGTGACATACCTGTTGATTGATACGAAAGAGGGGAGGCCTTCTAGGGCATCCCCAATATTAGACGCTTGAGTATTCCTATAATTTGACTTGGGTTTCCTTGGGCATACCCAATCTTAGGCTCTTGCCTCTCCTTATTCCTTCATCCATCATGATTGAAAACTTGAAAACTTCAGCACACAAAACTCAACAGAAAACTCGTGAGATCCATTAGTAGGATAGGTGAACCGTACACCTTTGGTAATGTTATAAATTGATTCACATTTTATTATAGCATAAGTTACTATATTCTAACTTCTCCATGACTTATACCCTTCGATATAATCCATAGCATCATCAAAACAAGCAAACCATGCAAGCAAAAATAGGATCTGTCTAAAACATAACAATCTTGTAGTGACCCGACTCAAAACGAGTCAAGCCTCTGTGTGTTCTGTGCCATCCCTGGATCAGTATGCTGGCACACACAGTACATCAATGGATATATCAAAGTGTAATCACATGTAATTAACGCAAAATTGATATATACCTTAAAATCTCAGCGGAAACAGTCAACGGGAGTGGAGTCCCAATAACACCAACGGCAGGTTGAGTGTAGACCGTAACCCTGAATCATACTCTTACTCGTCGAAGAAGAGTATTTGCAACATGAGACGTTGCAACCATGTAGGTCAGTACATTGAATGTACCGGCAAGATCACCATAGTAGAATAGAAGATAAAAACTATTCTATATGCAGTAAGGCTTTGTGGCTCTGTGTCTGAGTTTTTGCATAAAAGCTGATTTTATTGTCTTTTCCTATAACAAAGGAATATCAAGAGTTTTCGCTACAGAGTTACCTAACATGACATGGTTCCGCCAACCGATGTCTTAATGCCCACAAGTATCAATGGTTGCCCACAATTAATTATTAGTCCAGTGTTGAGAGTTCAGAGATAGATCCAAGTCTAGAAGCTCAAATTGTCGGTAACCGGGGACATGGCTAATCGATTAGGTTTAACTCTGCAGAGTGTTGTGTACTTTACCCACAAGATTCGTTCCCTCCTGGTAAGTCCTCGCACTGCCGGGTGTTTGAGAACAGGATGAACGAAACATGGTCTTTCAGAGTGTTTCCCTGACTACTGTCAGTGCCCATCCATTCCTAACATCGACTACATCTCGTAGCACTGCCCAACCAGAGTCACAACAAAGATCAACCAAGCCAGAGCCCATAATGACTTGTGGCTACACAGGTAAGCTTCCGGGCATGAAGTATTCATCCGTCTCTTTGAGTCAGGGTGAAGCTTTCCGCAAGATGTCATGGCGCTTCTTCATGCATCCCGGCCATCCACTGGTTACTCCAGGGATGCCCAATCAACCATCCTTCACCCAGTAGTGTGTATTGAAAACTTGCTTCTCGAGTCTCGAAGGCTTGAGGTCTTGAAGATGCAGGACTTGAAGATGCCTTTATGAAGTTGTCATCTTGACGTAGAGTCCTCCTTCTCACACCACTCACGAACACTCATAGCAGACCCCGTCTAGTTTAGCATAACATTAAAATAACTAACATTCCCGGGGCTTTAGTAACAAGTGGTGGGTTCCTACCTCATGCATTCTACTTGACTACAAGAATTTTCAATAACACTACTAGAGGGATTTGTTGAATGATATCACTACATGCAATAAAACATAGGTATGAACAAAATGGTCAAAGTGAACTTGCCTGTACTATTGATGAAGAAAAATGTCGCTATCAGAAATACTTGTTAGAACTATTCATCACTCTTCGATGAAAAATCTATAATCCAACATTTCATTCATATAAGCAATCATTCTAGCAATCAATTCTAACAATCAAAAAGTAACACAAAACCAAAAGCAACAAGGTTGTGATGAAGGAAATAATTAAGACAAAAACTCAAAACAACAAAGTTTCAGCAACTCAACCAAGGTTGGTTTTCTCTACAAGTAAATCCTATTTTCAAAAGTAAAAACACAAAACAAAAACAAAGCAAATATAACAAAAGTATTTTAGTAAATATTTTACTTGGCAAAAAGAATTACTTTTGAAAAACAACTAAAATTATGAAAACAACATTCTAAACAACATAGTTTTTTTCCTAATAAACTTAACAACAAGAAAGAAAAATAAAATATTAAAATAACAGAACCAAGATATGTAACAACTAAATTAACAGAACGTGAAACTTGTACAACATATTTAAAATATTTTCAAATAAGAAATCAACTAGCAAGGAAATCAATTTGCAAGTTATTATGGTGAAACTAGAATTGATTTCATGCTATAAAATAATGAATGACATAAAATTAAACTTGGTTGAAAATACTACCGCTAACAAACAGAAAACAAAGTAGAATTTATCAACTAATATAAAAGAAAAATAAATTAAAACAACTTAAAAGAAAAGAAATATAAATAATCCTATAAAGAAACTAAAACATAATCTGTTTTAAAAAAAATACTAATTTAAAATATTCTAAAAATTCTAAAATTATACCTAGTGTTAAATAGAGTCACTAGTGACAAGTAGCAAAAAGAATCAACTTAAAATATATGTTTAAACTCAAGATATTCAAAAAAATAAGATTTGAATCAAATCTGTTTGAATTCAATTTTAAGTTATTCAAATATAGTCAAACTTTATATCTGCTGAAACTAGATGAAATTTGGGACATGATGCAAAAAGAATGAAATTAAAATAGTTTAAAACATAAAAGATATGAATAAAACAAAAACAGAACTAAATCTGGAATTGAAAATAGAACTAAAAAGAAAAAAACTATCGATCAGATAGGCTACACGTGGCGCGTCTGGAGTGGCCGAGACCTATGCGTGCGAGGTTGAAACGAGCGGACGACCTATCCTTAACAGAAAACGGTTCGGTGTTTAAGTCATCTATTCTTATGCGTCCGATCTAGATCCAACGGTGGGAGAGGAAAAAGAGCTCACCGCGGCGGTTGACGGGCTCCGACGAGGCTCCGATGATGTCCGAGGCGGCGAGGTGATGGGGGGCGACACTCCGGTGGTCCTATGGAGACAGCGTCAGGACCAGTCGATGCGGACGGGCGCGGCGACGATGATGGGAACCTCGATGTGGCTCGGGGGCAACCGAATCGATGGCGACGAGCTTCGAGGTGGCGGTGGTGGTTTTCGGGTGGTCGACGGGGATAGGGGCTCCGAAGGCTTGGGAGCTCAGATGAGGGCACTGGGAGGTGCGCATGAGGGAGGAGAGCTCAGTGGTGGTGGCGATGGTGGTCGAAGGCGTCGGGAGCGAGCGGGATGGGGTAATGGCGTGGTGGTGGTGCTCAGGCTCTAGTGAGCAATGGCGGCGAGGGGAGGCATCGGGCAGAGGGATTAGGGGGGTGAACGGGTGCGGGAGGGGTCAGGGTTTATGTAGGGGCCTTGAGGTGCACAGGGAAGGAAAGGAGAGGGAGATCCAGCTCAGATTCGGCCGGCTCCGGCGAGGTTGGAAGGAGGAGGGAGAGGAGGAAGGTGACCACGGGATTTGCTCGGTCGGTCGGTGGGGTCCACTGTCAGCGAGAGAGGGAGAGGGTGGGCGGCGTCGGTGGCCGATCCGAAGGAGGTGGGCCGCGGTGGACTTTCCTAATAAAGATATTTTCCTTTTATAAGATATTAGAGAAGGAAACTAACTTTTGGGCAATGAAAATATTTCCAAAAAATAAAGTTTTATATACCAAAATGTTCAGGGAAATAAATGCAATAATATGAACATTTTTCCACGGCCAAAATAGATACATTAAAAAATTTATTTTCAGAAAATGCCAAAATTGATTTTAATTTTTTTGGCAATAAATTTTCAAATAACCCCCTGGGTTTTATGGTTCAAATACTTCACAAAATAATCCTGGTGTGGAGTGTCATGTTACTCCTCTCAAAACTTGTCAAGGGTATTTGAATTCTTTCAAAACTTAGAATGGAACCAAATATGAAAAGAATTCCAAAAAGAATAATTCAGAGATTTTCAAATCCACTTTTCAAATTCGTTGTTATGAAGAAATCATGTTATCTTCTCTCACTGATTTGAAATGGAATTGAATTTGAAATCAAATCACGAAAGGGGAATGTCATTTTATTCCCTCTCATTCAAAAGTTTTCAAAAAGTTTCAAATTTCACTCAATTGCAATCACTCAATCAAACAAACAATCATTCTAATATTTATTATGACATTCCAAAATTTGGGATGTTACAAATCTATAGTGATCAGAATAGACACCACTATTCTATGACTCCAAAAATTCTGAAAAAATAGGAAAAACTAAGGAATTTGTCTCTAAACACCATGTAAAAGTTTCAGATAAAATAGACGTCCTTGTAAAATGAGAGAAATTCACGACTGGACGCAAAATATTCTATTTTTGCACCATATCAATTCTACTTATCATTCAAATCATCCAAAAGGTTTTACTTGGCACAAACACTAATCTAAACATTAAAAAAATCATCACTTTAGTGATAATAATTTTATATCACACAAACAGAAAGTAGAACAAGAAAAATAAGATAACTATTGGGTTGCCTCCCAACTAGCGCTATTGTTTTACACCCTTGGCTAGGCATAACACATATGATCAAGTGTTGTCATCTTTGACACTCCACCCATAAGTAGCCCTCATGATATATTCAGAAGGTGGTTTAATTTTGTTCCTAGGGAAGTGTTCCATCCCTTTCCTTAATGGGAATTGGGACCTTATGTTTGCCTCTTTCATATCAATAATTGCACCTATAGTTCGTAAAAAAGGTCTCCTAAGTATTATTGGAAAAGATGGGTTGCACTCAATATCAAGAACTATGAAATTTATACGAACATAATTTATATTATCAAGTATGAGAACATCATTTATTCTTCCCAAAGGTTTCTTGATTGTAGAGTCCGCAAGATGTAAATTAAGGGAAGACTCATGTATATCGGTGAGACCAAGTACATCACATAAAGATTTAGATATAGTTGAAGCGCTAGAACCAAGGTCATACAAAGCATTGCATTCACATTTTTTGAGCTTAATTTCAATAGTAGGTTCCCACTCATCATGCAACTTTCTAGGAATAGATACTACTAGCTCAAGTTTCTCATCGTAGGCTTTTATCATCACTTCTTGTCACACCCTATGTTTTGCTTCTCCTGACTAAGTTAGCATAGCTAAAAAATTAGGGCTAATTAAAACTTTTTATGTGCTTGTGATGCTTGACTTGATTGTTGATTGCTTGTTTGTTCGCTTGTGATCTAATTCATAAAATTCCTCCTACTCTAAAAACTCATCTCCTAGATCCAAATCCTTGTCCAATGATCATGCCATGTGTATAGGGCCAAAAACTATTTTTATCAAATATTATTTTGTCCAAAAAGATTTATTCAAATTAGGTTTTCAAAACCCCCTGAATTGAGGTTTGTACTACAAGTCCACAAAATAAGGTGGATGCTTTTCCACAAAGACTTTATTTGGAGCCTATTATATATAAGACTCCCCAAAATCACTAAATATTATATTTGAAGACTATTTTCCTATTTCATTTGAAAGCTTTTTCTTAAGGACGAAAATGGACCTTTAAAGGGGAAACTTATTTTTATGCTTTCATAATATTTGAGAAAATTTAGGGAAACTCAGTGGGCATCTATTTTACATATATATATGAGTTTCAACACATGGTCATGTTCAAAATAACGGACAAATCCGTCCAAAACCATTTTTGTTCATTTCAAGTATTTGAAATATTTCTATAATAAATATTCTCAAATAAATCCAGGAAAATTCTATCAAGTCACATATGCCTAATGTGATGATCTTGGAAAGTTTAATCCCAATACAAATTGTTTTGGCTCACAAAAGTTCCCCAAAACCATTCCTATCCAAATCCAAAATTGATCAACTCTACATTGTCAACTGTCTCTTCGTGATCTCAAATTTTGTGGGCATTATCTAATTACCGAATGATGCCACAAAACCTAGTGGTGCATCAAGGAGAACAATTTAGCATGAGTAGATCTATAGAAACTTGATTCTGTTGATTTCTAGGGTTTACCAAGTTTGTATTCTGAACTTTCTTCAAATGAGCTGAAAACTTGTGATCAAGACCAATTGGACTTACCATTTATCCCTGGTAAATCTCAAGGCCATAGGATTCCTCTACCTAGCCTAAGCACATCACAAACACCTTTAGCCATAAGCTTGTGGACAAGCAAAGTGGACCCAAAAAGATTCTCCTGGTCTCTAACTTTTTACCACAGCATGGGCTAGCCCCCTTCTACCTCCAGTAACTTTTACATGGCCCCTGATCAATCATTTGGGAGGCAACTCCCTTATTTTCCCTCTCTTTTACCATGGCAAGACCTCTTATTCCCCT
This sequence comes from Hordeum marinum, assembly GCA_022496015.1. NCBI lineage: Eukaryota > Viridiplantae > Streptophyta > Magnoliopsida > Poales > Poaceae > Hordeum > Hordeum marinum. The sequence goes on along the minus strand of CM039677.1, from coordinate 135,215,963 downwards.
ATCCCATTATTATGTTCATAGAAATGCCCCCAAACCTTTCCACAACATCATTTGCATGTTAATACATCAAACAAAACCCAAATATGTCATGATCATGTGGACAATATGTGAAGTACCACTAAACCTAGATTGTGGAAGTAAATGTAGCATTGACCTACAAGTACCCTATAATCTTGTCTCCGTGATATGAAACTATGTGAGAATCTCCTCCTTCCATGACTAAGACCGTCAGGAAACCGTTTACCTCACTTACTCTTCAGTAAGAACCCCTCATATAGCGCCCCCGTTTGTTGCTGCAAACTTACCAGTAGTGGAAACCAACCTCACACTATTCCATTTACCTTGCAACTTAACCAATGCTCTCCTGCATTCGTGCCTCACAGGCCAGGCATCATCTGCCGACCAAAACATTGCCATGGACATTCACTGACGTGGTGACCTCGCTGTTGACATGCAAAACCAGTGCTCTGCCCGACAAATCCTGTGCTATGGCTCGCGTCCGACTGCAGCTTGTTGTCTGCGCACACCACGAGACTCCCCTCATGCTCCCACATATCTACCCGACGCCGAAAGGGTCCAAGACGGCTCAGGAACGCGTGCTCACCGTGCCCGAGGGCAACCGAGGCATGCCCGAGCTCCCTCTCCATTGCCCCCTAGACAAACCTCCCCCTGAGCGCTCCGATGCCCCTAGGCCACGCCATTTTCACCTCTGGCACTCCCCAAACCTAGCCCTCTTGCTCCTAAGACCTGCTCCACCTCCCAATGCCGCCATTGCTCCCATTCGGCTCCACTTGAATGCAAGTTAGTCAGCCGCTCCTAGTCTCGATCTCCACCTCTAGGAGGACCCCCGAGAAGATTCCAGTCTCCCTGGACACCCGAGGATCCAATCACAGTACCGAGCCGTGCTCCCGCGTGACGCCGGCACCAACGTCCGCCCATACTGATGGGCCACTCGCTCCGGGCGCCTCCGTGGCTCTCAGAACCATCCCCGGGCGCGACATGGATCGGGGCATCTGCCTGGATATCAGTTTGGCACCTGCTGCGGCAGGGCAGCTAGAACCGTGATGACCGATAACCCTCTCTGCCCTTGTCGCGAGGAAGAAGAAGGGGGCGGGAGAGAAGGAGAAAGATCGACGAGGCCCTCCTGTCAGTGGCACAAGGCTAGGCCCAACATTTGAATGGAAGCGACTTCAAACTAAAACCATCTCTCCGCCATGGAAACGTACTTTACTTAATACGTGTCCGACGTAGCCCCTGCACATGCAGAGACGGGCCATTGGGCCGGCCCGGTGGCTATCCCATGCCCAGGAGCATCATTTTGGCCCACTCGGTGATACTCCTTGCCATTTTTCTTTTACCAGGGAGATAAATTAATTCACAAAAAATTCTAGGAAACTCCAAATTTGATGGTTCAAATTTCTATAGTCTCCTAAAAATGCCACCATTCATTGTGAGCCATAATGTTCCATAATTTTCCTCAACAAGTTTATGCTCAAATCTAATTTGAATTCAAATTTGAACTATTGTGAGCCACCTAGTAAAATCCCTAGAGAATTCAAATCAACTACAAATGGAGTGACTCAAATTTCCATAAACTCCTACAAATTTTCTAGCTATGGTCAACATTTTTCCTATGTTATATTCTGCTAGACCAAATAAACGACCCATTTATCCTTCATTTCATCTTAGGAAAATCATAGGAAATTCATATCAAGCCCAAATCCAGTGATTTTTTTATAAATTCTTCTAAAATAATGTCCTATTTGATGAGTTCATCCACTATTTTTTATAAAATTATTTTCTGTAGACTCCTTATAAAATCATTAATCCCTCCATTTCCATCTTTTAAAATCATTGTTGATCCAACTCAAGTAGTACCAATTTATGTATTTTTCTTATGACCAGTGGTGTCCAAGAAAAATAAAACTCCTATTTATAGAGCACTTTTTATTTCCCTGGTTATTGTGTTGCTTATTGCGGTTGTTGCCGGCGATAGTTGATGAAATAGACGAAGTGCTCAGAGTTGGACGAGAAGCGTGTGAGGACCTCAAAGACTTTGGTGAACCACACAAGCAACCCTTTGACAATGTTATGAAACCATTTTCATTGCATGACATATAGCACTTTACTTTCGATATATTGATCATGATGACTTGGTGACCACTTCGTTGAGTTGCCTCCGATACTTTTACCGTTGATACTTGCATCATGCATGACCCTACCTCCTTATGAGGGTTATGCGGGTGGGAGTAGCTAGGATGCTAAGTAGATGCTACGCAAAAAGGGACGGGGATATGCATGGTGATGGAAATAAAAGTGTTTTCAAAAGAATTTTCGAAAACCCCATCGGGTGCCACTAATGCCCGAGGGAGATGATGTTGAGCTAGGTAACCACTTGATAAAGAAGTGATGTACTGGGGCAAGTGAGTTTGTGGTTTTCGAAAAAGGATTGGTGTAAGTTGCGATCATTATTCCAACCTTACATGTACAACCACGATACCCCTTATGGGACGGGGATTTGTTGATTACTTTGATGGGTGTTAGAAGAGAGCCCACATTACTAGTGGTGGGACTGACGTGGTCACTCTCGATACGGGGTCGTGTCAGAAAGGACGATCATGGGTGATACTTGTGATGTACATCATGTGGGTTGTGTGCCAACGAGTGGAACCTTTCTTAGTATCGGTAGGAGAAAGGCAATGTTCGGATACTTACCTCGCGTATGAACAATATCGCGAGTCGTGGCTTGACACGGAAGTTTATCGAGTCTTGTGGGTAAAGTGTGCAACCTCTGCGGAGTGTAAAACTATTTGAATAGCCATGTACACAATCAAGGACAGTCGGATGACCGCTCTTGGGCTATGTCCATTTTTTACAAACTTGGCGTGTGTGTGTGTGTGTCTGGCAAAGATGATGCTTGAGCTAAGTTCGATGACTTAGCATGGTGAATGGACATGAGATGTTCAACCCATGTTTATATTTATATCTGTAACCTCTTCACATGGATACTTTCTACCTCATGATGCATTCTTTCACAAGTTAATTGATCATGTCATTGCACTCAAAATTAGCTTTCTGCAAACTTACCTACTTAGTGCTATATCATGCATTGTCATATCTTGTTCCAAAACATGGGTTGCTTGCGAGTACATTCAAAGTAATCATTGGCTTGCCAGTAGTTATTTAATTGGCTATGCGTGGAAGAGCAAGAATATGGTGAAGAGTTCATTGGTGACGAACATGTGATCTAGGACATTTCCCAATCAGAATGCCTGTAGGGTTAATTCAAATGGCATGGGTTCCCGCTATTGTTGAAGATTTCCGCTACAAGCATATGAATACTTGGCCATAAAGGCCATATTTGAGAAAAACAGTATGTAATGGATGTAAGACTCTTGTTATTCAGTTTCTGTGTGTTCGGTGAGCATTGATCTCTGGGATCACTATGCACGTACATTCGGTGATCACGACTTATGAGTCGGGGTCCCCACACTTCAACTATATGTGTAGTAAAAGCTTTATTTTGTTCATAAGCATTGGGTGAGCTAATAATGGATTACAGCAAGGACATACATTCTACTAAAGAGCAACTTTCATAATTAAATTCCTTATAATCCAAGATAGTGGGAACATCACTATTTAAGGTTTTGATCTCTCCAAACCCACCTGTTTCAATTCTATCATTAGAATCATCACCCTCCAAGCAACACATGACGCCTTCTAGATAAAGTTGACTCATATCCAGTCCCTTTATTATCTATTTTAATATTAGTAAACAAATATTCATTGGGAGAAGTACTGATCATTTTAAGATCTTCATCATGATTACGATAAAAAATGGGTGGAAGAGCATTTTCTAAGGATTGTCGTTGGGCTCTCAACCTCGTGGTCCTCTCCTTACTCTCATTGATAAACATTTGGATGGATTTAATGGAATCATTGATACCATTCTTTCTCGGTAAATTTTTATTTTTAAGAGTTTCCACATCATGAACAATTCTATACATGTTCCTAACCAAATCATCAACTTTATGCAACCTTTCTTCTACCATAGTATTAACAATATTTTGGGAACTAATGAATTATTTAATGGTGTTCTCAAGATCAGAGGATAGCCTATTATTATTTTTAGAAGAATTTCCATAATTGTTAGAGGTAATACCGGGGTACATTCTAGTATTGAAGTTTCTTCTATAAGCATTGTTGTTGAAATTGTTTCGCGACATAAAATTCACATCAATAACATCATTATTTTTCTCAATCAACATAGAGAAAGGCATAACATTGGGATCAACATGAGCATCTTTACTAGCAACCAATTCAATAAGAGCATCCATTTTCTCACTTAAAGTAGCGATTTCCTCAATAGAATTTACCTTCTTACCAGTTGGAGCTCTTTCGGTATGCCATTGAGAATGGTTTGTCATTATGTTGTCCAAAAGTTTGGTGGCATCTCGTAATGTGACATCCATGAAGGTACCACCTACTGTAGAATCTAGAAGATTTCTAGACATGTAACATCCCAAACTTTGGAATGTTATAATAAATATTAGAATGATTGTTTGTTTGCTTGAGTGAATTGAAAGTGAGTGAAATTTGAAACTTTTGAAACTTTTGAAAGTTGAATGAGAGGGAATGAAATGACTTTCCCAAACTTTCACTTTGCATCTTTGCTCATCAAGAATTCAAATTCATTTCATCACAAAACCTCAGAGTGAAGATGACATGACTTCTTCCATTCAAAGAAATGAAAAGGGATTTGAAAAGAATTTGAATTTCATTTGAAAAAATTTCAAATTCAGAAACTTTATGCAACTCAATGATTTTCATGAGAGAAGATAATATGACTTCTTCAAATTATATGAAATATGAGTTGGAAGTTAAAAGAAGGAATTGAAAGTGCCTCTGAATTATTTTGGAATCCATTTCATATTTGGTTCCTATTCAAAATTTCAAAGTATTCAAAATCCCTTGACCAATTTGAGAGGAGTAATATGACACTCCAAACCAGGGATCATTTGAACCATATTTGAATTTATAAAACTCAGAAAAAACTATTTCTGAATTATTTCCTATTCGGTTTCAAAAGCCATTTTGAAAGTGGTTTTAAAAATTTGTTTTTCTTCAAAATTAACAAAATATGGAAAATAGGGTAAAATGATTTCTTTCAAAATAAAAATGGAGAGATTTAAATTTGAAGTCATTTTGATATTTTCAAAATGTTTTATTTGCCTTTTACTTAAAACAGTAGCTTGTTTGAATTTTTCTGATTTTGTAAGTAATTTATTTTACACTGAAAATATGTTCATGATTTAGGAAATCTTTTTCCAGTAATTTTGATATATAATATGTATATATAAAAGTATTTTTGTTTTCCATTTAAAAGGTTTCCTTTTCTGTTCTTTTATAAAAAAGAAAAGCATTTATTAGTTTTAATACGAGCCGGCCCATAGTCTTTCAACCCGAATTTATTTCATAACGGTCACCGCTAATAATGCCCCCTCTCTCTCTCACTGACAAGCCGGTCCCACCGCCCGATTCCCTCTCCCGCGCGGTCGTCCCCATCCTCACGAGCGCGACGCCGTCGCCGGAGATTCCTCTCCCATGATCTCCTCCTCCTGTCGCTCCCCTCGAGTCCCGACCACCCCCATAAGTAGCGGCCACCATCTGCTCCTCATTCCACCCCGAGCCCCCTCTTTCTCCTTGCCGGAACGCTACCCGAGCCCTCGCCGTAGTTCCACCACCCAACCGGATCCCCCCGAGCTCGAGCCCCTCGCCACACTCCACCCCACACCCCTCCACTACTCTCCAACATCACCGGAGCGTCCCCGCTATCACCTGGTGCCCTCAACCTCGCTGGAAACCCATCAGAACGCCGTAACCACCACCCTCGCCGGAATTTCCCTCGGCCACCACCATCCCGAAGCCATCCCGAGCTCGTGCACGTCGACTCCGTCATCCCCGAGTCCATCCGACGCCACCTATCGTCGCCGGACCTTCGCCGACGTCGTCTGGTGCCATCTACGTCGCCGAAAGACCACGGGAGCCACCTCCCCGTCCACCTTGTCGTTCCTGCCGTCGACGTCGACCTCGCCGGCGACTCTTTCTCAGTAAGCCCCCATCTCTCCCTCAGCCGTCGGATCTAGGATAAACGGTCTAGATTAGATTTTTTTATTCGCGAACCGGTACGCATTATAGTTCGGTCGTTCGCCCGAATCACACTAGCCCGCACACACTTGGACCAACCAGAGAACGCCGTGTCACCCCCTCACCGTTAGTTTAGTTTTCTCTTTTTTCTGTTTTGTTTTAGAAAACAGAGAAAGTTCTGATTTTATTTTCTTTATATCTTTTAAAATATTTAATGTTTTTAATTGATTCTTTTTTATTAGTGTCACAAATTTCATCTAGTTTCCGTAGATATCAAATTTGGATATGTGTGAATAATTAAATTTGAATTTAAACAGATTTGATTTAAATTTTGTTTTCTGAATATCTTGAGTTTTAAAATGTATTTTTGATTGATTCTTTTTGCTACTTGTCACTAGTGATATTAGTTATCATTAGGAAGAGTTTGAGAATTTTTTAGTATATTTTAAATAGTGTTTTCAACTAAAACAGATTCTGTTTAGTTCCTATGTTGTTTAGTTAGTTTAATTTTTTCTTTAGTTATTTTGAAAATCTGAATATGATTTACATTATGTTTTAGATTTTCATTTAGTTCTGTTGTTCTAAACCTTAGTAATTTACTTGCTGTTAACAAATGATAATTGTTTAGTTTATAAAATTTTATTAAAGGGACCTATAACCTTTTTCAAATAGGTATAGTTTATTACAAAGCAAATTAGTTAGTAATAATTCTTTTAACTAAAGTTTTATATAATTAGATTCTGTTTTCAAATAAAAGTTTTTAGTAATATTTTCTGTTAAGAAATGTTTGTTAATAAAATGGTTTAGTTTTACTCTATTATAAGAAACTATATTCTTTATCATTAGGTATTGTTTTATAAAACAACTTAGTGTTAGTAGAGATTATTTTCACAAAGTTTTAGATGAATCAATTCTGTTTTGTAATATAGATTTTTATTAATTACTTTCTGTTAACTTAGTTGTTTCATAATTTGTTTTCTCTTAGTTTATGGTTGTGCTTGTAGTTAAGTTCATTAGGCAAACACTCATGTTGTTCTTCAAAAGTAATTCTTTTTGCTAGTAAAATATTTACAAGAAATCGTTTTGTTGTATTTAACTTTGTTATTGTTTTGTTGCTATTGAAAATAGTTGTTTGTAGGGGAAAACTACCTTAGTTGCTTTTATGAAAACTTTGTTGAGTTTAACTTTTATCTTAAGTATTTCCTTCATCAACCTTGTTGTTTTTGGTTCTTGTGTTACATTGTGATTGTTAGTTTTGATTTCTAGAAGTGATTGCTTATGTATGCAATGTTTGTATAGATTTCTCATCGGAGAGTGACGAATAGTCTATCAAGTTATTTCTGAGAGCGATCTTTATTCTTCATCAACAGTACAGGCAAGTTCACTTTGACCATCTATTTCATACCTATTGTTTTATTGCATGTAGTGACATCATTCAACAGATCCCTCCCGTAGTGTTATTGAAACTCTTGTAGTTGAGTAGAATGCATGAGGTAGGAACCCACCACGTGTTACTAAAGCCCCGGGAATGCTAGTTAGTGTAATGCTATGCTAAAGTAGACGGGGTCTGGTATGAGTGTTCGTGAGTGGTGTGAAGAAGGACTCCACGTCAAAACGACGACTTCATGAAGACATCTTCAAGACCTGCATCTTCAAGACCTCAAGACTTCGAGACTCGAGAAGCAAGTTTTCAATACAGACTACTGGGTGAGGGATGGAATTGATGGGCACCCTGGAGAAACCAGTGAGTGGCCGGGATGCATGGAGAAGCGCCATGACATCTTGCGGAAAGCTTCACCCAGACTCAAAGAGAAGGATGAATACTTCATGCCCGGAAGCTTACCTGTGTAGCCACAAGTCATTATGGGCTCTGGCTTGGTTGATCGTTGTTGTGACTCTGTTGGGCAGTGCTACGAGATGTAGTCGACGTTAGGATTGGATGGGCACTATCGGACAGTCAGGGAAGCACTCTGAAAGACCATGTTTCTTTCATCCTGTTCTCAAACACCAGGCTGTGCGAGGACTTACCAGGAGGGAAAGAATCTTGTGGGTAAAGTACACAACACTCTGCAGAGTTAAACCTAATCGATTAGCCGTGTCCCCGGTTACGGACAATTTGAGCCTCTGGACTTGGATCTATCTCTGAACTCTCAACACTGGACTGATAACTTAATTGTGGGCAACTTAAGATACTTGTGGGCATTGAGACATTGGTTGGTGGAACCATGTCATGATAGGTAATTCCATAGTGAAATTCCTGATATTCCTTTGTTGTAGGGAAAATAAATTTAGCTTTTACGCAAAAACTTAGACACAGAGCCACAAAGCCTTTGCATATAGAATAACCTTTATTCTTCTATTCTACTATGCTGATCTTGCCAGTACATTCAATGTACTGACCGACACGGCTGCAACATCTTATGTTGCAGATACTCTTCTACGACGGGTAAGACTACAATTCAGGGTTACGGTCCGTACTCAACTTGTCGTTGGTGTTATTGGGACTCCACTCCCGTTGACTGTATCCGCTGCTATTTTAAGGTATATATCAGTTTTACGTTATTACATGTGATTGCACTTTGATATATACATTGATGTACTATGTGTGCCAGCATACTGATCCAGGGATGGCACAGAACACACAGAGGCTTGACTCGTTTTGAGTCGGGTCGCTACAAGACACAAAGTTTAGTCCAACATAGAAATTTTGGATAATCATCCACAAGTTCAAACCAAGAGTAGGGAAATTTTTAATCATCAATTTCATCCTCTCCCAAGCTTGTGCAACATGTTCTTGGTCATGTTGCTTAAAATTTATAATTTGATTTCTAAGGGAGATGATCTTAGCAGGAGGAAAATACTTGGTAATAAAGCATCTTTACATTTATCCCATGTTCCAATACTATTATGTGGTAAAGATGAGAACCAATATTTAGCTTTTTCTCGAAGTGAAAAAGGAAATAATTTTAATTCAACAAAAGTATTGAGATGAGCAGCAGGATCCTCATTAGGACTTCGAGAAAATTGTTCTTTCACCACAAGATTCAGCAATGCAATGTTTATATCATAAAACTCTGCACTAATGGTGGGTGGTATATGAGTACTAATAAAATCATTGTTATTAGTATTCGAGAAGTCACACAACTTAGTGTTATCTTGAGACATGGGTGACCGAGCAAGCAAAGTAGCAAGCAAACAAGTAAACTAGCAAAGGTATTTTTTTGTATTTTCTATTTTTGTGGAAAGCAAAATATAACAACAATTAAAAAGTAGAGCAAGTGAATGATAATTTGTGAGAAGGTACTTGATAGTACATTGATGATACTCCCTAACAACGACGCTAGAAATCCTTCCTAATACTTGTGACATGTGTAGGGTTTTTCTCCAAAGAGGAGGGGATGAAGCAATATAATATAGATAAGTATTTCCCTCAGTGAAAACCAAGATTATCGAACAATTAGGATGATCACACAACTTCCCGTCTTCAGTGCCTACACACAAAAGAGCACACACTTGCACCTGACGCGCTCAAGAGGGTTGCCAATCCCCTTGAACTCGTTACTTACAAGAAAATGAGTAGTGTAGATGATAGTTGATAACCGTAAATTGCAAAACAAAAATAAAACAAATAAATGGAAGCAAGGAAACATTATTCACGACAATGATAGAAAATCGCATAGTCATGCAATAGTGGGTAAACAAATTACTATTGGGAAATTGATAGAAAATCGCATAGTGATGCAATATTTATTCACGACAATGATCATGTGTATATAGGCATCACATCCATAAACAAGTAGACCAACTCCTACCTGCATCAACTACTATTACTCCACCAATTGACCGCTATCCAGCATGCATCTAGAGTAGTAAGTAAAACGGAGTAATGCTTGGAGAATGATGACATGATGTAGAAAAAGTAAATCCAATTAATATAAATAGACCCCATCGTTTTATCCTTATAGCAATACCAATACGTGTCTTGTCCCCTAATTTGTCACTGGGATATAGAGCACCACAAGATTGGACCTACTACAACGTACCTTGATGTCTACTACACAACCTTCTTCTTGTAGACTCGTGTTGGGCCTCCAAGCGCAAAGTTTTGTAGGACAGTAGCCATTTCCCCTCAAGTGGATGACCTAAGGTTTATCAATCCGTGAGAGGTGTAGGATTAAGATGGTCTCTCTCAAACAACCCTGCAACCAAATAACAAAGAGTCTCTTGTGTCCCCAACACACCAAATACAATGGTAAATTGTATAGGTACACTAGTTCGGCGAAGAGATGGTGATACAACTGTAATATGGATGGTAGATAAAGGTTTTTGTAATCTGAAAATATAAAAACAGCAAGGTAACTAATGATAAAAGTGAGCCAAAACGACATTGCAATGCTTAGAAACAGGGCCTAGGGTTGATACTTTCACTAGTTCAAGTTCTCTCAACAATATTGACATAGTTGAATCATATGTAAATACCTCTCGTGCGACAAAGATTTCACCCCAAAGTCACAAATAGCGGAGAACTAACGAAGAAATTATTGTAGGGTACGAAACCACCTCAAAGTTATATTTATGATCAATCTTATGAGCTATCCCTATAAGTGTCACGAATAGACCTAGTGTTCGTACTAAAATAACACCGTAATATACACATCAACCAAAACCCTAATATTACCTAGATACTCCAATGTCACCACAAGTACCCATGGGCTTGATTATACGATATGCATTACACAATTTAAGATTCATCATGTTCAATCCAACACAAAGAACTTCAAAGAGTGCCCCAAAGTTTGTACCGGAGAGTCAAGACAAAAACATCTGCCAACCCCTATGCATAGATTCCCAAGGTCACGAAACCCGTAAGTTGATCACCAAAACATACATCAAGTGGATCAATAGAGCATCCCATTGTCACCATGGATATCCCATCGCAAGACATACATCAAGTGTTCTCAAATCCTTAAAGACTCAATCTGATAAGAAAACTTCAAAGCGAAAATTCAACTCATCACAAGAAGATAGAGAGGGGAAACTCCATATGATTCATCTATATCAATAAAGCTCACGGTACATCAAAATCGTGCCATCTCAAGAACACGAGAGAGAGAGAGATCAAACACATAGCTACTGGTACATACCCTCAGCCCCGAGGGTGAACTACTCCCTACTCGTCATGGAGACCATTGAGATGATGAAGACGGCCTCCGGTGATGGTTTCCCCCTCCGGTAGGGTGCCGAAACAGGCTCCCGATTGGTTTTTCGTGGCTCTGGAGGCTTTTGGCGATGGAACTCTTGATCTAGGTTTGTTTTTGAAGGTTTGGGTATTTATAGGAGTTTTGGGCGTCGGTCTCACGTCAAGGGGGCCATGAGGCGGTGACAGGCCACCTAGGCGTGGCTAGGGGGTGATCGCGCCTGGCGGGCTTGTGACCTCCTTGTGGCTCTTCTAGCTCAACTACAATGCTTCGGGGGTCTCTTTTGGTCCCAAAAACATCATAATAAATTTTCATCCCATTTCGAGAACTTTTATTTCTGCACAAAAAACGACACCATGGTAGTTCTACTGAAAATAACGTCAGTCCGGGTTAGTTCTAATAAAATTATACCAAACATATAGAACTATTGGAAACATGGCATGAATACTTCATAAATTATAGATATGTTGGATACGTATCAACATCCCCAAGCTTAATTCCTGCTCGTCCTCGAGTAGGTAAATGATAAAAGAAATAATTTATGAAGTGTGAATGGTAGCATAGTGCATAAATTTGATCAATGATAGTTCCAAACACTTTTTCTAGAATCATTATATATGATAAACAGTAGCTCATCTCATAAAACTTCTCATGATGAAATAACAAGCTATCCACATATTAAAGTATAGACCATAAAGTTTCTTGAGAACTAATAAACTATGCTTTCAGTCACCAAACAATTGCAATTCATATTATTTTCAGGAAGGTCTATGTAGGGGCATTGATTTATCAAAGTCCACATACTCAACTATCATATAATCTTCCAAGATTGTTAACACTCAAAGCATATTTTTAGAACAAATAGCATCCATCAAACACAGAGAAAGATAGGGGCTTAAAGTTTTGCCTCCCAACTTATTTATCATATAGATAATTGTCATCAATAATAATTCATGATCAAATATATTTGAATGGCCATATATGCTTGGATCTTTCCCCATCACATTATGCTTGTCAACTAATAGAAGTAGGTTGGAATAAGAAGTTGACTCAACAAGGAAAGTAAATAACATGAAAGTAAATAGATTGTCCCTTCGCAGAGGGAAGTAGGGATTTGCATATGTGCTAGAGCTCATTGTTTAAAACAGAGATAAATATAATTTTGGTAGGTGCACCCTTCCTGTCAACGTTACGACTCATAGTTATCAATATGTTCCATGTTAAACACATTAGTGGCAATTCCCAAGCAATAAAAGTAAAGGTTTACTCCCCCTCCACCAACAAACACACTCCACGGCTAGCCGAATTCACGAGTACCATCCATACCAACAACATTCCTGGGGGATTTTTATTTAGTTATTTGCATTTTTTTTCTTGGGACTGGGAATCCCTATTACCACCCCTCTCGTGCAAGGATGAGTGAATAAACACTCGTTATGAGAATAACCCACTAAACATGGAGGATAAGAACTGGCCCCTGTCGCTCCATGAGCAGTCCAGGCACATGAAACAAATGCTTATTTGAAATTTTAGAGGTGGCACATGCAAATTTACTTGGAACGGCAAGGTAATATCGCATATAGGTAGATATGGTGGACTCTCATGGAAGAAACTTGGGTCAAGGGTTTGGATGCACAATTAGTATCTCTACTTAGTATGGATTTTTGGCTAGCAAAAGGTTCTAATCAAGCACCACATGTTGGAGGATCCATAACAATATAACTTCTATACAAATATACCCAAGCATAACTCATTACGTAGTCTTCCTTGTCCAACTTCAACTAATTTGCTCAAGTTTGAAAATAATTAATGGGTATTCACAATCATGGAAGATGTCCAAGATAGTATATTTATATGTGAAATATCTCTTCCTTTAATATTCTTTCATGAATTGACCAATGTAGTGTGGCCTACCTTTCAATAAATTTTACCACCTATACTTCTTATATGTGAATTCATTACTTCCCATGGGATAAGCATATAAAACATATATAATTTAAGATTTATGATATTCAATTCATTCAACCATTTAGTCATAGCATATAAGTGAAGCACGAGAGCAAATGACAAAACTACTCCAAAACATATAAGCGAAGATCAATGAGTAGTCAAACAATTAAATAGCTATGTGAGGACTTTATATCTCTCTCAATAAAGATTATAATATCTTAGTATTTTATTTAAAAATCAATCAAAATAAAAACTAGCACTCCAAGAATAGCACACATCAAGTGAATGAATAAAAATTTAGGCTCAACATAGGCTAACCGATAGTTGACGAAGAGAGGTGGGATGCGTAGCATCCTCAAGCTTATATGCTTGAGAGTTATTGAAATATTTAATTGGGGTGCCTTGGGCATCCCCAAGATTTAGCTTTTGTATCTTGTTCAATCATCTCATATCCCGGTTTCACCTATTCTCAAAACCTTCATCCATACAAAACTCAAAAAGAACTCGTGAGATAGGTTAGTACACATAACAACAAATCAGCACTTCATGTACTGTTAAGACAAGTTGCAAAATATTCTCAAACATTAGGTACTGTATACTATCATTTCCATAATTTATATCTACCAATATAGGCTATGGAAACTATAGGATAAGTAGATAACAAAACTATGACAGCAATCTGTCTAAACAGAACAGTGTGTAACAATTTATTAAACCAGTGTACTTATGTAACTCAAAAAATTGTGAAAATTTATTACATCCTAATTAATTTATATTACAACAATGTGTAAAAATTTCAGAAACTTTACACGTTACAGTAAAATACTAAAATTCAAACACTACAGAAGAAGTTTCTGTTTTTACCTAGCACACATCAAACATGCAATTCAAGCATCCTAAAGGCAATTCTTGGAAATTTTTATTTAATAACAAGATTATAAATAACAACTAACATATAAAAAAAATTAAATGATGCTCAAAGCAAAACTCATATTATGTGACGAATAAAAATATAGTTCCAAGTAAGATATACTGATAATGTTGAAGACGAAAGAGGGGATGCCTTCCAGGGCATCCCCAAGCTTAGATGCTTAAGTATTTCTTGAATATTATCTTGGGGTGCCTTGGGCACCACCAAGATTAGTTTCTTGTCACTTCTTGTTCTCCTCATATCGGTGTCTCACCCAAAACTTGTAAACTTCAATCATAGAAAACTTAACGGAACTTCGTGAGATGCGTTAGAATAGTAAATATAGATCATTCACTTAGGTACTGTCAATACAAGATGCATAATTGTTCCCACATGATACCTACTGTATTCTATCATTTACATAATTTAAATCAATCAATATAAGCTATAGGAACACTTGAAACAAGCGAACTATGCATGCAAAACAGAATCTATCAAAAACAGAACAGTCTGTGAAGATCTGTATGATCACCATACTTCCCTTACTCTAAAAATTCGGAAAAAGTAGGAACCCTCAAGTAATTTGCATATAAATGTTGTGTAAGAATTGCAGAATTTTTTTGACTCTCTAGAAAATTCAAATAACTCATAGACTGGACGCAAATTTTTCTGTTTTTACACAGAATCAAACAAGCAAGTATCCACACTATCACAAATGCTTTGCTTGGCAATTTATTGAAATAAAAGACACAAAACATGATTACTACAGTATATTAATCATGTGAAAAAATAAAAACATAAAGTAAAAGTGTTGGGTTGTCTCCCAACAAGCGGTTTTTCTTTAATGCCTTTTAGCTAGGCATGATGATTTCAATGATGCTCGTATAGGAATATTAATTGAAACATGCAAAAGATTATCATGAATCTCATGAAAATAACATTTAAGTCTAACCCACTTCCTATGCATAGGGATTTTGTGAAAAAACAATTTGTGGGATCAAGAATCAACTAGCATAGGAAGGCAAAATAAGCATAACTTCAAAACTTTGAACACATAGAGAGGAAACTTGATATTATTGCAATTCCTACAAGCATATGTTCCTTCCTCATAATAATTTTCAGTAGCTTCATGAATTAATTACACAATATAACCATCACATAAAGCAGTCTTTTCATGATTTACAAGCATAGAAATTTTACTACTCTCCACACAAGAAAAAATCTTCTCATGCAAAGTAGTGGGAGCAAACTCAACAAAATAACTATCATGTGACACTTGATTGACATAACCACATTGAGTACTAAAATTATGATAATTGGTTTCATGGTTGTCATTACTCTTTATAGCATACGTTTCATCACAATAATAATCATAGATAGGAGGCATGCTATCATCATAATAGTTTTGCTCATCAAAACTTCGGGGATAAAAAATATCATCTTCATCGAACATAGCATCCCCAAGCTTGTGGCTTTGCATATCATTAGCATCATGAATATTCAGAGAATTCATACTAATAATATTTAAATCATGCTCATAATTCAAATATTTAGTTCCAAACATTTTAATAACTTATTCTTCTAACACTTGAGCACAATTTTCCTTTCCATCATTTTCACGAAAGACATTAAAAATATGAAGCATATGAGGCAACCGCAATTCCATTTTTTTGTAGTTTTATTTTATAAAACTAAACTAGTGCAAAAAAAGAAACTAAAAGATTTGATTGCAAGATCTAAAGATATACCTTCAAGGACTCACCTCCCCGGCATTGGTGCCAGAAAAGAGCTTGATGTCTACTACACAACCTTCCTCTTGTAGACTCGTGTTGGGCCTCCAAGCACAAAGTTTTGTAGGACAGTAGCAATTTTCACTCAAGTGGATGACCTAAGGTTTATCAATCCTTGAGAGGTGTAGGATGAAGATGGTCTCTCTCAAACAAATCTTCAAGCAAATAACAAAGAGTCTCTTGTGTCCCCAACACACCCAATACAATGGTAAATTGTATAGGTGCACTAGTTCGGCAAAAAGATGGTGATACAAGTGTAATATGGATGGTATATAAAGGTTTTTGTAATCTTAAAGTATAAAAACAGAAAGGTAACTAATGATAAAGGTGATCACAAACGGTATTGCAATGCTTAGAAACAAGGCCTAGGGTTCATACTTTCACTAGTGCAAGTTCTCTCAACAATATTGACATAGTTGAATCATATGTAAATACCACTCGTGCAACAAAGAGTTCACTCCAAAGTCAAAAATAGCGGAGAACTAATGAAGAAATTAATGTTGGGTATGAAACCACCTCAAAGTTATCTTTTCCCATCAATCTTATGAGCTATCCCTCTAAGTGTCACGAGTAGAGTTCGTACTAAAATAACAACTTAAGAAACACATCAAACAAAACCCTAATGTCACCTAGATACTCCAATGTCACTTCAAGTACCAATGGTCTTGATTATACGATATGCATCACACAATTTCAGATTCATCATGTTCGATCGAACACAAAGAACTTCAAAGAGTGCCCCAAAGTTTCTACCGGAGAGTCAAGACAAAAACGTGTGCCAACCCCTTTGCATAGATTCCGAAGGTCACGGAACCCGCAAGTTGATCACCAAAACATACATCTAGTGGATTAATAGAGCATCCCATTGTCACCACGGATATCCCATCGCAAGACATACATCAAGTGTTCTCAAATCCTTAAATACTCAATCCAATAAGAAAACTTCAAAGGGAAAACTCAATTCATCAGAAGAGGATAGAGAGGGGAAAACTCCATATGATTCATCTATATCAATAAAGCTCGTGGTACATCAAAATCGTGCCATCTCAAGAACACGAGAGAGACAGATCAAACGCATACCTACTGGTATATACCCTCAGCCCCGAGGGTGAACTACTCCCTCCTCGTCATGGAGACCGCCGGGATGATGAATATGGCCTCCGATGATGGTTTCCCCCTCCGACTGGGTGCAGGAACGGGCTCCCGATTGCTTTTTTGTGGCTCTGGAGGCTTGCGGCGGCGGAACTCCCAATCTAGGTTTCTTTTCAGAGGTTTGGGTATTTATAGGAATTTTTGACATCGGTCTCACGTCAAGGGGGCCATAAGGCGGTGACAAGGGGGTGGCCTCACCTGGAAGGCTCGTGACCTCCTCGTGGCTCTTCTGGCCCAACTCCAATGCTTCGGGGGTCTCTTTTGGTCCAAAAAATGATACTAAATTTTCAGCCCATTCCGAGAACTTTTATTTCTGCACAAAAAACGACACCATGGTAATTCTATTGAATACAACGTTAGTCCGGGTTAGTTATAATAAAATCATACCAAAATCATATAGAATTATTGTAAACATGGCATGAATACTTCATAAATTATAGATACATTGGAGACATATCACACCTCTCTCACTTAAGATAAACCAATATAGTTGGCCAAACTAAACCAATAGATTGGAGAGAATTACGAAGCTATAATGATCATGCAAATAATAATTTAGAGAAGACTCAAATGTTTTTTCATGAATAATCTAGACATAAACCCATAATTCATCGGATCCCAACAAATGCACCACAAAAAGTGATTATATATATAGAGAGAGAGATCTAGATAATAGCTATGGACCCATAGGTCTATGGTGAACTACTCACACATTACCATGGGAGCAGCAAGGTTGATGTAGAGGACCTCCGTGACTAATCCTCCCTCCGACAAGGCACCGGATTAGGGCCCCAGATGGGCGCATGGCGGAATAGAGTCATGCAGCGGCGGAAAAAGTGTTTCGGGAGGCTCCTTAGGGTTTCTGGAATATATGAGACACTACAGGAATCAGGGACTTTGCCGTCTGCCATGGCAGATGGCAAAGGGCATGACCTCGGATGGCAAATGCCTTTTCCGTCCGTCAGGAGATGGCAAACATTCCAGCAAAGAAAAATCCAGTCAAGAGGTCCTTTGCCATCCGCCTTGGGCCCACGGACGGCAAATAATCTTTGCCACGAGGGAGCAGACGACAAAGAGCATGGATGGCAGACCCACGAGGTTAGAGCCTTCAAGTGTTAAGGGCAGTCTTTGCCGTCTGCCACCCTTTGTCGTCTGCCTTAGGCCACCCTCTGCCGTCCGTGGGCTGATTGCAAAGAAGCCTTAGGGAGCAGGGGTTTAAGGCCCTTTTCCACCTAGGGTCCCCCCTTTGTCGTCTACCTTAGCCCCCCCCTTTGCCGTCCGTGGGCAGACGGCAAAGGGACCAAAATGTCCCTTTTATTTTATTTTATTTTTTTATTATAACAATTTTCATAGCAATATATATATTTCACAGAAATAATGTTGTTGCCATACTGATAACCATATTAAAATAAGTTTCATCCATCCATACATACATACATATTATGCAAGTTTCATTCGTACCAAACCATATTACAATAGTTTCATCCATACATACATAGTTTCATATCCATCTGTATCAAGTGTCACATTGTTCATCGATACAAAATAAAAAAATACAAGTAACCCAAGCACTCCATCAATGCAAACTTCTGTGAAGTGAATGTAATCTGCAAAATGGGAAATAAGAAAAATAGAAGAAGACTAGATGAAGAAGAGAACTAAGTAAGCTTATTATGTCATTTAGGAGAGAACTAAACTAAGTATAGGACATTTTTGATAAAATAGGCCATTTTGGAGCTAATTTAGCTTACTATGTCATTTAGGAGGAAACTAAGCTAAATATATGTCATTTTAGAGCTAACTTAGGTAAAAATGGGCCATTTAGGAGCTAATTATGCCTATTATGCCATTTTGAAGCTAACTAAGCTAATTATAGGTCATTTAGTAGATAACTTTGGTAACATAGGTCATTTTGGAGCTAGCTAATCTTATTATGCCATTTTGGAGCTAACTAAGCTAATTATAGGTCATTTGTGATAAAATAGGTCATTTTGGAGCTAATTTAGCTTACTACGTTATTTAGGAGGAAACTAAGCTAACTATATATCATTTTAGAGCTAAGTTAGGTAAAAATAGGTCATTTAGGAGCTAAATATTCTTATTATGCCATTTTCGAGCTAACTAAGCTAAGTATAGGTCATTTAATAGTTAAGCTAGGTACAATAGGTCATTTTGGAGCCAGGTAAGCTTATTATGTCATTTAGGAGAGAACTAAGCTAACTATAGGTCATTTTTTGATTAAATAGGCCATTTTGGAGCTAATTTAGCTTACTATGTCATTTAGGAGGAAACTAAGCTAAATGCATGTCATTTTTGATAAAATAGGCCATTTTGGAGCTAATTTAGCTTACTATGTCATTTAGGAGGAAACTAAGCTAAATATATGTCATTTTATATCTAACTTAGGTAAAAATAGGTCATTCAAGAGCTAACTGTGCTTATTATGCCATTTTGAAGCTAACTAAGCTAATTATAGGTCATTTAATAGCTAACTTATGTAAAAATAGGCCATTTTGGAGGTAGCTAAGTTTATTATGCCATTTTGGAGCTAACTAAGCTAAGTATATGTCATTTTTGATAAAATAAGCCATTTTGGAGCTAATTTAGCTTACTATGTCATTTAGGAGGAAACTAAGCTAACTATACGTCATTTTAGAGCTAACATGGTATAAATAGGTCATTTAGGAGCTAATTATGCTAATTATGCCAGTTTGGAGCTAACTAAGCTAATTATAGGTCATTTAATAGATAAGCTAGGTACAATAGGTCATTTTGGAGCTAGGTAAGCTTATTATTTCATTTAGGAGAGAACTAAGCTAAGTATAGGTCATTTTTGATAAAATAGGCCATTTTGGAGCTAATTCAGCTTACTATGTCATTTAGTAGGAAACTAAGCTAAGTATATGTCATTTTTGATAAAATAGGCCATTTTGGAGCTAATTTAGCTTACTATGTCATTTAGGAGGAAACTAAGCTAACTATATGTCATTTTAGAGCTAACTTAGGTATAAACATGTCATTTAGGAGCTAACTATTCTTATTATGCCATTTTGGAGCTAACTAAGCTAAGTATAGGTCATTTAATAGCTAAGCTAGGTACAATAGGTCATTTTGGAGCTAGGTAAGCTTATTATGTCATTTAGGAGAGAACTAAGCTAAGTATAGTTCATTTTTGATAAAATAGGCCATTTTGGAGCTAATTTAGCTTACTATGTCATTTTGGAGGAAACTAAGCTAAATATATGTCATTTTTGATAAGAATAGTCTATTTTGGAGCTAATTTAGCTTACTATGTCATTTAGGAGGAAACTAAGCTAAATATATGTCATTTTAGAGCTAACTTAGGTAAAAATAGGTCATTTAGGAGCTAACTATGCTTATTATGCCATTTTGGAGCTAACTAAGCTAATTATAGGTCATTTAATAGCTAAATTTGGTAAAATAGGTCATTTCGGAGGTAGCTAAGATTATTATGCCATTTTGGAGCTGACTAAGCTAATTATAGATCATTTTATAGCTAACTTGGGTAAAATAGGTCATTTTTGAGCTAACTAAGCTTGTTATGCAAGTTTGGAGCTACCTAAGCTTATTATGTCATTTAGGATGTAACTAAGCTAAGTATAGGTCATTCTTGAGCTAACTTGGGTAAAATATATCATTTTGGAGCTAAGGTAAGGTAAGTAACCATCATTATGCGGTTGTTAAGCAAAACACTAGAAAAAACATACCATTCTCGTCAGCATGGAGATGAAGCACGGTGGCTCTGGCTTGTTTCACCTAGAGAAGGCTGCCTTGTAGAAGGGTCGTGCGATGCGTTTCGGGAGATATTCTACACCAAACATAATTTGTAATGTGTCGTTAGCATGATGACACTCAAAAGATCATTGTATTGAAATGGAACTCACCGTCCCCACCATGTTAATGACTGGTATTGCCGGAGGGACGTGGCCGATCTTCTCGCACATAGAATGTACATTTGGTTTCGAAAAGTCAAACTTTTTAGTTATTAATGAAACGAACATTAAAATGCAAGATTTGACAAATATGACGAAGAAATTTACCATGAAGAGCTCGTACATGGCCCTGTTAGACGCATCGTTCCGTGCCCTCTCTGCCTCCATCAACGCAGCCCTCCTCTCCTCCATCTCCTTATCCTTCGCCGCCAAAAGCGCTTGCGTTGCCTCTCTCTCTTTTAGAATAGCAACCTGCAACACAACTCATTGTTAGCATTGTAATCATATTGGTTCGCACGCACAATGTAATGCGGAAAGATAGTTTGAGTCCATTAAACTAACCTCGGTGGCGAGCTCGACTGGCCGTAGACGAGGTGTTATCTCAGGGTAGGATCTCGTCTGGCGTGTCTTTATCTACCAAAGAGTGCTAGGACAACGTATAAGTCCGTCTCCAATGGAGATCGAGCCATGGGGCCTCCCATTGCCAGCTATCATCACCAGCTCTCGATTAATAGGTCCCTGGCTCGGGTTAATGTCCTCCCCTTTCCTCGCCTTCCCGTGATCTCTGTACTTCATGAGCTTGTGGTGGGAGGAGATGTTGGTGAAGTTTTTGAGATGATCGAGGTCAGACTCAGAGAATGCCTTGACCTTACGAGGCAGTATGGGCCATCACATAGAGGTCGTACATCTCTGGCACCTTCATCTTATTGTGACGCGCCTAAAAGAGAGAGAGAGGAAAAAAGTATTAGTAAAGGGCTCAAGCTAGCATTAAGAATGAATTGCATGAGTCATGAAGCAAACCACATACCCAGTTGTCACGAAACTAATGTATGTTGACGCTCCCTTGATGGTGTGGCACACCAACCATTTTTTCATGCCTCTCCTTGGCATTGTTGTGGCTGGCCTCCCACTTTTCGGAGCACCACTGATCCACCAAGGCCTCCCAACAATCCATCTTATCCACACACCATCTCGGGGGCACATAAGTTAATAAATAGAAATTTGAGCGCATGTACACATTCATATTCTTCCCCGAATATTTGGGCCCTGGAATTATCAACGTCAGGAAAATGTTCTTACTTTTCATAATCTCTCTAGGGGGAGATTGAGTGGAATGACAAATACAGGCCAACAACTGTTAAGTGTTGCCGTCATACCATACACATTGAACCCATCCGTGCTGATGGCAACTCGAGGATGCCTTGGATCTTCCGATTTATCCTTATATAATGCATCGAAGTGCTTCCACGCAAAAGCATCTCAAGTGTGTACCAACATCTTGTTCCCATCCGCATCTAGTTCGGTTCTTTTGCCCAATTTATGCCATGTCATCTGTCTGGCCGTCTCTTCGACCATGAGAAGACATTGAAGTCTTGGTATGATTGGCAGATACCAAAGAAGATTAATGGTGATTTTGGTCTGAATCTTCTCACCCATACCGTTGTCTACCACAATATACCTAGAAGAATTGCAAATGGGGCAATAGTTCAAGGCCACATACTCAAGTCTAAATAAGTACACGTAGGATTTTGTCTGACTGGTACAGGTTTGCACGCGGTACATGGCCTTTGGGTAGAAAGCGTCCAAATATCGTCATCATCGCATCGTAGCATTCTCTGCCTAGGTTGAATTGAGCCTTCAGAGCCATTACTTGCACGATGGAATCCAGCTGACAAATCTCAGTGTGCTCATGGAGAGGACGTTTTGAAGACTCCAACATTTCATAGAAGGCCTTTGCCGATTCCTCCATCTCATCGTCCGAATCCCGAGCATCATCAAAGTCTTGCACCATGTCTTCGATCCCAGTACCATGCTCGTCGGTGCGACGCCGAACCAACTCAGCTCTGGCACGTTGGTCAGACTCACCATGAAAAGTCCACACCTTATAAGTAGGCGTAAAATCCCACTTCTGCAGGTGTTTACCTATTTCAAACTGTGCCCGCTTTTTAAAGTTGTCGCATTTGGGACAGGGGCACCATGTTTTTTGCTGGCCATTTGCAAATGCGGCTCTCACAAACCCCCTGGTTTTTGTTAACCATTCATTGGTCATGTCTTTCTGACTAGGGTGACCAGTGTACATCCAAGCACGATCACTCATCTTGCCTACCTAGTAAACACACAAGAATTATATATATATAATTCATCATCTATGTTCATCCGTTAATCAAGTTTGCCAGTTTTATTACGTCCATGCAACCTACATGCTGATAGGTAGAGATAGGTCCTAATCCCACCCGAGTATGTGTAGATTGGGTTCGTTTTCCCATGCTCTGCTCCGGATCTGACGTGGAATTTCGGCAGCACCACCCCCATGTTCTCCTGATACATGTCTCGGCAATAAGCAGAGAGGTTGTGTACCCAGAGAACAATAGGGAGGCACTGACGAAATTCCACATCGGATCCGGAGCAGAGCATACAGGAAAATGAAGCCAATCTACACATACTCGGACTGTCCATGGATAACGTTGGACAATTCGAAAGGATGGCGGTTATAAGCATGCAAAGACATGCATATTTGTAGATGTCACCCTTTCAAATGGGAGACACATACTGATGGTTGAAGACACATATAGCTACCAAGTTTCATCGGCAAGAAGAACGAAACCAAGCAAATTAAGGGGCCCGGGGGAGGAGATGTCATTTATGCTCACCAACGAACGCAGCAGGGGTGCTCTTCAAACGTACGGGGAGGTCATCGAACAACTGCACATTGAAATTCACCCGATCAACACAAATATGATGTTTTTTATAAAAAAATTAGAAAATATGTGACCTAACTCATAATTGACAAAACTATGACCTCCTCGGCCTCTAGAAGGCCGAAGAGCATCTTTTCGGTCAACAGGAGGCAGAATAGGTGTCGGCAGTCAGTGGTCAGTGGCATTGGTAGTCAGTTTTGTCGAGGGTCCGTGGCGTCGGGGGTCGGTGATGTCGGGGGTCGAGGGTTAGTGGCATCGGGGGTTAGTAGCATCGGTGGTTGGGGGTCAGTGGCGTCGGTGGTTGGGGGTCAGTGGCGTCGGGGATCGGGGATTCGTGACGTAGGGTGTCAGTGGCATCATGTCGGGGTGTCGGGGTGTCGTGTCTGGGCATCGTGTCGGGGTGTTCGGGTGTCGTGTTGGGGCGTCGTGTCGGGTGTCGGGGCATTGTGTCGGTTTTTTCGCTTCTAGGTTTTTTCTTTACTAATAAATAAACCAACTAACCTAAACCTAAACTAACCTAATAAACCAACCTAAACCTAAACCTAAACTAACCTAAAACTATAACTAAACTAACCTAAACTAACCTAAAACTAGAACTAAACTAACCTAAAACTAAAACTAAACTAACCTAAAACTAAAACTAAACTAAACTAAACTTAAACTAACCTAAAACTAAAACTTAACTAACCTAAAAAACAAACAAAAAACAAAAAACTCAGCTTGGAGGGGCCGGTGGAAGGGGGCCGATGGAAGACGACCGCTGTAGGGAGGACACCGGCGCGACGGCGCTGGAGAAGGTCCATGGGGGTGAGGCCGGCTAGGGGAGGGCGGCCAGGGGAGGGCCGGCCGGGGGAGGGCTGGCCAGGGGCGAGGCCGACCGGGGGCGAGGGCGGTTGGGGGAGGGGCGACCGAGGGAGGGGCGGCCGGGGGCTGGGCCGGCCGGGGGAGGTGCGGCGCGGGGGAGGTGGATGGCGGCGGCGAGGTGGCTGGCGGCGGCGGTCGTAGTGGGAGGCGGGAGAGAGTGTGAGAGAGAGAGGATTGGGGGGACGGTTATTATTAGGGCATCTCCTTTGTCGTCTGCCCCCAGACGGCAAAGAGAGCCAGGGCCGATGGCAAAGGTGCCTCAGACAGCAAAGACTCCATCCGTTTGGTCCTGGCCAGGCCCAAGGTCCAGTGGAACCCAACTTAGCTCTTTGCCATCTTCCCTGGCTCCCTTTGCTGTCTGGGGGCAGACGACAAAGGCCTGGCACATGGCAAACAGTGCCTTTGCCATGTGCTAGTTCTTTGTCGTCTGCTTTGCGATAGCTGTCGGCAAAGAGCATCTTTGCCTTGTGTCAGCAGACGGCAAAGGCCTGGCACATGGCAAATAACTAAATTCCAGTAGTGAGAATTTATAAGCCAGAGTACGACACTCTAAGAGCCGGGAGGGGGCCACAAGCTAACAGGGCGCGACCACCCCCTAGGCACGCCATGTTGGCTTGTGGGCCCCCTATGCAGCCTCCGGTATTCTCTCGAAGCTTGCAGGTCTTCTCCTGGTCCAGAAAAAATCATGAAAAAGTTTCGGAGTATTTGGACTCTGTTTGGTACTGTAAACTTAAAAGGCCAAAAATATGCAGAAAACAACATCTGACACTTGGCACCAGGTTAATAGATTAGTACTAAAAAATAATATGAATCGGAAATAAATGCCCCAAAAGTATCCCAAAATGGTAATTTCATAGCATGGAACTATAAAAATTTATAGATACGTTGGAGACATATCAGTGAGTATCATGGGGGTGTTGATGGAGAAGGTTTGGTGATGACGACGGCGACGAATCATCCTCTCCGGAGCCCCAAACGGACTCCAGATCAGCCCTCCCAAAGAAGAACATGAGGTAGCAGCGGCTCCTTCTCGTAAAACACAATGAAAACTTCTCTCCTATTTTTTCCTTGGGAAATAGGGACTTATAGAAATGGAATTAGGGTCAGTAGAGCCACTGGGCCTCCCAAGGAAAGTGGGCATGCTTAGGGGGTGGGCGTCCCCTATTGCCTTTGCGGCAGCTGGTGGCCCACCTCTAGTGATTCTTCACTCCAATGTTCATTATATATTTAAAAAAATCTCCAAAAAGTTTTGACCAATTCCTAGAACTTTTTCTTCTGCACAAAAACAACACCATGGTAGTTCTGCTGAAAACAACATCAGTCCAGGTTAGTTTCATTCAAATAATGCAAATTAGAGTCCAAAACAAGAGGAAACATGTTTGGAAAAGTAGATACGTTCAAGACGTATTAGTAGTCAGCATTCACATGACACCACAAAAGGAATAACAACATACATATCATCAAAATATCGAATGAATACCGACATCACATGACTACTTATAAGAAGACTTCTCCCATGTATTCAAGAACAAAGGTTAATACTCACAAATCATCTTCGTGCTCAATATCAAAGGTGTATTTAGCATGATTAAGGATCTGAACATATAATCTTCCACCAAATAAACCAATTAGCATCAACTACAAGATGTAATCAACACTACTAACAACCCACATGTACCAATATGAGGCTTGGAGTCAAAGATTAAATACAAGATATGAACTAGGGCTTGAGATGAGATGGTTCTGGTGAAGATGTTAATGAACATTGGTCCTCCCATGATGGAGGAAGTGTTGGTGATGACAAAGGCTTTGTTTTCCCCCTCCCGGAGGGAAGTTTCCCTGGCGGAATTGCTCTGTCGGAGAGAAAAAGTGCTCCTTCCCAGGTTCCACCTCAAGATGGTGGCACTTCATTCTGAAAGCGTTCTCCCTATTTTTTCTAGGGAAAATAACAACATATAGGGGAAGATGGGCCTTGGAGGCCAACTAGTGGATCCACGAGCTAAGTGGGCGCACCTAGGGGGTAGGGAGCGCCCACTAGGCTCGTGACTCCCTGGTGGGTCCGCTTATGGTAATTCCTCCATGAGTACTTTTTATATATTCCAAAATAATTCTTTGTATAGGTCATTTGGAGTTGTGTAGAATACCCAACTATTCTGTCGCCTTTCCCGGTCCCGAATTCTAGCTTCTAACAATCTCCCTCTTTGTATGGAACTTGCAAAATAAGAAATAAAAGGCATTAGGATTGCATCACAAAGTTAAATAATGACTCAAAACATAATAAAATATTGATAGGAAATCATGATGCAAAATGGACGTACCAGAGCAATATATTTGTTTTCCACAATCTTCCACAACTTGAAACTCCTATATTGGATCTTGACCTTCGTTCTACTTTCCAGTAGAGATAATCATTTCCATTGAAGATAGAAATTCAATCAGAGTGCCTGGATCTACTTGCATGCAACATACTCAAAACTCCAAGGCGGTGAGACCGTTAATAAACAGAGACAAGGAAACCTTGCTCTAATGATGATTGTTAGGACTAGGAGTATATCTACAAGAGAGGGGGTGAATGGTAGATTCAATTTTTTTGAAACTTTGAAGAGATCGCACACGCAGAAGTGGAATAGACTAAGTAGATCAAGCGCTGAAGGTAAATTCACAAAACTCGACCGAGAAAATGAACAGAGTTAACCAAGCAAATCTTCCAAAGACAAATATTTTAACCCCGTGAGAATAGTAGTTCGCAACCTTCACTATCACAATAGTAACACAATATGCTAACAGACATAATAACATGCGTAGGCGAACACCAATAAAGTACTCTGACTACTATTGTAATGATCGAGTGCGAGAATAAATAGCAACCCACTCACAAAGATACAATACATGAATGAAAATGAGGGCGAGTGAATGATATGCAAAACAAATATATTCACACGAAAGCAATCATGCTATATTCATGGACATATGATCATGAAACTATCACATAGAGTACTAAAGATAAAGACCCAAATGTAATGAGGAGTAGTAGAATGAACCAGTGTTGCTCGATGGTGACTTATGATTTGGTAGACCTGTTCACTCTTCTTCAAAAGAGCCACATCTGGTTGGAGGGACTTGTGATTGAACATAGGAGTAAACCACTCCTTCAACTCAAACATGATCACACTCCAGTTGATTTCACTCGTGGTAGATACTTTTCGTTAATCTCCAAACCTTATATAGACTTCTTCACGAACCACAATTACTCTTGGTTGCTGAAGACTTTGCTTGGTGAAGAGTGAAGACAGTTACTCTACTCAGGCTGACACCTATTCGTCTAGAGATGTGCAACTCTCAAGAGTAATAGGTACAAGAACTCTAACTCATATCTACTATGATGCTCAACCAATGACTAAGATTTAGCTCTTGATTTTCTCTTGTTGAATCTTAAACTCAAATATCTCATAGAGGGGTTCTCATTCAATCTTCATAATCTCAAGCGAAGCAGCCAACACACAACATTAGTGTGGGGTGGCTATTTATAGACATAACCTTCCCTAAAGAATAATGACCAAATTGGACATGTGACTATAGGATCGAAAGTATATCTAGAGGGGGGGTGATTAGAGTACTTGACCAAATTAAAACATAATATTTTCCAAATTTTATATGTTGGAAAGTTTAAGCAATTTTACCAAGTCTAGCAGACCTTACACATGCAAGTCTCCGAGTATAGCAGCGAAAAGTAATGACGTTGGAACTCTAAGTAAAGGGAGGGATCGGAAGATCAAACACAATGAAGACATGAAGATTTTTGGTATGGTTCCAATAGGTGGTGCTATCATACGTCCACGTTGAGGGAGACTTCAACCCACACAGGGTACCAGTTGTGCGAGTCCACGGAGAGCTCCACCCATGAAGAAGCAACCTTGTCTATTCCACCATGCCTTACATCCACAGAGGACTAGCCTCACTCGGGGTACATCTGCATGAAGTAGGCGATCACCTTGCCCTTACAAACCTCTTGGTCAACTCGACACGATTCGCAGGCTCCCAAGTGACACCTAACCAATCTAGGAGACACCACTCTCCAAAGGGTAATATATGGTGCATGGATGATGAACTCCTTGCTCTAGTGCTTCAAAAGATAGCCTCCTCAACACTCAATCAATCTCTCACAGAATTTGGCTTGGTGGAAGAGGATGTTTGGGTGGAAAGCAACTTGAGGGGGCTAGAAATCATGATTCATATGGTGGGAATGGAATATCATGATCTCAACAAATGAGTAGGTGGTTCTCTCTCAGAAAATGAATGGTGGAAGTGTTTGTTTGTTCTAAGTGCTCTCTCTATGAAAGAGAGGGGGTGTAGGGGTATATATAGCTATCCCCCAAAACCAAACCATTACAACATTATTGCCCAATTCGCTGGAACCGAAGTAAAAATTCGGTTGCACTGACTAGTGCAAAATGTTCTAACTTTCATCTTTTTGGTGAGACCGATAGATAAAAACTCGGTGCGACCAATTTGGTAGACCTATGGCAGACCCACGTCTCGGTGGCTCTGAGATATAAAACTCAGAGGTTCCAAAGTAAAATATCACATTTTCACAAAGTTGTCAGTGCTTTTAGGTTGTACCAAAACCTATCTCGATGGTACTGAGCTGCTAGGGTTTTGTCTTGGGTTCTGTCTTGGGCTAACTCAGTGAGGCTGATTTTGAAAAGTTGGTGGCACTAGGCTTGGTAGTTTAGGGTTTTGATAGAACTTTTTGTGAGAGTTTGGTTGAGGATTTTGTTGGCAAATCTCTAAGCACTTTGAGAAACCAGATCATTATCAATACCTCATCCTTTTTAATAGTACAAGCTTTCCTATGGACTCAATTGTGATTTGTCTTGTAGATCTTGCCAATTTGTGTTCACTACATCTAGGGGATACTTCTCACAATTCCTAGACAATCCATTCATTGATCTTTTTGTGATGCCCCCTCCTTGATCGTACGGTAATCATACACGCAAATACGCACGATCAAGACGGGGGACTCACGGGAAGATATCACAACACAACTCTACTCCCTCCGTCCCACAATGTAAGATGTTTTTTGACACTAGTGTAGTGTCAAAAAAACGTCTTACATTGTGGGACAGAGGGAGTATACACAAATTAAAATCATACAAGCCTTATATTACAAGCCAGAGGCCTCGAGGGCTCGAATACAAACGAGTCAGCGGAAGCAACAATATCTGAGTACACACATAAATAAAAAAGTTTGCCTTAAGTAGGCTAGCACAAACAGTAACATGGCTTGAAAAGGCAAGGCCTCCTGCCCGGGAGCCTCCTAACTACTCCTGGTCGTCGCCTCCATGTAGTAGTAGGCTCTGTCAAGGTAGTAGTAGTCATCAGCGAGATCTGTGACGTGGCTTGAGACTGCGTCAGTAGTTCCCCAAAGAGGAAGGGATGATGCAGCACATCGATGGTAAGTATTTCCATTAGTTATGAAATGACGGTATCAATCCATAGAGGAAGATCACACAACCATGTAAACAACACCTGCACACAAATAACAAATACTTGCAACCCGACGCGAAAGAGAGGTTGTCAAGCTCTCCACGGTAATAAGATAGATTAGGTAATGATAGTTTTGGCCAACAGATCTCGCAAGAACACAAAATAAAATAAGTAAAAAAAAGGTGCAGCAAGTTATTTTTTGTTTTTTTTGGATTCATATATGTGAAAACAAAAGATGCAAATAGTAGATTGGAAAGAAATATGTTGGAAAAGTAGACCTGGGGGGCGTAGGTTTCAATAGTGGCTTCTCTCATGAGTATAGCGCATGGTGGGTGAACAAATAACTGTTGGCAAATAGATAGAAGATCAAATAATCATGACGATATCCAGTCAATGATCATTATATAGGCATCACATCCAAAACAAGTAGACCGAAATGATTCTGCATCTACTTCTATTACTCCACACATCGATCGGTATCCAGCAATCATCTATTGGGGAACGTTGCATGGGAAACAAAAACAATACTATGCAGACGCATGATCTATCCATGGTGATGAGAATCTATGAGGGGGAGAGTAGATATACATACCCTTGTAGATCGCTAAGCGGGAAGCGTTAAGGAACGCGGTTGATGTAGTCGAACATCTTCACGATCCAAATCGCCGAGAGTCCCGCGATCCAATCACGATCCATCCCGATCTAGCGCCGAACGGATGGCACCTCCGTATTCAGCACACGTACGGCTCGATGATGATTTCCGCCTTCTTGATCCAGCATAAGGGAGCGGAGAGGTAGATGAGTTCTCCGGCAGCGCGACGGCGTCGTGGCGATGGTGGATCTAGAGGAGAAACTACGATCTAGAGGAGAGGGAAGCACGTGGCTGATTTCTATTTTGAAAAACCCTCAATACCTCTAGTATATATAGGAGTAGGGAGGGAGGAGACTTTTCCCCCAAGGGGCCAACCCTTGGTTCGGCCAAAGTGGGAGGAGGAGGAGTCCTCCTCCAATTCTAGTAGGATTAGGACTCCTTCTCTCCCACTTGGAAACCTTCTTTCCACCTTGGGTTTCTCCTCCCAGCCACATGGGCCTCTTGTGGGACTTCGTCCAGCCCACTAAGGGCTGATATACCTCCTCCAACAGCCCATGTAGCCTCTTGGGTCGAAACACCCCTCCCGATGGTCCCCTGGTACCCTCCCGGCACTCCCGGTACACTACCAATGAGACCGAAACTTTTTCGGCGACCAAAACAGGACTTCCTATATAACAATCTTTACCTCCGAACCATTTCGGAGCTCCTCGTGATGTCTGGGATCTCATACGATACTCCGAACAACCTTCGGTCACCACCATACATAACTCGATACTACCGAAACATCACCGAACCTTAAGTGTGCAGACCTACAGGTTCGAGAACTATGCAAACATGACCGAGACACCTCTACGGTCAATAACCAATAGCGGGACCTGGATGAACATATTGGTTCCCACATATTCTATGAATATATTTATTGGTTGAACCTCTATGTCAAGGATTCATCTAATCTCGTACGTTGTTCCCTTCGTTGTTCGATATGTTACTTGCCCGAGATTCGATCATCGGTATCTCTATACCTAGTTCAATCTCGACCGGCAAGTCTATTTACTTGTTCTATAATACAAGACCTCATGGCCAACACTTTAGTCACATTGCTTGCAAGGCTTGTTGTGATGTTGTATTACTG
Organism: Hordeum marinum; assembly: GCA_022496015.1. NCBI lineage: Eukaryota > Viridiplantae > Streptophyta > Magnoliopsida > Poales > Poaceae > Hordeum > Hordeum marinum. Next base: position 135,184,089 of record CM039677.1, on the reverse strand, counting down.
GGTGGGCCCTGAGATACCTCTCCATCACACGGAGTAACAAATCCCAGTCTTGATCCATACCCACTCAACAGACACTCTCGGAGATACCTGCAAAGCACCTTTATAGTCACCCAGTTACGTTGCGACGTTTGATACACACAAGGTACTCCTCCAGTGTCAGTGAGTTGCATGATCTCATGGTCATACGAACACATACTTGACATGCAGAAAAACTATAGCAATAAACTAACACGATCATATGCTATGTTTATAGTTTGGGTCTTGTCCATCACATCATTCTCCCAATGATGTGATCCCGTTATCAAATGAGATCTCATGTCAATGGCTAGGAAACCTTGACCATCCTTGATCAATGAGCTAGTCTACTAGAGGCATACTAGGGACAAAGTGTTGTCTGTGTATCCACACATGCAATGTGTTTCCAGTCAATACAATTATAGCATGATAATAAAAAATTATCATGAACAAGGAAATATAATAATAACCATTTCATTATTGACTCTAGGGCATATTTCCAACAGTCTCCCACTTCCACTAGAGTCAATAATCTAGCTCACATCACTATGTGATTAACATTGTAATGAATCGAACACCCATACAGTTCTGGTGTTGATCATGTTTAGCCCTTGGGAGAGGTTTAGTCAATGGGTATGCAACATTCAGATCCGTGTGCACTTAGCAAATATTTATGTCATCCTCCTTGATGTACTTGCGAATGGAATTGAAGCGTCGCTTTATGTGTATGGTACTCTTGTGAAACCTTGGTTCCCTGGCTAGGGCAATGGCACCAGTGTTATCATAGAACCGATCCACTAGATTCAGTGCACTAGTCACTACTCCAAGATCTATCATGAACTCTTTCATCCAAACACCTTCTTTCGCTGCCTCCGAGGCTGCGATGTACTTCGCTTCTCATGTAGAATCGGCTACAACGCTCTTCTTGGAACTGCACCAGCTTACCGCTCCCCTATTAAGAATAAATACGTATCCGGTTTGAGACTTAGAGTCATCCGGATCAGTGTAAAAGCTTGCATCAACGTAACCCTTTATGACTGGCTCTTGATCACCTCCATAAACGAGAAACATTTGCATAGTCCTTTTCAGGTACTTAAGGATATTCCTGACCGCCATCCAGTGCTCCATTCCAGGATCACTTTGAAACTTTCCGGCCATACTTATGGCAAGGCTAACATTGGGTCTTGTGCACAAGATTGCATACATAATAGAGCCTATGGTTGAAGCATAGGGGATGACACTAATCTTCTCGCTATCTTCTGCAGTCATTGGGCATTGAGTCTTACTCAACTTCACACCTTGTAACACAGGCAAGAACCCCTTCTTGGACTGATCCATTTTGAACTTCTTCAAAACTTTATCAAGGTATATGCTCTGTGAAAGTCCTATTAAGCGTCTCGATCTATCTCTATAGATCTTAATGCCTAATATGAAATCAGCTTCTCCTAGGTCCTTCATTTAAAAACTCTTGTTCAAAAATTCCTTCATGCTTTGCAGCAATTCTGTATTGTTTCCAATCAGCAATATGTCATCCACATAGAATATTAGAAATGCTATAGAGCCCCCACTCACTTTCTTATAAATACAAGCTTCTCCGTAAACTTGTATAAACCCTTATGCTCTGATCACCTCATCCAACCGCAGATTCCAACTTCGAGATGCTTGCACCAGTCCATAAATTAATCGCTGGAGTTTGCAAACTTTGTCAGCATTCTCTCGATCGACAAAACCTTCCGGTTGTATCATATACAACTCTTCCTTAAGGAAACCGTTAAGGAACGCTGTTTTGACATTCATCTACCAAATTTCATAGTCGAAATATGCAGCTATTGCTATCATGATTCTGACGGACTTAAGCATCACTACGGGTGAGAAGGTCTCATCATAGTCAACTCCTTGAACTTGTGAAAAACCCTTTGCCATAGGTCGATCTTTATAGATGGTGACATTATCATCCGTGTCCGTCTTCCTCTTAAAGATCCATTTGTTCTGAATGGTCTTTCGCCCTTTAGGTAATACTTCCAAAGTCCATACTTTGTTTTCATACATGGATCCCATCTCGGATTTCATGGCCTCTAACCATTTCTCGGAATCCGGGCCCATCATCGCTTCTCCATAGCTCATAGGTTCATCGTTGTCTAACAACATGACCTCCAAGACAGGGTTGCCATACCACTCAGGAGCAGTACGCGCCCTTGTCGACCTACGAGGTTCAATAGTAACTTGATCCGAAGTTTCATCATCATCATCATTAACTTCCTCTTCAACTGTCGTAGGCTCCACAGAAACATCTTTTTGCGCGATGCTACTCTCTGGTTGAATCAAAGGTTCAACAACCTCATCAAGTTCTATCTTCCTCCCACTCAATTCTTTCGAGAGAAATTCTTTCTCAAGAAATGTTCCGTTTCTAGCAACAAACACTTTGCCTTCGGATTTGAGATAGAAGGTATACCCAACTGTCTCTTTTGGGTATCCTATGAAGACGCATTTCCCCGCTTTGAGTTATAGCTTTTCAGGCTGAAGCTTTTTGACATAAGCATCACATCCCCAAACTTTAAGAAACGACAAATTTGGCTTCTTGCCAAACCACAGTTCATATGGCGTCGTCTCAACAGATTTTGATGGTGACCTATTTAAAGTGAATGCAATTGTCACTAATGCATAACCCCAAAATGATAGTGGCAAATCGTCAAGAGACATCATAGAACGCACCATATCTAATAAGGTTTGATTACGACATTCAGACACACCATTACGCTGTGCTGTTCCAGGCTGTGTCAATTATGAAACATTTCCACACTGTCTTAAGTGATTGCCAAACTCATAACTCACATATTCACTTCCTCGATCAGATCGCAGGAATTTAATCTTCTTGTTACGATGATTCTCAACTTCACTCTGAAATTGCTTGAACTTTTCAAACGTTTCAGACTTGTGTTTCATCAAGTAAACATACCCATATCTACTTAAGTCATCAGTGAAGGTGTGAAAATAACGGTATCCACCGCACGCCTCAATGCTCATCGGACCGCACACATCAGTATGTATGATTTCCAACAAGTCACTTGCCCGTTCCATTGTTCTAGAGAATGTCATTTTAGTCATCTTGCCCATGAGGCATGGTTCACATGTGTCAACTGATTCAAAATCAAGTGATTCCAAACGTCCATCAGCATGGAGCTTCTTCATGCGTTTTACACCAATATGACCTAAATGGCAGTGCCACAAGAAAGTGGTACTATCATTATCAACTCTACATCTTTTGGCATCAATGTTATGAACATGTGTATCATCACTATCGAGATTCAATATGAATAAACTCCTCACATTGGGTGCATGACCATAAAAGATATTACTCATATAAATAGAACAACCATTATTTTCTGACTTAAATGAGTAACCATCTCGTAATAAACGAGATCCAGATATAATGTTCATGCTTAACGCAGGCACTAAATGGCAATTATTCAGGTTCATCACTAATCCCGATGGTAATCGAAAAGCGAGCGTGCTGACGGCAATCACATCAACCTTGGAACCATTTCCCGCGCGTATCGTCACTTCGTCCTTTGCCAGCCTTCGTATATTCCGTAGTTCCTGTTTTGAGTTGCAAATGTGAGCAACCGAACCAGTATCAAATACGCAGGCACTACAACGAGAGTTGGTAAGGTATACATCAATAACATGTATATCATATATACCTTGTTTGTTGTTGGCTGCCTTCTTGTCAGCCAGATACTTGGGGCAGTTCCGCTTCCAGTGACTAGTTCCCTTGCAATGAAAGCACTCGGTTTCTAGCTTGGGTCCAGCCTTGGGTTTCTTCACAGGAGGGGCAACTGCCTTGCCACTCTTCTTAGAGTTACCCTTCTTGTCCTTGCCATTCTTCTTGAAACTAGTGGTTTCATTGACCATCAACATTTGATGCTCCTTCTGAATCTTAGACTTAGTGACTTTTAACATCGCAAACAGCTCGGTGACTGACTTGTTCATCCCGTGCATGTTATAGTTCAACACGAAGCTCTTGTAGCTAGGCGGCAATGATTGAAGAACTCTATCAGTGATCGCCTCAGCAGGAAGGGGCATCCCCAATTTGGCCAGACGGGTAGAATACCTGTGACAGCCCGAGACCGACGCTCCAGAAGATTCCCCTTTTATTTCCGTTCTCGTCAGGTGTTCGTCTGGTTGTCACATTCATCATCTCATCATTCGCATCATCCGCATTGCATCGTCACCCATTTTCGAAAAACTTGCATCCGTTCGTAGTTGCCGGTTCTCTCCGTTCTGCCGTTGCCCGTCTCGAGACCAACCACACATGCACGTGCCCGCAGCACCATTTAAATAAAACCGTTTTTAAGCGCGCGCAAAAATATTCTCGGATTGAGTTTAAACTTGTCATGCGGTCTTGTTATAGCGTAGGTAGACCGCCTGTCGATTTTCGTCGCGTTCTGAGTTCGTTAGATGCCCCGTCGGATAGTCGTAGCAGTGAGGTTATTGGTATTTCGTCGGACGTTTCGGTGTTTTAAAACCTCTGTGCCACGGGTCACCATTCTCTCTCTCTCTTCCCCTCCTAGTCCCTCTGCACAGCCAACGTAGCCCTGACGCTTTGCTTCCGGACGTCGAACCCACAGCCGGCAGTCCGAAAACGGGCAGAGCCAATCCTAGCCCTAAACCACTATAGACCCCCTCGGTTCCCATGCCCCGAACCATAGCGCAGCTCCCCCCTCTCAGCCACCAGCCCGCTCAAGCCCATCCGGAGCCTCGAGAAAGCCCATCCGGGTCCAACCGAAGCTCTCCCGAGCTCATCCATGGAGGTTCCCGTGCTCTTCCATGGCTGCCGCAGCCTCAGCTCGCCGGAGTTCCCCCCTGGCCGGAGCAGCCGCAGCCCTTGCCGGCCGCCCTCCTCCCTCCAGCTCTCCCTCTCCTTCCCTCTCCCCTCTTCCCTCTCCTCACCCTCCGGTCTCTCCTTCCCACGGCTCGCTGCCATGGCCGTCGTGTTCCGGCTGCCAGAGCTGTGCCGCCGCCTCCCGTCGGCAGGGTCCCGCTAGATCCGTTCGTCCCCACCTCCTCTCGCCGCCCTGAGCTCCGCCCCTCGCCGCCCCTCGCCGCAGTCCACCGCCGCCGTTCCCTGCGCTCGGGAGGAGCAGCGGGACGAGCGATCCGCTCGCCCGAGCGGGCGTTGACCCTGCGCTCGCCTCGCGTGGGCCGCGGCCCAGCTTCCTCCCAGTCGGCCTTCCCCTGTTGTTTTTTAGTTACTTAATTTTGCGTATTTAGAACGATGATAATTAATTATCCGTGCCTCGTATGTAAATAATTTCAACACGAAAAATGGTTAGAATAAATCTTAGAATATTAATATGCCATTTGCACCCATGCATAAAAATTATTTAACATGTCTTATTGCATATTTGCATTTAATTGCATTTTCATAATTAATTAACCATGCATCGAAATTAATAATATCACGTATTAAAATGTCCATCTCTTTTGCATCACATTTTCATGCATGAGATAATTGTCTGTGTCATGTTTGCATATTATTTGCATTATCGAATTGCTTTACCGTGAATAGGCTTAATCCTGCATATTTAATTGTGATTAATTTTCTACATGAACATATGCATATTATATATGTTTTCGGGGTAGGAAAATCCATGTGATTTATCTATGCATTTAGTTTTGTCATTTGAGCATTTTGTGTGCATGTCATTTATGCCGTGATGCCCTTTTGTCATTTTCGTAGGAATTAATCTGGGCATGATATGAATTAATTTTCAACATCAAAGTTGCTCTTGGATATGTGTCCTAGCCCATGGACATTTTGCTTGTCATAGAAATTCTTGTTTAGGTGTTGTTTTGTTGTTGTCAACTTGCTATAAAAATCTGTTATTTTGAGGGTCCAAAATATTAAGTCTGGAATCTGTTATATTTTGTTGTTGTCTTGCCATGTGATTTGCTAGTGATCTAGAACTCTTTTGTGGTAGGTGTAATGGATTTATTTGTTGCTGATATTGTCCTCCAGCATGCTGTTAAGTTTCATACCATAATATGATTTGTAGATTATAGTTTCACCGCTGTCAATATGCCTACATGATAAAAACTGCACTGTCTAAAACTGCTATTTTCACCAAGTCTGAAACTGTTTTCAAGTAGCCTTCTTGTGAGCTTCCTACCTAGTGATCCATGCATGTTTTGATTATGGTTTGTGAAGATGAAATGAAGTGGATGTTGTATGCTATTGCCCCATGATTAGTTTGTGCATTTTAGATTAGTGTAACTTGTTGTTTTCATAGGTTCAAATGCTAAGTTGTTGTTTTGGCAGATTTCAACTAAAACTTGTTTTAATGATTGTGGTTGAACCGTAGCTCCGTTGAGGACATTCCATATATGGCACTTGCTTAGAATCTCATTTAGTTTCATAATAACTTGTTGCATTGATGATTTGAAATGTTTGTGATTGTTTTCCCCATGCAATTGCATTCATGGCATGTGCATCTTGTGTTGCTCATATCTTTTAGACCGTAGCTCCATTTGAGATGTTCTATATATATAAATCGACTAGAATGACGAGTAGAATAACATGGTATGCTTTATTCTGCTGTTTAACAAATATAAAATATGTTTAGTTCAGATCTGGACCAATTTCGAAATTAACATATGGGGTCATTTCGGAAGTGCTATAAGTTGTTTCCGACCTCATTTAAGATGCCTAGATAGTTAGTTTACTTATGCTTCACCTCTTACCATGTATAACAACATTTAATATTTTTGTGTACCTAACGGGAGTGAACTAAATAATTCGAACGTGGAGTTTTGTCAATATGCAACTCGTTGCATATTGAGCTTCACTTAATGTGTAGTATTTGATTGTTGTGAATTGTCATGCCTTGCATATTTAAACCGAACATGCATCATATTTGTTTGTGCATCGTGTTTTGAATATGTTGTGGTATATCTTGTGTTGATTGTTTGTTTCGGATTGCTTCTTCTCGTTAGAGTTTCGAAAGCGTTCGGAGTGTGAGGATTCGTTCGACTACGTTGGTTCATCTTCTTCATGGACTTGATCTTCTTCCGAGCAGGATCTCAGGCAAGATGACTCATTTCCCTGGATACCATTACTATCATTGCCATGCTAGATGTCTCATTTTCTATCGTTATGTCGTGCTACCTACCACTTGTTTGTTAAGCCTCCCAACATTGCCATGAAAAGCCTCTAACCCTCCATCGTCCCAGCAAACCTTTGTTTGGCTATGTTACCGCTTGCTCAGCCCTTCTTATAGCGTTTCTAGTTGCAGGTGCAATTGCTTCCATGTGCCAACATGGACATTCTTTTGTTATGTCACAATATTGCTGCTATTTAATTTAATGCACTTATATACTTGGTAAAGGTGGAAGGCTTGGCCTTATGCTCGGTGTTTTGTTCCACTCTTGCCGCCCCTAGTTACTTGTGCACCGGTGTTATGTTCCATAATTGAGCGCTCCTAACATGCTCGGGGTTGTTATGGGGACCCCCTTGATTTTCGGGTTAGAATAAAGCTTGTGTGGCAAGGCCTAACATTGGTACTACATTTGCCTAATAATTAATGAACTTGCATAGGGGATTTTCCGAACCCCGAGGATAATTAATCAACAACCCGGGCCAATGCTCCACATGAGTGTTGGTCCAAACTAGAGTCGTGTGCGGGGCCAACCCGGGGCAACTCGGAAGATTTCTATCAGGCCACTATATGCTGTGCTCATCTGGTCGTGTCCTGAGAACGAGACACGTGGCTCCTATCGGGTTCGTCGACACGCCGGGTGGCCTTGCTGGATTTGTTTTACCTTTTTCAAACGTCTTGAGTGAGGAATTCCGATTATTCTTTGGGCTATCTCGAGTTGTTGGATTTCCTTTGGAATTGCCTAGGATGGTCACGAGATCCGTGGTTGAGGTTATTCCCGCTGTGTGTGGTTAATTTGTGATGGATAAGTTGGAGCACCCCTGCAGGGTTAAATCTTTTCGAGAAGCCGTGCCCGCGGTTATGTGGCAAACTTGGATACTTTGTTTAACACCCGGTCATAGCAAACTTGAAGTAAAATCTAATAAAATACACCAACTGTGTGCGTAACCATGACTGTCTCTTCTCGTGAGTCCTTATCCAAGAGAGAACACGGTGGGATTATGATTGACGTAAGTAGGTGTTCAGGATTAGTTAGTGATCACTTCTAGTTCACGTACGTTATGCGAAGACCACCATACTTTAATTTCTATATTCGTAAGTTAGCCACTCATATTAATGCTTAGTCGCTCGCTGTAGCCTCACCACTTAACCATATCTTACCTATTAAGCTTTAATAGTCTTGATACCCTTGGAAATGAGATTGCTGAGTCCCCCGTGGTTCACAGATTACTACAACAATAGTTGCAGGTGTAGGTAATGTGATGATGTGATGTGAGTGCGTTGCTTGATTTGACTTGGAGTTCTTCTTCTTCTTCTTCTTCTTCTTCAATCTTGGATGGGTTCCAGGCGGCAGCCTGGGATAGCAAGGGTGGATGTCATTTTGTCGTTTGTTTTCGTTCGTAGTCGGACACTGCTCTTATGTATGATGTTTGAGATGTTATTGTATTGATGTGACTCTGATGTAGCTTGTGGCGAGTGTAAGCCAATTCCATATACTCATCTCTTCTGTACATGTACTTGTAATGATATCCATTCTTGCGAACGCATCGAGATGCGCTTCTATCCCTGTCGAGGCCCTCGTGCCAAAATAAGGATAGGACCGCATCTTGGGCATGACAATACCCACACATTCTGAGTATATGTTCACTGACAGACCCGTCCGCCTCCATTTCGCAAGCATAGATCTTATCGGAGGTCTCATACCTCTCGATCCGAGCATTCTTCTGAAAGATAAACTTCAACTCTTGGAACATATCATACGCTTCATGATGTTCAAAACGTCTTTGAAGTCCTGATTCTAAGACATACAATATTGCACATTGAACCATTGAGTAATCATCAGAACGAGCCTGCCAGGCATTTGCAATGTCTGCAAACTCCACTAGAGCGGGTGTATCAACAAGCGGTGCATCAAGGACATAAGCCTTCTGGGAAGCCATGAGGATAATACTCAGATTACAGGCCTAATCCACAAAGTTACTTTCATCATCTTTCAACTTAGCTTTCTCTAGGAACGCATTAAAATTCAGGGGTGCTACTATGCGAGCCATTGATCTACAACATAAGTATGCAAAGGTTACTTAGACTATTGTTCAAGATAATGAGTTTAGTTAATCAAATTACTAAAGCTCCCACTCAAATTGACATCCCTCAGGTCATCTGAGTGATACATGATCCAAATTCACCAACTCATGTCCGATCATCACGTGAGTTGAGGTGGTTTCAATGGTGAACATCATCATGTTGATCATATCTACTATATGACACATGTTTGACCTATCGGTCTCTTGTGTTCCGAGGCCATGTCTGTACATGCTAGGCTCGTCAAGTTTGACCCGAGTGTTCCACACGTGCAAGACTGGCTTGCACCCGTCGTATGTGAACGTATAATCTATCACACCCGATCATCACGTGGTGTCTCGACACGGCGAACTTTCGCAATGATGCACACTTGGGGAGAACACAATTTATCTGGAAATTTAAGTGAGGTATAAACTTATAATGCTACCGTCATCCTAAGAAAAACAAGGTGCATAAAAGGATTAACATCACATGCAAATCATAAGTGACATGATATGGCCATGAACTTGTGCTTTTGATCTCCATCTTGAAAGCACCGGCATGATCTCCATCGTTACCGGAATGACACCATGATCTCCATCTACGTGTCGCCATCGGGGTTGTCGCGCCGACTGTTGCTTCCACGACTATTGCTAACTCATAGCGATAAAGTAAAGCAAAACGGCGAAAATAATTAAAGACAACCCTATGGCTCCTGTCGGTTGCCATACTCATCGACATGCAAGTCGTGATATTCTATACAATACATGATCATCTCATACATCACATATATCTCATCATGTAATTGGCCATATCGCATCACAACATACCGTGCAAAAACAAGTTATACTTCCTCTAATTGTTGTTGCAAGTTTTACGTGGCTGCTACGGATATCTAGCAAGAACAATTCTCACATATGCAAAAACCACAACAGTGATACATAAATTGCTTTTCAACTTTCTCAAGGACCACCTTTGTCAAATCTGATCCAACTAAAGTAGGAGAAACAGGCACCCGCTAGCCATCTTTGTGCAACGAAGTTACACGTCAGTCGATGGAACCGGTCTGTCATAAGCGTACGAGTAAGGTTGGTCCGGGCCGCTTCATCCCACAATAATGCTGAACCAAAACACGACCAAGGAAGGAAGCAATCTAATAATCAACGCCCACAAACTCATTTGTGTTCTACTCGTGATCTCATCTACACATAGACCTAGCTCTGATACCACTGTTGGGGAACGTTGCATGGGAAACAAAAAAAATCCTACGCAGACATAGGATCTATCCATGGTGATGAGCATCTACGAGGGGGAGAGTAGATCTACATACCCTTGTAGATCGCTAAGCGGGAAGCATTAAGAAACGTGGTTGATGTAGTCGAACGTCTTTGCAATCTAAATCGCCAAGCGTCCCACGATCCAATGACGATCTGTCCCGATCTAGCACCAAACGGATGGCACCTCCGCGTTCAGCACATATACGGCTCGATGACGATCTCCGCCTTCTTGATCCAGCAAGAGGGAGTAGAGAGATAGATGAGTTCTCCGGCAGCGTGGCAGCATGGCGGTGATGGTGGTGGAACAATTCAAGTAGTGCTTCGCCTAAGCACTGCTGAAACGATCTAGAGGAGAAACTATGATCTAGAGGATAGGGTAGCACGTGGCTGATTTGTATTATGAAAACCCCTCAATACCTTTAGTATATATAGGAGGAGGGAGGGAGGAGACTTGGCCCCCAAGGGTCCAACCCTTGGTTCAGCCGAAGTGGGGGGAGGAGGAGTCCTCCGCCAATCCTAGTAGGATTAGGACTCCTTCTCTCCCACTTGGAAACCTTCTTTCCACCTTGGGTTTCTTGTCCCAGCCACATGGGCCTCTTGTGGGACTTCGGACAGCCCACTAAGGGCTGGTATACCTCCTCCCACATCCCATGTAGCCTCTTGGGTCGAAACACCCCTCCCGATGGTCCCCCCGGTACCCTCCCGGCACTCCCGGTACACTACCGATGAGCCTGAAACTTTTCCGGTGACCAAAACAAGACCTCCAATATATCAATCTTTACCTCCGGACCATTCCGGAGCTCCTCATGACGTCTGGGATCTCAGTCGGAACTCCGAACAATCTTCGGTCACCGTCATGGTTTTATCACGACAGATGTCCGGGTGAACAGACTTGGATTCGAGGCCATCGCTAAGGTGATGTACTCAAAGGGGTTGATTGGGACGAAGGACACTGGTTTACCCAAGTTTGGCCCCTCAAGTAGAGGTAACAGCCTATGTCCTGCTTGTTCTTGTATTGCTTTGCATATTGATTACAAGGGAGCTGATTGCATTTGTCAACATTTTTGGCTTAAAAGCCGCTGACGGGGTCTGATAAGCTACACCCGGAGGGTGGGAAGCCCCCTGGACAACCAAGTTGACTTGTCAACTTTTTTGGCTTAAGAGTTGGCCGATAGGGTCTGATAAGCTACACCCGGAGGGTGGGAAGCCCCCTGGATGGCTATGTTGACTTGTCAACATTTTTGGCTTAAAAGCCGGCTGACAGGGTCTTATAAGCTACACCCGGAGGGTGGGAAGCCCCCTGGACAACCAAGTTGACTTGTCAACTTTTTTGGCTTAAGAGCCGGTCGATAGGGTCTGATAAGCTACACCCGGAGGGTGGGAAGCCCCCTGGACGGCTATGTTTGGATCTTTCTTGCATGGGCGAAGATATGCAGAACGGTAGAGGCCCCGGCTGGCAGGGATGCCAATTTTATTCATATATAAATATGATATCTACAATGATAGTGTACAATGTCGAGTCTCAATGACTTAAGTGTAGTGAGGCCACAGATGCGCTATGTTCCACGGCCGGCGGGTCTCCTGACCCAAGGTATCTGAATCGTCTCAGATGTCAATGAGGTAATACGACCCGTTGTTGAGATTTCTGCTGACCACGAACGGTCCTTCCCATGGAGGAGACAGCTTATGCATATTTGCTTGGTCCTGAATAAGCCACAACACTAAGTCGCCTTCTTGAAACGTATGAGTCTTAACTCTACGGCTATGATAGTGGCGCAGGTCTTGCTGATAAATTGACGAACGAGCAGCCGCCAGCTCTCGTTCCTCCTCCAAGGCATCCAACGCGTCTTGACGCGCCGTCTCATTGTATGTCTCAACGTAAGCCGCCGCTCGTGGCGAGTCATGCCGGATGTCACTTGGTAACACGGCCACTGCGCCGTAAACCATGAAGAAAGGTGTATAACCTGTTGATCTGTTGGGGGATAGTCCTGATGCTCCATAAGACAGACGACAATTCCTCCACCCAACAACCCGACGTTCGATGTAAAGGAACCATAAGCCGGGGCTTGATACCTCTCAAGATTTCCTGGTTAGCACGCTCTGCCTCACAGTTGGAATGTGTATGAGCAGCCGCGGAAACATCAAGTCGGGTGTGTTCCAGGTCGCAGAATTTTTTCATAGCCCCCTTGGACAAGTTTGTGCCATTGTCCGTGATGATGCTGTGAGGGTAACCAAAACGGTAGATCGGCTTTTTGATAAACTGAACCACCGTAGCCTCGTCACGCTTGTATTGGGGAACGTTGCATGGGAAACAAAATATTTCCTACGCACACACAAGATCTATCCATGGTGCTGAGCATCTATGAGAGGGAAATTGGATCTACATACCCTTGTAGATCGCTAAGCGGGAAGCGTTAAGAAACGCGGTTGGTGTAGTCGAACGTCTTCGCGATCCAAATCGCCAAGCATCCCGCGATCTCATCACGATCCGTCCCGCGATCCAATCATGATCTGTCCCATGAACTCATCATGATCCGTCCCGTGATCTCATCACGATCCGTCTCACGATCTTGATCACGGTCCTTCCGATCTAGCACCGAACGGACGGCACCTCCGCGTTCAGCACACGTACAGCTCGATGACGATCTCTACCTTCTTGATACAGCAAGAGAGAGCGGAGAGGTAGATGAGTTCTCCGGCAGCATGACGGTGTTGCGGCGACGGTGGTGGAGCTATTCCAGCAGGGCTTCGCCCAAGCACCGCTGAAAACCGATCTAGAGGAGAAACTGCGATCTAGAAGACAGGTAGCACGTGGCTATTAGGGTTAGCTTTTTCCTCTAAATCCTATAGTATATATAGGAGGGAGGGAGGGGAGGAGGAAGACTCAAACCCTCAAGGTTTGGTCGAAATTGGAGGTGGAGGAGTCCTACTCCAATCCTATTAGGAGTAGGATTCCTCCTTTCCACTTGGAAACTCTTTCCTCCTCTCCACCTTTGGATTTTTCCTTCTCAAACCACTCCAGCTGCATGGGCCCTTAGAGGAGGCTTCGGCCATCCCACCAAGGGATGGTTTACCTCCTCCCACAGCCCATGTAGCCTCTTGGATCGAAATACCTCTCCCGATGGTCCCCCGGTACACTACCGGCACTTCCAGTACACTACCGATGAGCCCGAAACTTTTTCGGCGACCAAAACAGGACTTCCTATATATCAATCTTTACCTACGGACCATTACGGAGCTCCTCGTGACATCCGGGATCTCATCTGGGACTTCGAACAAGCTTTGGTCACCACCATACATAACTCTATACTACCGAAGTGTCATCGAACCTTAAGTGTGGTGACCCTGCGGGTTCGAGAACTATGTAGACATGACCGAGACACCTCTATGGTCAATAACCAATAGCGGGACCTGGATGCCCATATTGGTTCCTACATATTCTATGATGATCTTTATCGGTCAAACTTCTATGTCAAGGATTCAATTAATCCCGTATGATGTTCCTTTTGTTCTTCGGTATGTTACTTGCCCGAGATTCGATCGTCGGTATCTCCATACCTAGTTCAACCTCGTTACTGGCAAGTCTCTTTACTCGGTCCATAATACAAGATCTCGTGACTAACACTTAGTCACATTGCTTGCAAGGCTTATTGTCATGTTGTCTTACCGAGTGGGCCTTGAGATACCGCTCCGTCACACACAGTAACAAATCCCAGTCTTGATCCATGCCAACCCAATAGACACCCTCGGAGATACCTGTAGAGCACCTTTATAGTCACCCAATTACGTTGCGACATTTGATACACACAAGGTACTCATCCGGTGTCAGTGAGTTGCATGATCTCATGGTCATAGGAACAAATACTTGACATGTAGAAAACAGTAGCAATAAACTGACACGATCATATGCGACGTTTGTAGTTTGGTTCTTGTCCATCACATCATTCTCCTAATGACATGATCCCATTATCAAATGACATATCATGTCCATGACTAGGAAATTATAGCCATCTTTGATGAACAAGCTAGTCTATTAGAGGCATACTAGGGACATGGTGTTGTCTATGTATCCACACATGTATCTGAGTTTCCGATCAACACAATTATAGCATGGATAATAAACGATTATCATGAACAAGGAAATATGACAATAACCAATTTATTATTGCCTCTAGGGCATATTTCCAACAGTCTCCCACCTGCGCTAGAGTCAATAATCTAGTTCACATCACCATGTGATTCGCATTGTTATGAATCAAACACCTGATGAGTTCTGGGGCTCGATCATGCTTTGCATGTGAGAGAGGTCTTTTAGTCAACTGGTCTGCAACATTCAGATCCGTGTGTACTTTGCAAATCTCTATGTCATACTGTAGACACTGCTACCACACTCCACTTGGATCTATTCCAAATGGCTGCTCCACTATACGTATCCGGATTGCTACTAAGAGTCATCCGGATTAGTGTTAAAGCTTGCATCGCCGTAACTCTTTACGACGAACCCTTTATCACCTCCATAATCGAGAAACATTTCCTTAGTCTTTTAGTCACTAAGGATAATATTGACCGCTGTCCAGTGATCCACCCCTGACTCATGGCAAGGCACACACAGGTGCGGTACACAGCATGACATACTATACAGAGCCTATGGCTAAGGCATAGGGGACGAAGTCCATCCTTTCTCTTTCTTCGTCCGTGGTCGAGCTTTGAGTCTCACTCAACTTCACACCTTACAAAGCAGGCGAGAACACTTCTCTCTGACTGATCCATTTTCAACTCTTTCAAAATCTGGTCACGGTATGTACTCATTGAAAGTCTCATCAAGCATCTTGATCTATCTCTATAGATCTTGATGCTCAACAATTAAGTAGCTTTATCCAGGTCTTCCTTTGAAAAACTCCTTTGAAACAACCCTTTGTGCTTTTTAGAAATTCTACATCATTTCCGATCAACAATATGTCAACCACATATGCTTATCAGAAACTCTATAGTGCTCCCACTCACTTTATTGCAAAAACAAGTTTCTCATAAACTTTGTATAGACTCAAAAACTTTGATCACCACATCAAAGTGTATATTCCAACTCCGAGATGCTTGCTTCAGTCCATAGAAGGATCACTGAAGCTTGCTCACCTTGTAGCATCCTTAGGATAGACAAAACCTTCTGGTTGTATCACATACAACATTTCCTCAAGTAAACCATTAAGGAAACGATGTTTTGACATCCATCTGCCAGATTTCATAATTGAAAACTATAGCAACTGCTAACATAATTCCAACAGACTTTAGCATCGCTACGAGTGAGAAAGTCTCATCGTAGTCAACTCCTTGAACTTGCCGGAACTTCTTTGCGACAAGTCGAGCTTTATAAATGGTGACATTCACCATCAGCGTGTGTCTTCATTTTAAAGTCCACCAAAGTATATACTTGGTTTTCATACATGGATCCTTTCTCAGATTTCATGGCCTCTAACCATTCGTCAGATTTCGGGCCCATCATCGCTTCTCCATAGCTCGTAGGTTCATCGTTGTCCAACAACATGACCTCTAAGACAGGGTTGTCATACCACTCAGGAGCAGTACACGTCCTTGTCGACCTATGAGGTTCGATAGTAACTTGATCCGAAGCTTCATGATCATCATCATTAACTTCCTCTTCAACTAACGTAGGCTTCACAGAAACATCTTCCTGCGCTGTGCTACTCTCTCGTTGAAAAAAAGTTTCAATAACCTCATCAAGTTCTATCTTCCTCCCACTCAATTCTTTTGAGAGAAACTTTTTCTCGAGAAAGGACCCAGTTTTAGCAACAAACATTTTATGCTTGGATCTGAGATAGAAGGTTCACCCAACTGTTCTTAGGGTATTCTATGAAGATGCATTTGTCCGCTTTGGGTTTGAGCTCATTAGGTGAAAACATTTTCCACACAAGCATCGCAGCCCCAAACATTAAGGAATGACAGCTTAGGTTTCTATCAAACCATAATTCACAAGGTGTCATCTCAACGGATTTAGATGGTGCCCTATTTAAAGTGAATGTAGTTGTCTCTAATGCATAACCCCAAAATTATAGTAGCAAAATGATAAGAGACATGATAGCATGCACCATATCCAATACAGCACGACTATGACGTTCGGACACACCATCACACTATGGTGTTCTAGGTGGCGTGAGTTGTGAAACAACTTTCACATTGTCTAAAGTTGTATGCCAAACTCATAACTCAGATATTCACCTCCACGATCATATCGCAGACATTTTTACCTTCTTGTCACGATGATCTTAAACTTCACTCTGAATTTGCTTGAACCTTTCAAACGATTCAGACTTGTGTTTCATTAAGTAAATATACACTATATCTACTCAAATCATCAGTGAAGGTAAGAAAATAACGATATCCACCACACGCTACAAGACTCATTGGATTGCATACATCAACATGTATCATTTCCAATAAATCACTTGCCCGCTCCATCAATCCGGAAAATGGGGTCCTTAGTCATCTTGCCCAAGAGGCATGGTTTGCATGTCTCAACTGATTCGAAATCGAATGAGTCCAAAGATCCATCAGCATGGAGTTTCTTCATGCGCTTTATACCAATATTATATTTAGCGGTAGTGCCACAAGTATGTGGTACTATCATTATTAACTTCGTATCTTTTGGCATCAATGTTATGAACATGTGTATTACTATGATCAAGATTCAACAAACCATTCTCACTGGGTGCATGACCATTGAAGGTATTATTCATGTAAACAGAATAATCATTATTCTCTAACTTAAATGAATAGCCGTGTTGCAATAAACACGATCTAATCACGTTCATGCTCAACGCAAAACACCAAATAACATTTATTTAGGTTCGGCACTAATCCCGAAGGTAGAGAGAGCATGCGATGTTGATCACATCAACCTTGGAAACATTTCCAACACATATTGTCACCTCACCCTTAGCTAGTTCTCCGTTTATTCTGTAGCTTTTATTTCAAGTTACTAACATTTAGCAACCGAACCGGTATCCAATACCCAGGTGCTACTAGAGTACTAGCAAGGTACACATCAATAGCACGTATATCAAATATACTTCTGTCGACGTTGCCAGCCTAGGGTTGTTCCGCTTCAGCGACCGCTCTCCTCATAATCGAAGCACTTAGTCTCGGGTTTGGGTTTAACTTTGGGTTGCTTCACTGGAGAACCAACTGACTTGCCATCCATGAAGTTTACCTCCTTTCCCTTGCCCTTCTCGAAACTAGTGGTTTTTACTAACCATCAACTCTTGACGCTCCTTCTTGATTTCTACCTTCGCGGTGTCAAACATCATGAACAGCTCAGGGATCATTATTTCTATCCCTGGCATTTTATAGTTCATCACCAAGTTCTAGTAGCTTTGTGACAGTGACTCGGAGAACTATATCAATCACTATCTTATCTGGAAGATCAAATCCCACTCGATTCAAGCGATTGTAGCACACAGACAATCTGAGCAAATGCTCAACGATTGAGCTATTCTCTTTCATCTTGCAGGCAAAGAATCTTGTTGAAGATCTCATATCTCGCAACACGGGCAGGAGCCGGAGATCCTAATTTCAGATCTTAGAACATCTCATATGTTCTGTGACGTTCGAAACGTTTCGGAGCCTCAATTCCAAGTCGTAATGCATGACGCACTAAACTATCAAGTAGTCATCAGAACGTGCTTGACAGATGTTCACAACATCTACAGACGACGCTAGAGGGGTTGGCGCACCGAGCAGTGCATTAAGGACATAAGCCTTCTGTGCAGCAATGAGGACAATCCTCAGATTGCGGACCCAGTCGGCAATATTGCTCCCATCATCTTTCAACTCTATTTCTCTAGGAACATATAAAATTTCAAGGGAGCTACAGTGTGAGCAAGTAATTTACAATATAATTTGCAAAGACACAACTGACTATGTTCATGATGATGAGTTCAATTAATCATATTACTGAAGAGCTCCCACTCAAATTGACATCCCTCCGGTCATTCGAGTGATACATGATCCAAATTCACCAACTCAAGTCCGATCATCACGTGAGTTGAGGTGGTTTCAATGGTGAACATCATCATGTTGATCATATCTACTATATGCTCATGTTCAACCTTTCGGTCTCTTATGTTCCGAGGCTATGTCTGTACATGCTAGGCTCGTCAAGTTTAACCTGAGTGTTCTGCATGTGCAACACTGGCTTGCACCCGTTGTATGTGAATGTAGAGTCTATCACACCCAATCATCACGTGGTGTCTCGACACGAAGAACTTTCTCAACGGTGCACACTCGGGGAGAACACAATTCATCTTGAAATTTAAGTGAGGGATCACCTTATAATGCTACCGTCGTCCTAAGCAAAACAAGGTGCATAAAAGGATTAACATCACATGCAAATCATAAGTGACATGATATGGCCATGAACTTGTGCTTTTGATCTCCATCTTGAAAGCACCGGCATGATCTCCATCGTCACCGGCATGACACCATGATCTCCATCATCTTGATCTCCATCAATGTGTCGCCATCGGAATTGCCGCGCCCACCATGCTTCTACTACTATTGCTACCGTTTAGCGATAAAGTAAAGCATTACATAGCGCTTAATGATTGACACGTAGGTCATACAATAATTAAAGACAACCCTATGGCTCCTGCCGGTTGTCGTACTCATTGACATGGAAGTCGTGATATTCTATACAACACATGATCATCTCATACATCACATATATCTTATCATGTAATTAGCCATTTCAAATCACAACATACCCTGCAGAAACAAGTTAGACGTCCTCTAGTTTGTGTTGCAAGTTTCACTTGGCTGCTATGGGTATCTAGCAAGAACAATTATCAACTACGCAAAACCACAGCGGTGATACATAAGTTGATTTTCAACCTTCTCAAGGACTGCCTTTGTCGAATCCGATCCAACTAAAGTAGGAGAAACAGACACCCGCCAGCCATCTTTGTGCAACGAAGTTACGCGAGTCAATGGAACCGGTCTCTCGTAAGCGTATGAGTAAGGTCGGTCTGGGCCGCTTCATCCCACAATACCGTTGAACTAACACACGACCAAGGGAGGAAGCAATCTAAGCATCAACGCCCACAAACTCTTTGTGTTCTACTCGAGACCTCATCTACACATAAACTTGGCTCTGATACCACTGTTGGCGAACATTGCATGGGAAACAAAAAAATTCCTATGCAAACAAAAGATGTATCCATGGTGATGAGCATCTACGAGAGGGAGAGTGGATCTACATACCCTTGTAGATCGCTGAGCGGGAAGCGTTAAGAAACACGGTTGGTGTAGTCGAACGTCTTCGCGATCCAAATCGCCGAGCATCCCGCGATCTCATCATGATCCGTCCTGTGATCCAATCACGATCCGTCCCGCGAACTCATCACGATCCGTCTCGCGATCTCATCACGATCCGTCTCGCGATCTTGATCATGGTCCTTCCTATCTAGCACCGAACAGACGGCACCTCCGCGTTCAGCACACGTACAGCTCGATGACGATTTCCACCTTCTTGATCCAACAAGAGGGAGCAGAGAGGTAGATGAGTTCTCCGGAAACGCGACGGTGTTGCGGCGATGGTGGTGGAGCTATTCCATCAGGGCTTTGCCTAAGCACCGCTGAAAACTGATCTAGAGGAGAAACTGCGATCTAGAAGACAGATAGCACTTGGCTATTAGGGTTAGATTTTTCCTCTAAATCCTCTAGTATATATAGGAGGGAGGGAGGAGAGGAGGCAGCCTCAAACCCTCAAGGTTTTGTCGAAATTAGAGGTGGAGGACTCCTACTCCAATCCTATTAGGAGTAGGATTCCTCCTCTCCACCTTTGGATTTTTCCTTCTCAAACCACTCCAGCCGCATGGGCCTTTAGAGGAGGCTTCGACCATCCCACAAAGGGCTGGTTTACCTCCTCCCACAGCCCATGTAGCCTCTTGGATCGAAATACCTCTCCCGATGGTCCCCCGGTACACTACCGGCACTCCCGGTACACTACCGATGAGCCCGAAACTTTTCCGGCGACCAAAATAGGACTTCCTATACATCAATCTTTGCCTCCGGACCATTCCGGAGCTCCTCATGACGTACGGGATCTCATACGGGACTTCGAACAACCTTTGGTCACCACCATACATAACTCTATACTACCTAAGTGTCACCGAACCTTAAGTGTGCGGACCCTGCGGGTTCGAGAACTATGTAGACATGACCGAGACACCTCTACGGTCAATAACCAATAGCGGGACCTGGATGCCCATATTGGTTCCTACATATTCTACGAAGATGTTTATCGGTCGAACCTCTATGTCAAGGATTCAGTTAATCTCGTATGATGTTCCCTTTGTTCTTCGGTATGTTACTTGCTCGAGATTCGATCGTCGGTATCTCCATACCTAGTTCAACCTCGTTACCGGCAAGTCTCTTTACTCGTTCCATAATACAAGATCCCGTGACTAACACTTAGTCACATTGCTTGCAAGCCTTATTGTGATGTTGTATTACCTAGTGGGCCCTGAGATACCTCTCCATCACACAGAGTAACAAATCCCAGTCTTGATCCATGCCAACCCAACAGACACCCTCGAAGATACCTGTAGAGCACCTTTATAGTCACCCAGTTATGTTGTGACGTTTGATACACACAAGGTACTCCTCCGGTGTCAGTGAGTTGCATGATCTCATGGTCATAGGAACAAATACTTGACATGCAGAAAACAGTAGCAATAAACTGACACGATCATATGCTACATTTGTAGTTTGGGTCTTGTCCATCACATCATTCTCCTAATGACGTGATCCCGTTATCAAATGACATCTCATGTCCATGACTAGGAAACCATAGCCATCTTTGATCAATGAGCTAGTCTATTAGAGGAATACTAGGGACATGGTGTTGTCTATGTATCCACATAGGTATCTGAGTTTCTGATCAACACAATTATAGCATGGATAATAAACGATTATCATGTACAAGAAAATACGATAATAACCAATTTATTATTGCCTCTAGGGCATATTTCCAACAGTCTCCCACTTGCACTAGAGTCAATAATCTAGTTCACATCACCATGTGATTCGCATTGTTATGAATCTAACACCCAATGAGTTCTGGGGCTCGATCTTGCCATGAACACCCCATACACTAGGTTCTGCCAATGTGGATATCTCTGCTTGGACTCTGTTAGGACCTCACTGATATAATAAACCGGCCTCTGAACCGGATATTCTTTCCCTACTTCCTTGCGCTCGACCACAATTGCAGCGTTGATAGTCCGGTTGTTAGCCGCCACGTATAGGAGCAAGGGCTCTTTCTCAGCCGGAGTAGCTAAAACCGTCGGCTCAGTGAGCTGCTTCTTGAGTGCCTCAAATGCTTCACCCGCCGCCGTACTCCAAACAAAATTGTTTGTCTTTTTCATCATTTGATATAGAGGGATGGCTTTCTCACCAAGGCGTCTTATAAACCGGCTCAACATGGAGATTCGCCCTGCCAGGCGTTGGACATCATTGATACAAGCCAACTCACCCAGGGAGGTGATAGCCTTGATTTTATCCAGGTTAGCTTCAATACCACGCTCAGAGACCAGAAATCCCAAGAGCTTGCCAGCCAGAA
The DNA here is from genome assembly GCA_022496015.1 of Hordeum marinum. Lineage (NCBI taxonomy): Eukaryota > Viridiplantae > Streptophyta > Magnoliopsida > Poales > Poaceae > Hordeum > Hordeum marinum. Next base: position 135,161,947 of record CM039677.1, on the reverse strand, counting down.
CACCAAAGACACACTTGGCCAGGTTGAGCATCATCTTATAGATCCGCAGATTGTCAAAGGTTTCCTTTAAGTCATCAAGTAGGGTCTCCTTCTTCCTTGACTTGATCACAATATCATCCACATAAGCATGAACGTTGCATCCAATCTGATTGTGAAGACAACTCTGCACATAGCGTTGATAAGTCGCCTGGGCACTCTTGAGCCCAAAAGGCATAGACACATAGCAGAAGGCTCCAAAAGGCGTGATGAAAGCCGCCTTCTCTTGGTCCTTAACTGCCATCTTGATCTGATGATATCTCGAATAAGCATACAGGAAGCATAAACTTTCGCAACCTGCCGTAGCATCAATGATTTGAGCAATACGAGGGACAGAAAATGGATCAGCCAGACAGGCCTTGTTAAGATCCGTATAGTCCACACACATACGCCACGTGTCGTTTTTCTTGAGCACAAGCACTGGGTTAGCAAGCCACTCCAGATGAAAGAACTCGATGATGAAGCCCGCCGCTAAGAGCCGGGCGACCTCTTCCCCAATGGCCTTGCGTCTCTCCTCGTTGAACCACCGTAGAAATTGCTTGACAGGTTTAAACTTAGGATCCACATTAAGGTTATGCTCAGCGAACTCTCTCGGTACACCTGGCATGTCAGAAGGTTTCCATGCAAAGATGTCCCGATTCTCATGGACGAATTCGATGAGCGCGCTTTCCTATTTGGGATCCATGTTGGCCCCAATAATGAAATGTTTGGATGAGTCACCCGAAGTAAAATCCACCGCCTTGGTATCATCCGCCGAAAATTTGAGGGGCGGCTCAACTTCTGTGGTAGGCCTCTTCAGCGGGGTCATATCCTCCGGGTCAACATTTTCCTTATAGAACTTGAGTTCTGCCTCAGCACATCTGGACTCCGCGTAAGCTGCGTCCCCTTCTCTGCACTCAATAGCCGTATTCCAGTCCCCATGAACAGTAATCGTGCCTTTTAACCCGGGCATCTTGAGCTGTAAGTAGACATAACAGGGCCTAGCCATGAACTTAGCGTAAGCCGGCCGCCCAAACAATGCATGATAAGGGCTCTTGATCTTGACCACTTCAAACCACAAGGACTCCACCCTGTAGTTGTACTCGTCATCAAAGGTGACTTCCAAAGAAACCCTGCCCACCGGGTAAGCTGACTTGCCCGGCACTACACCATGAAAAACTGTTGATGAGGGCTTAAGGTCTTTATCAAGCATCTTCATCCGCCGGAAGGTATCATAATACAGGATGTTGATGCTACTGCCACCATCCATGAGTACCTTATTCACCATATATCCTCCCACTTGGGGGGCAACTACCAGGGCTAGCCGCCCCGGGTCATCAACCCACGACAGGTGATCCTCCTAGCTCCACGTTATGTCATACTCAGACCATTTCAAGTATTGCGGCAGAGCCGGTGCAATTGCGTTAACCGCCCGCTTGCACAACTTCTGATCCCGCATGTTAAGGCTAGTCGTAAAAACATGATACTGGCCCGAACTGAGCTGGTTTAGACTGCTTTGATACCCAGACTGTTTATGCTGATGTGGATTGTTGTTACCAGAATGTTGAGGATGTCCTCCTTGGCTACCCTGGCCATGATGACCGGGCCCTGAGCCGCTGGATCCAAACTCGTCTCCTAACCCGCCCGAGCCTGAGTCGTCGGGCGGGTCACCACCATTGTTGTTATGCTGCTGCGGATTGTAGTTTTTGAACTTCTGCATGATGTGGCACTGACCCCATGTGTGCCCCACAGCTCTATCGGGCCGGATGTGCTCCGGACAGGGTTTATTAAGCATTTCCTCCAAATTGAAAGGAGTCCTATTTCTGTTAAAAGGCGGTCTAAACTTCCCAATGCCCTTTCGATGATTCTGGCCGGCGCTGGCATTGGCCACCAGTTCTGACCTGCCATCCGGGTTCTTCCGCTTGCTTTGGTTACCATTACTTGCCGCACCCTTGCCCTGGTTGTTCTTTTTACCTTGGCCGGCCTTCTCCTCATCAGAGCCTGGATCCTTCGTGTTATCGAAGTCAGCATACTTTGTGAGAGCCACCATGAGTTCTCCCATGCCCTGACACGTACGCTTGAGCCGGCCGAGCTTCAGAGGGACGAAGTGACAGTTCTTTTCTAGGATCAGCACCGCTTGAGCTGCCGTGATATGTTCAGACGAGTGGATGATGGTCGACACTCGTCGGACCCAATGATGAGCCGACTCATTCTCCTGCTGGACACAATGATCAAGATCCACAATTGTCATAGGTTGTTTGCAAGTCCCTTGAAAGTATTTGATGAACCTTGCTCTCAAGTCAGCCCATGAGTTGATGGTATTGGGTGGCAAACCCTTTAACCATGTGCGAGCCATACCTTCAAGCATCATGATGAAATATTTAGCACACACCGCCTCATTAACATCCAACATTTCCATAACTAGCTCATAGCTTTCGATCTAGGCCTCCGGAGGTAAGTCGGCACTGTAATTCGGGACTTTGCGAGGTCCTTTGAAATCCTTCGGCAGCCGCTCGTTCCGTAGAGCCGGTGCTAAGCATGGTACTCCCACGGCCCTGGTGGTCTCTCCTGCTCCTACTGATACGGAGGGCGCGGGCTCTTGGTGAGCCGTCGTGGCCAAAGCCGTCGCCTCTTGCTGGTTTCTCGCCCGGTTTATGAGCGCTTGTGCATCTAGAGCCGCCTAATCATCCCCTGGAGGCCCCCTGTGTCGATCGCTACTGGAAACCAGACGGCGATGGCCCCCTGTGTCGACTCATAGCGCCGGCTAAAGCTGCGGCTGGGGAGGGGGTTGAATGAACACGGCTCCGGCTGTAAGCATACTTCTCCTGCTGGGCCATCGCCGTCTGAAGGTACCCAATGGCGTTTCGTACCTCTTCTGCAAAAGGCGCCTCGTATGGAATAGGGATTGTTTCAAGCCGGGTGGCTGTGGCCACCATGTTCTCTGCCGGGTTGGAATAATGGCCCGCCGGCGTTAGAAACCCCGCTGGTGAAACCCGATTTCGTCGAGGCGGGTTAAGCTGTTGTCGAGCCACTGGCCGACTGCCAGGCGCATCCGTTGCTCGTCCTGTTCCTGGCATGTTAAAGAGATTCCTAGCCTCATAATTTTCTGGTAAGCGGGATTGATGCCTCATCCGTTGCACCGCAGCCGCTGATTGCTGCTCTAGCTCAAGGCGGAAAGCATCCATCCTAAGGCGCTCTGCCTCCGCCTCCATCTGAACCTTTAGCTCAGCTATCCTCTACTGCTCCTCCGCCATCCGGTCCTTGAGTCTTGCGATCTCCAATTTCCGAGCGGCTTGATTATCTGGTGTGACTTCGGTGGCCATCAAATTTGTGAGCTCGTTCATCAGATCCAGAAGAACTTGAGCCGGCGGCGGCGGATCAGATCCCGTGTTTGTTGCTTTGGCGGCTATGCTGCTCGTGCCTGGGGCTGACCCCGCAATGAACACGGCTGCATGAACCGACAGCCCGAGATCATCTGGCTCAGACCGTTCTTACTCAGGGTAAGGCTGGTCATAGCCCCTGAGCTCACCATTGTGAAGCTGGTAGATCGACTCTACTTCTCTGCTCGAAGATCCGTCCTCTGAATAGATAAGGGTCTCCTGCGATGTAGTAGCCCCAAGATCCATACCTTGAGTAAAGCCCACGAAGACATGCTTCTAGACCGGGTTAAAACGGGCGGGTCGCACATATTGGGCGGGTTGAGCATGTTGAGCCGGCTCGACGATGTTGGTGCAGATGTTTGGCCCGGGTGTAGATCCGCTGACCTTGCCAATGAAGACGTGGATTCCGCCAAAGGGAGCCCGGAATCCAAATTCGACAGAGTCGGCCTCAGGACCCCAGCCGGCATCGTCGATGTAGATCCGGCCACGGTGACTCTTGTTCATCCTTCCGACCACATATCCCTCAAGCCCTGGGAGGTAGCCCTTTGAGAACTCAACACCATCGAGTGTCAGCCCCATGGTGGACGCCAACTGTCGTGGTTTTATCACAACAGATGTTCAGGTGAACAGACTTGGATTCGAGGCCATCGCTAAGGTGATGGACTCAAAGGGGTTGATTGGGACGAAGGACACGGGTTTACCCAGGTTTGGCCCCTCAAGTAGAGGTAACAGCCTACATCTTTCTTGTGCTTGTATTGCGTTGCGTATCGATTACAAGGGAGCTGATTGCTTGACCTAGTTATCAATCGTTGATCTCCTTCTCTAAGTCGCCCCGGGTCTCGTCTTTATATAGGAGGTCAAGACCATGGGTCATACAAGTCGTAACCGACTCTTACTACGTGTATGAGTCTATCTCTACATTGTCTTGCCTTCCTAATCCGGTTGTCTTCGGGCAGCTCACCCGCCTGGGTATTCTTACCTTATCCGTTCGGGCCATGTCCCGGTCCATCTTGTCAAGTTGCCAAACGTCTTGGGCTGGTGTACGAGCTGCCTGGTGTGACCCGGAGCCTCAGGGGCGGGTCTCACCGTGGGGTTATATCCCCAACAGTCACCACCATACATAACTCTATACCACTGAAACATCACTGAACCTTAAGTGTGCAGACCCTGCGGGTTCGAGAACTATGCAGACATGACCGAGACACCTCTACGGTCAATAACAATTAGCGGGACCTGGATGCCCATATTGGTTCCCACATATTCTACGAAGATATTTATCGGTTGAACCTCTATGTCAAGGATTCAGTTAATCCCGTACGATGTTCCCTTTGTTCTTCGGTATGTTACTTAGCCGAGATTTGATCGTCGATATCTCTATACCTAGTTCAATCTTGTTACCGGAAAGTCTATTTACTCGTTTCGTAATACAAGATCCTTTTTCTAACACTTTAGTAACATTGCTTGCAAGGCTTGTTGTGATGTTGTATTACCGAGTGGGCCCTGAGATACCTCTCCATCACACGAAGTAACAAATCCCTGTCTTGATCCATACCCACTCAATAGACACTCTCGAAGATACCTGTAGAGCACCTTTATATTCACCCAGTTACGTTGCAACGTTTCATACACACAAGGTACTCCTCCAGTGTCAGTGAGTTGCATGATCTCATGGTCATAGGAACAGATACTTGACATGTAGAAAAACTATAGCAATAAACTGACACAGTCATATGCTATGTTTATAGTTTGGGTCTTGTCCATCACAGCATTCTCCCAATGATGTGATCCCGCTATCAAATGACATCTCATGTCAATGTCTAGGAAACCTTGACCATCTTTGATCAACGAGCTAGTCTACTAGAGGCATACTAGGGACAAAGTCTTGCCTATGTATCCACACAAGCAATGTGTTTCTAGTCAATACAATTATAGCATGAATAATAAACAATTATCATGAACAAGGAAATATAATAATAACCATTTTATTATTGCCTCTAGGGCATATTTCCAACAACATCTAGTGTATTAAGTTCATGGAGAAATAGAGTAATGCAATAAGGATGCTGACATGATGTAGACAAGATATATTCATGTATGAATAGACCCTATCTTGTTATGCTCAATGGCAATGATACACGAGTGTCTTGCTGCCCCTACTATCACTGGGAAAGAACACCGCAAGATCGAACCCATCACAAAGCACCTCTTCCCATGGCAAGAAAAATCGATCTAGTTGGCCTAACTAAACCAAAGATTTGAAGGAGAAATATTAGGCTATAATTAATCATGCAAATAAGAGATCAAATAAGACTCAAATCATATTCACGGATAGAAACTGATCATGAAATCAAAATTCATCGGATCCCAACAAACAAACCGCAAAAGTCATTACATCAAATGGATATCCAAGAGACCATTGTATTGAGAAACATAGAGAGAGAGGAAGCCATCTAGCTACTGCCTACGGAGCCGTAGGTCTATGGTGGACTATGAAGAATATGAACCCCTCCGTGATGGTGTTAGATTGGATCTCGAGGTTCTAGACCTTGCGGCTGCTAGAATTGTGTTTCGTCGACTGCCCTAGGGTTTTCTGGATATTTGGGAATTTATAGGCTCAATAGTCGGTTGGGGTGAGTCCCTAGGTGCCCACCCTCTACCAGGCCACGCCAGGGGCCTCTAGTGCGCCCTGGTGGAGGGTGGCCACCCTAGGCCCCATCTTTTGGTGATATTTGGCCCGTCCTCTTCCTTCTGGTCCATACAAATTCTTCAAAAATCCCCGCAGCGTTTGGGCTTCATTTGGTACCGATATTCTGCGATGTAAAAAACAAGAAAAAACAAAAACTGGCACTTTGGCACTATGTCAGGAGGTTAGTCCCAAAAAATGATGTAAAGTTGCTATAAAATGATTGTAAAACATCCAAGATTGATAATATAACAACATGGAACAAGCAAAAATTATAGATACGTTGGAGACATATCGACACCCCCAAGCTTAATTTCTACTCGTCCTCGAGTAGGTAAATGATAAAAATAGAATTTTTGATGTGGAATGCAGCCTAACATGTTCATCATATATTCTTTTCTTTATAGCATGGACATTTGGAGTTTTCATATGGTTCAAAGCAATAGTCTAGTTTTGACATGAAAACTTTAATACTCAAGCATATCAACAAGCAACCATGTCTTTCAAAATATCAACGCTAAAGCAAGTTATTCCTAGCCCATCATGCTCAATCATTGATCCATTCACAATACACACTCAAATATTAGCTAGACCTAATGCTCAAGTACGATGATAGTACCTCCTAGTTGGTGCTTTATAAGAGAAGATGGAGACTCAAATTAAAAAATAAAAATTGCATAAATTAAATATATAGGCCCTTCGTAAAGGGAAGTAGGGATTTGTAAAGTGCCAGAGCTCAAGTGTTTAAATTGATAGAGGAAAATGTTTTGAGTGGCATGCCTTTCTTGTCAACGAAAACGACCGAGAGACTTCAATATCTTTCCAAACTAGATGCATCATAGGCAGTTCCCAAACAGAAAATAAAGTTTATTCCTTTTTCCACCATACTTTCACCTCCCATGGCTAGCCGAATCCACGGTTGCCTCCATACCAACAATTTCCAAGGAATTTATTATTCGATAACATAAAGTAAACTTCATTTTTTCTCTTTTCATTTTGGGAATGAGCATTCCTATTACCGCCATACTCTCGTGCAATGACAAGTGAATAAACACTCATCTTGAGAATAACACATCTAGCATGGAAAAATATCGGTCACCCCCTATCATTTCATGAGCGGTTCGAGCACACAAAAAGGAAAATTTATTTTGAAAGTTTAGAGATGGAACATACAAATTTGCTTGGAACAACATGGAAATACCGTATATAGGTAGGTATAGTGGACTCATATGGCAAAACTAGTTTTAAGGATTTTGGATGCACAAGTAGTATTTCTACTTAGTACAAGTGAAGGCTAGCAAGATATTGAGAAGCATCCAACCAAGAAACGAAAAATCACATAATCAGGCATTAAGCCTAACTAACACTGAATAATGCACCATAAGTGGGATGTAATTTTGTAGCACAACTATTAACTTTCGTGCTTGCATAGGGAATCACAATCCTTAACACCAATATTCTTACTAAGCATAATTACTCAACAACATAACTCACATATCACTATTGTCATGTCTCAAAACTAGTACAAAGAATCAAGTTTAATTTGTCCAGTGATATTCATGAAAGTTTTTATTATATCCCTCCTTAATATCTATCACTTTGGAACTAGTTTCATATATTGTAATTGATTTTGACAAGCTCACATGGATATAAGTGAAGAACATGAGCATACAAGTTTCATCTCTCAAAATAATATAAGTTAAGCATGAGAGGATTTCTTCAAAATTACTAACTCACAAATTAATATAAGTGAAGAATGAGAGCATTTCTTCAAACATGTGAAAGCTTGCCGTGCTCAGAAAGATATAAGTGAAGCACTAGAGCAATTCCTTTGACCAATAGATTTAAGTGAAGCATAAAGAGCAATTCTAGCAAATCATAGCATAATTTTGGCTCTCTCAAATAGGTGTGTCCAGCAAGGATACTAATGAAAATGCAAAGAGAAAAACAAGAAAAGATACAAGATTCTCCAAGCAAAACTCATGATATGTGACGAACAAAAATATAGTTCCAAGTAGTATACCGATGGTTGTTAGAAGAAAGAGGGGATGCCACTCGGGGCATCCCCAAGCTTAGTTGCTTGTTACTCTTTGGATATTACCTTGGGGTGTTGTAGCATCCCCAAGCTTTGGCTCTTCTAACTCCTTATTTCTTCATGCATCGTGATCTCACCCAAAACTTGAAAGCTTCAATCACACAAAACTTAACAAAACTCTCATGAGATCCGTTAGTATAATAAAGCAAATTACCACTTTAGGTACTATTGTAAACTCATTCATATTTTATTATTGCATTATACCTACTATATTCTAACTTTACCAAGACTTATACCCCCCGTTACAAGCCATAGATTCATCAAAACAAGCACACAATGAAATGAAAACATAATCTGTTTCAGACAAAACATGTTGTAGTAATTTGTACTCTACCCAGTGGAGGAGCCAGCGCCTAGCCACCCTCAGCAATTGCCCGGGCTCAATGGTCATGAAACATCTTACATATGAATAAACATATAGGCAAATTCTACTATGCGACTTGATTTACCCGGGCAACATCCATGCACTGATGCACGTATGAGTCTCAAACAAAAGGTCAATGCACGTGTGTGATAAACAATGGGCTACTTAACCAGGCCTACCAAGTGTCCTATTAATATCCTAGTGACTAATGGACGAATTAGCTGGACCTAGCAAGCATAAATCTTTAGTCATGGGGGTGCTAGCTTCCCTTATTTCAAAATACTCCATTTGTTCCAAAATAAACATCCCAACTTCATACTAACTTCGGTATGAATTTATACTAAATTTAGACATATGTTTTAAGACAGAGGGAGTAACTACTTCTTTCATTCAAAATTAGTTAACACTTAAACGGACGTACGAAGTACTTTAGAGGAACACAAGCAATCCGAGCTCAATAATCCGTCTGTTTGTGTCTCACGTATCGTGAGACAAGGTGGCGGCAAGCAGAGCTGACTTAGGCACGTGGCCAGTGTTGGGCGGAGCAAATCCATTGTCGGAAATCACTTAGATACTTGACAACTCATCGCCTTACCTCCTTTTTTGATGATTACCTCCTTTAGCATGCTATTTGTATGTTCTATCTAACCGTCTCTATTTTCTCAAAATATTTACTATGAACACATTAAAAAAATACAACACTTCATTTATGTGAATTATAAATCCTTTTTTACACTATAGAGTCGTCTAGGATGTTTGGACGCTAATTTGGATAGGTATACTTTTGCTTGCGACATGCTGAGTTTGGTTCTAAGCATGGATTCTAGTCTTCTATTATCAAGCATCAACTTTATTTTGTCTATGAAACTGAATATTAATACATTATATATTAGTTTACATTGAAATTACATTTGCCGTAGAACTATATTTATATTTTGACTTCATTATTTATGCAGATTTTTGGCTCAGAAGTTTGTGGCTATTTTATATGTTGTTTATTCGAACACTCAATTTTGATTTCAAGACGAGAAACTTTAGGCTCAAGTTTGCCCAGGCTTCGCAAAAGTTCTCGCTCCGCCACTGACTCTACCCATACTTCCGTAACTCTAAAAATTCTGAAAAATTAGGACAACATAAAGAATAGAAATACTATGTTAATATCTCATCTCAATATCACGTTCCAGTAAAAAAATGAAAATTCATGCACTGGGAACAAAGTTTCTGTTTCAGATTCAACATTGTTTCTACTCATGTTATGGATCATACTAAAGGCATTACTTGGCATAAACACTAAATAAAACATAAAAAACACAATCATAACAGAATATAATTGTGCAAACACTCAAAAACAGAAAGGAAAAGATAAAAACAATTTATTCATTGGGTTGCCTCCCAACAAGCTCTTTCATAGCCATTAAGATAGGCTTGATATTTCAATGATGCCATCATGAAAGATAATAATAGCAACACAAGGAGAGCATCATGAAGCATATGGAGAACACACTTAATTCTAACATACTTCCTATGCATAGGCATTTTATAAGCAAACGATTTTTCAAGGCAAGCAAAAACTAGCATATGGCAGGAAGAAGAAAGAGACAATAGCAATCCCAACATGAAAAGAGGTAATTTAGTATCATGAAAATTTCTACAACCATAATTTCATCTCTCATAATAATTACATGTAGGATCATAATCAAATTCTACAATATAGCTATCACATAAAATATTCTCATCATGACCCACCTGCATAAAAGTTGTACAATCTTCCAAGGTAGTGGGATTAACATTAACTAAAGTCATGACCTCTCCAAACCCACTTTTATCAAAAAAAATCATAAGATTGAACACTCTCCAAATATGTGGGATTCTTTTTACCTAAAGTTGACACTCTTCCAAACCCACTTTCAATACTACTGCAAACATTATTATCAATAACATATTCAACATGAGGCTTAAATAAATCTTCAAGATCATAAGAAGAATTATCACCCCAATCATGATCATTGCAATAAGAAGTGGACATGACAAAATTATCATCGCCAAGCTTGTATTTTTGCATACCATTAACATAATTGACATTCATAGAATTTATGGTAACATCATTGCAATCATGATTTTCAATCAAGGAGCTATCCAGAATCACCTTATAATTTTCTTCTTTCAACACTTCATCAAAAAATCAGATTCATGATTTTCAAACAAAACTTCAGAGAGATAATCAAGTGCACTCAACTCATTAGCAATTGGTTCATCATAATTTGGCTTTTTGGAAAGATTAGCAAGTGGATGAGGATCAATATCAATAGATTTTTAGCAAGCGAAGATGCAAGCAAGTAGAAGGCCGATGGCAATACAAGCAAAGATACCAAACAAGAGATTTGACGAGAAAAAGGCAAACAAAAAAGAGAGGGGGAATAAAACAGCAAATTTGTGAAGTGGGGTATAGGAAAACGAGTGGAAAATGGAAAATAATATAAATTGCAAGGAGATGAGATTTGTGATTAGGCACCTGGTAGATGAGATTGCTTCCTCCTCGGCAACGGCGCCAGAAATACCTTTGACATGGCTTCAGACTGCGTCGGTAGTTCCCCAAAGAGGAAGGGATGATGCCGCACAATAACTGTAAGTATTTCCCTCAGTTATGAAACCAAGGTATCAATCCATAGACGAAGATCATGCACCCACATAAAGAACACCTACACAGAAATAACAAATACTTGCAACCCGACACGAAAGAGAGGTTGTCAAGCTCTCCACGGTAATAAGATAGATTAGGTAATTATTGTTTTGGCAAATAGATCTCGCAAGAACACAAAATACAATAAGTAAATAAATAGTGCAGAAAGGTTTTTTTGTTTTTTTGGATTAATAGATCTGAAAACAAAAGATGCAAATAGTAGATCGGAAAGCAATATGTTGGAAAAGTAGACCCGGGGGCCGTAGGTTTCACTAGTGGCTTCTCTCATGAGTATAGCGCATAGTGGGTGAACAAATTACTATTGGGCAATTGATAGAAGATCAAATAATCATGACGATATCCAGGAAATGATCATTATATAGGAATCATGTCCACGACAAGTAGACAAAAACGATTCTGCATCTGCTTTTGTTACTCCACACATCGACCGCTATCCAGCATGCATCTAGTGTATTAAGTTCATGGAGAAACGGAGTAATGCAATAAGAACAGTGACATGATGTAGACAAGATCTATTCATGTAGGAATATACCCCATCTTTTTATCCTTAATGGCAATGATACACGAGTGTTTTGCTGCCCCTACTGTCACTGGGAAAGAACACCGCAAGATTGAACCCATCACAAAGCACCTCTTCACATGGCAAGAAAAAACGATCTAGTTTGCCTAACTAAACCAAAGATTTGAATAAGAAATACTAGGCTATAAGTAATCATGCAAATAAGAGATCAAAGAAGACTCAAATCATATTCATGGATAGAAACTGATCATGAACTCAATATTCATCGGATCCAATAAACACACCGCAAAAGTCATTACATCAAATAGATCTCCAAGAGACTATTGTATTGAGAAACATAGAGAGAGAGGAATCCATTTAGCTATTGCCTATAGACCCATAGGTCTATGGTGGACTACTCACGCATCATCGGAGAGGCACCTATGAAGTGATTAACCCCTCCATGATGGCATTACATTGGATCTCGAGGTTCAGGAACTTGCGGCAGCTGGAATTGTGTTTCGTCGACTCCCGTAGGGTTCTCTGAATAGTTGGGAATTTATATGTTCTATAGTCGGTTGGGGGTCCCGAGGTTCCCACCCTCTACCAGGCCACGCCAGGGCCCTCTCGCGCGCCCTAGTGGAGTGTGGCCACCCTGGGCCCCCTCTTCTGGTGATCTTTGACCCATCTTCTTCCTTCTCGTCCATAAAAATTCTCCGAAAATCCCCCACAGCGTTTGTGCTCCATTTGGTACTGATTTCTTGTGAAGGAAAAAACAAGAAAAAACAACAACTGGCACTTTGGCACTATGTCAATATGTTAGTCCAAAAAAATGATGAAAAGGTGCTATAAAATGATTGTGAAACATCCAAGATTGATAATATAACAGCATGGAACAAGCAAAAATTATAGATACGTTGGAGACATATCAATCTATTGTCTCCTTGGCTCCGTCTTCTGATCGAAGCAATCATATCAAGGGGAAAAGGGGAGCAAAGCAGCGATGAGTACTCATCCAAAGTACTCGCAAGACTTACATCAGATATAGACTAAGTATGCATCAGTACCAAAGGAATGGGGCTATAATCTTTGGACTGAACTGCCGAAATGCCAGAATATGGGGGTGCTAGCCTATCGAAGACTAGCATCTTGAAGCATCTTGTAACATTATAAGAGTGTAAATTAGCATATTATAAGTGGCAGGTTTATTTAGTAACGCCTAGAGATCCTTCCTCGACTCCCCACGAGAAAGCAATCTCGGATCCATCATTTCCATTTGATGCCTCCATTATCCAGTTCTAATTGTATAGATCGGGATACAACTCCGAGCGTCTATTAGTTTGGACACGACTATTCGAATAGATATACTTATCTGTAGGGGTGTATGATAATCCCCGAGTGCAAGGAATCATCGCAGCAATTTCCAAAGGTGGAAGTGATAAGTATGGAGTGTCAAACACATAAGGAGCTAAAGGTAAGATAAATATTCTCTCACGTCCTATCTGCCACTGATATGACTCTATGTACACCGAACGTTTGCTTCCATCTAGAAACAAGAAATAAAACTACGTTGTGGGTATTAAGAGGGTTGATTTGCATGATAACGGAGAACTAAAATATAAAAATAGGTGTTGTTATCATAAATTTAGAATATGTTACAAATAGCAAGTGTGTAATAATGATGGGTCGGTGTGCAGAATTATACTAGGCAATTGTTAACAAGATTGAAAATCATTATTGCAATTTTATTTGAAGGGGAGGCATAAGCTAACATACTTTCTCTACTTGGATCATATGCACTTATGATTGGAACTCTAGCAATCATCCGCAACTACTAAAGATCATTAAGGTAAAACATGACCATATCATTAAAGCATCAAGTCCCCTTTATCCCATACGCAACAACCCCCTTACTCGGGTTTATGCTTCTGTCACTCAAGAAACCCACTATAAGAAAATCATGAATGTATTGCAACACCCTACAGCGAGAATCCTTCACGTGTGCGCGGCACGGAAGGCACCATAGGATAACACCAAAACAAACATACAACTCATATCGATGTAGATCATCAATCAACCCAAAAGACAAAAGAAATCTACTCAAAACACCATAGAATGGCAACACATCATTTGATCATAATATGTGGCATAAAGCACCATGTTCAAGTAGGGGATTACAACGGGATGCAGGAGAGTGGACCGCTGAAAAGATATGAGGACGGTGATGAATAAGGTGATGTTGATGAATATGATCACCGCAGCGATATTTCCCCCGATGGCACTCCGGTGCCACCGAGAGAGAGGGGGAGAGGGTCTCCCCCTTGTGCTTCATCCTCCATGGCCTCCCACCTAGGTGGTAAGAGGTTCTCCCTCAGGTCCTTGGCCTCCATGGCGATGATTGCCCCTCCGGGATGATGAAGATGGCCTCCAGTGATGGCAACCCCTTCCGGCAGGGTGTCAAAGAGGGACAAGATTCGTTTTTCGTGGCTATGGAGACTTGAGGTGGTGGAACTTTTGATCTAGGTTTCTTTCCTGGGTTTTGGTATTTATAGGAATTTTTGGTGTCGGAAACAAGTCAAGGGGGGCCATGAGGCAAAGACAAGCCACCATGGCGCGGCCAGGGGGCACCCTCCTGGCTTGTGGCCTCGTCGTGGCTCTTCTGGCTCAACTCCAATGCTTCGGGGGTATATTTTGGTCCATAAAAAATCACCGTAAATTTGCAGCCCATTCCGAGAACTTTTATTTCTGCACAAAAAACGACACCATGGTAGTTCTACTGAAAACAACGTTAGTCCGGGTTAGTTCTAATAAAATAATACCAAAATCATATATAATTATTGTAAACATGGCATGAATACTTAATAAATTATAGATATGTGGGAGACGTATCAGCATCCCCAAGCTTAATTCATGCTCGTCCTCGAGTAGGTAAATGATAAAAAAATAATTTATGAAGTGTGAATACTAGCAAGTGCACAAGTTTGATCGATGATAATTTCAATCACCTTTTCTAGCATCATTATATATCAGAAACATTTGCTCGTCTCATAGAACTTCTCATGGTGAAGTAACAAGCTATTCACATGTTAAAGTATAGACCATAATGTTTCTTGAAAACTAACAAAATATGCTTTCTATCACCAAACAATTGCAATTCATCTCATTTTCAGGAAGGGTCTGTGTAAGAGCTTTGATTTAGCAAATTCCACATACTCAACTATCATATAGTCTTCCATGATTGCTAACACTCAAAGCATATTTTTGGAGCAAATGGCATCCGTCGAAAACAGAGAAAGATATGGGCTTAAAGTTTCACCTCCCATGGGATAAGTATATGAAGCATATCTAATTTCAAATTTATGATATTCAATTCATTCAACCATTTACTCATAGGATATAAGTGAAGCACGAGAGTAAATGACAAACTACTCCAAAAAGATATAAGTGAAGATCAATGTGTAGTAAGTTAGTTAAATAGCCATGTGAGAACTCTCTCTAATTCAAAATTTCAGATCCAATGATTTTATCGAAACAGCAAATAAAATAAAATGGCATTCCAAGGATAGCACACATCATGTGAACGAATAAAAATTTAGGCTCAACATAGGCTAACCGATAATTGTTGATTAAGAGAGGTGGGGTGCGTAGCATCCCCAAGCTTAGATACTTGAGACTTGATGAAATATTTACTTGGGGTGCCTTGGTCATCCCCAAGCTTGAGATTTTGTATCTGGTTCAATCCTCTCATATCCTGGTTTCACCTATTCTCAAAAACTTCATCCACACAAAACTCAAAAAGAACTTGTGAGATAGGTTAGTACACATGAGAACAAATCAACTCTTCATGTACTTCCAATACAAGTTGCACAATAATTTTAAAACATTAGGTACTATATCCTATCATTTACTCAATTTATATCTACCAATATAGGCTATGGAAACTATAGGATAAGTAGATAACAAAACTATGATAGCAATCTATCTAAACAGAATAGTCTGTAGCAGTTTATTAAACCAGTGAACTTCTGTAACTCTAAAAATTATGAAAATTTAGAACATGCTAAATATTGTATATGAAAATACTGTGTAAATTTTTCATAAACTTTCCATGTTCCAATAAAATATGAAAATTCTAACACTACAACAAAAGTTTCTGTTTTTACACATCATACATCAAAACATGCAATGCAAGCATCCTAATGCAATTCTTGGAACTTTTTTGTGGCAAACAAGATTATAAATAACATCTAATAGAGAACAACAAATTATAATGAACCTCCAAGTAAAACACATATCATGTGACGAATAAAAATATGGCTCCAAGTAAGATGTACCGATAATATTGGAGACGAAAGAGGGGATGCATTCTGGGGCATCCCCAAGCTTAAGTGCTTGAGAATTACTTGGATATTACCTTGTGGTTGCATTGGTTATACCCAAGCTTAGGGTCTTGCCACTCCTTATTCTCCTCATATCGATATCTCACCCAAAACTTGAAAACTTCAATCACATAAAACTTAACGGAACTTCATGAGAAGGGTTAGTGTAGTAAAGATAAATAATTCATTTAGGTACATTCAAGACAAGATTCATAATTGTTCCCATATGATACCTACTGTATTCTATCATTCCCATAATTTATACCACTAAATATAAGTTATGGAAACACTAAAACAAGCAAACTATGCATGCAAAACAGAATCTGCCAAAAACAGAACAGTCTGTGAAGATTTGTAGTATAGCCATACCTACCTGTCTCTAAAAATTCTGAAAAATTAGGAAAACCAGAATAATTTGTATATAAATACTGTGTAGAAATTTCAGATCATTGTCATGCTCAATTATTCAAATGAATATTCCTGTACTGGAGGCAAAAGTTTCTGTTTTGGTTCAGCATCAATTCTACTCATCTTGTTAGTTATCCCAAAGGCTTTACTTGGCACTTTATAGAAATAAAGGAAAAAAAGATTACTAAAGTATCTTAATCATGTGAACACACAAAAATAGAAAGTAAAAGTGTTGGGTTGTCTCCCAACAAGCGCTTTTCTTTAATGCCTTTTTAGCTAGGCATGACATTGTAATGATACTCTTCCAAGCCTAATTCCGTTGATAATTTTATTCATACTCTAAAAGATATAAGTTAAGTTCATAGATCATTCTACAATTAATATAGATTAACCAATATCCAAGCTCAAAATATTTAAGTGAAGCACACGAAGCATTCTATAAAGCCATACTCAAAAGATTTAAGTGAAGCACAAAGAGCATTCTACAAAGCCATACTCAAAAGATTTAAGTGAAGCGCATGAAGCATTCTACAAATCGATGAAGGACTATATCATACTAGAAGGGTGCATAAAGGAAATGAAAAACGCTAAAGACTCATATCATGTGAACAAAACAAAAACCGAGGTATACCGATAATTGTTGAAGAATAAAGATGGGATGTCTTCCGGGGCATCCCCAAGCTTAGATGCTTGCCTCTCCTTGCAATATTTACTTGGGGTGCCTTGGGAATCCCCAATCTTGAACTCTTGTCTCTCCGTATTCTTCTTATATGGATACCTCCTCGATCTTCGAACACTTCATTCACACAAAACTTAACAAAAACTCCGTGAGATCTGTTAGTATAATAAAGCAAAATACTACTTTAAGTACTGTTATGAACTCATTCCAAATTCTTATTAGCATTATATCTACTGTAGTCCAACTTCACCATGGTTCATACCCCCCGATAAAACCCATAGATTCATCAAAATAAGAGAACAATGCATAGAAAATAGAATCTGTCAAAAATAGGACAGTGTGTAGCAATCTGGAAACTTCGTATACTTCTGTAACTCAAAAAATTCTGAAAATGAGGAAAAATTAAAAAAAAACAGGAGTACTATGTAACAATTTTAGAAACTTTTGACATTCCAGTAAAAAAATGTAAATTCATGCAGTCCAACCAAAGTTTCTATTTTTGCACTTCACACACCAAACAAGCAATCTAATCATCCTAAAAGCAAATCTTGGCACATTATTTTTATAATACAATGGATATATACAAGGGTATAATTATTTTTCAGAAGCTTCCATGAAAAATTCTACATTGTTTCCATGAGCATGAACACAAGTGTTCAAGGTCGACGCTCACTTCTCCAATGCACAACCTTCCAATCACTTCTCTTTTTCAAAACTTCTTAGGAAAAAAGAGGAAAGTAATTATTTTTGTATTTTTAATTATTTGATTTTTTTTGTTTCACCCACAACTAAAGAAAGCAAAAAGGGAAAACAAAATCTACTTAGTGAATAAAGCAAACAAGCACACACGAGAATATCAACCCCACGCTATTGCTCCCCGGCAACGGCGCTAGAAAAGAGCTTGATAATCCCCAAGTGGAAGGAATCATCGTAGCAATTTCCAAAGGTGGAAGTGATAAGTCTGAAGTGTCGAACCCACAAGGAGCTAAAGGTAAGGTCAATATTCTCTCAAGTCCTATCTACCACTGATACGACTCTACGTACACCGAATGTTTGCTTCCATCTAGAAACGAGAAATAAAACTACGTTGTGGGTATAAAGAGGATAGATTTGCATGATAACGGAGACTAAAATATAAAAATAGGTGATGTTATCATAAAGTTAGAATATATTACAATATATTACAAATAGCGAGTGTGGAATAATGATGGGTCGGTGTGCGGAATTATCCTAGGAAATTGTTAACAAGATCGACAATCATTATTGCAATTTTAATTGAAGGAGAGGCATAAGCTAACATACTTCTCTACTTGGATAATATGCACTTATGATTGGAACTCTAGCAAGCATCTGCAACTACTAAAGATCATTAAGGTAAAACTCAACCATAGCATTAAACCATCAAGTCCCCTTTATCCCATACGCAACAACCCCCTTACTCGGGTTTATGCTTCTGTCACTCAAGCAACCCACAATAAGCAAATCATGAATGTATTGCAACACCCTACAGCGGGAATCCTTCACGTGTGTGCGTCATGGAAGGCACCATAGGACAGCACCAAAATAAACATACAACTCACACCAATCTAGATCATCAATCAACCCAAAAGACAAAAGAAATCTACGCAAAACATCATAGGATGGCAACACATCATTTGATCGTAATATGTGGCATAAAGCACCATGTTCAAGTAGGGGATTACAACGGGATGCAGGAGAGTGGACCGCTGAAAATATATGAGGACGGTGATGAAGAAGGTGATGTTGATGAAGACGATCACCGCGGCGATGGTTCCCCCGATGGCACTCAGATGCCACCGAGAGAGAGGGGGAGAGGGTCTTCCCCTTGTGATTCCTCCTCCATGGCATCCCCCCTAGGTGGGAAGAGGTTCTCCTCTAGTCCTTGGCCTTCATGGTGATGATGAACCCTCCAGGATGATGAAGATGGCCTTCGCTGATGGTGACCCCCTCCGGTAGGGTACCAGAGAGGGCGAAGATTGGTTTTCGTGGCTACGGAGACTTGTGGCGGTGGAATTTCTGATCTAGGTTTCTTTCTGGGGTTTTTGGTATTTATAGGAATTTTTTATGTCGGAAACAAGTCAAGGGGGCCACGAGGCGGCGATAAGACACCCCGGCACGGCCAGGGGGGGTGCCCTCCTAGCTTGTTGCCTCCTCGTGGCTCTTCTGGCCCAACTACAATACTTTGGGGGTCTCTTTTGGTACATCAAAATCACCATAAATTTCCAGCCCATTCCGAGAACTTTTATTTCTGCACAAAAAAACGACACCATGGTAGTCCTGCTGAAAACAATGTCAGTCCAGGTTAGTTCTAATAAAATCATACCAAAATCATAAATTATAGATACGTTCGAGGCGTATCAGTGTACAAAGTTACCCAACACGCTCTATTAACTCTGGCCGGACACACTTTCCAGGTCATTCCCAGCCTCAGATGATCGACATGTCGTAGTCCTACCTAGGCTCAACAGAGAGGTCAGCAAGCCGGTCTACACCCTAAGCGCTCAGTGGTCTTTGGCCCATCGTCCTTTGCACTCCTACATCTTCCAAGGACCACCAGGACTAGTGTTGGGGAACGTAGTAGTAAATACAAAACTTTCCTACGTGTCACCAAGATCAATCTATGGAGAAACCAAAAACGAGTGGGGGGAGTGCATCTTCATACCTTTGAAGATCGCAAACCGGAAGCGTTACAAGAACACGATTGGTGGAGTCTTACTCGCAGCGATTGATATCGCGGTGGATTCCGATGTAAGCGCCGAACAACGGCGCCTCCGCCTTCAACACATGTGCATCCCGGTGACGTCTCCTATGACTTGATCTAGCAAGGAGGAAGGAGAGGTTGAGGGAGATCTCCGGAAGCACGACGGCATGGTGACGGTGGAGCTGCGTGGTACTCCGGCAGCGCTTCGCCAAGTGCTACGGAGGACGAGGAGGAGGAGGGGTAGGGCTGCGCCGAGAGAGAGAGATGTTTTGTGGGCAGGCCCAAAACCCTCACTATTTATAGGAGGAGGGGAGGAGGGTGCACACCCTCTAGGGTTCCCACCCTAGGGGGTGTGGCATCCCTAGATGGGAGGTGGCCGACGGCCAAGAGAGGGAGAGAGGGGGCGCGCCCTAGGGTGGGCCTAGGGCCCATCTGCGCCTAGGGTTTTCTCCTCTCCTCCTTGATATGCCTTGGGCTGAGGTGGGAGGTGCACCAGCCCACCTAGGGGCTGGTTCCCTCCCACTCTTGGCCCATGTAGCCTTCAGGGGCTGCTGGCCCCACCCGGTGGACCCCTAGAACCCTTTCGGTGGTCCCAGTACATTACCTGTGATGCCCGAAACACTTCCAGTGACCAAATCATCACTTCCTATATATGAATCTTTACCTCCGAACCATTTCATAACTCCTTGTGACGTCCGGGATCTCATCCAGGACTCCTAACAGCCTTCGGTAACCATGTACACTATTCCCATATAACCCTAGCGTCATCGAACCTTAAGTGTGTAGACCCTACGGGTTCGGGAGGCATGTACACATGACCGAGACACCTCTCCGGTCAATAACCAACAGCGGGATCTGGATACCCATGTTGGCTCCCACGTGCTCCACGATGATCTCATCGGATGAACCACGATGTCGGGGATTCAATCAATCCCGTATACAATTCCCTTTGTCTATCGGTATGTTACTTGCCTGAGATTCGATCGTCGGTATCCCTATACCTTGTTCAATCTCATTACCGGCAAGTCTCTTTACTCGTTCCATAACACATCATCCCGTGGCTAACTCCTTAGTCACATTGAGAACATTATGATGATATCTTACCGAGTGGGCCCAGAGATAACTCTCCGTACGGAGTGACAAATCCCAGTCTCAATTCGTGCCAACCCAACAGATACTTTCGGGGATACCTATAGTGTACCTCTATAGGCACGCAGTTACGTTGTGACATTTGGCACACCCAAATTATTCCTACGGTATCTGGAAGTTGCACAATCTCATGGTCTAAGGAAACGATACTTGACATTAGAAAAACTTTAGCAAACGAACTACACGATCTTGTGCTATGCTTAGGATCGGGTCTTGTCCATCACATCATTCTCCCAATGATGTGATCCCGTTATCAATGACATCCAATGTCCATGGGTCATGAAACTGTGACCATCTATTGATCAAAGAGCTAGCCAACTAGAGGCTCAGTAGGGACATGTTGTGGTCTATGTATTCACATATGTATTACGGTTTCCGGTTAATACAATTATAGCATGAACAATAGACAATTATCATGAACAAGGAAATATAATAATAACCATTTTATTATTGCCTCTAGGGCATATTTCCAACAGTCTCCCACTTGCACTAGAGTCAATAATCTAGTTACATTGTGATGTATGTTACATTGTGATGTATCGAACACCCATAGAGTTCTGGTGCTAATCATGTTTCGCTCGTGAAAGAGGTTTAGTCAACGGATCTGCGACATTCAGATCCGTATGTACTTTACAAATATCCATATCTCCTTCCTGAATGTAATCACGAATGGATTTGAAGCGGCGCTTGATGTGTCTTCTCTTCTTGTGAAACCTGGGCTCCTTGGCAAGGGCAATAGCTCTAGTGTTGTCACGGAATAGATTCATCGGGCCTGACGCATTGGGAATCACTCCTAGGTTAGTGATGAACTCCTTCATCCACACTCCTTCCTTTGCTGCTTCCGAAGCAGCTATGTACTCCGCTTCACATGTAGATGCTGCCACGGCGCTTTGCTCGCTGCTTCACCAGCTGACTGCCCCTTCGTTCAAAATATACATGTGTCCGGTTTGTGACTTGGAGTCATCCGGATCTGTGCCGAAGCTAGCATCGGCGTAACCCTTTACGACGAGCTCTTCGGCACCTCCATATATGAGAAACATGTCCTTGGTCCTTTTCAGGTACTTCAGGATATTCTTGACCGTTGTCCAGAGTTCCGCTCCGGGATCACTTTGGTACCTCCCTACCAAACTTATGGCAAGGTTCACATCAGGTCTGGTACACAACATGGCATACATAATAGAGCCTATGGCTGAAGCATAGGGGATGACACTCATCTTTTCTCTATCCTATATCGTGGTCGGGCATTGAGTCGTACTCAATCTCACACCCTGTAACACAGGCAAGAACCCCTTCTTGGACTAATCCATATTGAACTTCTTCAATATCTTGTCAAGGTATGTGCTTTGTGGAAGACCTATGAGGCGCCTCGATCTATCTCTATAGATCTTGATGCCTAATATGTAAGTAGCTTCTCCAAGGTCCTTCATTGAAAAACACTTATTTAAGTAGGCCTTTATGCTTTCCAAAAGTTCTATATCATTTCCCATCAACAATATGTCATCCACATATAATATGAAAAATGTTGCAGAGCTCCCACTCACTTTCTTGTAAATACATGGTTCTCCATAAACCTGTATAAATCCAAATGCTTTAATCACCTCATTAAAGCGAATGTTCCAACTCCGAGATGCTTGCACCATCCCATAGATGGAGCACTGAAGCTTGCATACTTTGTTAGCATCTTTAGGATCAACAAAACCTTCCGGTTGCATCATATACAGTTCTTTCTTAAGGAAACCATTAAGGAATGCCGTTTTGACGTCCATTTGCCAGATCTCATAATCATAAAATGCGGCAATTGCTAACATGATTCGAACGGAATTCAGCATCGCTATAGGTGAGAAAATCTCATCATAGTCAACTCCTTGAACTTGTCGATAACCCTTAGCGACAAGACGATCCTTATAGATGGTCACATGACCATTCGCGTCAGTCTTCTTCTTAAAGATCCATTTATTTTCTATGGCTCGCCGATCATTGGGCAAGTCCACCAAAGTCCATACTTTGTTCTCATACATGGATATTATCTCGGATTTCATGGCTTCAAGACATTTGTTGGAATCCGGGCCCACCATTGCTTCTTCATAGTTCGAAGGTTCACCGTTGTCCAACAACATGATCTCCAGGACAGGGTTGTCGTACCACTCTGGTGTGGAATGTGTCCTTGTGGACCTTCGAGGTTCAATAGCAACTTGATCTAAAGTTTCATGATCATCACCATTAACTTCCTCTCCAGCCGGTGCAGGCTCCACAGAAACAACTTCCTGTGCTGCGCTACTCTCCAGTTCGAGCGGAGGTACAATTACCTCATCAAGTTCTATTTTCCTCCCACTTACTTCTTTCGAGAGAAACTCTTTCTCTAGAAAGGATCCATTCTTGGCAATAAAGACTTTGCCTCCGGATCTAAGGTAGAAGGTATACCCAATAGTTTCTTTGGGGTATCCTATGAAGACGCACTTTTCTGCTTTGGGTTCGAGCTTCTCAGGTTGAAGTTTCCTCACGTAAGCATCACATCCCCAAACTTTCAGAAACGACAGCTTAGGTTTCTTTCCAAACCATAATTCATACGGTGTCGTCTCAATGGACTTAGGTGGTGCCCTATTTAAAGTGAATGCGGCAGTCTTTAATGCATATCCCCAAAATGATAGCGGTAAGTTGGTAAGAGACATCACAGATCGCACCATATCCAATAGAGTGTGATTATGACGTTCAGATACACCATTTCGCTGAGGTGTGAGAGGCGGCGTGACTTGTGAAACAATTCCACATTTCCTTAGGTGCGTGCCAAACTCGTGACTCAAATATTCTCCGCCACGATCAGATCGTAGGCACTTTATTTTCCTGTCATGCTGATTCTCTACCTCACTCTAAAATTCCTTGAACTTTTCAAAGGTTTCAGACTTGTCTTTCATTAAGTAGACATACCCATATCTGCTTAAGTCATCAGTGAGGGTGAGAACATAACAGTAGCCATCGCGAGCCTCAACGCTCATTGGACCGCATACATCGGTATGTATTATCTCCAACAAGTCAGTTGCTCGCTCCATTGTTCCGGAGAATGGAGTCTTGGTCATCTTGCCCATGAGCCATGGTTCGCACGTGTCAAATGATTCAAAATCAAGAGACTCCAAAAGTCCATCAGCATGGAGTTTCTTCATGCGTTCGACACCGATATGACCAAGGCGGCAGTGCCACATGTAAGTGGGACTATCGTTATCAACCTTACATATTTTGGTAATCACACTATGAACATGTGTAACATCACGTTCGAGATTCATAAAAAAAAATCATTGACCAGCGGGGCATGACCATAAAACATTTCTCTCATCTAAATAGAACAACCATTATTCTCCGATTTAAATGAGTAGCCATCTCGCATCAAGCAAGATCCAGATACAATGTTCATGCTCAAAGCTGGTACTAAATAACAATTATTAAGGTTTAAAACTAATCCCGAAGGTAGATGTAGAGGTAGCGTGTCGACGGCGATCACATTGACATTGGAACCATTCCCGACGTGCATCGTCACCTCATCCTTCGCCAGTCTCCGCTTATTCCGTAGCTCCTGCTTGGAGTTACAAATGTGAGCAACTGCACCGGTATCAAATACCCAGGAGCTACTACGAGTATTGGGAAGGTACACATCAATAACAAGTATATTACATATACCTTTAACGTTGTTGGCCTTCTTATCCGCTAAGTACTTGGGGTAGTTTCGCTTCCAGTGACCGGCACCCTTGCAATAAAAGCACTCAGTCTCAGGCTTGGGTCCATTCTTGTTCTTCTTCCCGACAACTTGCTTACCTGGCGCGGCAACTGCTTTTCCGTCCTTCTTGAAGTTCTTCTTACCCTTGCCTTTCTTGAAACTAGTGGTCTTATTGACCATCAACACTTGATGCTCCTTTTTGATCTCGACCTTCGCTGATTTCAGCATCGAGTACAACTCAGGAATGGACTTCTCCATACCTTGCATGTTGTAATTCATCACAAAGCTCTTGTAGCTAGGTGTGAGCGACTGGAGGATTCTGTGAATAACCGAGTCATCCAGAAGATTAACTCCCAGCTGAAACAAGCGGTTGTGCAACCCAAACATTTTGAGTATGTGCTCGCTGACAAAACTATTTTCCTCCATCTTACAACTAAAGAACTTGTCAGAGACATCATATCTCTCGACCCGGGCATGAGCTTGGAAAACCATTCTCAGCTCTTGGAACATCTCATATGCTCCGTGTTGCTCAAAACACTTTTGGAGCCCCGGTTCTAAGCTATAAAGCATGCCGCGCTGAACCAGGGAGTAATCATCACTACGCGACTGCTAGGCGTTCATAACGTCTTGAGTTGCTGGGAAAATAGGTGCGTCACCTAGCGGTGCATCAAGAACATATAATTTCTTGGAAGCTATGAGGATGATCCTCAAGCTACGAACCCAGTCCGTATCGTTGCTTCCATCGTCTTTAAGCTTGGTTTTCTCTAGGAACGCGTTGAAGTTGAGGGCAACATTAGCGTGGGCCATTGGATCTACAATATAGATTGTAAAGACATTTTAGACTAAGTTCATGATAATTAATTTCACATAATCAGATTATTTAATGAACTCCCACTTACATAGACATCTCTCTAGTCATCCAAGTGACACATGATCCACGTAAACTAGCCCGTGTCCGATCATCACGTGATACGGACTAGTCATCAATGGTGAACATCTCCATGTTGATCGTATCTTCTATACAACTCATGTTCGACCTTTCGGTCTCCCGTGTTCCGAGGCCATGTATGTACATGCTAGGCTCGTCAAGTCAACCTAAGTGTATTGCGTGTGTAAATCTGGCTTACACCCGTTGTATGCGAACGTTAGAACCTATCACACCCGATCATCACATGGTGCTTCGGAATAACAAACCTTAGCAACGGTGCACAGTTAGGGGGAACACATTTCTTGAAATTTTAGTGAAAGATCATCTTATTTAACCTACTGTCGTTCTAAGCAAATAAGATGTAAAACATGATAAACATGACATGCAATCATATAGTGACATGATATGGCCAATATCATCTTGCTCCTTTGATCTCCATCTTCGGGGCACCATGATCATCATTGTCACCGGCACGACACCATAAATCGTGGGGGTCGTACACAATGAATCCGGCCCCCACGATCGTCCGCGCAGGGTTTAAATGTCGAGAGCGGGGAGGCAGAACGGCCCGTTCGCTCCCCCTCCTGTCGCCGCATCGCCTTCGTCGCCTCCCTCCCCCCCCCCCGCCACGAGAGAGAGAGAGAGAGACCAAAGCACGAGGGCAGGCTGCACCACCGTCCGCTGCCGAAGAGAGCCCGGACCGCAGCCGAGCACCCGCGCCCGTCGTCGCGACCGCACGCCCCCTCGACGACCATGGCGGGCAAGGGCGCCTGGGACAGCAGCGACGTGGACGAGACCTTCGTCGAGCACCTCCGCCACCGCCGCAAGCTTCCGGCAGAGGAGCACTTGGTGACGCGCCCAGCCGGGCCAGAGAACTCCCCAGCCCCGCGGGAGGGCGAAGTGGTTGTCTTCGCCGACCACTTCCTCCGCGGGCTCGGGCTGCTGGCAAGCGCCTTCTTCCGCCGCTTCCTGACGCAGTTCGGCCTGCAGCCGCACCACCTCGCCCCCAACGCCGTCTTGTAGCTGGCGGCGTTCGTCACCCTTTACAAGGGATACTTGGGGGTTGCGCCGAGGCTTGACCTCTGGTGCTGGTTCTTCTTCCTCAAAAGGCAGACGGCGAAAGACCCGGCAACGAAACAGATAGTGATGACCACCTACGGAGGGGCCCTGATCCACATCCGCAAGGGGACCGGCTTCCCGAATCTCCGCGGCACGAGTCGGTGAAGCGATGGCAACGGGGGTTCTTCTACATGAAGAATGCGAAGCCGGAGGAGGACTACATCAACCTCCCTGACTTCGTCAACCATCCGCCGACCGCGATGCTAAATTGGCGAGCAGCCGCGTCTCCGGCACCTGAGACGACGGACCGGCTCTACGAGCGCCTGCTCGCGATGACAGGGTCGGAGGGGCTGAAGGCCACAGACCTGCTGGCCACGATGGTGGCGCACCGGGTGCAACCGCTGTAGAGCCGACCGCACCTCATCTGCCAGATGGGGGGACGCCATGACCCCTACCGGCTCTCCACCTAGGAGATGAAGCCGACCTATGTGGCAAGGAGGGTGAACGCCATCTCAACGGCAAAGATGGCGGAAGGCGAATGGCAATGGGGGAAAACCCCGTATAGCCGGAGTCGCCTGGCACCGCGGGTAAGTGACAAGCTGGCTCCTTCCCTCCATCTTCTTTTTAGAGGCAGTACCTCTCTCCCCCTTTAGTCTGACAACGCGCCGCCCAGCCCGCCCGCAGCTCTTCCCGTTGCTGCAGAACTACGGGGAGCCGGCCCCCGACACGGCAGAGTCGGACCCTGAGCAGGTCGAGGACGTCGATGATGTGGAGCCGGTCAACTCCAAGCGAGCTGGAGCGTTTGGTGCCGGCGACGCAGAGACGGAGACGGAGGGGGCCGAAGAAGCCGAGTTTACGGGAGAGTCTCCTCCCCAGACGCGTGTTGCTGAGGCTCCGGAGGAGCCCGATGCTTCGGAGGATGAGGTCACGATGCCGCGGAGGTGCCAACCTCGAGCCGACGGCAGCTCCAGCCAGGGAGGCTCGATCGCGGGCGACAAGGGGAAGGGGCCGGCTGCCCCAAGCCGGTGCCCAAGCGTGCGACGACCGCGCAGCCGGGCGGCAGTCGCAGAGGCGGAGGCAAGAAGCAGAAGGTCGCCCAGGAAGGACCCATGAGGAGGGCGATCCCCGTCGTCGTTGGGTAAGTCCATCTTCTCATCCACCTTGGTCCGTCTTGCCTTCCCCCCAGTCTCTCACTTCTTCATGACCAGGGAGGCGCACGCCCTGGGGAGGACCCTGGGTAGCGGGACGGAGAGGGCGGCGCCGCCGACGGCTGCCAAGGAGAGGGAGCGCCAGGCGTGGCTCCACTTCGAGGCGGCCGAGCGGGAGCGGCGTGTCCAGGAGCTCCGCCCCTGGGAGGAAGCGGCGAAGAGGCGAAGGGGAGCCAGTGGGGGGCTGCTGGCGGAGCGTGGGAGCCGTTCCCCCTCCTCCAAGGAACCGGCGGGGAGTCCGCGGGCGGAGCATGGGAGCCTTTCCCTCGCCGCCGGGAGAAAAGGTCAAAGGGCCACCACGGCTCTGGGCGAAGGGCGGAGGCGAGCGCGGAGGCCGCGGAGGACGAGGCGGCAATGGGCCGCGACGCCGCCCAGCCGGTTGCGGGCGACGTGCCGCCGGGGCCGGATGTACCGGCCCCAGAGGCGCCGCCACCGGACGTGCCGGCTTTGGAGGCGCCGGCTCCGGAGGCGCCGACACCGAAGGCAAGTCAGCCTGGGGCAGCCGGAGGTGGGAGCCGCGGTGGCCGGGAAAACGGCCGCCACAAGTACGTCGACAGCGGCCCCCGTCGCGACGGCAACAGGAGAGGCCGGTCCCATCGAGGTCTCCAACAAGGGAGGACCCACAGACGAAGGCTGGCCGCAGCAGACCTGGGCGGCGGCCGGGAGCCCGGCCCCCGGCGGACCATCGAGCGCCCTCGGGGCGGCGGTGGCCGCCGCCGTTGAAGCGTTTGTCGCGTGCCGCGCCCAGGCGATGCAAGATGCTCGGGCTGCCAACGACCGGCTGGTGAGCTTGGAGCAGGCGGTCACGATGAGTTTCTTCTTTCCTTCTTCTATTTACTTGTGCTTTTCCGTCTTTCCAGTGAGGACGCGCCAGCGCACCCACTGGGTGTAGCCCCCGAGGCTCGAGATGGCTGGGGCGCAGGCGGGTCGAGCCTAAAGCTTTCATTGTCTTGCAGGCAGCGCATGACCGCCGGGTGGCTGCATACAACACCCTGCTAGGGCTGTACTGGGGAGCTGAGAACCGGCTCGCCGTCGTGTCCGCGGACCTGCGAGGTACATTGCCCTTGTGATCTTAGCGTCTTGCGATCTTCTAGTGGGAGCGCGCAAGCGCACCCACTGGGTGTAGCCCTCTGGAATCAGGCCGGCTGCCCCGGAGGCGGGCTGAATCCTTTCTGACTCCCGTGGCTTCTCATGCAGCTACCCATGCCGAGACGGTCTGCCTCCGGTGCTAGGTGGTGCGTCTTTACGAGGAGCGTGAACTCTTGATTACGGAGCGTGACCGGCTCCGTGGGGAGGCGGACCAAGTGAAGGTGGAGCGGGAGGGCCGCGAGGCGGTCCACCGCCAAGCGTTGGCGGACCAAAAGGCGGCCCTTCGTCGGGAGGCAGATGAGCGGGAGAAGGCGCTCTGTGAGAAGCTGGAGGCCAAGGACGCCGCCCTAGCCAAGGCGGCCGAGGATGCGCAGGCGGCCCGGGATGAGCACGAGCACCGGCGCCAGGAGTGGTCAGCCAGGGAGGTGCGGCTGCAGGAGCAAGGGCACGAGGTGGACCGGATGCTGCATAGTAAGTTTTCGTTGCCTTGTTCTTCTCGCGCCTTCTGGGTTTTCTAGCTTGCCTCCCCGCTCAACCCTCGTCTTCTTCTTAGGGCTTTTCCCCGGCATGCGGGAGGTTGCGGAGGTGGCCGTGGAGGCCGACCGTGAGGCCCGACGGGCGCAAGGAGAGGCCGTCGGGCTGCTGGCCCCCTGGACCCTAGACGAGGTGGGGATCGCCGCCGAGGCACGCCTGTCGGAGGTGGTCTGTGCCCTGAAGCGGCTCTGGCGGCCGGCATGACGCTGGTCCGCACGCTTTGGCCCGGCATGGTGGAGCCGGGCTCCATGAACCGGCTATCGAGGTGGCTGGAGTTCAGGACGGCGCGGGTGAACGCTTGGAGGGCCTCCGCGGCACGAGCCGGCACGGGCATGGCGCTCCGTATTGCCAAGTCATGGTACCCCGAGCTGGACTTGGGTTTGCTCACGGCCCAGCGTGTCGGCGCCGACTCAGAGTTGGAGGCGGTGGCCGATGAGATGCTAGCGAGGGCGAGCGACCTTGTGTCCTTCACCGCATGGGACGAGTATGTCCCAGAGCGCGGGGCGGACGGCGTGGTGGTCCCGGAGGACCAGTACGGGTTGGCCCTGGACGACCCGGAGGGGAGCGCCACCGAGACGGCTGATGAAGAGTCCAACACCGATGACTATGCCCAGTCCGAGCCGGCTCCGGCTGCAGGGGCTTCTACCTCGGCCGGCCCGGAGGTGCCGGCCACGGAGGCGCCAGCACCGCCGGCTCCCGGGGCGTCAGCACCGCCGGCTCCAGAGGCGTCAGCACTGGAGGAGGGGCCGGCCCGAAGCTGCCGTAACTTAGGACTTACTTTCCTGCATTTTTGTTTTTAGACTAGTATTCCACCCACTGGTGGTGTATATGTAATGAACTTGTGGCCGTGGGCCTTTTATTGTTATGACTTATGCTATTTATCTTAAAAAGAATGTGCATGCCGGCTCTTCTTTCACTTTTTGCCTTTTGACTTGTGTTCGCGCGCCGGGAATCCTTCCGACTTCCGCCCCGCCTGCCAGCCAGCCGGGAGTCAGTCTGGGATAGGGACGGGGCTTCACCCTTGGGGAAAAATAGCGGGCTCTTAAAGTCAACCGGCTAGGGCTAGGTCGAGCCGTCAGGGGCCGGTTACTAGGATTAACATATCTCGGCCGGGCTGGTCCGGCTGTCGCACGCGTCGGCTGACCTTCGTGTGAGAAGTTCCTTCGTACCTCGTGGTCCCTTCAGCCAGACAGCTAGGAGCCGGTCTGTAGCTGGTTAGGGGAGGGGAGGCGAAGGGTTGCTTGCTCACATTATTTGTCCGCCTCGGCGGGGAGTCGGGTGAGCCCCCGGGCCCGGGAGCCGGACCCGGTTGACATGCCTTAAATAACAGAACTTTGGAGGAATCGAGAAAAGGGCGTGCCCCCAGTGCTGGCTGGGCCCCCCGTTGCATTCATAAGCCCAAAAGGGGAAGGATACATACAATGGTTTTCAGCAATAGAATGGACGTAGGAGCGCCGCGTTCCACGGGCGCTCTGTCTCCTCGCCGGAGGCGTCTCTCTTGCGCTTCTGCGGCTTCTGGGCGTCTATTAGATAGTACGCGTTGTTGTGCAGCACCCGGCTGACGATGAACGGGTCCTCCCATGGGGAGGACAGCTTGTGTTGGCCGGCTGTTCGTTGGATCCGCCTGAGCACCAAGTCTCCTTCGCGGAAGGAGAGCGGCCGGATCCGCTTGCTGTGGTAATGCCGGAGCTTCTGCTGGTAGATGGCCATCCGGCTCAAGGCCAGCTCGCGGGCCTCCTCGAGGAGGTCGACGCCGTCTTCCCTTGCCTCCCTCGCATCCTTCTCGGTGTACAGGGTGACCCGAGGCGAATCGAACTCGATGTCGGTGGGGATGATCGCCTCGGACCCGTAAACGAGGAAGAACGGAGTGTAGCCGGTCGACCGGTTGGGCGTGGTTCGGAGGTTCCAAAGGACAACCGGCAGCTCCTCGACCCAACAGCTGGCCGACCGGACCAGTGGTGTCATGAGCCGGGGCTTGATGCCGGACAGGAGCAGGTCGTTTGCCCTCTCAACCTGGCCGTTTGACTGCGGGTGGGCGACGAATGCCAGGTCGAGCCGGATGCCCTGCCTCGAGCAGAAACGCGCTAGCGCGCCCTTGGCGAAGTTCGTGCCGTTGTTGGTGACGATGCTGTGGGGGACGTCGTAGCGTACCGTGATGTCCTCGATGAACGGGACGGCAGTGGGGCCGTCTAGTTTCTTGATTGGCCGGGCCTTGATCCACTTGGTGAACTTGTCGACGGCGACAAGCAAATGTGTCATGCCGCCTCGTACGGTCTTGAAGGGTCCCACCATGTCTAGACCCCAGACGGCGAATGGCCACGAAAGGGGGATGGTCTGCAGGGCGCTAGCCGGAAGATGGCTCTGCATGCTGAAGCACTGGCAACCCTCGCACTTGTCAACCAGCTCCTTGGCCGCCTCCAGAGCAGTCGGCCAGTAGAAGCTATGACGGAATGCTTTGGCCACCAGGGACCTGGAGGCGGCGTGATGCCCGCACTCGCCCTGATGGATGTCGAGGAGGATTTCTTGCCCTTTCTCCGGCTCGACGCAGCGTTGGAAGACACTGGTGGTGCTGCGATGAACCAGAGGGGAGCTCTCCGGTTGATGATGCTGTAAGTCGGGGCCCGGCGCTGAATTTGCCTTGTAGTGGCCTCATCAGAGGGGAGCTCGCCGCGCTGGAGGAAGGCCAGGATGGGTTGGGCCCATGAGGGAGCCGAGACAGGGGCCGACCCAGCCCTTGGGACCGGCTTGCCAGTCCCCGGGAGTGAGGCGGCAGTGGGAGCATTATCCGTCATCATGACGGCGATGAGGCCGGTGCCGGCGTGCGCAGACGCGGCCGGCTCAATTACCGTGGCGGACGGCATCGGGCTGGTGGCTGGTGGTGGCGGATCCGGCGTAGCTACCGCAGCCGGCGGGGTCGGTTGGGCAGCCGGTTCCGCCGAGGTGCCGGCCGTGTTTGCCGATATGAAGATGGACTCCGATTCGAGAGAAGGCTTGATCGAAGGCTTCATCAGCCGCTCGAGGGAGACGCCGGCTGGGATGGCCTGCCAGGTGGAGCCGATCTTGGCCAGAGCATCGGCCGCCTCGTTGTCCGCACGGGGGATGTGGTGGAACTCGCAGCCCTCGAAGGAGCCGGTGAGCTGCTGGACGAGGAAGCGATAGCTGGCCATGTTGGCGTCCGTGGCGTCCCATTCGCCAGAGACCTGTTACACCACGAGCTCGGAGTCGCCGAAGCAAATGATGCGCTGGATGCTGATCTCCTTGGTGAGCCGGAGGCCATGGACGAGGGCCTCGTATTCGGCCAAGTTGTTGGAGGCGGCAAAGTGGATCTGGAGGGCGTAGCGGAGCTGGTCTCCTTTGGGGGACGACAAGACGATGCCGGCTCCCAGGCCGGCTCGCATCTTCGAGCCGTCGAAGTGCATGCGCCAATGCGTGGAGTCGGGCGAAGGCGACACGAACTGGGTTTCGGCCCAGTCGACGAGGAAGTCGACCATTGCCTGGGACTTGATGACGGTGCGTGGCTCGTACCGTATTTCGTAGTCGGCCAGGGCGATGGCCCATTTGGCGATCTGGCCAGTGGCATCCCGTCCGGCCATGATTTCGCCCAGCGGCGCTGTGCTCACGATGGTGATGATGTGCTCCTGGAAGTACTGCTTGAGCTTCTGGGCGGCGAAGTATATGCCATAGCACATCTTTTGGTAGTGGGGGTAGTTTTTCTTGGAGGCGGAGAGAACCTCGCTGAGGTAGTAGACGGGACGCTGCGCCCACAGCGCCTTGCCTTCCTCTGGCTGCTCCACCACCAGGACGACGCTGACGACGCGTGTGGTCGCCGCAATGTAGGCGAGCAACGGTTCCTTGTCGACCGGCACGGCCAAGATGGGCGCGCTGGTGAGAGCCCGCTTCAGGCCGCGGAATGTTGCGTCCACCTCGTCGGACCATTCGAACAGGGCCGGCTTCTTCGAGAGGTCTCGGCCCGGCTCGACCAGGGCCGACTTGCGTAGGAGCCCGTAGAGGGGCAAGGCCTTCTTGCCCAGCCGGCTGATGAACCGGCTGAGGGAGGCGAGGCAGCCGGTGAACTTCTGGATGTCACGGAGCCGGACCGGCTTGGGCATGCGCTCAATCGCCTGGATCTGCTCGGGATTAGCTTCGATGCCGCGGGCGGACACGAAGAAACCCAGGAGCTGGCCGACTGGGACGCCGAAAACACACTTCTTCAAGTTGAGCTTGATCTTGTATTCGCGCAAGTTGGCGAACGTCTCCCAGAGGTCGTCGAGAAGGCTGAAGTGCTTCTTGGATTTGACGACGATGTCGTCCACATAGACGTGGATATTCTTGCCTATCTGAGGCAGGAGGCACTTCTGCATGCAGCGCTGGAAGGTAGCGCCTGCATTCTTCAGGCCGAAGGACATGGTGATGTAGCAGTAGGCCCCGAAAGGGGTGATGAAGGAGGTCTTGAGCCGGTCGGCTGGGTCCAGCTTTATCTGGTGGTAGCCGGAGTAGGCGTCCAGGAAAGACAACAGATCGCAGCCGTCCGTGGAGTCGATGACTTGATCGATCCGCGGCACGGCGAACGAGTCCTTGGGGCACGCCTTGTTCAGGCTTGTGTAGCCGATACACATGCGCCAGGTCTTGTTTTTCTTCAGCACCAGGACTGGGTTGGCTAGCCAGTCCGGGTGGAATACCTCCATGATGAAGCCGGTTGCGAGCAGCCGGGCGATCTCTTCTCCTATAGTATGCCGCTTCTCCTCGGAGAAACGGCGCAGGAGTTGCTTGACCGGCTTTGCATCCGGCTGTACATGCAGCTTGTGCTCGGCGAACTTCCTCGGAACACCCGGCATGTCCTTGGGGGACCATGCAAAGATGTCCCGATTCTCACGGAGGAAGTCGACGAGCTCGCTTTCCTATTTGCTATCGAGGCGGGAGCCGATGGTCACGCACTGGGTGGGGTTGGCCGGATCGAGTGGCACCTGCCTGGTGTCCTTGGACGGCTGGAACGAGCCTTCGCTGACCTACTGGGATGGAGGTGCCAGCATGGCCGGCTGGGCAAAGGTGAGGGCCACCAGCCGGTCGAGCTGCCGCTTCTCCTCCGCTATTTCCAGGGCCTCGGCCAGCCAACTGCCATCTCGCGCGCACGCCATTGACATCTGGTACTTGTCGGCGACAGTGATGATGCCCTTGGGACCCGGCATCTTGATCTTGAGGTAGGCGTAGTGGGGGATCGCCATGAACTTGACGAGAGCGGGCCGGCCCAGCAATGCGTGCTAGGGACTGTCGAGGTCCACTACCTCAAACAAGACCGGCTCGCGGTGGAAATGACTGGCGTCGCCAAAGAGGACGTCGAGCTTGATCTTGCCGACGGGGGTGCAGGACTTTCCCGGCACAATGCCGTGGAAGACGGTCCGACTCGTTTTCAGGTCCTCCACCTTGAGCCCTAGCTTGAGCAGGGTGTCGAGGTAGAGGATGTTGATGCTGCTGCCTCCATCGATCAGCACCCGCGAGAAGCGGCACGAGTGTTTCTCGGAGGCGATGGTAGGATCGAGGACGAGGGCATAGCTGCCGGGGTTCGGCATCACGGCCGGGTGGTCCGCCCGGCTCCAGGTGATCAACATCTCGGACCAATGCATGAACTGGGGAGTCGCGAGCATGATGGCATTCACCTTGCCGATGGAGCCGGCACTGGGCATGCTTGTCCGTCTCTTCGCTGGTGAAGACGACGTAGTAGTCGTCATGTTCGAGGAACCGGTCGTGGAGCCGGCCGGCGCCCCGAGCCGGGGCCGGGTCCGCCGGACCTGGACCTGGAGCTGGAGCCCGAGCTGGGGCTAGCACCGGAGCGTGGGCTGGCTGCGCAAGGGGAGCCGGGAGGCCGTCCCCCCGGGCAAATCGCTGCGAGAAGCTGCACTGTCGGAGCGTGTGCATGGCCGGCTTGGCACCGGAGTGGTTTTTGTAGGGGAGGTCAAGCATTTGCTCGAAAGTCAGCTTGGGCTGCCAGGCGGCCTTGCCGGTGCGCTGGCGCTGGCCGGACGCCTGGCCAGCCGGCTGCTCCTCCTCGATGGAGGCGACCTGTCGGCTCCCGTAGCGGGAGTCGGCCTGGTCGTTCTTACGCTTGTTGTTCTGCTCCTACCGGTTGTCGGCCGCCACCCGCGGCGCGGCGGGGGGCGTAACCGGCTTGGCCGGTGCCTTAGCCTTCATCCTCATCGAGGAATCGGCCATGGTGTATTTGTCCGCTTTGGACATTAGGTTCGCCATGGAGGTTGGCTCGGAGCACAAGAGCTTGTGCTTGAGGGGGGTGCCATCGCAGCAGCCTTCGATGAAGTATTGGATGGCCTGTACCTCGTGTACTCCTTCGCAGGAGTTGCGGAGCTCGGTCCAGCGCGTGAGGTAGTCGCAAAGGCGCTCGTCCGGCCCCTGGATGCACATGGCCAGCTCGCGGGGCCGGCCAAGCCATTTGTAGGTGCCGATGAAGTTGCGGACGAAGGCCTCCTCGAAGTCTGTCCAGGTGTTGATGCTGCCGGCAGCCAGGCTGTTCAGCCAGGTGCGGGGCAAGCCGATCAGCATGAGGGGGGCGTAGCGGACGGCCACGTGCTTGTTCCCCCTGGCGATACCGATGGCGGCGGTGTAGTCGATCAGCCAGTCCTCCGGCTTGGCAGCCCCAGTATACTTCGGGGTGTCGCGAGGAAGCGTGAAGCCGCGTGGAAAAGGCTCATTGCGGATCTGCGGACCGAAACAGGTTGGACCAATCGAGCCCTCCTACTCGAGGAGAGCCGACTGTGCCAGCCGGTCAAGACGGAGCCGCGCGTCGTTGTCACTGTGGGGGACGCGGGGCCCGAGCCGGGCGGCGAGCTCGGGGCGGACGGCCGGCGGGATGGACCGCGCGGGTTCCTGCGGCGGAGGCGGAGTATG
This sequence comes from Hordeum marinum, assembly GCA_022496015.1. Classification (NCBI taxonomy): domain Eukaryota; kingdom Viridiplantae; phylum Streptophyta; class Magnoliopsida; order Poales; family Poaceae; genus Hordeum; species Hordeum marinum. The sequence goes on along the minus strand of CM039677.1, from coordinate 135,125,452 downwards.
CCCACGGGTGCGCCGGCTGCCGCCAGCCGGCGCCTCGTCGCAGCCGTGGCTGCCAGCCGGCTGTTCATTTCCGCATAACAGGGTGCGCTGAGCGTTGCTTCCCCGAGCGTTCCGGCCGGAGGGACGAGGGGTGCTGGAGTGCTGAGCCGGCCGGCGGTCAGCAGCCCCAGTATCCTCGCCCTCGGGGCGGGGAAACTCGGAGACGGCCCCACCGGGGGTGAGGACGACCTGTTGTGTGTTAGCGGTGTCGATGAGGTCCTTGATGTGCCGCTCGCGTGCGGCCCGCTCCTCGCCCTCCAAGGTTGCCCAATCCTCATAGGCAACCTTGGCGGCGTGTAGGTTGGCCGCGGGGGTGTCGTAGACGGGGAAGCGGCGGCCGAGGATTTCTGCAACCACGTGGCCGCGTTCTTGCACGGCACCACGCCGGCTGGGCTCGGGGCCAGCCAGGGTGAGACTGTACGCGGAGTTGTATTCCCGCTGCGCGGCCTCCATCCGGCGCCTCCAGCTCGGCTCTGGCGGTGGCCGGGTCCGCCGTCGTAGCGATAGGAGTGTCCAGACCCCGAAGGGTGGCGGCGAGTGGGTCGGAGGTGCCGGCGCGGGCGGTGGCTACGCCAGCCTCGGCCGCCCGCACACGGCCCGAAGTGGTGGAGGAGACGGTGACCATCACTCCCACACGGGTGCGGGGGCCGATGGCCTCGCCCGTGGGCACCTCGCCCGTGGCGAGCGTGCCCACGGACGAGGGAGGATCGGTGCAGTCGAACACCCAACTAGGGTACTTGTCGGCCTCCGGTTCTTCGGCGAGGCTCAGCTCGCTGAACCGCCTGGCGAGCGCGGCGACGTTGAGCACGAGGTCGCGGCCGAGGCACTCGTCAGAGATGTTGGCCATGTTGCCCGCAAGGCCCGCCGGAGCAAGCCCCACGAGCACGCGGTTCTGCCCGGACGCAAGGCGGTCGGGGGAGGTGGTGAAGGGTCCCGCCCGGAGCATGACTCCGGCCGGTGCCGCGGACCGCCCCACGGTGGGCGCCAACTGTCATGGTCTCGTCACGGCAGATGCCATAGGTAGGCTTATCGAGAGGGGCCGAAGGACGCTGGCGGGCTCCGGGAGCGGGATTAGGCACAAGCGGTGGCTGAAACACGATGTACCCAGGTTCGGGGCCCTCCGTGGGAGGTAATACCCCTAGTCGTGCTCGGTCTAGTTGAGACAATGGTCGGGTTACAATGATGCTCCTTGAGCTGTATGGATCAAGGAGGAAGAAGGAGCTAGCCTGCTCTTCCACCTCTCTATGTGCGTATGTGCGGAGTGGATGTGGAGCAGCCGATTCATCGTCCCCTGCATGGGGGTGGCACGGGGGGTTTTATAGGCCAACCCCCCGGAATACAATACAAATAGAAGGTCAAAGGGGCCCCCAGCCGGCAGCCTCTCCGGCCCCGTTAGGCACCGGCGGGACCCGCGAGGCGGGTCCCGATGCCAGTCACATCACGGTACGGGCCGCCCCTTGCGGCGTCGTCTTGCGGCGGCTGGCCGAGGTCAGCGGTACGGTCGGCCACCCTGTTGCCATGCGGGGGCAGGTAACAGAGTGGTTGGGGGCGTGCCGGCATTGTTGGAAGCCCGGTCACCATCCGCCAGGGTCAGAGGCCCTGACGTCTTCGCTGTGGCCATACCGGCGCTGACCCCCGATGGGATGAGGGCCACTGTTGCCGCGCACGCCCTGAAGACGGTATCCAATGCACAGCCGGCTGGGGCGTAGCCGGCGAATCGCTTCCGGCAGGGCATAGCCGGACCGTAGGGGGAGGCTGTCCGCCCTTTGGTTGCGATAGGAGGCTGGGGAAAGGGGGCGCTTGAGGCTACCCCGGGGTCATCCCCCCGTCAAATAGACTCGGGGGCCGTAGAGTTCTCTAGTCGCATCTCTCATAGAAATAGCAAAGAGTGGGTAGAAAAATTACTATTGGGCAATTGATAGAAAAGCGAATAGTTATGTGATTTTCATGGCAATGATCATGTGCATATAGGCATCACTTCCATAAGCAAATAGTACGACTCTTGCCCGCACCTACTACTATTACTCCACTCATCAACCGCTATCTAGCATGCATCTAGAGTATTAAGTAAAATAGAATAATGCTTGAAGAACGATGACATGATGTAGACAAAGTAAACTCAATCAATATGAATAAACCCCATCATTTTATCCTTAGTAACAGCAACACAAAGACGCAACGTGTCCCCGTCTGTCACTGGGATATAGAAACTCGTTAGGTTCAACCTACTACAATGCACCACTCCCACTGAAGAAAGATCAGTCTAGTTGGCCAAACTATATCAACAGATCGGAGTGCATTATGAAGCTATGATGATCATGCCAATAAGAATCTTAGTATTTAGGTTTGAGTCAAATACTTTTCATGAATAATATGAACATAAACTCACAATTCATCGGATCCCAACAAACACACCATACAAAGGGATTACATTAGATAGATCAAGACAAAGATATGATGAACATTGTATTCAAGATCAAGAGAGAGAGATTGTCATCTAGGTACTACCTAAGGACCCCTAGGTCTGTGGTGAACTACTCATACATCATGGTGAGGGCAGCAAGGTTGATGAAGAGGCTCTCCATGATCGACCTCCCTCTTGCAGGGTGCCAGAATAGAGGTGTAGATGGCCTCCAGTCAGAACAGAGACTTGCAGCGGCGGAAAAAGTGTTCTAGGAGTGCTTCTAGGGTTTTGGAATATATATGAATTTATAGGCCAGCGTGGGGCATCGAGAAGCACACGAGGGGGGCACAAGCCATCAGGGCGTGCCCCTGGTGGCGCACCATGTTGGCTTGTGGGCCCCTCGTGGCTCTCTCGGGCTCCTCCCGAAGCTTCCAGGTCTTATTTTGGTCCAGAAAAAAATCATTAAAAAGTTTCATGGCAATTGGACTTCGTTTGGTACTGTAAACCTAAATAGTCAAAACCACACAGAATACAACAACTGGCATTGGGCACTGGGTCAATAGGTTAGTGCTCAAAAATATTATAAATTGTTAAACAAATTCCCAAAAAGTATCCTAGAATGATAATATATTAGCATGGAACAATAAAAAATTATAGATACGTCGGAGACGTACTAGCACCCCCAAGCTTAATTATAAAAACAGATTTTTTGATTTGGCATGCGACCTATTATGTAATCTTCTGTATGCTCATTGAGAAATGATGAATTAACAAACAACAACATAGTAATATTTATAAGTATAAGAAACATAATCATTGATTTTTCAAAGTATACGATCCTAAAAGAATGTTTACCCCTACTCATCTTATTATATTAGCACGGCATGACTCCGTCTTCATCACATCAATACAAATGGTAAGCACCACTCTGTCCAAGTCAGGAAATCGGACTGTACTTTTTCAATATGCATCAACTTTTTATTATTCACGCAATACATGAGCGTGAACCATTGGATATAGCATATAGCTGGAACAGAATATGATGGTAGGTATCAAAGAGGTAAAAAGTGGAAAAGATAGTCTCACATCAACTAGGCATACCAACGAGCTATGGAGATGCTCATCGATTGATGTCAATGCAAGGAGTAGGGATTGCCATGCAAATGAGCACTAGAGCTATAAGTGTATGAAAGCTCAACTGAAGCTAAGTGGGTGTGCATCCAAGTTGCTTGCTCATGAAGACCTCGGGCATTTGAGAAAGCCCGTCATCGGAATATACAAGCCAAGTTTAACATGAAAAGGTAATTCCCACTAGCATATGGAAATGGCAACATAGGAGACTCTCTATATGAAAAACATGGTGCCACTTTGAGGCACAAGTATGGTAAAAGATAGTAGCAAAGTCCATTCTCATTTATTTCTATTTTTTTCTCTTCCATTAATATATATTATATAATATAAGGTGGGTGTATTTTGACACCACACTTAAGAGTCTTATTATGAAACCACCAAACCTTATTCTGACACCACTCGTAGCAAACCAAGAAATCCACCGACAACTCACGAGTAAGAAAAATAAAAACCCAAGCCCCACTCCACCTCCCGCAATCCCCATGGACCCCCACCCATAGCCTCCTCTCCCGGCCGCCATGCCTCTTCTTCCACCCCTCCACCAACCACCTACCCGGAGCCCCCATGCCTCCTCTCCTTCCCTGCAGCGCCCCCACTCGGCGACCCCTCCCAACTTCTCCGGCGTAGCAACCCCACCCCAGCCGCGGCCACACCGTCCCCCTTCTCCAGCGTGGCCCGCCCAAGCAAAGCCGTCGCCCCCACCGTCCTCACTGTCACATTGCCAGACGCGCGTAGGCACGCTGCCTCCGGATGGCCAGATACACAACCCCCCCCCCCCCCCCCCCCCCCCACACACACACACCTGCAACCTCCTGTTGTGCCACCGGGGCAGGATCCAGTCGATCTCCTGCCGGTGCCCCCGATCCTGCGCAGCCCAGAGATTGCGACCGGATCAATCCCTGGTCCTGCATCGCCGAGACTGGCCTCTGCCTTGCTCTCCTCTGGTGAGCTGCCTCCCCCTCCATTGCTTCCTTCCGAGGGCGAACCGCTACTCCACGTGGTCGGAAAAGGAGACAGGGGGTACTCCACATCTATGGTGATGCGCTACCTTGCAGAATAGCCGCGCCCGCAAGATCCCCATGAAGTCCAAGCTGCGCCATGGACGGTTTCGTGGCTAGAGGAGCCACCATCGGTCCATCACCCTCGTGGTCATCGCTGTTGGATCGTGCCACCCCGCGCGGTGGCCGTCGCTGGCGTCGTGACTCCGAGCAGATAACGGGCGGAGCAGGTTGCAGCATGTCGTTTCCACCATGGTGAGCTTCCTCCTACTATCTTTCTTCCTTTCTCGCAGTTCACTATGTAGTTCCACCAAGTAGAGCCGGCTCCACCGACGCTTGTTCTTCTTCTTCCACCGGTCAAAAGGGGAAAGAAAAGCCAGGGTCAATGCCACTCTGCCTCCTCTGCCGCATGCAGTGAAGTTCATCTCGTGGGCGGTTGCAGTGGGAGAGCGCTTGTACATGCAGTGCAGCCATATAGCGCCGGTGCGCAGTCATCTCATCGGAAGTGTAAAACAGAGATAAAACATAAGCCCATCAGAAGTTCATTTAGTTTTTATTGCACTTCTTGGGATGGAAGGGAAGTCCATGGATTAGATACAAAATACCTTTTATTTCAATGAGATGAGTCAACTCCAGTAATAATGGGTGGTTGTAATTTTGATTTCAGGTGTGTGGTTGTGTGGTTCTAATTTTGACTTAGTATTGCAGTCCATTAATGCAGTCTGCTTTGGCCGCACCGGGTGTTCATTTGGCAGCTTATTGAGGTTCAGCTTCAGAAAATATGTACCAATAACATCAAAATTGATAGCTGAAAATGTAGAAATAAAACTGGAGTGCACTTTTAATGTGTGGGAATTCGCTAGATGTATTGAGTATCGTTCGAATTACATATGGGCATGGGCAGCCCGGCCTGACGACCCGACCCGAACCCGGCTTGAAAAACTCGGGCTGGGTCGGGCTTTGTGTTTGGGCCTGGCTCGGGCTTGAAAATCGGGCCTGGGAAGCAGTTTGGACCGGGATCGGGCTTACAAAAAATGGCGATTTACATGAAGGCCCGGCCTGGCCCAAAATTCACCATTTAAGTCCATTCGGGCCGGGCTCGGGCCTGAATTTGCGTTTTTCTGGCCGGTCGGGTCGGGCTTGGGCTTGGGATTTCTAGTTCGGGCTTTGTAAAGCCCGGCCTGGCCCGGTGGATGCCCACGTCTTGTTCGCATACTCTAGAAGTTCACTCAACTCATTGGAAAAAATGATTTATTTCTAAGAAAATGTTAGGGAAACAACAAAAATAATAATGCAGTGAGATTTTTCATCTGAAGAAGTGCGGTCGGCCATCTGATGTTGTTCATCTCATAAGTACACACAAATGTTACAAAATGATAAAAGAAAATAATGTGGTTCACTTCTCGACAGCGTTGCGGTACACTTACGCTCGATGTGAAGTGCAGCCTAGTGCCTCGTCTTGAAAAAATTCACGTCGGACAAAACAAAACCATGCAGCTCGCTTGCCCGTTCGATGCAGTGCGGTCTTTAGTCCGAAGTAGTGCTTTCTTCTGTCTGATGCGGTTTATGCATCGATTTCGGGTCACGAAGAATAGTGTCCGTGTTTTGGTAATTTCACAATTGCTTTTAAACCGTAAGGAATTAGAGAGAGTGTTGTACATGAAAAAGTTGCGCCTCGACGATATCATTCCAACACCGTATTGTTTGCATCGTTTCGATCATCGATTTGCAAAAAATCATGAAAATATGCTCATTGCCACTCGTAGGCAGCTGCACCGTTTTCTAAATTCATTTAAAAGCGTGAGGAATCTCAACAAACGATCAACATATGAAAGTTGTGCCTATTACACTGCTTTCCAATGTTGTATCACATGCCTCGTTTCGATAAACGGTTAAAAAACTAGAGCAAAAACCGTACCAATTTTTTGAAAAATAGAATTTCGTATTTGAGTAAATTTGAAATTACTCTCGAACCCTAAAGAATTAGAGAGTGTAATCTACACTACAAGAAATATGTCAACTCGTGACCTTTTGTTAGTGGCCCTGGAAGAAATGGTCGTAAATCTATGACCATTTGAGACCAATTGGTCGTAATTTGTTCGGGGGGCTCCAAACCCTAAACCGTAATGACCATTTTGGTCAGAAAGGTCGTGATTTCCTTACACGAAATGGTCGTAAAGCAGCCAACATTGGTCCGTTGCTGTTGGATTTCGGGCTCCGCAAAACGCCAAGAAGTTCGAACATAGGGGCGTATGCGAAAATCCCCTGCAGCCTCGCCCAACCTAGCTCACTACTCCATGATTTCTACAACGAACTCGCTCGCTGCCGAGTTAGCAGATGCACATGATGATTTACCCAGGTTCGAGCCGCTGCGAAGCGTAATATCCTACTCCTGCTTTGGTGGATTGCCTCACGAGGAGGTTGTTGGATGAACTAGTACAGTGGTGTCTGGCCTCGGGAGAGGGCTCTAGTGGTGTTGCCTCTCTTCGGTTGTCTCTCTATTTCGCCCCCCTACGGTACAACCTACCCTCTATTTATAGCGCCCCGTGCCCTCTTCCCTTAGTGCAATGGCGGGAAGGGATCACACAACAGCCAAATTCGAAGGGGGACAGGAGTACATCCTTATCCTGACGAAAGGTGGTCTTCGCCTGCAAAGTAGTTGTTGATGATGCAGAGGTGGGCTCGGCAATGACATCCTTCCCGCAGGCCTCGTGGTCGTGGTCTTGTTGCACCAGAATAGAAACCTTTGGGGGATGCTTTGGGGACCCGCGTATGTCCTTGCCCGCTTTGCACCAAAGGGAAATTGTTCGCCTGGCGCGCTGGCGCCCGCCTGTCCTGTCTTGCGTCATTCCTCGGCTCCCGAGGCCAGGCACTGCATAGAGATCTCCGCCGCTCCGGAGGGGCCTGAGGAGGCCCACCCTTCGCCCATATCGATGATGCCTCCCTCGTGAGCTTAGACCCTCGCGATGGCCTTGTCTTGAGTGTTTGACTGATGAGGTGGGCCATGCCCTGGGCCGCATGCAGACAGGTTTGGGCACACCCATTCCCAGAACGCCGACATCTGCCTTATTTCTAGCTGATCATGACCAATATAGATGGTCATAGCATTGTAAATTGTGGTGCATTGCTATGACTAGGCGCCACCTCATCAATTTTGCCTATGTGTCATGTCCATGTGTCAATTTTTGCCTATATGTCATGTCCATGTGTCAATTTTTGCTCTAGGTTGTGAAGCAACCTACATTTCTGTCATTCCAAAAATTCCCAAAAAGATGTCGTAAATTCATTGGATCAAATATTTATCAAAATGTCAAAAAACTTCCTTGCTTAGTTCAAAAATATTCATTTCCCTATTCTGTTCAGAACATCACTTTGTGAAGGAAGTGATATTTTTTCTTGATTGACCTCAATTTTTTGGGCACTCTTTTCTATCCAAATCATTGCCTCATGACAAAATTCAACAACATTTGCCAAGTAAATCTTCCTCACCAAATTTCCAAAGTTTACGTTCACCTAGTAGATTTGTGAAGGAAGTACTAGCAAGGCATATTCTAATGAGTTGAATTTTGGCCACATCTTCTTTATGCCCAAATCGTATCTCTCCACAAAATTTTAACCCCATTGAACAATCCATGTGAGCTCACCATCCAATCTTTGTTTCTGGTAATATTTTTAGTCTGTGAAACAATTATATTTAATATTGCTTTATAATTGCTGAAAATTTACCAGGACATGACCCCGCTGTTACGCCCAAGATGCGCGCATATCCATATTAAGGCACGGGGGCCTCGACAGGGATAGAGGCGCATCTCGTCGTTCGCAAGTACAACATCATTACATCATACATTTAGGAAATGATGAGTATAAGAGTTGTCTTACACTCGCCACATGCTAAATTACAAATCCACATCGAAGGTTCAAACATCAATCCAAGAAAGGGTCCAGCTACGGACGAAAACAAACGATAAAATGAAGATGCAATGACACTGGCTTGCTAGCCCCGAAGATCATGACCACGGTCATCTACTCGTCTGGATAAGTCACATACATCCCGCCACACTCCTCGTCATACTCCCACTGGAGCTGCGTCATATCATCTGGCATGATCTCATCTGTATCTGCACCTAGATTGTTGTAGTAATATGTGAGCCATGAGGACTCAGCAATCTCGTGCCCGGGTACCGAGGCTATTCAAGCTCTTAGGTTGGGAAGGGGTATATGTTTAGTTTGCAGCAGCACTAAGCATTTATGGTGGCTAATCTTACGAAACGTGAAAGTAAATATGTGGTCTACGATAAACGATCGAATCTAGAATGACCTCTATGAGATCCTGAACACCTGCTTACGTCAATCATAACCCCACCGTGTTCTCTCTTGGATCATGTTCACGAGCAGAGACGATCATGGTTACTCACACAGTTGGTGTATTTTATTAGAGTTTACTTTAAGTTAACTATAACCGAGTGTTAAACAAATATCCAAGTTGCCACATAACCGCGGGCACGGCTTTCCAAAAGTTTTAACTCTACAGGGGTGCTCCAACTAGTCCATCATAAATTAACCACACTCCGCGGGAATAGCCTCGACCACGGATCTCGTGATCATCCTAGGCAACTCCAAAGGAATTCCAACACCTCGAGATTACCCGAAGAAAGTCAGAGTTCCACATGTAGGACACTCGATAAAGGTAAAACAAGTCTAGCAAGACCACCCGACGTGTCGACGAACCCGATAAGAGACGCGTATCTCGTTCTCAGGACACGACGGACAAGCTACGCATACAGAGGCCTGATAGAAATCTCCCGAGTTGCCCTGGGTTGGCCCCGCACAGTGCTCTAGTTTGGACCAACACTCATTAGGAGCATTGGCCCGGGGTTGATTAGTTATCCACAGGGTTGCAAAGCCCTATGCAAATTTTATTAAGTTATTACGCAAATATAGTACCAAAGTTGGGTCTTGCCAGACAAGTTTTAATCTCAACCGAATAAACAAGGGGGTCCCCATAACAACCCCGAGCATGTTAGGAGCGCATAGAATGGAAAACATAACACCGGTAACAAGAAACTATGGCGGTAACAGCGGAACAAAACACCTAGCAAAAGGCCAAGCCTTCCACCATACCAAGATATATATGTGCATTAAATTAAATAACAGATAATAATATTGTGATATGCCAGAAATCCATGTTATCACATGGAAACAACCTGCACCTGCAACTAGAATGCTATAAGAGGGGCTGAGCAACGATAACTTAGCCAATCAAAGGTTTGCTAGGATATGGAGGGGTTAGAGGCTATCATGGCAATGCAGGAGGTTTGACATTCAAGTGGTAGGTAGCACAAAAGTAACGATAAGAGCGAGACAACTAGCAAGCGAAAATAGCATCGGGATCCGGGTACGATCATCTTGCCTGTTGGTTCTTCAGAGGGACAAGTAGTGGGATCCTTGTCGTGGTACTCTCCTGGATCTTCGTAATCAGGTTCAACGTTTGCGTCTACCCAAAAGAAGCAGCAAGAATAAACAAGCAACCAAGGTGCAATGCACAATCAAGAATGATGCATGGTTTATGCGAAGAATTTAGCATGGCAATCCTAGCTAGTCAAGTTTCACATGCCATAGAATAGTTCTTTATGAATCTGGACAGAACCTTATGTTAAGTTATTTAAACATGCATGATCATGGAAGAAATGGATGCATCATGCAAAAACGATACAAATGCATATGTAGAATGTAGGAAACGGAGTTACGGTTCTCACGCTATGCTCACGACAAGATACGAAGGCAAAACACAAGACAAAGAAAGCCATGGGCTATTCCTTGGCATTCCAAGATAGCCAATGGTTAGGCAATGAAAAACCAACCACAATAGAGCCAAAGATCAAGCAATTCCATGGAGTATAACTCCCACAAGTCACAAAACATTAAAACAAACAATCTGCCACAAAATAGCAACATAGCAACTTACACAATCTACATCTAGAGCTATAGGAAGTCTCCAACCACAAACAAGGCGTTGAAATAAACTACATAACATGCTTATCAAATTATCCAACTACACAATCTGGAATGAAGACACACATCAATAAGCATGAAGCCCACAAGTTGGCATGATGAAACAGATTTCTGGGACTTAGTGAAAATAACAGTTTTCTGGAATCTGAGTTAAGCTGATGGCAAGTTGACAGCAGAAACTAATGGTGATGTACACCACCTCATGGCATGAAAATTAACAAGATGATAGAAGACACCATCTACTTCAAAACACTAGCACTGAGCTTGAGATAATTCACAACATATCACAAGATAGCATCCACTCTTCATGGCATAAAAATATTAACAAATTCGTAGACTTAGAAATATTTAGCATGTTTGAAAACAACAACATTTTAGTAGTTACTTTAGAGCATGGTTTCCACTCATTTGCAAGTTTAACATGACAAAAATAAATACCATGGAATTCTACTCATCAAATACTACCATATTCATGTTGGCACAATTATCATAGCATGCATGGATTAAATATAACAAAACTGACAAAATGGCACTTTGAGACGAAATGACATTTTGAAAAACTTGCTCGAATACCCAAACAAGTCACACCAATGGATTCCTCGGGAGATTCTACCCCAAAATCATATGTCATACTCATATACTTGCATGGAATAACATGGCAAAATGCTAGGTAGAAAATTATCCCATATTCCTATAAGTGAAAACTTACTACAATTGTCCATGTGCACAAATGATCATGTCTAGATTTGGAATTATTGCTAGAAATGGAAATTTTCTAATTATAACAACTAAAACAATAAAACAAACAATAAAATATAGTGTATGACAAGTGGGGCCTGGGCCCACTTGTCACACACACACACACACTCAACACACACAACACTGCCACATACACTCACACACATGGATCTGGCACCACACCAGATCCACACACACACACACACACACACACGCTACATAGCCACATAGGTTACGGCACACAGACGCACCGGATCCGCATCACACACGCACACCAATTCCAGGCACTCACACAAAGGAAAAAAAGGGGGGACTTGCGCCCGCGGGGGATCAAACCAGCGTCTCCCCGCTGGGAGGGCGTGGCGGCTACTAGTCGGGCTAGGAGGGGAACTCTGCTAGTGTAGGGGTGTCTGTTCTTTTGAACAGGCCCCTGCTGCTGCTGCTCTCCTGCCGGCGACCAGGAACAGCGGAAGACGCCGGCGAGAGAGGAGGCGATGGAGGCGGCCAGGGACTACCGGCGGGTGCTGCGGGGCCTCTGAAGGTTCCATCCCCACGCCATGGGGACCTACAGAGTGGGAGCCAAGATTTTCAAATTCAATTATGGTAGAAGTTGTTATTTTATTCTCCGTTTGTTTCTTCCCAATGATCTAGTTTCTATTCTTTTCTTCCGAAGGCGTTGTCATGTTGCTCTCTTTCAACCATCATCTAGTTTGAATAAGATCATGTTCTTCCCTTGCTTATCCATTTGACCTGAGTGTTGTGTTTTCTTTTCAAGTTCTCCCATCTTATTTAATTTGGCCCCTCTATCATATCGAAGTGTTGCCGAAATTTCTTTTGAATTGTTGCTTGTTCCTCATGTCATTCTTCATATCTTTCCAACCTTCATGTTTCATTGGGTTCACTCGTTTGTCAAAGAAGCAACTAAGTTTTACTTCTTGCTCTTTCTCTTCCCCTTCTCATTCTAGATCTCGGGTCGATATCCTCGTGTAGTGGAGGAGAGTTGTAACAGCCCGGGACCGATGCTCCAGAAGATTCCCCTTTTATTTCCTTTCTCGTATGTGTTTTGTTTGGTTGTTGCATTCATCATTGCATCATTCGCATCATCTGCATAGCACATCACTCGTTTTCAAAACTTGCATCCGTTCATAGTCGCTGGTTCTCTTCGTTCTTGCCGTTGCTCGTTTCGAGACCAACCACACACGCACACGCCCGCGACATCGATTCAAAAACCGTTTTTAAAGCGCATGAAAAATATTCTTGGATTGGGTCGAAAATTGGCATGCGGTCTTGTTATATTGTAGGTAGACCGCCTGTCGAATTTCGTCGCATTCCGAGTTTGTTTGATACCACATCGACAACCGTAGCAGTGCGGTCATCGGTTATTTGTCGGACGTTTACGGTGTTTTAAAAACCTCGTGTCACGGGCCGCAAACTTCCCTCTCATCTCATCCTAACCCATCTACACAGCCACCGCATCCCACCTAGCCTACCCCGCGACCGGAGCCATCCGATCGCGATTGGAGGGTCCGAAAACGAGCAAAACTCCCCTTAATCCTAAATCCCAGCTATAAAAGGAAGGCCTAGCCCTCCTAATTACGAAAACCTAATCCTTACCTCGATTTCCCTGTAGCCGCCAGCTCCTCCTCCCACCTCACGCGGGCCTGCCGAGCCCATCTGGAGGCCCGTTCGGGCCCAGACACGCTCGTCGCCGCCTGCAACCATAGCGAGCCCCAGCCGTCGGAGCCTCCCGTAGCCGAGCCGCTCCGCCGCCCGCAGACCTTGCTCCCCGCCGCGGGCCCATCGTGCATCGCTCGTCCCCGCGCCTCCCATGGCCGCCCCTTCCTTCCTGCTGCCATGGGCACTGCAGCTTGCACCGAAGCTCCGTCCGCCACTGGGAAGGGCCAGATCCGCTGCCGCCCCGTCTCCAGATCCGCTCGCCAGCACCGCCGGACCTCATGCCGTGTCGGGCGCCATCGCGGTTGACCGCCGCCGCCACCGCTCGCTCGTCCCGTTCGGGATTGAGCAGCGAGAGGGCGCTCGCCCTGTCGCCCAGGTGGGCCGCTGCCAGTGCGTGGGCCGGCCTCCCAAGGCCCAGCCTTGCCATCGCCCCGACCCAACTCACCCAGCGCCTAGGCCCAGCCAGCCGTCGACCAGCCCACGTGGCCTCTGGTGAGCGCCCACGCTAACCCCCACCCAGTGCGCCGTTTAACTATCTTGCGCCATGTCCTGTTCGGGCCCTATTGCAGTTTCGGCCCATGTGTTTTTTTTCCTAATGCAAATTTTCTAATTAACTAGTGAATTTTAGATTTGCAGAAAAGACCCTAATGATCATGCATTTAATAACTTTCAAACCGTGCATCGTATGTAAAAACTTAATATATGAAAAGTGACTAGAATTTCGCGTAGATTCATAATTTCCAACTTTCACACATGATAAAAATAGTTAAACTTTCTGTTTGCATTAATTTGCATAAATGCCATTTTAAAATGATTTATTTCATAACTCATTAACCGTAGCTCCGATAAATATGTTCCACATATGTAACTTTGCTAGAAAATCATGTAGAATCACATGGTGACATTTATTCTACTGTTTAACAACTCTAAAATTGTGTTAGGACAGATCTGGACCAAATTCATAATATGCATATGGGGTTGTTTTGGAAATGCTATATGTTGCTTCTGGTCCCATTTAAAATGCCTAGATGATATAGTTGTTATTGCTTCACCTCTTGCCGTGTTTAAAAACATCTAATGTTGCCGAGTAAATAAACGAGACTCAACTAAATAATTGATCGTGGAGTTTTTTCATATGCAACTCGTTGCATATTGAACTTCACTTAATATGTAGTAGTTGTTTGATGTTCTTGCCATGCCTTGCATAATTAAATCGGACATGCATGATATTTGTTTGTGCGTCATGTCATGCATATGTTGTGGTGTTCTCGTGTGTTGATTGTTGTTTCCGGATTGTTCCTTCTCGATAGTGTTCCGAAAGCGTTCGGAGTGTGAGGATTCGTTCGACTACGTTGCCCGTCTTCTTCATGGACTCGATCTTCTTCCGAGCGGGATCTCAGGCAAGATGACACATTTCCGAGGATACCACTACTATCATTGCTATGCTAGTTGACCCGCTTTTATCGTTATGCCACGCTACCTACCACTTGTTTGTCAAGCCTCCCAACATTGCCATGATAAGCCTCTAACCCCTCCACTTCCTAGCAAACCTTTGTTTGGCTATGTTACCGCTTGCTCAGCCCTTCTTGTAGCATTTCTAGCTGCAGGTGCAATTGCTTCCATATGTCAACATGTACATTCTTTTGTTATCACAATATTATTGCTTAATTTAATGCACTTATACACTTGGTAAAGGGTGGAAGGCTTGGCCTTTTGCTTGGTGTTTTGTTCCACTCTAGCCTCCCTAGTTACTTGTGAACCGGTGTTATGTTCCATAATTGAGCGCTCCTAACATGCTCGGGGTTGTTATGGGGACCCCCTTGATTTTTGTTTTAGGATAAAGCTTGTCTGGCAAGGCCCAACATTGGTACTATTTGCTTAATAACACCTAAAATTTGCATAGGGCATGATCACCCCGTGGATTAATCAACAACCCGGGCCAGTGCTTCTCATGAGTGTTGGTCCAAACTAGAGCACTGTGCGGGGCCACCCCAGGGCAACTTGGGATATTTCTATCAGGCCACTGTACGCGTATCTTATCCACCGTGTCCTGAGAACGAGATACGCGACTCCTATCGGGATCGTCGACACGTCGGGAGGCCTTGCTGGACTTGTTTTACCTTTCTCGAATGTCTTGCGTGACGAACTCTAATCTTCTTCGGGCTATCTCGAGGTGTTGGATTTCCTTTGGAATTGCCTAGGATGATCACGAGATCCGTGGTTGAGGTTATTCCCATGGCGTGTGGTTAATTTGTGATGAATGAGTTGGAGCACCCCTGCAGGGTTAAATCTTTCGGAAAACCATGCCCGCGGTTATGTGGCAAACTTGGATACTTTGTTTAACACCCGGTCATAGCAAACTTGAAGTAAACTCAAATAAAATACACCAACTGTGTGTGTAACCATGACTGTCTCTTCTCGTGAGTTCTTATCCGAAAGAGAACATGGTGGGGTTATGTTTGACGTAAGTAGATGTTCAGGATCAGTTAGTGATCATTACTAGTTCACGTCCGTTATGTGTAGACCACCATACTTTACTTTCTGTATTCGTAAGTTAGCCACTCAAATAAATGCTTAGTCGCTTGCTGCAGCCTCACCACTTAACCATACCTCACCTATTAAGCTTTAATAGCCTTGATACCTTTGGAAATGAGATTGCTGAGTCCCTGTGGCTCACAGATTACTAAAACAATAGTTGCAGGTACAGGTAATGCGATGATTGAATGTGAGCGCGATGCTTGTTTGATTTGGAGTTCTTCTTCTTCTTCTTCTTCATCAGTCTAGGATGGGTTCTAGGCGGCAGCCTGGGATAGCAAGGATGGATGTCATTTTTTCATTTGTTTTCATCCGTAGTCGGACCCTGCTCTTCTTTATGGTGTTTGACTATGTTGTTGTATTGATGTGATATTGATGTAGCTTGTGGCGAGTGTCAGCCAATTCCATATACTCATCTCTTCTATACATGTACTTGTAATGATATCCATTCTTGCAACACAACGAGATGCGCTTCTATCCCTGTCGAGGCCCTCGTGCCAAAATAAGGGTAGGCACGCATCTTGGGCGTGACACTCACCCATAAACCCCCCTACACCAAATTTTAGCTCATTTAATTTATGCAATTTCCCTTAATAATTTTCCTAATTTTTCGTTCAATGGAGAACATTGTGAAGGAAGTACCATTTTTATTTCTCTATATGGTATGAAATTTTTACAGTGCCTTAATATGCCCAGATAATCCTCCTCCAAATTGCAGCTCAATCCAATCATCTATGCGAGCCCAACCTCAATTTCTATTTTCTGTCCAAATTAGCACATTGTAAAGCAAGTGCTTTCTAGACCCCTTCGATTTCCCTAAAAAAATTTGGGCTCTACCATATTCAAATAATTATCACATGCCAATATTAAGATCCATTTTCCTAGTAAATCTTCATCAAAAAATTTCCAAAGTTTTTGTCCAGAGAGAAGTTTTGTGAAGAAAGTACTCGCTAGGATTATCTACATGATCTGAGATTTTGCCAAATGTTTTACATGCTCAAATAATCACTCTGCACAAAATTTGAGATTTTTCTAGCAATCCATGTGATCTCATCATCCAATCTTTTATTCTGGTCATATCTTCAGTTTGTGAACCAACTATATTGTATATTGCTTTATTATTTTTGAAACTTTACTAGGGCATATTTCTACCTATATTACTTGCCTCCACCAAATTTGATATTATTTCATTTAGCAAATTTATCTCAATAGTTTTCCCAAGTTTTTGTCTAGAGAAGAGCATTGTAAAGGAAGTACCACTTTGGTATGCCCAAATGGTATCAAATTCTTGCAGTGCCTTCCTATTCACAAATGACCTTCCTGCACAAAATTCCAGCTCAATACATTCATGAGACAATTGATTTTATGCCCCTAGTTGGTTCACACTCAGCAGGTTTACCCCTAGTTTCCGAAAACACTCGTTCCTGCCAAACCACTTCACTTCTCTTATGCTTTTGCCCTTTGACTGTTTGACCGTCACTTTGAAAACTTCATAAAAAATTCATACTAACTCAGAAAAATTCAAATAAGATATCAAAATGTTCATAAGAACTCACCTATATGTGCATGCAATTTGCATTCTTGACAAAAATGCTGGAAAGTCCCCATCACAGATGATAGCTAAAACTCAGTTGGGTACTTTCTAACATTTTTGTCATGAATGTGAATGACATGCACATATAGGTGATGTTTCTCTGAACATTTTGATATCTTATTTAAATATTTCTGAGTTAGTATGATTTTTTTGAAGTTTTCAAAATGATGGTCAAATGGTCAAAGGGTAAAAGCATAAGAGGAGCGAAGTGACTTGGGCAAAACCGAGGGTTTTTGGAAATTAGGGGTAAAATTGTCGAGTGAGACACAACTAAGGACACCGAATTAATTATCCCTACATTCATTCATTTGAGCCCAGCTTGAACATTCATATTTTCGTCTAGTGTGGTACTTTGCAAAGCAAGTGACACCTAGGCTCCTCCATTTGAGCTGCAAATTTTTGGGATCTCTTTTTCTATCAAATAATTGCCTATTAAATCTTCCTTAGCAAATTTCCAAAGTTTCTGTTCAGCTAGAAGCTTTCTGAAGTAAGTACTAGCTAGTCATCCCCTAACGAGATGAATTTTTTCCACATATTCTATATTCCCATCTCATAGCTCTCCAAATTTGATCCCCTTCTAGTAATCCATGTGAGCTCACCATCCAATCTTTGTTTCTGGTAATACCATCCTCCTCCAAATTGCAGCTCAATCCAATCATCTATGTGGGCCCAGCATCAACTTATATTTTCTATCCAGAGAAGAGCATTTTGAAGGAAGTACCACTTTGGCATGTCCAAATGGTATCAAATTTTTACAGTGTGTTCCTATGCCCAAATTACTAGCCTCCACCAAATTGCAGCTCAATCCATATAGTAATTTGAGCCCAACTTCAACATTCATATTTCTGTCCAATGTGGTACTTTGCAAACCAAGTGCCACTTAGGATCCTCCATTCGAGCTGAAAATTTGCCAAGAAAATCTCCTTAGTAGATGATCATCCTCGGCTAAAACCCAGGCCCATTGGCTATGTTCATTTTCCCCCACCGGTAATAGAACACTTGGTTGCTAATTCATGTTTGAGCTTAGTTTAGTCTCATTGTGAGATTCTTCTATTGTATTCTTCTTCCTAGCACCTACCAAGGGAGTGCCCAACCCATCAGATATGCCTAGGCCACCCAGAACGCGTGGCACCGCTAAGGTCACGCGGTGACCACACGGCTGGCATGCTAGTTTGTGCGCTCTGGAGTTGGGGCCATCGTTCGCGGTCCAAACCTCGATGTCTCACCACCAAACCATGTATCTCTGATTAAATAGAGATTTATTTACCTAGAAATTATTTTTGGAAAAAATCATGAGAAAACTATAAGGTAGCTGCAGTTCAAATTTGACCCGCTTCCTACTAAATTGACGGAAATTTGTCTTTTTCACGAGAGATGGCTCAAAGCTTTTGACACCCAACCATTTAGTCAATTGTAGATTAAATATGGGATAATATTTTAGAAAATTGATTTGGTACAATTTTGCAACAAATATATGGTAGTTCATTCATAAAAAAACTCATTTTGGGCACTCGGAAAATGGAAAAATGAATTTTCCGTCCAAAGAAAATGAAAACTACCTTTAGAAACATTGTTTTTCATTCCAATATACACCCTATGCATAATATTAGATCATTTGAACAAACTATGCCATGAATGTGGCCATACGATTGATCATTTGGCTTGAAAGCCATGAATCTTCACACATGACAAGTCATTTCTGAGAACACTTTTTTAAAATAATTATCGTATTACAAGTTTATAATTTTTCCTCGCACATGAAAAGCCATGAACCATTTTTTATTTTTGCATGCCCATTTCAAAATGCGATCAAAACGGCTAGCATGACCGTTCCTAGCTAGTGGTAAGATCATGGAGAACTTTTGGTGTTTCTTTGATTAAATAGTTACTTCGGTACCTAGAAATGATTTTTCAAAAAAATCATGAGAAAACTATGAGGCATCTTTAGTTCAAACTAGACAAATTTCCGTCGATTCAGTAGGAAGTGGGTCAAATCTTTTGAAACCCAACCATTTGGTTAATTGTACATTAAATATGACCTAGTATTTTTGGAAAAATAATTGGTCCAATTTTGTAAAAAATATATGGTAGGTCCTTCACAAAAGAACTTATTTTGGGCAATCGAAAAATGGAAATGATTTTTTTCTGTAAAGAAAATGAAAACAATCTTTGAAAACAATGTTTTCCATTCCAATATCCACCATGGTGTACTATAAAAGATCATTTATTTGTTTTTATCATGTGAAAAAGTAGAAGAAAATAATTGGAAAAACACAATTGCATATGTTTTATTCTGATTGGTGGAATTAGGTGTGACACGGATCGATGACATGGCACCCATCCATCCATCCATCTATTCATCTCTCCATCCCAGATCCATCCATCCATCCATCTATTCATCTCTCCATCCCACATCCATCCATCCATCCGTAAAGAAAAGGAGAAAAAATCCCACCCAACCCCTCCCTGACTCGCTCCGATGGAGAGAGAGAGAGCTCACCTCCTCCCTTCCAGATCACCGCCGCCGCCCTCCTCTCGCCCCCATGCCCTCCTCCTCTCCTCACGCCCTCCTCTCGCCCCTACCCTTCCCTCACTAGAAGGTATACAATAACTCGAGGGAGGGAGATCCATCGTGATCCAGCTGGGGCTAGGGTTTCGGGTGGGGCGTCGCGAGCGGCCTCTCCACTCTTCTCGAGTGGATCCACCACCCCCACCTCACCTCCGTTTCTTAGACATTCACCATCTCGTCGGAGCGTACACCGCATTGAGTTAGGGAGAGAAGAGAAGAGTGCATGAGGTGCGTCTAGCTGTAGCGGCGAGGAGATGGAGTCCAAGGCGGCGAGGTGCCTCTGCCTGCTGGTGATGCTCTTGGTGGTCAGGCTTGGGGCGGTGAGCAACGCCGGGGATTGCAGCCACATCCCCGCGGAAGGATGGCACTCAAGCTGGCTCTATGCATGGCGGCCCCGCAGAAGCCCCGGGCCAAGGTGGCGCCCGACTGCTGCTTATAACCCACAAGTGTAGGGGATCAGTTGTAGCTTTTATCGATAAGTAAGAGTGTCAAACCCAAAGAGGAGCTAAATGTAGAACAAATATTTCCTCAAGTTCTATCGACCACCGATACAACTCTACGCACACTTAACATTCTCTTTACCTAGAAAAATTATGAAACTACAAGTACTTTGTAGGTCTAACGGGATATGTTTGCAAGATAATAAAGAGCACGTAAATAAAAGCTAGGGGCTTCTTAGATAAATTAACAATTAAGTTAGTTTAACGAGTGTGGAAAAGTGGTGGTAGGAGTTGCGGAATTGTCCCTAGGCAATCGATAACTAGACCAGTAATCATTATTGCAATTTTATATGAGGGAGAGGCATAAGCTAACATACTTTCTCTACTTGGATCATATGCACTTATGGTTGGAACTCTAGAAAGCATCCGCAACTAATAAAGATAATTAAGGTAAAACTAAACCATAGCATTATAAGGTATCAAGTCCTCTTTACTTCATATGCAAGAACCCATCTACTCGGGTTTATGCTTTTTTCACTCAAGCAACCCACCGTAGGCAAATCATGAACACATTGCAACACCCTACATCGAGGATCCCTCACACTTGCGCGACACGGAGAGCACCATAGGACAGCACCAATAATAAAACATGCAACTCAAACGACTCATGATCATCAAACAACCCATAGGACAACAAAAATCTACTCACACATCATAGGATGGCAACACATTATTGGATAATAATATGAAGCATAAAGCACCATGTTCAAGTAGAGGGTACAGTGGGTTGCGGGAGAGTGGACCGCTGTAGATAGATGGGGGAAGGTGATGAAGGTGTTGGTGAAGATGACGGAGTTGTTGGAGTAGATCGCCGTCACGATGATGGCCCCGACGGTGGTCTGATGCCATCGGGAGAGAGGGGGAGAGAGCCCCCCTCATTCTTCTTCTTCCTTGATCCCCCCCTACATGGGAGAAAGGTTTCCTCTCTGGTCCATGGCCTCCATGGCGGCAGAGGGGTGAGAGCCCCTTCGAGATTGGATCTCTCTCTCTCTGTCTCTCTGTTTCCTTCTGTTTCTGCGCTACCAGATTCTGGCCTTTCATCGTTTCTTAAATATTTGGAGATCCGTAACTCCAATCGGACTGAAATTTTGGGGGGATCTTTATCCAAAAATTAGCTTTCTTATGGAAAAGTACAACTCCAGCCGACCTGAGGGGTGGCTACAAGCCTACCAGGCGCGACCAGGGGGTGGGCCGCACCTAGAAGGCTTGTCACCTCCTCGGGTATCGTCTCGCGTTGATTATTTTTCCCAAAAATCACATATATTCCAAAAAACTCTCCATAAGTTTTTATCGCATTTGGACTTCGCGAAACAAAAAACATGCAACAAACAAGAACTAGCAATGGGCAATGGATCAATATGTTAGTCCCAAAAATAGTATAAAAAGTTGCCAAAAGTATATGAAAATTGTAGAATATTGTCATGAAACAATCAAAAATTATAGATACGATGGAGACGTATTAGCTGCACACACATACAGAGCATCAGGCGCACCCCAAAGTGCATGTGCTCCGTCATGCTATCAGGCCCGCCGTCGCCATGACCATCCCCAAGCGCTGCACCATTGCCAACTGCCCCATCGGCTACAAACGCGATCGTAAGTTCATTTATTGTCATGTTCCATTCTTCAGCAACACTTCTTTTCCTTGGATCCATCATCGTTTGCTTTGCACTATTTTCCTGTGCAGCGTACACCCTGCCATGAGGAGCAGATGTGGTGGAACTAGAAGAGTTGTCCAACTCTTGAGAGCTGGGAATGTCCAACACACATAGGATGTTAGTATGTTGCCGATGCTATTGTTGATGGCATGCTTTTGGTCTTCTCATGTGCTGAAATTAAGTGGTAGCATCAGATGCAAATTTATTAGTGATGATCCATAGCTGTCAACCATCTATTTTAATATGCAAACAACAATAGTGCTAGAGATGCTACAATATATTCAATATATACTTTGTTGTAAGTTCTTGCTTAAATTAGTGTCTTTCATTTCTATTCTAATTAATGTGTAACTGAGAATGAACATCTTCAGATTAGGATTCATGATCAGTGAGGCTACTTGTTGTTAACAAATAAACCATCAAATGTACTCCTCAGAGGAACAAACATCTTTTTTAGAACATAGGTTTAAGCAGACAGTAATTGCTTACTGAGAATATGGAACTTTTGTTTGATGTAAATTTTCGTCTTAGTTTCTGAGCTTTTCTCTTATATAAGATGAAAAAATGTTACGTGTAAGGTGTGGGCTGACTAGTAGTCCTGGAGAGAACCTAGTTCCATTTTTGTAAATGTTATGTTTACACATTATTTGTTTTTTTAGCTATGTGGTGCCACATACTTATATTTTAAAACTTCTGTTTGATGTAAATTTTGGTCTCTGTTCTCAGTTTTGGTGCATGTGGTTGATGCAGGTGCACATGAGTGTTGTTGAGAACATGGCCTCCTTTTCAACACGCATCACCGCCCCATAGAAGGACTTATCCTTGGCCTCAGTGCATAGTGTTGCCCAGGGCATCACCAGCGGGGCACTCAGGAGCCAGGTGAGGTTGATGCTACCCAACCAGATGTCCCACAACATGGGGCATCTCCTACTGCCACTATCTTTCATGTCTCCAATGAGGTGGATGCCGATAATCCGTGTGTGATGTCTACTACAAAACCTTATTCTTGTAGACTCGTGTTGGGCCTCCGAGCGCAGAGTTTTGTAGGATAGTAGCAATTTTCCCTCAAGTGGATGACCTAAGGTTTATCAATCCGTGGGAGGTGTAGGATGAAGATGGTCTCTGTCAAACAACCCTGCAACCAAATAAAAAAGAGTCTCTTGTGTCCCCAACACCCCCCATACAATGGTAAATTGTATAGGTGCACTTATTCGGCGAAGAGATGGTGATACAAGTGTAATATGGATGGTAGATAAAGGTTTTGGTAATTTGAAAATATAAAAAACAACAAGGTAACTAATGATAAAGTGAGCACAAACGGTATTGCAATGCTTAGAAACAAGGCCTAGGGTTCATACTTTCACTAGTGCAATTTCTCTCAACAATACTAACATAGTTGAATCATATGTAAATACCTCTCGTGCGATAAAGAGTTCACTCCAAAGTCACAAATAGCGGAGAACTAAAGAAAAAATTATTGTAGGGTACTAAACCACCTCAAAGTTCGATCAATCTTATGAGCTATCCCTATAAGTGTCACGAACAGCCCTCGAGTTCGTACTAAAGTGACACCGTAAGACACACATAAACCAACACCCTAATGTCACCTAGATACTCCAATGTCACCACAAGTACCCATGGTCTTGATTATATGATATGCATCACATAATTTCAGATTCATCATGATCAATCCAACACAAAGAACTTCAAAGAGTTCCCCAAAGTTTCTACCGGAGATTCAAGACGAAAACATGTGCCAACCCCTATGCATAGATTCCCAAGGTCACAGAACCCGCGAGTTGATCACCAAAACATACTCAAGTGGATCAATAGAACATCCCATTGTCACCATGGATTTCCCATCGCAAGACATACAACAAGTGTTCAAATCCTTAAAGACTCAATCCAATAACGAAACTTCAAAGGGAAAACTCAATTCATCACAAGAAGATAGAGAGGGGAAAACTCCATATGATTTGTCTATATCAGTAAAGCTCGCGGTACATCAAGATCATGCCATCTCAAGAACACGAGAGAGAGAGAGATCAAACACATAGCTACTGGTATATACCCTTAGCCCCGAGGGTGAACTACTCCCTTCTTGTCATGGAGAGCGTCAGGATGATGAAGATGGCATCCGATGATGGTTTCCCCCACCGGCAGGTGCCGGAACGGGCTCCCGATTAGTTTTTCGTGGTTTCTGGAGGCTTGCGGCGGCAGAACTCCCGATCTAGTTTTTTCCCGGAGGTTTGGGTATTTATAGGAGTATTTTAAGTTGGTCCCACGTCCAGAAGGTTCCTGAGGAGGTCACAAGCCTGCTAGGCGCGGCCAGGGGGTGGCCACGCCCTGTTGTCTTGTGACTCCCCTGGGACTCTTCTCCGGTATATTTTCACTCCAGTATTTTTTATATTTTCCAAAAATATTCTCCGTAAATTTTCAGCCCATTCCGAGAACTTTTATTTCTGCACAAAAACAACACCACGGTAGTTCTGCTGAAAACAGCGTCAGTCCGAGTTAGTTCTAATAAAACCATACCAAAATCATATAGAATTATTTTAAACATGGCATGAATACTTTATAAATTATAGATACATTGGTGACGTATCAACATCCCTAGGATTAATTCCTGCTCGTCCTCGAGTAGGTAAATGATAAAAGAAATAATTTATGAAGTGTGAATGCTAGCGTAGTGCAGAAATTAGATCAATCATAGTTCCAAACACTTTTCCTAGCATCATTATATATCATAAAACTTAGCTCATCTCATAAAACTTCTCATGATGGAGCAACAAGCTATTCACATGTTAAAGTATATACCATAAAGTTTCTTGAAAACTAACAAACTATGCTTTTAGTCACCAAACAATTGCAAATCATCTTATTTTCAGGAAGGGTCTATGTAAGAGCTTTGATTTAGCAAATTCCACATACTCAACTATCATATAGTCTTCCATGATTGCTGACTCTCGAAGCATATTTTTAGAGCAAATGCATCCGTCGAACACAGAGAAAATAGGGCTTAAAGTTTTGCCTCCCAACTTTTTTATCATATAGATAATTGTCAACACTAATAATTGATGATCAAGTATATTTGAATGGCCATAAATGCTTGGATCTTTGCCCACCACATGATGCTTGCCAAGAGAAAAAGGTGACATATAGGAAGTGGTGAAGATCACCGTGACTCTTGCATAAAGGTAAATACTAGAAAGTAAAAGATAGGACCTTCGCAGAGGGAAGCATATGTTGTCATGCGCTTTTTGTTTTTGGATGTGCAAACTCTTAATGCAAAGGAACGTCACGTTGTATCGCCCTTTGTGATAGCAACCTTTATTATGTAGTCCGTCGCTTTTATTTCATTACCATCACAAGTTTGTACAATGCTTATTTTCCCTTACAACAAAAGATCATCCATATTTAGGATCAATTTTTATTGCTTTTTTGCATCGATGACAACTTACTTGAAGGATCTTATTCAATCCGTAGGTAGATATGATGGACACTCATGGTAAAACTGGTTTAAGGGTGTTTGGATGCACAAGTAGTATTTCTACTTGGTGTAGAAGTTTTGGCTAGTATGAGATGGAAGCAAGAACCACCTGTTGGAGGATCCATAACAATATAACTTCTATACAAATATACCCAAGCATAACTCATTACGTTGCCTTCCTTGTCCAACTTCAACTAATTTGCTCTGAAAATAATTAATGGGGCTCACAATCATAGAAGATGTCCAAGATAGTATATTTATATGTGAAATCTCTCTTCCTTCAATATTCTTTCATGAATTGTTCAAGTGACCAATGCGGTGCTTGCTAACTTTCAATAAATTTTACCACCTATACTTCTTATGTGTGAAGTCATTACTCCCCATGGGATAAGCATATAAAACATATATAATTTCAGATTTATGATATTCAATTCATTCAACCATTTACTCATAGGATATAAGTGAAGCACGAGAGTAAATGACAAAACTACTCCAAAACATATAAGTGAAGATCAATTAGTAGTCAAACAATTAAGTAGCTATGTGAAGACTTTCTCTCTCTCTCTCTCGATAAATATTTTAATATCTTAGTATTTTATTAAACATCAATAAAAATAAAAAATATCACTCCAAGAATAGCACACATCATGTGAACGAATAAAAATTTAGGCTCAACATAGGCTAGCCGATAGTTGACGAAGAGAGGTGGGATGCGTAGCATCCCCAAGCTTATATGCTTGAGAGTTATTTAAATATTTAATTTGGGTGCCTTGGGCATCCCTAATCTTGATCTTTTGTATCTCGTTCAATCCTCTCATATCCCGGTTTCACCTATTCTCAAAAACTTGATCCACACAAAACTCGAAAAGAACACGTGACATAGGTTAGTACACATAAGAACAAATCAAAACTTAATGTACTACCAAGAAAAGTTTCACAATAATTTTCAAACATTAGGTACTGTATACTATCATTTCCAGAATTTATATCTACCAATGTAGGCTATGGCAACTATATGATAAGTAGATAACAAAACTATGACAACAATCTGTCTAAACAGAACAGTCTGTAGCAATTTATTAAACCAGCATACTTCTGTAACTCTAAAAATTATGTAAATTTAGGAAATTTTGAATAATTTATATGAAAATACTATGTAAAAATTTCAGAGACTTTCCACGTCCCAGTAAAATATGAAAATTCAAACACTACAGCAGAAGTTTCTGTTTTTACACATCACACATCATACATGCAATTCAAGCATCCTAAAGGAAACTCTTGGAACTTTTTATTGAAAAACAATATTATAAATATCATATAACATAGAAAAAAAAATAAAATGACGCTCCAAGAAAAACTCATATTATGTGACGAATAAAAATATAGCTCCAAGTAAGATATACCGATAATGTTGGAGACGAAAGAGGGAATGCCTTCGGGGGCATCCCCAAGCTTAGACGCTTGAGTCTTCCTTTAATATTAACTTGGGGTGCCTTGAGCGTCCCCAAGCTTAGGTTCTTTTCACTCCTTATTCTCCTCATATCTGTGTCTCACCCAAAATTTGAAAATTTCAATCATACAAAACTTAACGGAACTTCGTGAGGAGGGTTAGTGTAGTAAAGATAAATCATTAACTTATGTACTGTCAAGACAAGATTAATAATTATTCCCACATGATACATACTTTATTCCATCATTCCCACAATTTATATTACTCAATATAAGCTATAGGAAAACTTAAAATAAGCAAACTTTGCATGCAAAACAGAATCTGTCAAAAATAGAACTGTCTATAAAGATCTGAATGATCACCATACTTGCCCGACTCTAAAAATTCTAAAAAATTAGGAAAACTCAAGAAATTTTCGTATAAATGTTGTGTAAAAATTTCATAATTTTTTGATGCTCCAGTTAAATTTTATAATTCATATACTGGACGCAAAACTTTCTTTTTTTCACAGAATCAAACAAGCAAGTATCCACACTATCCCAAAGGCTTTACTTGGAACTTTATTGAAATAAAATACACAAAACATGATTACTACAGTAGCTTATTCATGTGAACACATAAAAATAGAAAGTAAAAGTGTTTGGTTGTCTCCCAACAAGCGCTTTTCTTTAATGCGTTTTAGCTAGGCATGATGATTTCAATGATGCTCGTATAGGAAATAGTATTTGAGACATGCAAAAGAGCATCATGAATCACATGAAAAGCACATGTAAGTATAACCCACTTACTATGCATAGGGATTTTGTGAGAAAACAATTTATGGGAGCAAGAATCAACTAGCATAGGAAGGCAAAACAAGCATAACTTCAAAACCTTGAACACATAGAGAGGAAACATGATATTATTGCAATTCCTACAAGCATATGTTCCTCCATAATAATAATGTTAAGTAGCATCATGAAGGAATTACACAATATAACCAGAACATAAATCATTCTTTTCATGATCTACAAGCATAGAAATTTTACTACTCTCCACACAAGAAAATTTCTTCTCATGACTAATAGTGGGAGTATCATAGAAGAATTGAATAATACAAATTGGTTCCACACTAAAAGAGTAATATTGAGTAAAAAGATACTCATAATTATGATAAGTATCATAATAGTAATCATCACTCTTTTTCATCGCATAAGTATCATCACAATAATCCTCATAAGTAGGAGGCATGCAATCGTTATAACAAATTTGAACATTCAAAGTAGGGGGAATAAAAAGATCATCTTCATTAAGCATAGCATCCCCAAGTGTGGGACAAACATTAATTGTAGCAAATAAATTTTCAAACATGTCATTTTCATCAAACATAGCATCACCATGCTTGTGGCTTTGTATATCATAAACATAATCACTCTCATCATTAATGGTATGAATAGCACCAATAGTATAGCAATTATTATCATCATCCTCCAAGTTGGTGCCATAAATATTTTCAAGATTATAAGAAGTATCATTATCTTCCCAATCATAATTATCGCAACAAGCAAGAGGCATAACAAAATCATCCTCAAGTGTATCATCTTCCACAATTATTTTTGATTCATTCTCATGAGGCCTATCAATAATGGGAGCAACATTATTTGGGAGAGGTACCTCTTTAACTTTACTTTTCCTTCTTTTCTTCTTCTTAACCACATTATGTGTGGGTTTATTTAATTCCTCCAAGCTTCTTTTTGAAGAGGTTGGTTGAATAAAAAAACTCCTCGTTACCAGATTCATCATAAGAAAAAATAGGAGGATATTGGGAAACCTCTTCCCCTTCATTAGTATTATCTTCATCTTCCCCTTTAAGTAATTGGCAATATAAGGATTCTCAATGCAATTTACCACACAATACATATAGATTTCGTTTCGATCAAAATCAATCGTTTTCATGAGAACCCAAGATGGAACATCCTTAATTTTATGTTTCATTTCTTCATACCCCAAAAATAGACTAAGTTCATTATGATGCTCAAGGGTAATGAGGTTATCACAATTTTGGGACACAATTCGACCATGAAATAATTCACATTGGAAATTAAAATGAACAGTTTCATTGCAAATTTCACAAGGACAGCGATAAATATTAAGTCTTTCAGCACAAACATATAGCCTCTCTTGCAACCATTTAGTTTGTAAATACTTATGCATCTTACAAAATCTATCTTCCTTTTTAGGCATGTCTTCACAAAATCTATGCACTGCACAAAAGTTGACATGCTTATAAGAAATGTTTTTATCATGACTACTGCAATCATCATTAGTACTATGGATATTCAAAGAATTCATACTAACAACATAGCAATCATGCTCATCACTCAAAGATTTATTGCCAAACATTTTAATAAATTCTTCTTCTAACACTTGAGCACAATTTTCCTTTCCATCATTTTCACGAACGACACTAAAAATATGAACCATATGAGGCTACCTCAATTCCATTTTTTTGTAGTTTTCTTTTATAAAACCAAACTAGTGAATAACAAGAAACTAAAAGATTTGATTGCAAGATCTAAAGATATACCTTCAAGCACTCACCCCCCCGACAATGGCGCCAGAAAAGAGCTTGATGTCTACTACACAACCGTCTTCTTGTAGACTCGTGTTGGGCCTCCAAGCGTAGAGTTTTGTAGGACAGTAGCAATTTTCCCTCAAGTGGATGACCTAAGGTTTATCAATCCGTGGGAGGTGTAGGACGAAGATGGTCTATATCAAACAACCCTGCAACCAAATAACAAAGAGTCTCTTATGTGCCCAACACACCCAATACAATGGTAAACTGTATAGGTGCACTAGTTCGGCGAAGAGATGGTGATACAAGTGTAATATGGATGGTAGATAAAGGTTTTTGTAATCTGAAAATATAAAAACAGCAAGGTAACTAATGATAAAAGTCTGCACAAACGGTATTGCAATTCTTAGAAACAAGGCCTAGGGTTCATACTTTCACTAGTGCAATTTCTCTCAACAATACTAACATTGTTGAATCATATGTAAATACCTCTCGTGTGACAAAGAGTTCACTCCAGAGTCACAAATAGCAGAGAACTAACAAAGTAATTATTGTAGGGTACGAAACCACCTCAAAGTTATCTTTTCCGATCAATCTTATGAGCTATCCCTATAAGTGTCACGAACAGCCCTAGAGTTCGTACTAAAGTAAAACCTTAAGAAAGACATCAACCAAAACCCTAATGTCATCTAGATACTCCAATGTCACCACAAGTACCCATGGGCTTGATTATATGATATGCATCACATAATTTCAGATTCATCATGTTCAATCCAACACAAAGAACTTCAAAGAGTGCCCCAAAGTTTCTACCGGAGATTCAAGACGAAAACATGTGCCAACCCCTATGCATAGATTCCCAAGGTCACGGAACCCGCGAGTTGATCACCAAAACATACATCAAGTGGATCAATAGAACATCCCATTGTCACCACGGATATCCCATCGCAATACATACATCAAGTGTTCTCAACTCCTTAAAGACTCAATCCGATAAGAAAACTTCACAGGTAAAACTCAATTCATCACAAGAAGATAGAGATGGGAAAACTCCATATGATTCATCTACATCAA
Organism: Hordeum marinum; assembly: GCA_022496015.1. NCBI lineage: Eukaryota > Viridiplantae > Streptophyta > Magnoliopsida > Poales > Poaceae > Hordeum > Hordeum marinum. The sequence continues at coordinate 135,095,029 of CM039677.1, read as the reverse complement.
TAAAGCTCACGGTACATCAAGATCGTGCCATCTCAGGAACACGAGAGAGAGAGATGAAACACATAGCTACTAGTACATACCCTCGACCCCGAGGGTGAACTACTCCCTCCTCGTCATGGAGAGCACCGGGATGATGAATATGGCCTCTGGTGATGGTTTCCCCCTCCAGCAGGGTGCCGGAACATGCTCCTGATTGGTTTTTCGTGGCTCTGGTGGCTTGCCATGCCAGAACTCCCGATCTAGGTTTCTTTTCGGAGGTTTGGGTATTTATAGTAGTATTTGGCGTTGGTTCCATGTCCAGAAGGTTCCCGAGGAGGTCACAAGCCTGCCATACGTGGCCAGGGGGGTGGCTGCGCCTTGGTGGCTTGTGACTCCCTTGGGACTCTTCTCCGGTATCTTTTCGCTCCAGTATTTTTTACATTTTCGAAAAATATTCTCCGTAAATATTCATACAATTCTGAGAACTTTTATTTCTGCACAAAAACAACACCATGGTAGTTCTGTTGAAAACAATGTTAGTCCGGGTTAGTTCTAATAAAATCATACCAAAACCATATAGAATTATTGTAAACATGGCATGAATACTTCATAAATTATAGATACATTGGAGACATATCAGCGTGTCACGTACCTATGTGAGCCCTTCTCCCCTCCCCAATCTAGTTTTAGGCATGATTGATGTACTAGTAATATGCAATACACGCTAGACATGAACCATCTCTTGCATGGAACCGAATCTGATACATTTGTGCAATAAATGAGTATGTTTGCATTTCACCTAGATTGTAATCAAATTTCCTTACTGCTAGTGTACCTCGAGTTTATTTGTCGATGAGATGCCTGAGTTTGTAGTTCTGGAATCCCTATTAGTTGAACACGACCATTACAAAGTTTTATATCTATGATCAATTTGGTGGCATGCCCTCCTCTTGGTAGAGTTTCTCTTGCTGATATATGCTTATTTCTACAGGCTTTGTTTTTCATGTGTGTTTAGCGGATGCTCATGATGTCGACATTGTCTCTTTTTTTGCCTCAGGTTCTGATCATTCTGATCTCCTACTTCAACAATGGCTTAGTCCATGGAGGGTATGGAGTCTTCAACCCACGAAGGTTAGTGGTCACAAGAGTCCATGCAGGGCTCCACCCATAAAGGCCCACGAAGTAGCAACCTTGACTATTCCATAACGGCTTCCATCCACGAAGGACTAGCCTCACTATGGTTAGATCTTCACGAAGTAGGCGATGTCCTTGCCCGTACAAACTTCTTGGTTCAACTCCACAACATGAAGTAGTAGGCTCCCAAGCAACACCTAACCAATCTAGGAGGCACCACCCTCCAAAAGGTAATATGCTTGATAGTGATGATCAACTCCTTGATCTTGTGCTTCAAGATGATAGCCTCCTCAACACTCAATCACTCTCTCACAGATTTGGCTTGGTAGAAGAGATTGATTGGGTGGAAAGAAACTCGAGGAGGCTAGAAATCAATATACATATGGTTGGAGTGGATGATCCCGATCTCAACACAAGGGTAGGTGGTTCTCTCTCAGAAATTTGGATATGGGAAGTGGGGAACTGTTTTGAGTGCTTCTCTTATGAGTGGGATGTGGTGGAGGGGTATACATAGGCATCTCCAAAAATCCAACCGTTACACCATTATTGAGCAACTCGGTGAAACCAAAGTAAAACTCGTTCCTGCCGATTTGTTCAAAATGTGGCAACTTTAGGAATCTCAATGAGACCGACATATGATTATCGGTAGTATTGATATGTGTGGCCGAGGGAAGTTTCCAAACATGGTGAGACCAATCCATAAAACTTGGAAATTCCGATTTTATAAACTTGGTCATCCAAATGTTTTTCATTGAAACTCGGTTGCACCAATGTAGTACTTGGTTGTACCAAGAAGCTAAGGTTTGGCTAGGGTTCTGTCTAAGATGGAAAATCGGTAGGGCCGAGTGGGAAACTTGTTGGCACCGATTTTGTATGGTAGGGTTTAGACAGAGTGTTTTGGTGGGAAAGCTTGTGGGTGTTTTTGGTGGCTAGCACTTGTGCACGTGGAGCAATTTGTCCGCTAACATTACCTCACCCCATTTTAATAGTATTGGCTTTCCTATGGAGTCAAAGTCATTTCTCACAAAGTAAAATGTAGAGTCTCCTTGCTCAAATCTTTTCCAATCCCATTCATTGCATCTTGGGGTCTCCTCACAGTCCTATATCCATCCCATCATTAATTTTTTCCTAAGATATACTTAGTGGAAGCATTAGTCCAATGAGATATATGTTTTTATTAATTAAAAAAACAACCAAGGGAGATGAAGGAACTGAAGGAGCTGTAGCGGGGGCTGATGAAGATGGTCTCATCTCTGAAGCTGGCACTATCACAGATCTGGTCTAGGTCTTGAACTGAGTGCTATGCTCGAGAGGGTGACTGTCATCATCATCATCATCATCATCATCATCATCTTAAGTGTGAGGAATGGGTACTAGATCCACTTCCTTCTTGAGCTCATCAACAGTCTTTGTTAGCCCATCAACCTTGTTGTTCATTGTGTGGAACTTGTCGTTAACTATCGTTTCCATACTCTTCTGGTTCTACAAGATGCATGTGATGTCCTTCTACATGCCTTGGATAAATCTAATAATAAGATCCATCTGCTCACTCCTGGTCCTTGGCATTGGAGCACTAGTGGCTCTGGCTGCCTCGGCTGTTGCCTGTGCAGTAGATGAAGTGGGATGATCTGGATACATCAACACGCCATTGTCCTCAAACTCAGGCTGGAGTTGCATATGTGGTCGATCAAGTGCGTATACATTCATTTCAAGCTTGAAGTTGATAAGCATCTGAATGTATGGTGCATATACACAACAGCTCTTTTGATCAGCACAATCCTCTTCACAGTCTCAACAATCAAGTCCATAACCCTGAATCTATTATGAAGGTCAATGTGATGCAACATGTTTATGGAGAATCCTCGGATCATCTTTTCATATCATGAATTGGGAATCAAAGTATACCTCATGATGGTGTTGGTGATGGTCAGTCCTGCCTCAAATAGTATACTGAGCCAAACTTATGTGAATGCACATAGTCAGCAGGAATCTCCTTGTAAATCTTTGCCATGGAGTTATGATTCATCTTGGCCTTAGAGTACACATCCAAATCACCATCTTGCACTTGTGGGGATCCTAAGATGGTAGCCCAGTCTTCCACTGTGGATTCATACCTGACACCTTCTGTCATCCAGACAATTCTGCCATCTCCATAAAAACGAGTTGTGGAGTAGAATTGCATGATCATCTCATCATTCCAAGGGATCAACTCTCTACTAAAAATGCATCAATGTCAGTGGCCTTGAAGTTCTCTTGCACATAGGGAAAATAATATTCATTCTCCTTGATGTAGTCCCAATCTACATATCTCATATCACTCACAGCTGGGCTCTTGTCCCGAAGAATGGTCTAATAAAAATCTTGCTACTCTTTGGTGTAGAATTTGTAGTCTACATCAATCCTTCTCCTCTGAGAATATGGATCAATAGGTCTCCATTCCCTTAGCCTTGAATCCTTCCTCTTCTTCATGTACTCAGCAATAGGATGGTTGTCATTGTGCTCTAGAAGGTGAGCTCTCGGCTTCCTCAAAACAGTCATCTCATCCTCTTCAGCAACAGCTCTGGAGGAGGAACCGTTGTTCTTGGTCATAGTTGGAACATCCTTGGTTGAACTCTTGGACTTAGTAGTTGTGGGATTCTTGGGAGCAGCTGACTTGCTCTTGGATGGGTCCTGACTTGTCATGGCATCAGCAAGCAACTTCTTCTTATTATTGGGAGGAGCCTTGACAGCTGGCTCTTCCTATTCCTCAGCTTCCTCTGGATCTTCATACATTGAAGTAGGTCTTCCTACAACATGAACAATACTCTTTCTACTCCTCTTATTCTCAGCTGCCTTCTTGGGCATGGAGCTCCTGGCTGGCTCAATGGACATGGATGCCCTAGCACTCTCTCGTGTTCTCATAGCTTCAGAACTAGAATACTCCTTTCTCACTGGCCTCCTAGATGAAGTGGCCTCTGTTGTACAGTTCTATGCATATTTCTCTGCTTTATCTTGCCTTTGCTTAGCAAGAACCTCCTCTGGCACAAAGTCTGAATCTTCTTCATATGAGTTCAACTTCCTCCTAGCTCTTGTAGTAGCCTTGGGAAACACATGACAACTTGGGGTTCCTGGATCTTCTGAAGAAGGAGAACTGGCCTCAGGACTAGTGCCTGGATATGCATCAACACTGGGCTCTCTGAAATCATTGTGGTTGTCCACTCAATTTGACATACTGGCCCAATGAATAGAGCATAGAAGACCAATGGGGTAGAGCATCACAAAAAAAGAAATTTTAAAAAATTTGAACAAAGAAATCCTTAAGTATAGCTTTCTGCAAAATGGATTTCGGTACCACCGAGTCAAGATTTTTGGATCCACCGAGACATATGGTCTAGTTCACAGAAACTTGGCAGTCACTTCGGTGTCACCGAAAATGGCCGCTCGATTTCACCGAGACCATTCTCAGGAAGCCTTGAACCAAAATTGGTAGAACCGATTTTTGTGAGTCGGTGTCACCGAGATGCGTTTTGCGGATGGCTAGACCTAAAATCTTCTCGTTCGCTAACCTAATGAGGTGTCTAGTGGATTAGGAAGGTTGCAACATGTGGATTATCGATAAGAATACCCTAATGTGCATAAATCGGGAAGAGGAGCGCACACTAGGGCCAGATTCATAATCTAACTCGGTTATGAATCCGCTAATGTGACGACGGTGGCAAATATTCCGTCGACAGCGGCGATTCCCAATGGCTAAGGCGCACGGGGAGGCAAGGGCAATGACCAGGGGGTCCAGAGCGGCAGTTCAGGGCTTGGAGAAACAGACTTTTGGCATATGAATTGCAAAAGGCAGGTTCATCAGGTTATATACCCCTAAATATTGGTGAAACTGATTGGAACATTTTGGTGCCATCGATTTTCCTAACTGTCTTGTGACAAAGAAACTCAGTGAGACCAAGAATACCCGATCGGTTGTACCAAGATCAAAAACCTAGATCAACTTAGTGATTTGGTGGAATCGAGTTTTTGGGGTTGGTTACACCGACATTCAGAGAGGGGGTTTGGAATGCAGCGCTTGTCGACACAGTACTCCGAGTGCTCCTCACACAGAGGGTTTGAGAAGTGCTTGTTCAAGTTTTTTGATGTAGCATGAATCTAACTTGAGACGAGAAGGCATTCACATCCAATTGGAAAAATAGAACCAAAAGCCAAATAGCAACAATTGGATATCCTCGAATGAGTAAAGATATGGAGACCAACATGCTCACACAATGAGATGTCAAATGAAATCATGGCGAACATGCACAAACACTCTAGCATCTATCAAGCACTTTGGCAATGACATAGTCATCTATATATGAGTATATTGACTTAGGAGCCAAGTAAGAATACTTTATCATAGGTCATACTCATTGTTTAAGCACAAGTGGGGTTACCAATTTTACATAAATCTTGTTAATGTTGTCACAAGCGATTCTTTAACTCAGGTCTTAGAGTAAAGATCCCCCTTGATGTGACATCCCCCATAAGAGGGATAAAATAACCTTGGGTTTTGTCGTAGAAGACTTTAGGTGGGTGATGTATTGGTGGATGCTAATAGTTGATGAAGATAATCTTGAGTTGGGAGCAATCCGTTTGTTTCTTACTCTCCTCACCCACATGGGTTAGTCCCAAACACAAGAGACAAATACAAGGATATCTATGGACATGGAGTGCAAGCATACATGATGATGTCCATGGATTCATTAATTACCTTGTACCTTGCTTACCTTTGAGGGAATGTGTGACTCCTTGAACTATTGCATAATGTTGATGTTCATTGCATCTAGTCCTTACCAATAATGAATGTGAGTGAATTTCATTGGTGGAGTCACCCCTCAAGAATTTATCTAGTTCTTCTTCTTGGGGACCCACATCAAGTTGATGGGAATCCTTGGAGTTGAAGTAGCACCTGTAGAAGTTGAGCTTGTAGTAGCCTTGGGAACCCACTTGACCATGGCTTGGGATACATGTTCATACGATTCAATCTCCTCTTGAAGTTTGTCCTTGACCTTGAGCTTGTGGTCTTGTGGTGCAAGGTCATCTTGAGCTTTTGTTCCCTTGGGGAGAGTATGTTCATACTTCTCCCTTTGAGGAACAAAATTGGGCTTGGGGTATTTACCTTCTTCCCATTCAACTCCATTGGCGCTGAAGTAGCCAATGCTATGGTTCTTCCGGTATCCTCCATGCTTGCGTACAATTTCCTCAGATTTCTTACATCCGGCAAGACTTTTGTAGATACCTTTTTCTACAATCCCTTTCAATAGATCATTTTCTTGCTCAAGTGTAACTTGGTTAAGAGAGTCGTTACTGGGATCAATAGAACTACTAGAAGCAATATCATTGGATTTATCGTTTTTATTTCTACTAGTTAAAGAACCTTTATTGCCTTTGTTACTAGTTTGCTTAGCCTTAACTTGTGGAATGAATGTAGACAAGATAAGTCGTTTGAGTAGATAAGAGGAAGTCTTCTTTCGAAGATCGTCATTGATATCTTTAAGTAATTCACGCTCTTGCTCCAAATTGCGCGGCAAAAGTTGCGTGGTACTATAGAGGCTAACAAAGCTGGAAGGGTGAGAGTGCGTATAATCCATGGACTCAACATTAGTCATAAAGAACTCACACACTTATTGCAAAAGTCTATTAGTTATCAAACAAAGCATTAGATGCATGCTCCTAGGGGAGAGGTTGGTAGGAGTTAACCATCACGCGCTCCCGACCATCACACAAAGGTTGACAATCATTAAACAAATCATGCTCCGACATCGTTACATACGTGCATGCTACTGGAATCAAAAACCTTAACACAAGTATTTCTCCAATTCACAATTACTCACTAGCATGACTCTCATATTTCTCCAATTCAGTGATCTACAAGTTTTATGTAGGATATTATGACTAACCATGTGAATGACCAACTCCTGTTAAGTCTCTAAATAGATATAAGTGAAGCATGAGAGTTTAATTCTTTCTACAAAATATATGCCCATACTTTAACAAATATAAGTGAAGAAAAAGAGCATTCTACAAATGGCGGTTTTCTATGTGTAGAGAAACAGGCAATCCAAACTTCAAATGACATAAGTGAAGCACATGAAGCATTCTATAAAGCCATACTCAAAATATATAAGTGAAGTGCATGAAGCATTCTATAAATCAACCAAGGACTTTCTCATACCAGCATGGTGCATTATTAAAATAAAAATTTCTACGCACACGACGCTCCAAGATTTACGCATATCATGTGACGAATAAACATATAGCTCCAAGTAAAATTACCGGTGGTTGTTAGAAGAAAGAGGGGATGCCTTCCGAGGCATCCCCAAGCTTAGTTTCTTCGGATTCCTTGAATATTACCTTGGGGTGCCTCGGGCATCCCCAAGCTTAGTCTCTTTCCACTCCTTATTCCTTCATCCATCGTGATTTCACCCAAAACTTGAAAACTTCAATCACACAAAACTTGACAAAACCCTCGTGAGATCCATTAGTATAATAAAGCAAATCACAACTTTATGTACTGTTGCCAACCAATTCATATTTTATTTTTGCATTGCAGCTACTATATTATAATTTTCCATGGCTTATACCATCGATACAATCGATAGTTTCATCAAAACGAGCAAAACAATGCATCAAAAATAAAATCTGTCTTAAACAGGACAGTCTGTAGCAATACTTCTGTAACTTTAAAATTCTGTAACTCTAAAATTCTGAAACATTAGGAAAAATATAAATTTGTGTATAAGTACTGTGTAAAAAATTCAGAAACTTTTGACATTCTAGTAAAAAATGTAAATTCACGCACTACAGCCAAAGTTTCTATTTTTGCACTGCACACACTAAACAAGCAATCTAATCATCCTAAAGGAAAATATTGGAACATTATTTTTATAATACAATGGATTTATACAAGGGGATAATTATTTTTGTTGAAAAGTTTCTGTAATCAAGATTTGCAAAGTTTCCATGGGCATGAACAAAGTTCAAGGAGCTCCCCACTTCAACGATGCTCGTCCTTCTTACTTTCACTTCTCTTTTTGAAAAAGTTTTAGGTTCCCCTCTTTGTTTTTTGTTTTTAAACTATATAAAAGCACGCAACAGAATAAAATGACTCTCTAAAACTTCCGGGTTGTCTCCCTCGCAGCGCTTTCTTTAAAGCCATTAAGCTAGGCATAAAGTGCTCAAGTAATGGATCCACCTGGATCCCAAGGTATATAAAGCCAATTTTAATTAACAATGATTTTTAATTTAGTATTGAGCACAAAGTAACATATATCATGCAACAACGAATTCTAACTCTCTTCCTATGCATCGGCATGTCATAAAAGAACAATTCATGCTCACAAAGTAAAGGCCAATACATAGCATAAGCAGTTTCTTGCAATTTTATCAAATTCGAAACATAGAGAGGTGGAGATGTAGTTCCTCTCTCATAATAATTTCAAGTAGGATCATAAAGCACATGCATATTATATCTATCAAAATCATCATGTGTAATAGTAAAAGGCAACCCATCTATATAATCCTTAATAAGTGTAAACTTCTCCGATATAGTGTAGTTGGGAGAATTCAAAAAGATAATAGGACTATCATGTGTGGGTGCAATAGCAACATTTTCATTATTAACATAAGTAACTATAGCAAGTTCATCTCCATAAGCATCTTTCATATTGGCATCATGGCCACAAGCATAGCAAGCATCAAGTTCATCAAAAAGGGATATTTCAAATGAATCCAAGGGATCATAGCAATCAACATAGCATTCATCCTTCGGTAAGCACGAAGGGAAATTAAAAAATGTATCAGTTGAAGAGTTACTCTCATTAGAATGTGGGCACGAGTAGCTAATCCGCTCTTCCTCCTTTGTTCTTCACTCTCCTCCTCATCTTTTTCATCTAATGAGCTCACAGTTTCAACAATTTCTTCTTCCATAGATTCCTGCAAAATATTAGTCTCCTCCAAGGATGTAGAAATTATCTCAATAAATGCATCAATATCAGAATTATATTCATAATTCTCATAGCAATATTTAAGTATGGCAAAAAATTCAGATTCATAAGGAACATCATCATCATACTTTTCAAGCAAAGAAGCAATTTCATAAGCACCTTTAAAAACAACAAATTCTTCTATTCGTTCCACATCATAGTAATCATAAATACCTTTAGAATAAGAAGCTAAGGTTTCATTATCATTAAATTTGCATTGAAAGGGGAGGTGTTGAGCTTCTATATTAGAGCAACAAGTAAAGTCACATCTCGAGCATGCATCCCAAGCAAACCATCCCAGTATTCTAATTTGATCCCATAAGTATTTCCCTTTTTGAGATAAGCGATAATCCCTAAAGTATTCATATTGATCCAACTTGTATCCCATTATCAAGTTGAATGGGTTTTTCTCAGGATTATCAAAGTAGTGCATAATATTTTCCACATAACGAGCATAGAGGGTTTAGGAGGTTCCCCATCTCCATGAGTAGCAAGTACACCTGATTTTTTTGGCATTTCCTGTTCCATATCCATAACTAAAGATAGATAACAACTTAGAACAACAAATAAAATCTACTTAGTGATAAAGCAAACAAGCACACACGAGAATATTCACCCCACGCTATTGCTCCTTGGCAACGGCGTGAGAAAAAGGTCTTGATAACCCACAAGTGTAGGGGATCAATTGTAGCCTTTCTCGATAAGTAAGAGTGTCGAACCCAACGACGAGCTAAAGGTAGAAAAAATATTCCGTCAAATTATATTGACCACTGATACAACTCTACACACGCTTAATGTCTGCTTTACCTAGAACACGTATGAAACTAGAAGTACTTTATAGGTGTGATAGGATAGGTTTGCAAGATAATAAAGAGCACGGAAATAAAAACTAGGGGCTTCTAAGATAAAGAAACAACTAAGTTAGTTTAACGAGTGTGGAAAAGTGGTGGTAGGAGTTGCGGAATTGTCCCTAGGCAATTGATAACTAGACCGGTAATCATTATTGCAATTTTATATGAGGGAGAGGCATAAGATAACATACTTTCTCTACTTGGATCATATGCACTTATGATTGGAACTCTAGCAAGCATCCACAACTACTAAAAATCATTAAGGTAAAACCCAACCATAGCATTATAAGGTATCAAGTCCTCTTTACTCCCATATGCAACAACCCACCTACTCGGGTTTATGCTTCTGTCACTCAAACAACCCACCATAGGGAAATTATGAACACATTGGAACACCCTACAACGAGGATCCTTCACACTTGGGCGACACGGAGAGTACCATAGGATAGCACCAATAATAAAACATGCAACTGAAACCAATAATGATCATCAATCAACCCATAGGACAAAAAAAATCTACTCAGACATCATAGGATGGAAACGCATCATTGGATAATAATATGAAGCATAAAGCACCATGTTCAAGTATAAGGTACAACGGGTTGCGGGAGAGTGGACCGCTGTAGATAGATGGGGGAAGGTGATGGGGGTGTTGGTGAAGATGACGAAGTTGTTGGAGTGGATCGCCGTCACGATGATGGCCCCGGCGGTGTTCCGGTGCCACCGGGAGAGAGCCCCCCCCCTTCTTCTTCTTCCTTGACCTTCCCCCTAGATGGGATAAGGGTTTACCCTCTGGTCCATGGCCTCCATGGAGGCGGAGGGGCTAGAGCCCCTCTGAGATTGGATCTCTCTCTATTTCCTTCTGTTTCTGCGCTCCCAGATTCTGGCCTCTCATCGTTTCTTAAATATCTGGAGATTCGTAACTCCGATCGGGCTGAAATTTTGAGGTGATTTTTCTTATAAAAAAAGATTTCTTACGGCCAAAGGATATCGCCAACAGACCTAAGGGGTGGCCACAAGACCTCAGGGCGTGGCCATGGGTGTGGGCCATGCCTAGCAGGCTTGTGGGCCCCTCAGGCACCGCCTTCTGTTGATTCCACTTACCAAAATTCATATATATTCCCAAAAAAATATCCATAAGTTTTTATCGCATTTGGAATTTTTTTGATATGGATTTTCTGCGAAACAAAAAACACATAACAAACAGGAACTGCCACTGGGCACTGGATCTATATGTTAGTCCCAAAAAATAGTATAAAAAGTTTCCAAACGTATATGAAAGTTGTAGAACATTGACATGAAATAATCAAAAATTATAGATACGACGGAGACGAATCACTAAGCCGTTAGCAGTAGCGCAAGTTCTGGATGCGCACTACTACTATATAGCAGTAGCACCACTATCTATCCAACGCTACTTCTAAGGTTCTATGTATAAGGTTTTCCCTACTAGTGTCTATCTACCGTCGAAGCAGAATACATTGCCGCCAGATCATGTTTTGCTCAATTGCTATGGATGACTCAAACTCTTGAGGATTATGGCATACAATTGAAACATGTACCATTGTTATGTGACAATGAGAGTGCAATCAAAATTGCTCATAATCCCATGCAACACTCTCGAACTAAGCATATTGAAGTTCGGCACCATTTCATTGGTGATCATGTTGCCAAAGGAGATATCAATCTCAAGCATGTTCGTACTAAAAAAAAATTGGTCGATATCTCTACTAAGCCACTTGATGATAAAGTGTTTTGCCACTTGAGGAGTGAGTTGAACATCATTGATGCTTCAAACTTGATCTAGACCCACTCGGATGCATGCATGGGAATGAGCTTACATGGATATACCATGATAGACTTGATATGACATTATCATATACCTAGGAAATATATGCTCCCTTGTATTGAATCTAACCTTTTGTAGGTACTTGGAATAACTACAATCCACAAGATTTCCAACAACTCATATCACAAGCAATCTTGTCCTGGCCAAGTGTCCATAACCCCTGCTTGAAGATGGAAGGAAGAAGACAACACAAACCATATACTTGACAACCATTTGATAAATAAATTTCACTCTTGTCATTAGGATATATTATGTTCTTCCTTGCATGACTAACTTTTGTAGGAGAACCTAGCTTCAAAGAACAGATGGATTGCTCCCAACTCAAGATGATCTTCACCAACTTTGAGCATCCACAGCAAGTTCTCCTACATGCTACGTCATCAACATAACTCAAAGGTATGTGCTCATATCCTTGAAATAGCTTTACTACAAGAAAAGAGATAGAGCAACTCAAGTTATATGAAAACATTAAAATGCTTAAACGAAAAATGGTAACCCCATTTTGATCTTAATGATGAGTATGGCCTATGATCAAGTATTCTTGCTTGGCTCCTAAGTTAATATACTCTAATATAGGTGACCTAGTCAACGACCCTCATCTAGATGAAGTGACTTGATTGGTTCATCTTATAATTTCATGCTTTATTGGAACCACTCAATCTCTATCTAGTTGAAAATTCATTGCAAATCTTGTTGAAAATTCATCAAAAAAAAATCTTGATTAGAGACATTCTGAAATCGATGACAAATTGCACCTCTGCCAACTTTCTGTTTAGCATTTCGAACGCTCCGACTCAAATAACTCGGATAATAGAAGGAATAGGAATCTTGAAATCTTTCAGATAATAGAAGGGGGAGAAATTATAGTCAAGGATCCCTTAGTCTGAAATGCTCTCTATGATCCTTTCTTTCTATGATACCTACTCTCAGTGACACTTATCCTCAAGGATCCCTTACCCTCTAACTCTTTTTGGAAATTAATGCCAAAGCAGGAGAATATCAAATCTTATGCTTGCATAGGGGGAGAGTGTCAAAGGGAGAATATCAAGGGGGGTATCAATAAAGGGGGATAATATAAAGGAGAATATCAAGCTTGTGCCTATCCATAGGGAGAAATATCATGATCACCCAAAATGGAGAAACACTACTTAAGGGGGAGAGAGCAGATCAAATTTATTCTATAATTTAAGGAGTTGATAAAATATGTTTTTAATACTATTTGCCTAATCATGTTAGACTTGTCTCACCCTACCTACTCTGAATATCTACATGCTAAGATTGAGGGGGAGAGGAAGACCTACAATTTCATACTCAGGGGAGAAAGTTCAAAATGCCCTTGGAGACATATCAATCTTAAGACATTTTATCTTCTATATGTCCTCCATACCTTGGTACTTTTGAACTCTTATGAATTTGATGAGTAGAATACTCTTGTGTCTCCTAACATTGTTTTCTCAAGTGTGTTTCTACTATTAGAATGCTTAAGAACTTCAAGGTAAGTATATGCATCATACTCTTGTATAATATGATCTCTTGCTTCTCGCACATAATTGTTTGCACGAGAGAACATTGAACATACAGATACTTCATTCACGTATATTTGATGCATATAGCCAAGATATACATGACTCATCTTGTCCCTACTACTATGTGTGTGTCCATGGATTCCAAACCAACTATCCATGAAAAGGATTAGTCATGTGTCTCTCAAAGTCTTCATCATATCCTTGCATATCTTAATTTGAAGCTTTGATTGTATGTCTTCATCAATTACCAAAAGGGGGGGGCTCAAAGATGATACGTCTCTAACGTATCTATAATTTTTGATTGTTCCATGCTGTTATATTATCAATCTTGGATGTTTTACAATCATTTTATAGCAACTTTATATCATTTTTTGTGACTAACCTATTGACATAGTGCCAAGTGTCAATTTTTGTTTTTTGCTTGTTTTTTACTTTCCAGAATATTAGTACCAAATGAAGCCCAAACACCGCGAAACTTTTTGGAGATTTTTTTGGGCCAAAAGACACCTGGAGGACCAAAGAAGCACCAGAGAGGAGGGACGAGGATGCCACAAGACACCAGGGCGCACTAGAGGCCCCTGTCGCGGCCTGGTGGGTTGTGCCCTCCTCGGGACCCCTCTCCACCGCCTAGCAGCTCTATAAATATCCCAATATTCCCAAAACCCTAGGGGAGGCAACAAAACACAATACCAGTCGGTGCAAGTTCCAGAACCACGAGATCCAATCTATCACAATCACGGAGGGGTGCATTGTCTTCATGGGTGCCTCTCCGATGATGCATGAGTAGTCCACCATAGACCTATGGGTCCATAGGTAGTAGCTAGATGGCTTACTCTCTCTGATTTGATTCTCAATACAATGGTCTCTTGGAGATCTATTTGATGTAATGACTTTTTGCGGAGTGTTTGTTACGATCCGCTGAATTTTGATTTCATGATCAGTTTCTATCCATGAATATTATTTGAGTCTTGTTTGGTCTCTTATATGCATAATTGCTTATAGCCTTGTATTTCTTATTTGAATCTTTAGTTTAGTTAGACCAACTAGATCGATATTTCTTGCAATGGGAATAGGTGATTTGTGATGAGTTCGATCTTGCGGTGTCCTCTCCTAGTGACAGAAGGGGCAGCGAGGCACGCATGTATCATTGCTATTAAGGATAACAAGATGGGGTATATACCTACATGAATAGATCTTGTCTACATCATGTCATTGTTCTTATTACATTACTCCATTTCTCCATGAACTTTATACACTAGATGCATGCTGGATAGCGGTCGATGTGTGGAGTAATAGTAGTATTTGTAGAATCGCTTCGGTCTACTAATATTGGTCGTGATGCCTATACAATGATCATTGCCTTGGATATCGTCATGATTATTTGATCTTCTATCAATTGCCCAACAGTAATTTGTTTACCCACCATGTGATATACTTATGAGAGAAGCCACTAGTGAAACCTACGGCCCCGGGTCTATCTGTTAACATATTGCTTTCCGATCTATGTTTTTCCGCATTTGCTTTCAGATCTACGATTTCAAAAACTCAAAAATACTTTGCTGCACTTTTTATTTACTTATTTTGTTTTGTGTTTTTACGCGATCTATTTATCCAATCTCATACAAACCGATCTATCTGTTACCATGGAGACATTGACAACCTCTCTTACGCGTCTGGTGGGAAGTGTTGTTCTTTGTTTGCAGGTACGTTTACATAGTGTTGCTTGGTTCTCCTACTGGTTCGATAACCTTGGTTTCATAACCGAGGGATATACTTACTATAGTTGTGCTGCATCATCCCTTCCTATTTAGGTAAATACCGACTCAGTCTCAAGCCACGTCAAAAGCACAGATGCTCCCTTGGTGGTTTTGATAATTCATGACAACATACATTGTCTCTTGGACTAATAGTTTTACCTAGCTTATTTCAGGTTCAGTCCACGGAGAGGATTGACTAAGGATTGTGTGGAGAACCTCCCCAAGGAAAGGAAGGAATAGGATTGGTCATGCTTCAATCTTGAGGACTCTACATTTTATATTTTGTGAGAACTCACTTTTGAGTCCATAGGAAAGCTAATACTATTAAAAGGGGATGAGGAATTATGATGATCTGGTTTCTCAAGTTCTTAGAGATTAGCCACCAAAGATACTCACCCACTTTCCCACAAAATCTTCTGTCCAAATCCAAAATTCAAAATTCAGTGACACCAACATTTCCCATTTGGATCCATCGATATTTAACCTAGACACAAGCCCAGCCAAACCCTAGCATCTCGGTACTACAAACATTCCATTCGGTGCAACAGAAAACAGTGACCAACTTTCTGTTAACAACTTTCTTAAAATTGGTCCCACCGAGTTTAAGGAATCAGTGACATCGAGACTTTGTAACTTCCTAGGTCATCCATATCGGTACCACCGAGATTTATATATCGGTCTCACCGAAAATGCCGAAGTTGCCATATTTTGCACTAGTCAGCACAACCGAGTTTTTAATCCGGTTTCACCGAGTTGGGCAATAATGTTGTAACGGTTGGATTTTTGGAGATGCCTATATATACCCCTCCACCAGCTATCACACATAAGAGAAGCACTAAGAACACACACCCACTTTCTATATCCAATTTTCTGAGAGAGAGCCACCTACTCATGTGTTGATGTCAAGATCATCCACTCAAACCATATTGATCTTGATTTCTAGCCTTCCCAAGCTCTTTTCCATCCAATAAATCTCTTCTACCCATGCCAAATCTGTGATTGAGTGATTATGTGTTGAGGAGACTATCTTTTGAAGCACAATAGCAGGGAGTTCATCATATCACCACATATATTACCTTTTGGAGGGTGGTGCCTCCTAGATTGGTTAGGTGTCGCTTGGGAGCCTCCTTCTTCGTGATTGTAGAGTTGAACCAAGAAGTTTGTAAGGGCAAGGAGATTGCCTATTTCGTGAAGATCTACCCCAAGTAAGGCTAGTCCTCCGTGGACGTAGGCCATCATGGAATAGACAAGTTGCTACTTCGTGGACCCCTTGTGGGTGGAGCCCTCCGTGGACTCTTGCGGTCGTTACCCTCCATGGGTTGAAGTCTACATAAACGTGGATGTACGATAGCACCACCTATCAGAACCACATCAAAATTCTTTGTGTCTACAATTGCGTTTGATCTTCCTACTTCTACTCCTTACATATGCTTGTGTTTACTTTCTGCTATCATACTTGTTGACTAGCATGTGTAGGGTGCACTAGACTTTTAGAATTCCTAAAATATGCCAACCAACTAACTTGGGAAAAGGTTAAGTTTTAATTTTGTCAAGTAGTCTATTCACCCCCCCTCTAGACATCCTTTCTAGTGATCCCACACCGGCATAAAAGGTGACGAACCTAAAGGCTGGTGACAGTTCCACTACCACCTCACCGCCTTTGAACTTGGTGGAGATGCGGAAGGAGAGCAGTGGTAGTGTGAAGAATCTGATGCCTCTTATTGCGACCATGACCATGACCATGACATCGGTACGAAAGATACAAAATTTATACATATTGGCTAGCTTCAAAAACATTTACATCTTTTCTCATGCGGTCAACCCAAAACACCCAGAACAACCATACCACGCACTACATTGTTTGGACATATGTGATTCATAGATAGTTGTTGTTTATAATACGAGCCACCTATGGGTGTTGTGGCTAGCTAGTTTCAGAATTCATTCCTTTAGTTCCTGCAAGCTTGACTCTACTATTTAATCAAATTTGTGTACCTGTAATAGTGACACACATGGGCATGTGAAGTTGAGTGATACTAATATGATTTTATCATGGGTATCATATATCGATTTATAAGTTCTTTGGTGGTGATCGATTTGGCTGGATAAGGAGACACGAAGATTGTCGAGAAGGAAAGAAATGAAAGACAATTTGAATTTGTCGTTGTATGATGAAAACCAAATGTCATCATGCTTAAGACATGAATTAAATGAACAACTTGATCAATGTGTCTATATTTTTATTAGTTTATGACAACACAAGGGCATTTGGCGGCTGCTCGTAGCCACACACAGGTATTGTCCTAGTTTTATGTAAAAGTCAACAATCAACAACCTGGTCAGTTGTCCATGATGGTGGTTAAAGGTCAAACAAAAACTTTTTTAGACAAGTCAAACTGCGATCAGGTGGATTGAGGGACGAGCAACCTACTATGATCGAGAGAACACTCGCGTATAATGGGTTGGGCCACGTAGGAGCATCGGGGTTGTTTCCCTTTACGGGCGTAGAATGCCCATAATAAGAGCTCCCATATTTAAGGGTGTCAGTTTGTTCTATAGCCTTCGAGAAGCCCTAGCTCGGGAGCGCATGAGTTGATAAGCCTCCCGGTTGCTCACCTTTTTGGACCGTAGGATCATGATGGCTCGAAAGTGATCGCAGAAGATGTGAGAAGCACGAGAATTGTAGTTGGCGCAGATGTGAAAATGCTAGACGCGGCAGACTAGGGCCCATGGGAAGGCAAACTAACATGAGGATCTAGAAGGCATCGTAGACTCTAGGGGAAGGTCGGCTTTGGGCCACATGCTAACACAACTGCTGCCAAGGGAGACACATCGTCGCAGCCCAGATCCACGAAGCCAACAACAAGTGGCGGCATGTGACAACGATTGAGGCGCTAATGGGGGAGGATGTTGGTGCTAGAGTATTATCCAATCATCCCTTATTGTTTGTATTTTTATTATCATCAACTCAAATCTTAACTACAACACAAAACCTTTGTTAGAGTTGTGTCGAATATTATGTATAAGGTAGTTTACAGTTTGACTCTAAGTTGTATTGTGTTTAGACAGGATATGGAGTCGTGTCCTAATAGGACACTTGTATCCTTGACCTCTTATATAAACCCATGCCAACATAATAACACTGGCATGCAGAGAAAACCGACGGCGTGTGTCGGTGTCCAGGACGACCGGGGTATAGTATTGTAATTGTGTCACGGTCCATAGTCATAATGCTTCTGAAATGCTTCTGAAATGTAATCATATTAGTAAACATCATTAACATATTTTGATGTCGTGTTCATTGCTTGGTCTTCGGATGAATCGACGGTGTCTTGTATTTACTCTAACATCATGGGAACTAAATCGCAGCAGGCGGCAGTGTCAGGGGCGTACAAAAGGCAGCGGTAGTAGATCGATCCAATCGATCGGGACACGAGGTGACGCGTGCGAGGCCAAGGCTCATGTGCAGCAGAAGCTAGGCGTGGGCGCGTGGCGAGCGGAGGCGTCCTCCTGGGCGAGGCGTTCTAGTGCGTCACTACGTGGAGGCCGAAGTGCTTGGCCGAGGCCGAGCTGGCAGCTGGATAGGCGGAGACCCTTGCCTGATGGCTGCATACGTGTACGAGAAGCTAAACGTGAAGCCATGGATGCTTGAGGTTTGTTTAAAGAAAAAAGACAATCTGCAACATGTGATATTGACGTGGCAAGGACAGCAATTAACTAAAGAAAAGAAGCATTGGGAGTTGTGGACTCATGCATTTAGTGCGGCTACAGGAGCTACTATGGAAGCAATTTTTTCTTCGATGGATTGCTAATTGCACACGGTGTTTTATTGGGAGGTGGGCACGTTGGTTACCGTCGAATAAGGTTGACTGGGTCGGACTGAACGGTTCGACCGATCTAAGTGAGTCGATTGGTATAAAAAAAGTGATGGAATCAGCGACGACGTCATAGAAGCATGATGTTGACGATGATCGATTTTTGAGGCGTGGAAACACGTGACACATGTTCGAGGGTTGTGTGGCTTTAACAAGACTATGATGTAAGGTTGATTCAAGATGGTGCACACATGTGAGCTTCAAGTCGACGGGCGTGGGGTGGACTGATCATTTATTATGGAGTCATGTTGAAGGTGGAGCTAGATTGGGGGGCTACGGTGTAAGGATCCGGAGATCGCAGCCCATTCCGCGAGAAAAAAGCGAGTGACACGTAGTTTGGAGTGGAGCACGGGGTCTAATGGACACGTGGAACTCGTCATCAGTCGGTGATGATCGATGGTACTCTGAAGTGCGGGTTGACTGGTGTGGGTTCGCGGACCTTGAGACTCGACCGAGACAGCAGAGGCTCGACGCGATACTAGCAGCAAGGTGTGCGGCATGCACGTAACATGGAGACAGGCCAGGGCTCTGGTGGTCAAACATGCCGTGAGACAACTGCGAATTTGACTCAGGATGACTACAAGCAATGGTGAAATTCCTTCAAGTTTCAGACAGGCGGTCAAGAAAGAGTGGTGATGTTGAGTTCAGGTAACTCTTCTGTATGACACACCATATGTACATGAACGTTTAACGCATGAATGAATTCACGGTGGTGGAGAATGTTTGTCAAGGTAGAGTTTGTTAGAGTTGTGTCGAATATTTTGTACAAGGTGGGTTATAGTTGAACTTTGAGTTGTATGGTGTGTAGACATGATATGGAGTCGTGTCCTAATAGGACACCTGTATCCTTGATCTCTCATATATAGTAGGGGTAGACACACGATGTTACCTATGCCAACATAATAGCACATGCGTGCAGGGGGAGCCGGCGACGTATGCCGGTGCCTAGGGCGGCCAGGGTACGGTATTGTGACGGTATCACGGGGAAGAGCATCCGTAGTCACGCCCCGAAGATGTAGCCATATCAGTGAACCTCGTTAACAAATCTCGTTGTCGTGCTCATGTGATTGCTTGGTTCTCAGATGATCGACGGTGTGTCTTGGATTTATTCTAACATCATGGGAAGGCCAACTAACATGAGGCTCTAGAAGGCATCGTAGACTCTAGGGAAAGGTCGACTTTGTGGCTACACGCTAACACTACTGCCGTCGAAGGAGACACGTCGTCGCATCCTAAATCCACGAAGCCGCCAACAAGTGGTGGCATGTGACAGCGATTGGGAGACGCTAATGGGAAGGATGTTGGTGCTAGAGTATTGTCCAATCAATACATTATTCTTTGTATTTTTATTGTCATCAACTCAAATTTCAACTACAACACAAAGCCTTCGGTCAGACCATCATTTGTCGTGGCTCCTCGGGCGGTTCATCCGGCTCTTCCGGTGGCTCCTCTCCACACTTCTTAGTACACATGCATTGACGTTCTACAAGACCGTGGCAATACCCATGAGTGAAGTTCTCACTCATGCCGACGGTGACACAATTATCATTATGGGTGCACCGCCCTTTGAAGGTTCGACTACGCACCTTGCACAACTCGGCCTCTGCACCTACCCATTCAATCAATCAACAATTGCTCCAAACTTTCAGTTTAAGTAACACACTATTTTTTCCCACTGCTACACATTTTCAAAGTACTCCAACAAAGGTACTAAAGAGTAGAGAAGGTGTCTAGTTGAACGAACTCACCCAAAGTAAGGAAGAGCAAGACCAAAGCTATTGTTGTGACCTTGGCCTCCATGGCAATTGGATCGATATCTTCTTGAGGACGCTGGATCGAGATGTGTGATGAAAAGAGAAATGGCTCGGTGTCTATATATACGGCTTGGAGCTATATCTTGCGTATCCACGAGGAATGTGTAGCATTTAATTCATAGCTTGATTATGAAATGGATACGCGTGTCGGTTTTTGGATATCATCAAGTTAGTGAACATTTATGTGCATATATCCTTGCTTTGAAATCTAGATACTCTACAAAATAAATGTGCATATCTTTTCTTGGTGCCATATGTACGCTGGCTAGTAAATATCCATGAGAAAAGTTCTCAGGAGGTCTTTTTAATTTTGAAGTTGTGTTACACAAATATCTAAAACAAAGATTGAGTAGGAAACTCCAAGGATATAACTTCAAAGTTTTGTCGGTTCAGGCAAGAAATCGACATGGAAATGGCAAATAGTGAAATCATATATACTTTACCTGTAATCTTTGTTCACAATCTTTCTTCTTTATCTCCTGAGACCAAAGAAATCTATCCATCTATGCATCTATCTATCTATCTATCTATCTATCTATCTATTATCTATATTATTAAGACGATATAAAAGCGAACAGATGAGATTTAACTAGCAAATAAGAACGGTTGAGGTTTAATGGTCTAAAGATACGTACATTGTGGGCTACCTCCCAAAAGTAATATTAGATTATATATAGTCCTGTTATAGTCGGGAAGGTCCACAAGTACTATCCGTCTAGCCCATGGTACTAACTCGATCCGTCCACAAATTGAATAATGAACTCTAAAAAGACTTGGACAAAAAACCTACTCCAATTAGACTGCTTGGTTAATTATGCATGCACCAATGGAAAGCGAGCGGCTTATTGCAAAGAAAAATAATCAAAGAAAGACACAGGCAATCCAAAAATCCTCTCCTTATACAATCGAACTGACTCTCCTAAAAAAAGCAAAGAAAGAAGTTGCAGGTATGCGTTGGGGTCTGATAGTACTTCTGCTTATAAAGTCTTCAATAGAAAGAATATAGCTATATTACAACATTTTTTGATAGTTGAGAAAACAAATATCAGTATTTTAAGTCATGTTATTTGTGCTAGCAACATACAAAACTAATTTCTTAACTCCAAATGTAGCATCGAGTGGATAAAATTCATGATAAACAGCATCAGGCGTCTGCATAGCAAGGATGCACACAACCAAACAAAAATTGTCTAAAAAGGAAAAAAATAAAGAAACGGACATATCAACACCAGTAGAGTCAAATACAACCGTCACTATGCCTATGTCGAAAGAGGTGGGACCAATACCGAGGTTATGTTGTCACCCATGTTGGAAAAAAATTCGACGACCACCCACTTCAATCGCGTACACATCACCTTGAACAACGGTTGATACCTGATACAGTGAAGCATTGCATGGTTGGGGGAGACATTACTGTGAATATACATCACGTGTTTGTCTCTCAAAAGGAAAATGTGCATGTGTTTGAAAGTATGATAAAAGAGTAAAAAAGAAGAACAATAAAAATGTGCTATTAAACTGATTTTTATTTATGGAAATCGCGTCCCTAGAGAATATGAAGAGGTGGTAAGGTAAAAATAATCAAAGAGTAGGTGCATATATAAAGATTGTCTTAAGGTGGAAATGACGTCGCATAAGAACAGTTCATAAATCAGTACCAAATATTCGAATTTACAATTATAAGGACATAATATTTTGGGGGGTTTTGTGTTCATTCCATAAAGTCGACATATAAATGAAATTTTAAAAGAACGTGCTCCCGATTGGTTTTTCGTGGCTCTGGAGGCTTGCGGCGCCGGAACTCCCGATCTAGGTTTCTTTTCAGAGGTTTGTGTATTTATAGGAGTATTTGGCGTCGGTCCCATGTCCAGAAGGTTCTCGAGGAGGTCACAAGCCTGCCATGATGGCCAGGGGGTGGCTGCGCCTTGGTGGCTTGTGACTCCCTCAGGACTCTTCTCCGGTATCTTCTTAATACAGTATTTTTTTACATTTTCCAAAAAATTCTCCGTAAATTTTCATCCCATTCTGAGAACTTTTATTTCTGCACAAAAACAGCACCACGATAGATCTGTTGAAAACAACGTCAGTCCAGGTTAGTTATAATAAAATCTTACCAAAATCATATAGAATTATTGTAAACATGACATGTGACGAGGATATGTACCTAGGGTAGGGTCCTAGGCAAGGCCTACATACCCTACCTAAAGACACTACATTGGGGGACTTGAAGATCAAGCATAAACTTCCGAGTGGATTCCAGGAGATATCCGAAGTCACTTGACAGGATGTCCACTCGGAGACTCTTTCCTTCACTCGGCGATAGCATGTCACTCGGAAGACCTCGCTCTCACTCAACGCCAGAAGACCAGGAGCCATCATTAAGAGCCCAATGGGCAGACGTTGATTCAATAGGCATTAATAGCTTTTGTTGGGGAACGTCGCATGGGAAACAAAATTTTCCTACGCACACGCAAACCTATCCATGGTGATGAGCATCTACGAGAGGGAGAGTGGATCTACGTACCCTTGTAGATCACTAAGCGGGAAGCGTTAAGAAACGCGG
This sequence comes from Hordeum marinum, assembly GCA_022496015.1. Taxonomy (NCBI): domain Eukaryota; kingdom Viridiplantae; phylum Streptophyta; class Magnoliopsida; order Poales; family Poaceae; genus Hordeum; species Hordeum marinum. The sequence continues at coordinate 135,071,678 of CM039677.1, read as the reverse complement.
TTGGTGTAGTCGAACTTCTTCGCGATCCAAATCGCCGAGCGTCCCGCGATCCAATCACGAACCGTCCCGCGAACACATCATGATCCGTCCCGTGAACTCATCACGATCCGTCTCACGATCTTGATCACGATCTGTCCCGCGAACTCATCACGATCCGTTCCGTGATCACATCACGAACCGTCTCGCGATCTCGATCACGGTCCTTCCGATCTAGCGCCGAACGGACGGCACCTCCGCGTTCAGCACACGTGCAGCTTGATGACGATCTCCACCATCTTGATCCAGCAAGAGGAGGTGGAGAGGAGAGAGAGTTCACCGGCAGCGTGACGGCGCTCCGGTGATGGTGGTGGTGGAGCAATTCCGGCAGGGCTTCGCCTAAGCGCTGCAGAAATCCGATCTAGAGGAGAAACTGTGCACCGGTGAAACGGGTAGCACGTGGCCGGAAATTCTGTCCAAAAACCACCCAATCCACTAGTATATATAGGAGGAGAGGAGAGGAGAGGCAGCCAAGGCCTTTGGGTCGGCCGAAATAGGAGGTGGGAAGAAATCCTACTTCACCTCCAATCCTAGTTGGAGTAGGATTGCCTCCTATTGGCTGATTTTCCACTTTTTGCTTTAGGACTTTCTCTCCTGCGCCATGGGCCTTTGTGGCTGTTTTCCCAGCCCAATAAGGGCTGGTTATTATTCTCCCACAGCCCATGGACCTCTTGGGGTCGAAGTACCCCTCCCGGAGGTCCTCCGGTACACTACCGGCACTCCCGATACAATACCGATACTCCCGGTACACTACCGATGAGCCCGAAACTTTTCCGGAAACCAAACTGGGACTTCCTATATATGAATCTTTACCTCCGGACCATTCCGGAGCTCCTCGTGACGTCCGGGATCTCATCCGGGACTCCGAACAACCTTCGGTCACTACCATACATAACTCTACACTACCGAAACGTCACCGAACCTTAAGTGTGCAGACCCTGCGGGTTCGAGAACTATGTAGACATGACCGAGACACCTCTACGGTCAATAACCAATGGCGGGACCTGGACGTCCACATTGGTTCCTACATATTCTACGAAGATCTTTATCGGTCGAACCTCTATGTCAAGGATTCAGTTAATCCCGTATAACGTCCCCTTTGTTCTTCGGTATGTTACTTGCCCGAGATTCGATCGTCGGTATCTCCATACCTAGTTCAACCTCGTTACTGGCAAGTCTCTTTACTCGTTCCGTAATACAAGATCCCGTGACTAACACTTAGCCACATTGCTTGCAAGGCTTGTTGTGATGTTGTATTACCGAGTGGGCCCTGAGATACCTCTCCGTCACACGGAGTAACAAATCCCAGTCTCGATCCATGCCAACTCAACAAACACCATCGGAGATACCTGTAGAGCACCTTTATAGTCACCCAGTTACGTTGCGACGTTTGATACACACAAGGCACTCCTCCGATATCCGTGAGTTGCATGATCTCATGGTCATAGGAACATATACTTGACATGCAGAAAACAGTAGCAATAAACTGACACGATCATATGCTATGTTTGTAGTTTGGGTCTTATCCATCACATCATTCTCCTAATGATGTGATCCCGTTATCAAATGACATCTCATGTCCATGGCTAGGAAACCTTAACCATCCTTTGATCAACGAGCTAGTCCATTAGAGGCATACTAGGGACATGGTTTTGTCTATGTATCCACACATGCATTTAAGTCTCCGATCAATACAGTTATAGCATGGATAATAAACGATTATCATGAACAAGGAAATATGATAATAACTAATTTATTATTGCCTCTAGGGCATATTTCCAACAGTCTCCCACTTGCACTAGAGTCAATAATCTAGTTCACATCACCATGTGATTCGCATTGTTATGAATCTAACACCCAATGAGTTTTGGGGCTCGATCATGCTTTGCATGTGAGAGAGGTCTTATAGTCAACGGGTCTGCGATATTCAGATCCGTGTGTACTTTGCAAATCTCTATGTCAAACTGTAATCACTGCTACCACACTCCACTTGGTACTATTTCCAAATGGCTGCTCCACTATACGTATCCAGATTGCTACTACTAGTCATCCGGATAGGTGTTAAAGCTTGCATCGACGTAACTCTTTACGACGAACTCTTTATCACCTCCATAATCAAGAAACATTTCCTTAGTCCTCTGGTTACTAAGGATAATTCCGACCGCTGTCCAGTGATCCACTCCTGGACCACTCTTGTACCCCTTGACAGACTCGTGGCAAGGCACACATAGGTGCGGTACACAGCATGGCATAATATAGAGCCTATGGCTAAGGCATAGGGGACGACATTCATCCTTTCTCTTTCTTCTGCCGTTGTCGAGCTTTGAGTCTCACTCAACTTCACACCTTACAAATCAGACGAGAACTATTTCTCTGGCTGATCCATTTTGAACTCTTTCAAAATCTTGTCAAGGTATGCACTCATTGAAAGTCTCATCAAGCATCTTGATCTATCTCTATAGATTTTGATGCTCAACAATTAGGTAGCTTTATCCAGGTCTTCCTTAGAAAAACACTTTTCAAACAACCGTTTATGCCTTCCAGAAATTCTACATTATTTCCGATCAACAATATGTCAACCACATATACTTATCAGAAACTCTATAGTGCTCCCACTCACTTTATTGCAAATACAAGTTTCTCGTAAACTTTGTATAAACATCAAAAACTTTGATCACCTCATCAAAGTGTATATTCCAACTCCGAGATGCTTGCTTCAGTCCATGGAAGGATCACCAAAGCTTGCACACCTTTTAGCATCCTTAGGACTGACAAAACCTTCTGGTTGTATCACATACAACCTTTCCTCAAGTAAACCGTTAAGGAAATGATGTTTTGACATCCATCTGTCAGATTTCATAATTGAAAACGCAGCAACTGCTAACATAATTCCAACAGACTTTAGCACCACTACGAGTGAGAAAATCTCATCGTAGTCAACTCCTTGAACTTGTCACAAACTACTTTGCAACAAGTCGAGCTTTACAAATGGTGATATTTACCATCAGCGTCTGTCTTCATTTTTAAAGATCCATTTGTACTCAACGACCTGCCGTCCAACGAGCAAGTCTACCAAAGTCTATACTTGGTTTTCATACATGGATCCTATCTCGGATTTCATGGTCTCATCCATTTGTCGGAATCCGGGCCCATCATCGCTTCTCCATAGCTCGTAGGTTCATCGCTGTCCAACAACATGACCTCGAAGACAGGGTTGTCGTACCGCTTAGGAGCAGTACACATCCTTGTCGACCCACGAAGTTCGATAGTAACTTGATCCTGAAGCTTCATGATCATCATCATTAACTTCCTCTTCAACTAACGTAGGCTTCACAGAAACATCTTTCTGCGCTGCGCTACTCTCTGGTTGAACAAAGGTTTAACAACCTCATCAAGTTCTATCTTCCTCCCACTCAATTCTTTCGAGAGAAACCTTTCCTCGAGAAAGGATCCGTTTTAGTAACAACCACTTTGCACTCGGATCTGAGATAGAAGGTTCACCCAACTGATCTTAGGGTATTCTATGAAGATGCATTTGTCCGCCTTGGGTTCGACCTCATTAGGTGAAAACATTTTTCACACAAGTGCCGCAGCCCCAAGTATTAAGAAACGACAGCTTAGGTTTCTATCAAACCATAATTCATATGGTGTCATCTCAACGGATTTAGATGGTGCCCTATTTAAAGTGAATGTAGTTGTCTCTAATGCATAACCCCAAAATTATAGTAGTAAAACGACAAGAGACATCATAGCACGCACCATGTCCAATAGAGCATAACTATGATGTTCGGACACACCATCACACTATGGTGTTCCAGGTGGCGTTTAGTTGTGAAACAACTTTCACATTGTCTTAAGTTGTATGCCAAACTCGTGACTCAGATATTCACCTCCACGATCATATCGCAGTCATTTTTATCTTCTTGTCACGATGATCTTTAAACTTCACTCTGAATTTGCTTGAACCTTTCAAACGATTCAGACTTGTGTTTCATTAAGTAAATATACACTATATCTACTCAAATCATCAGTGAAGGTAAGAAAATAATGATATCCACTGCACACTACAAGACTCACTAGATTGCATACATCAACATGTATCATTTCCAATGAATCACTTGCCCGCTCCATCCAACGGGGTCCTTTAGTCATCTTGCCCAAGAGGCATGGTTCGCATGTCTCAACCGATTCGAAATCGAATGAGTCCAAATATCCATCAGCATGGAGTTTCTACATGCGCTTTATACCAATATGACATTTAGCGGCAGTGCCACAAGTATGTGGTACTATCATTATTAACTTTGTATCTTTTGACATCAATGTTATGAACATGTGTAATACTACGATCAAGATTTCAACAAACCATTCTCACTGGGTGCATGACCATTGAAGGTATTATTCATGTAAACAGAATAACCATTATTCTCTAACTTAAATGAATAACCGTATTGCAATAAACATGATCTAATCATGTTCATGCTCAACGCAAAACACCAAATAACATTTATTTAGGTTCGTCACTAATCCTGAAGGTAGAGAGAGCGTGCGATTTTGATCACATCAATCTTGGAAACACTTCCAACACATATCGTCACCTCACCCTTAGCTAGTTCTCCGTTTATTCCGTAGCTTTTATTTCGAGTTACTAACATTTAGCAACCGAACCGGTATCCAATACCCAGGTGCTACTAAGAGTACTAGCAAGGTACACATTAGTAACTCGTATATCAAATATACTTCTATCAATGTTGCCAGCCTTCTTATCTACCAAGTATCTAGGGTTGTTCCGCTTCAGCGACCTCTCACCTCATAATAGAAGCACTTAGTCTCGGGTTTGAGTTCAACTTTGGGTTGCTTCACTGGAGCAGCAACTGACTTGCTATCCATGAAGTTTCCCTCCTTGATCTTGCCCTTTTCGAAACTAGTGGTTTGATTAACCATCAACACTTGATGCTCCTTCTTGATTTCTACCTTCGCGGTGTCAAACATCGCGAACAGCTCAGGGATCAATACTTCTATCCCTGGTGTATTATAGTTCATCACTTAAGTTCTAGTAGCTTTAGTGACAGTGACTTGGAGAACTATATCAATCACTATCTTATCTGGAAGATCAACTCCCACTTGATTCAAGCGATTGTAGTACCCAGGCAATCTGAGTACATGCTCAACGATTGAGCTATTCTCCTTCATCTTACAGGCAAAGAATCTTGTTGGAGATCTCATATCTCGCAACACAGGCACGAGCCTGAGATCACAATCTCTGCCCCTAGAACATCTCATATGTTCCGTGACGTTCAAAACGTTTCGGAGCCTCAATTCTAAGCCGTAATGCATGACGCACAAAACTATCAAGTAGTCATCGAAACGTGCCTGTCAGATGTTCACAACATCTATAGACGACGCTAGAGGGGGTGGCGCACCGAGCGGTGCATTAAGGACATAAGCCTTCTGTGCAGCAGTGAGGACAATCCTCAGATCACGGACCCAGTCTGCAATTTTGCTACCAACATCTTTCAATTCTATTTCTCTAGGAACATATAAAAATACAAGGGAGCTACAGCGCGAGCTAGTAATCTACAACATAATTTGCAAAGACACTTTGACTATGTTCATGATAATGAGTTCAATTAATTATATTACTTAAGAACTCCCACTCAAATTGACATCCCTCCGATCATTCGAGTGATACATGATCCAAATTCACCAACTCAAGTCCGATCATCACGTGAGTTGAGGTGGCTGCAATGGTGAACATCATTATGTTGATCATATCTACTATATGACTCATGTTCGACCTTTCGGTCTCTCGTGTTCCGAGGCCATGTCTGTACATGCTAGGCTCGTCAAGTTTAACCCGAGTGTTCTGCGCGTGCAAATCTGGCTTGCACCCGTTGTATGTGAACGTAGAGTCTATCACACCCGATCATCACGTGGTGTCTCAACACGACGAACTTTCGCAACGGTGCACACTCGGGGAGAACACAGTTCATCTTGAAATTCAAGTGAGGGATCACCTTATAATGCTACCGCCGTACTAAGCAAAACAAGGTGCATAAAAGGATTAACATCTCATGCAATTCATAAGTGACATGATATGGCCATGAACTTGTGTTTAAGATCTCCATCTTCGAAACACCGGCATGATCTCCATCGTCACCGGCACAACACCATGATCTCTATCATCTTGATCTCCATCAATGTGTTGCCATTGGGGTTGTCACGCCCTGCATGCTTCTACTACTATTGCTACCGTAGCGATAAAGTAAAGCATTACATAGCGCTTAATGATTGACACGCAGGTCATACAATAATTAAAGACAACCCTATGGCTCCTGCCGGTTGCCGTAATCACCGACATGCAAGTCGTGATAATCTATACATCACATGATCATCTCATACATCACATATATCTCATCATGTAATTGGCCATATCACATCACAACATACCCTGCAAAAACAAGTTAGACGTCCTCTAATTGTTGTTGCATGTTTTACGTGGCTGCTACGGGTATCTAGCAAGAACAATTCTCACCTACGCAAAACCACAACGGTGATACACTAGTTTGCTTTTCAACCTTCTCAAGGACCGCCTTTGTCGGATCCGATCCAACTAGAGTAAGAGAAACTGTCACCCGCAAGCCAGCTAAGCAACAAGTTGCATCGCGGGAACCGGTCTCTCGTAAGCGTACGAGTAATGTTGGTCCGGGCCGCTTCATCTCACAATACCGCTGAACCAAAATCCGACCAAGGGAGGAAGCAATCTAAGCATCAACGCCCACAAACCTTTTGTGTTCTACTCGAGATCTCATCGAACCATCAACCTAGCTCATGATGCCACTGTTGGGGAACGTCGCATGGGAAACAAAATTTTCCTACGCACACGCAAACCTATCCATGGTGATGAGCATCTACGAGAGGGAGAGTGGATCTACGTACCCTTGTAGATCGCTAAGCGGGAAGCGTTAAGAAACGCGGTTGGTGTAGTCGAACTTCTTCGCGATCCAAATCGCCGAGCGTCCCGCGATCCAATCACGAACCGTCCCGCGAACACATCATGATCCGTCCCGTGAACTCATCACGATCCGTCTCACGATCTTGATCACGATCTGTCCCGCGAACTCATCACGATCCGTTCCGTGATCACATCACGAACCGTCTCGCGATCTCGATCACGGTCCTTCCGATCTAGCGCCGAACGGACGGCACCTCCGCGTTCAGCACACGTGCAGCTTGATGACGATCTCCACCATCTTGATCCAGCAAGAGGAGGTGGAGAGGAGAGAGAGTTCACCGGCAGCGTGACGGCGCTCCGGTGATGGTGGTGGTGGAGCAATTCCGGCAGGGCTTCGCCTAAGCGCTGCAGAAATCCGATCTAGAGGAGAAACTGTGCACCGGTGAAACGGGTAGCACGTGGCCGGAAATTCTGTCCAAAAACCACCCAATCCACTAGTATATATAGGAGGAGAGGAGAGGAGAGGCAGCCAAGGCCTTTGGGTCGGCCGAAATAGGAGGTGGGAAGAAATCCTACTTCACCTCCAATCCTAGTTGGAGTAGGATTGCCTCCTATTGGCTGATTTTCCACTTTTTGCTTTAGGACTTTCTCTCCTGCGCCATGGGCCTTTGTGGCTGTTTTCCCAGCCCAATAAGGGCTGGTTATTATTCTCCCACAGCCCATGGACCTCTTGGGGTCGAAGTACCCCTCCCGGAGGTCCTCCGGTACACTACCGGCACTCCCGATACAATACCGATACTCCCGGTACACTACCGATGAGCCCGAAACTTTTCCGGAAACCAAACTGGGACTTCCTATATATGAATCTTTACCTCCGGACCATTCCGGAGCTCCTCGTGACGTCCGGGATCTCATCCGGGACTCCGAACAACCTTCGGTCACTACCATACATAACTCTACACTACCGAAACGTCACCGAACCTTAAGTGTGCAGACCCTGCGGGTTCGAGAACTATGTAGACATGACCGAGACACCTCTACGGTCAATAACCAATGGCGGGACCTGGACGTCCACATTGGTTCCTACATATTCTACGAAGATCTTTATCGGTCGAACCTCTATGTCAAGGATTCAGTTAATCCCGTATAACGTCCCCTTTGTTCTTCGGTATGTTACTTGCCCGAGATTCGATCGTCGGTATCTCCATACCTAGTTCAACCTCGTTACTGGCAAGTCTCTTTACTCGTTCCGTAATACAAGATCCCGTGACTAACACTTAGCCACATTGCTTGCAAGGCTTGTTGTGATGTTGTATTACCGAGTGGGCCCTGAGATACCTCTCCGTCACACGGAGTAACAAATCCCAGTCTCGATCCATGCCAACTCAACAAACACCATCGGAGATACCTGTAGAGCACCTTTATAGTCACCCAGTTACGTTGCGACGTTTGATACACACAAGGCACTCCTCCGATATCCGTGAGTTGCATGATCTCATGGTCATAGGAACATATACTTGACATGCAGAAAACAGTAGCAATAAACTGACACGATCATATGCTATGTTTGTAGTTTGGGTCTTATCCATCACATCATTCTCCTAATGATGTGATCCCGTTATCAAATGACATCTCATGTCCATGGCTAGGAAACCTTAACCATCCTTTGATCAACGAGCTAGTCCATTAGAGGCATACTAGGGACATGGTTTTGTCTATGTATCCACACATGCATTTAAGTCTCCGATCAATACAGTTATAGCATGGATAATAAACGATTATCATGAACAAGGAAATATGATAATAACTAATTTATTATTGCCTCTAGGGCATATTTCCAACATTTATTACGTACGTTACCAGTAACGGCAGACTTTAACCCCACGATCGGACCCTTAGATGCTGGGTAATTATGAGGGGCAGCGAACTCTATATAAGCCACCCCTCCCCTCCTACACAAGGGTTCGCAACCATTGTAATCTCTATATTACACACGACATAAGCTCCCGAGCACTGAGACGGAGGGGTGTTACCTCCACGAGAGGGTCCTAAACTCAATACATCTGTGTGTACACCCTCGCCGTAGCTAGGACTCTGCGCTCTCCTTTCGTACCCCTACCATCTACTGTCACGCTCGTTCCCACGATAGTTGGCACCCACCGTGGGGCAGGCGTCTAAGTGACTTCCGACGAGGTTGCATTTTTCATCCTTCGACATGTCTTCCAGTGGTGTTTTTGCTCTGGGCCACGAGATCCGTTTCGGAGCGCTCACCTTCATCGCCCACGATTCGGCATGGCTCCAGGAAGCGCCTCTTGATGTCGAGGCGCTCCCGGTCCGCGGGGCCACGCACTTCCGCGCGAGTTCCTGCAGTGTGTTGCTGCGTCAGCCTTCGACTCCCTACACATCGACTCCCCTCACTGTTCGCTGTCGCAAGCGATCCGGCCGCTCACGACTTCAGCGCTGGGTCAAACACGCAGGGGCACGTCAAACTTCTCCGCAAATTTCAGCACTCGATCCCGCCAAGTCCCTTCATGGCGTGTTCGAGTTGGATTCCGATCCGTCTGACGTGCCTTCCGAATGCAAAAGTTGTGATCCCGCAGTGGAGGTCTTGATGGTAGGCTCCCCTCAGAGTTCGCTGCCTGGCTATGGCCGTGGCAGGCACGAGGCTGGCGGTCCGTCGAATGAGTAGCCGCACCGTGAAGAGGAGGTTCTTCATACTCCCATCATTGGTCCGACTGCCGAGGCTCAAGCTTTGGGGGTCGCGCGCATTCGTCTGGAAGAACTCCAGGCAGAACTTGACGAGCGTGCTCGCCAGCGCCCCCCATGCCCCAGTCGACGTCAGCGGTAGCTGTTTCCGATTGGATCTCACGACGACGTTGAGGTATACCGAACTCCTATGTTAAATGTTGTTGTTGTTGCTGCTAGGATAGCAGATTCCATTCAGCCGTCCCGGTCAGAGGCTGGAAGAGGGTTGATGCAGATCAGAGCACTGTTGGATGCAGCATGGCGTCAGAATTCAGTAGTTTCCCAGTCTTGCAACAGGATACATAGCAATTCACTCAGGGCAGAGACCGTTCAGTCGGCACATAGCCCTGGATCGCCCTTGCATCATCGGGGCGGAGGTTTCCATGGAGAGCAGGTCAGAGACTAGTTCCACCGCGAAGACCACCGTCGAGTTCCCACTCCTCCGCGAAGTGGTCCGTACGCGCCCTGGCGCCAGGACGATAGGTGCTCCTTTGGTGATGAGCGGAACACGGGCTTTGACGCCCGCAACCTCCTCGTTCAAAAGCGGATTGACAGGGGCAGAGCCCACATAGAAGGACATGACAGAGATGTTCCGAGTGGAAGCTCAGCCGTGGTGTCTGGTCCCGAGTGTTTCAGTAGAGCCATATGTTCTGCAGAGATCCCCCCCCAACTTGAGGATGATAGCAGGAATCAGAAATTTTTCTAGTGAAACAAAGCCAGAGACTTGGTTAGATGATTACCGAGTGGCTGTGCAAATTGGTGGCAGAAATGACAATGTTGCAATGAAGCACCTGCCCCTGATGTTAGATCGTTCAGCTCGAGCTTGGCTGAATCGTTTGGCTCCCTCCAGCATACATTGTTGGGAGGATCTTGCCCGAGTATTTGTCCGAACCTTTGAGGGCACCTGCAAGCGTCCGGCGGGTCTGGTCGACTTACAGCACTGTGTCCAGAATCCCAATGAAACTTTGAGAGATTATATTCAGCGATGGTCCAGTCTGCATCATACAATGGGGAATGTGTCAGAACACTAGGCTGTTTGTGCTTTCAAGGCCGGTGTGAGATACAGAGATCTATATCTGAAGTTTGGGCGGATGGGTGATATTTCACTCGGTAAGATGGTCGGAATCGCCACTCGGTACACCAATGGCAAGGATGAAGACCGCCTCCGTAGCGGTAAAGGAAAGACAGTCGTCAATGAGGCTGGTGATAGCAACAATCGGAAACAGAAGCGAAAAGCTGAAGATTCGGTTCAAGCAGAAGCGGCAGCACTGGCGACTCAGTCAAAGAATAAGGGAAAAGCTAAGGCATAGTATGCCCCCAAGAAAGGGAAAAATCACTCAAGAACTGATATCATGGATGAGCCATGTGTAATACACATGAGGAAAGATGCGGAAGGCAATCTGGTTTTGCCCAAGCACACCACTCGACAGTGTCGGACCCTTATCCAGCAATTCAAGGGAGACCTGCCGAGTGACAAATCTCCTGAGAAGGGAGATGAAGATGAGGATAAGGAAACATTCCCGGATGTCACTGCTACACTAGTGATCTTTGCTGATGTCAAGAGCAAGAGCCATCTGAAAGTCATCAACACAGAAATCAACATGGTTGTACCAAATACCCCCACCTACCTCAAATTGTCCCAATATGTTATCACATTCGACCAGACAAACCATCCTGCTCATGTGGCCACTCCCGGTCGACAGGCTTTGGTAGTTGATTCGGGGGGGGGGACTCGACTTAGAAAGGTCCTCATGAACGGCGACAGCGGTCTGAACATTCTGTATGTGGATACCCTGAATGGGATGGGCATTCCGATGTCCCGTCTGAGTGAAAGCAACATGTAGTTTCACGGGGTCATCCCAGGAAAGAAGGCCAAGTCACTCGGCCAGATAGCATTGGATGTGGCATTCGTGAATGACAAAAATTTCCAAAAAGAAAAGTTGACATTTGAAGTCATGGATTTCAAGAGTGCTTACCACGCCATTCTGGGTCGACCCGCGTACGCACGTTTCATGGCCCGACCATGTTATGTGTATCTCAAGTTGAAAATGTCAGGACCTAAGGGTGTGATCACGGTCACTGGCAATCGACAGCGGGCCGAAGATTGCCTCCAACAAGGCTCCAAGATCGCCGATCACTAGATGGCCATGGTTGAGTTGGAGGAGTACAAGAAAATCGCCGACCCTGCTGATTTGCTCCGTGCGAAGAAGCCGACTTTCGAGTCGGCATTTCAGTTGGCAAGGGAGGTGAAGAAGGTACACATCAATCCGACGGATCCTACTACTGCCCTGACGAATATCTCATCGACACTCGATAGCAAATAGGAAGCCGAGCTCATCTAGTTCCTCCATGAGAAATGGGATATCTTCGCATGGAAGCTTGGTGACATGCCGGGGATTCCCAAGGAGCTGGCTGAGCACCGTTTGTGAGTGGATCCGAAAGCCAAACCCGTTAGGGAGCATTTGCATCGCTCAGCGACAGAGAAGTGCAAGGCAATCGGAGAAGAAGTGACCCATCTCTTGCCAGCCAAGTTCATTTGGAAGATTTACCACTCCGAGTGGTCTCGAATGTTGTGATGGTGCCAAAGAAATATAAGTCATTACGCATGTGCATTGACTTCAAACATCTCAACAAGGTGTGCCCAAAAGATCATTTTCTGCTCCCCTGCATAGATCAAATTGTTGACTCGACAGCGGGGTGTGAGCGTTTATCGTTTTTGGATGCTTATTCTGGGTACCATCAGATCTGTCTGTATGGCCCGAACGAAATAAAGACAGCCTTCATCACCCCATTTGGGTGTTTTTGTTACATCACCATGCCTTTTGGTCTCAAGAATGCCGGCGCTACTTTTATGCGCATGATTCAGAAATGTTCACTCGACCAGATCCCTCAGAATGTCGAGGCGTACATGGACGATATAGTGGTCAAGTCCCACAAAGGTTCCGACCTGCTGGCTGACTTGGTCGAGACATTCGCCAATCTGAGGCGATTCGACATAAAGCTGAATCCGGCAAAATGTACTTTCGGCGTCTGTCGTGGTTTTGTCACGACAGATGTCCGGGTAAACGGACTTCGGTTCGAGGCCATTGCTAACGTGATGGACTCAAATGGGTTAATGGGGACGAGAGACACGGATTTATCCAGGTTCGGCCCCTCAACTCGAGGTAATAGCCTACGTCCTGCTTGTGTTTATATTGCTTGATGTATCGATTACAAGGGAGCTGAAGCTTGACCTAGTATTCGACAACCTGATCTCTAAGTCGCCCCGGGTCTGCCTTTATATAAAAGGTCTAGACCACGGGTCATACAATTGGTAACCGACTCTCATTGTTTATTGGAGTCTTCCTCTATCTTCTTGTCCAAGTTGTCCTCGGGCGGCTTACACACCCGGGTCTTCCGGGCCACTGCCGGCCCACCTTATGAGCCGCCAAGCTTCCTGGGCTTTAGGACCACCGTCTCACCTTGGGCCAGTGTACGAACCGTCAAGCATAACCCGGAGCCCTTAGCGCGGGTCATACTGCGGGGTTATATCCCCAACATTAGGCCCTAGGTTGAGTTGAGCTTGCTCACTTCATCCTCTTCTATTTCTCTTTTGGCGAGTCGCCTGGAATGACCCGCCATGAAGTCACGTTGACCCTACAGAAAAGATTCGCTGACATACTCACCAAATCTTTGCATTAAGTGACCATCCCGAAAATCGAGGCGTCCGCCTCGGCCGAAACGTTTCCGTCGCCTGGATTTTCATGCTCATTCTTCCTTCTCCTTTTAAATAGGACCGCCCCAGGCGGTTTACTACTTCTCCTGCTCGCTTCCTTGTCTTCCTCCTCTGACGCAACCGCTTCCATCACTTCCAGTTCCTGCGCCGCCTCCGCTCCATCGACGTCAGGCCGCTGCATCAACTTGTGCGAACCAGAGTTTCATCCGCGCTTCACTACGCCGTCACCGGTAAGCCCGTGCTTCTCCTTAGATCCATTACCGCACCGGTAGGGTTTGTAGGAAGCCCGTCGCCTTCGCGCGGGTTCTTCCGACGCCGTTGCTCGGGGTCCTCCGACGTCGGCCACACCCTTGACGCTCATCCCGGCTGCGCCGCCGCGCACGAGGCGGCCGTGCACAATGCACGGGCCCATCGCGGCTCCTACTTACCGTTTCAGTTTTCCAAAGATGCCATCCACTAGCGGGTCCCGGGTACTTGATACAGTGAAGCATTGCATGGTTGAGGGAGACATTAGTGTGAATATACATCACGTGTTTGTCTCTCAAAAGGAAAATGTACATGTGTTTGAAAGTATGATAAAAGAGTAAAAAAGAAGAAGAATATAAATGTGCTATTAAACTGATTTTTATTTATGGAAATCGCGTCCCAAAGAATATGAAGAGGTGTAAGGTAAAAATAATCAAAGAGTATGTGCATATATAAAGATTGTCTCAAGGTGGAAATGACGCCGCATAAGAATAGTTCATAAATCAGTACCAAATATTCGAATTTACAATTATAAGGACATAATATTTTGGGGGTTTTGTGTTCATTCCATAAAGTCGACATATAAATGAAATTTTAAAAGAATCAGATAAAACAATTAGCATTTGCAAAAGAAGGACTTTGAAAAACATACTAGCAAATTGTTTTTCATCTGTGAGCATGCAATATATACTAACATATGACCGTCATAATACATAGTAGGTGAGACTTAACAACATGCATGGTTGCTTGGATGTATCGACATTAAGGAAATAGGCCGAGGAAAGATACATCACTCATAAAGCTCAATTCGCTTGGAAGAAGTGGATAAGAGTTAGACCAAGGAGAATATAATAGTATAAGCATTCACAAGAAACCCCTACGGTGTGTACTTGAAAGTTGATTTTAAGGGAGCAAATGATGTTGCCAATGCACTAATAAAGTCCAAAGCATGAAACTAAATGAGCCAATGTGCGCTAAAAGATAAAGGTCGGTGCAGAACAACACAAACGAAAACAATAAAAATGGAAAGTTACGATAAGAGAGTACATGTAAGAAATAAATGTTTGAACACTTTCTTAATAAAAACAAATTGTCAATTGCATTCTTGTATATGTGTAGAAACATAGGCCCATAAAGTAAAGTAAGCTTGTGCGAAATCATTTAAAGTCACGAGGCATGAAAAAATGCGTACCTCCAAATGGTGAGGCAGACAGTGGACAAAAATGCAAGATTTGAGGTACAAGAATTGCCTTGGGTTGAATGATTGCGAATAATATATTGATAGCTGTTAGATTGTATATACGTAGACTCTGTATACATCTTGTATTGTATCTCTTGGTATCTCTCTCTATATATGAGATAGCCACACCCGTTTGGGCGTTGTGCAGTTTCCCAAACATATTGTTCTACATGATACCAGATTAGGTTACAAACATGTCTTCCGCTGCCGCCGCCGCCTCCCCGATCGAGTCATGGCCACCTCCGCTCTGACTGCTGCCGCCTCGCCCGCCGCTGTGGCCCTTGGTGCCCAGGCCGGTGTTGCCTCTCCGTTTCTAGCATCACGACCCCTCGTCTCCTTGACCGGTGTTGTCGTCCCGCCTGCTGTTGAGCCGCCGACGACCTATATGGCTCCCGCGGCTACTTCGTGGATGGGGTATCCTCCTGCGTCGGTAGTGCCATCTGGCACCCAAGCCGCGTTGCCGACGACTAAGCCGTCGGCATCTCCCTATGGAGCCCCGGCCTCGTCGGGCTATCCTCATTGTTGAATATATGGTTTATGCATGTATATTGTATAGCCCGGCCCACCTCCTAGTCATTATATAGTTGAGGTTGTGGCGCACTTTGTACTCCATATATACGTGCGCTATGCATCGATCAATACATCGTGAAGCATTGCCAAAACACTCGTTTCCAACATGGTATCATACCTGCAATCCTAACCCTAACCCTTGCCGCCTCCGCCGCCGTCGCGATCTCATCACCGCCGCCGCCGCCACCACGCGCTGCCGCCGCCGCCATGTTCTTCCGCCGTCGCGCCGCCGCCCACGTGCGCCGCCGCGCCCACGCTAACCCTAACCCTTGCCGCCGCCGCAACCCGCCGTCGCCGCCACCACGCGCCGCTGCCACCGCTTTCTTATGCTGCCGCCTACGTGAGCCACCGCCGCCTACGTGAGCTGCTGCCGCCCACACTTCCGCCCGCATCATGCCACGCCGCCCCAAGCCGCGCCACCACCCCTTTGCCGCACCGCCTCCCCGCGAGCCGCCGCACACCCATCCCCCTCTCGGACGTGGCCTCCCCCAGTTTCTCCAGCACCGCCCACAGCAGCCGCACCAACCCATTCGATGGTCCCGACCCCGTCGTCATCCGCGATCTCAACATCCTCGCTCGGGTTCCCGTCGTTCTCGATCACCTCTCCTCCACCTACTATGCCTGGAAGACGTACTTCTCCCTTGTGTTCCGTGAGTACAACCTTCTGGATCACATCGATGGCTTCGTGGATTCCCGCTTCATGGCGGACGATGCGGAGTGGACGTCCATCGGCGCCCCTCTCATCGGTTCTACACCACCATCTCGAAGGACCTCTTCCACACTGTGGTCTCCGCCGACGATGACGCTCACGCCATTTGGACCAAGCTCAACGGCCTTTTCACCGACAGCACGCTCCAACGCAAGGGTTTCCTGCACGGCGAGTTTTTGGGTGCCAGTAGCTCGACTCGTCTATTGACGATTATTGCATGCGCCTCAAGAAGCTTGTTGACGAGCTCCATGACCTCGACGAGAAGGTTTCCGACGAGCTTCTTCTCAGCACCCTCATCGTCGGCCTGAACGACGACTTCGGGAACCCCGCCTCCAACATCCCTCTCATCGCCAACCCGACCTTTCCCAAGATTGTCGCGTACCTGAAGCTGGAGGAGAGGAGGCTGCGGATGTCGCGTACCCGGGCCACCCACACACCCCTCAACGCCGGTACCCGCGGCGGCATGACGCCCACCTCCCCGGCTCCCCCGCCGCGGCCTGCACCAGGGCCCTTCCAAGCGCTGCCGCCGTCCGGGTTCCCCTACCCGACGCCGCCGCAGGGCCCCCCCTGCCGCCCCCCCCCCCGCCGAGCATCAGCAGCGCCGCGGTGGCCGCGGTGGCCACAAACAGCAGCGGCAACCGGCTGCCCACGGCGGGGCGCCGCGCGACCCGCAGTAGCAGCTCCCGCCGGTGCCCTGGCAGGCTGGCCAGAACCCCTGGACGGGGGTCGTTCACGCGTACTCCATGCCTGTCCCGCACGCCCCCATCCCTGGCCTCTTTGGTGCTTGTCCGGCCTCTCATCAGGCGCTTCATGTGGCTCGTCAGCCATACCCGCGCCCGCTGCCCTATGGCCCCTCTGCGGCCTATGGGCTGCCTTCGGCCAGAGGGTTCATGGCGCCACCGCCACAATCGCTACCGTCGGCCCCGGCCCTCCCGCCGGCACCTTGGGACCCCGCGCTTCTAGCGACCCTCCACACTGCCCCCACACCGCAATAGTACACTAGCGGTGGCGACTGGTATATGGACACCGGAGCCGCGACTCATATGGCTGCCAACCCTGGTAACCTTCTTACTGATCACCCTGTTCACACCACTACTCGCATTACCGTGGGTGACGGTTCTTCCATGCCTATTACTCATGTCGGTCATGCTGCTTTTCCTTCTATCTCCACGCCATTATCTTTTTCTAACGTACTTGTCTCTCCTGACATCATTAAAAACCTTGTTTCCATTCGTTACCTTACATGTAAAAATCCTGTCACCGTTGAATTTGACATGTTTGGCTTTTCTGTTAAGGATGCCCGTACCCGGATGGTGCTCCACCGATGTAACAGCCCAGACGATCTCTACCCGGTCCACTCGTCCACTTCCTCCGTCGTTGCACCCATGTCGCTTTCCGCCGGAGTGGACCTTTGGCATGCTCCTCTCGGTCATCCCACCATCGCCACCCTTCGTCATATTATTTGGAGTTTTTCATTCACGTGTAATAAGATCGACGATCACACTTGTCCTGCTTGTTGTCTCGGCAAACATGTTCGTCTTCCTTTTACTACTTCCTCGCATGTTGCATCATACCCATTTGAGCTAATTCATAGTGATGTTTGGACATCTCCTATCGCAAGTAACACGGGCTATCTTTATTATCTTGTCATACTCGATGATTTTTCACACTATGTGTGGATCTTCCCATTGCGGCGAAAGTCGGATGCTGTTGCCACTCTCACCGTGTTGTACTCCTATGTCTCCATGCAGTTTGGACGTCCCATCCATGTGTTGCAAATAGACAACGGGAAGGAGTTTGATAACCTTGGGATCTGCAACCTTCTCGCCACACACGGCATGATTTTTCGTCTCACTTGCCCATACACTTCGCAACAAAATGGCCGCGCTGAGCGCGTGCTTCGCACTCTTAATGACTGCGTCCGCACCCTCCTCTTTCACGCCTACGTGCCATCACGTTTTTGGTCCGATGCGCCTTCCACCGCATCACTACTCATCAACATTCGGCCCTGTCACACTCGCGGGAATTTTGCACCTCATCACCTTTTGTTCGACACGCCACCTTCCTATGCTGAGCTCCGCATCTTCGGTTGCCTTTGCTACCCTAGAATCGCTTCCACTACTCCTCATAAGCTCGCACCTCGGTCCTTGTCTTGCATCTTTCTCGGCTACCCCCCAATACCAAAGGCTTCCGCTGCTATGATCCTATGTCACATTGGGTGATCACTTCCCGACACGTTTACTTTGATGAGTTGGTTTTTCCATTTCAGCAGGTACCTTCGGATGTTGCGGCTTTGCCTGCTCCCGGTGATGGCCGCCCGCATGCTTCTCTTGGGCCACCTCCCGGATTTGAGGGTGCCCCCCGCGCCATTGGTCGAATTTCTCCCCGACTGGCTGCCTTAGGGGCTGCACCTCGACCGGCACCTACGACGGCCTTGGCGTCCCCGACCACGCCGTCGGCCTCTCTAGCGGCCGTGCCGTTGCCGGCCTCCCCGGCGGCCGTGACGCTTCCTGCGGCCTCGTCCATGGCAGCCTCGCCCGCGGTCTCGGAGGTGGCGGGCTCTTCTTCGTCATCGCCCGCCACCACCCCGGACTCGCTACCCTGCCTGATGACTTGCTCTCGGGATGACACCTTCCGCCCGAGAACGCGGTACAACAGCGGTGAGTACCTTCTCGCTGCTTCTGTCTCTGATCCGTCCCCTCTCCCATCATCAGCTCGAGCCACCCTTCGGTACCCTTATTGGCTCGCTGTGATGCAGGAACCGTACCTGGCAGCTTGTTTCTCGGCCGCCTCGTGCCAACGTCATCACGGGCAAGTGGGTCTTTCGGCACAAGACTTGTCCGGATGGCACTCTCGAGTGCTATAAAGCTCGATGGGTGGTTTGGGGCTTTCGGCAACGTGCGGGCGTGGACTTCACCGACACCTTTGCCCTGGTTGTTAAACCGGGCATGATCCACACTATGCTTCAGCTCGCCATCTCCTGAGCTTGGCCTGTGCATCAGTTGGACGTTTCCAACGCCTTCTTGCATGGCCACCTCGCTGAGCAGGTGTTCTGTGAGCAGCCCACCGGCTTCGTCGATGCCATGCATCCAGACCATGTGTGCTTGCTCTCCCGTTCCCTTTACGGGTTGAAGCAGGTGCCTCGGGCCTGGTACTAGTGCATTGTTGCATTCCTGTAGACGCTCGGATTTACATCGACTCGCTCTGATGCATCCCTCTTCATGTATCATCACAGAGTTGACACGACCTACTTGCTGCTATACGTCGACGACATCATCCTGATGGCATCCACTGTCGCGCTCCTCCAGCGGCTCACTGCTCGTCTTCGCGATGAGTTTGCCCTGAAGGACTTGGGGCCCCTGCACTACTTCCTTGGCATTGAGGTGGTTTGATGGCCAGATAGGTTCTTCCTGCACCAGCAGTGCTACGGCCATGAGCTTCTCGATCGAGCCCGCATGCTTAACTGCAAGCCGGCTCCAACACCTATCGACACTAAGGCCAAGGTTTCTGCTCTGGAGGGTTCTCTCGCATCATATGCGGCCTTCTATCGCTCCATTGTGGGTGCTTTGCAGTACCTGACCCTGACACGTCCCGACTTGCAGTATGTTGTTTAGCAGGCCTGTTTTCACATGCATGCTCCACGTGACTCTCACTGGACTCTGGTGAGGCGTATCCTCCATTACATATGCGGCACCCCATCTATGAGACTTACGCTGACGGCCTCTGCCTTCACTGACCTCGTCGCCTACTCTGATGCGAACTCAGTTGGATGCCCGGACACACATCGCTCCAGTTCGGGGTACTGTGTCTTCCTTGGGACGTCTCTGATCTCTTGGTCCTCCAAGCAACAGCCCACCGTCTCCCGCTCGAGTGTCGAGGCAGAGTATCGGGTAGTGGCTAACGTCGTTGCTGAATGCTCTTGGCTTCGTCAGCTCCTCCAGGAGTTGCTTTGTGATGTCCACAAGGCCACGCTCGTCTACTACGACAACGTCTCCGCCATGTACCTCTTCGCCAACCCGGTCCACCATCGACGAACGAAGCATATTGAGCTCGACATATACTTTGTTCATGAGCAGGTGGCTCTTGGGCGCATCCGGGTCCTCCACGTCCCGACGGCGCAACAGTTCGACGATGTCATGACAAAAGGACTGCCGACTTCTATTTTTGAGGAGTTTAGGTGTAGTCTTTGCGTCTCCGGCGATGCTTCGACTGCTGGGGGGGTGTTGAATATATGGTTTGTGCATGTATATTGTATAGCCCGGCCCACCTCCTAGTCATTGTATAGTTGAGGTTGTGCCCACTTTGTACTCCATATATACGTGTGCTATGCACCGATCAATACACTGTGAAGCATTGCCAAAACACTCGTTTCCAACACTCATCACCCAGTGATGCCAACCCCGCCTCCTCACGGTGCCTCCTATGCCTACGGGGCGCCCTATAGTAGGTCGTCTACGTTGGTTCCGCCTACATCAGTGGAGATGGCTCCGTCAATGGGCCTCTATGTGCCACAACCGTCGGCTTATGCTGATCATGATGCGGTGTTGTCGCCCTTCTTCTTCTCCCACCT
Source organism: Hordeum marinum (assembly GCA_022496015.1). Classification (NCBI taxonomy): domain Eukaryota; kingdom Viridiplantae; phylum Streptophyta; class Magnoliopsida; order Poales; family Poaceae; genus Hordeum; species Hordeum marinum. Next base: position 135,050,895 of record CM039677.1, on the reverse strand, counting down.
CCTTCCGGTGAAGCTTACGCCGGACAATTACTCATCTTGGCGTGCTCAGGTGTTGCCTCTTCTCCAGAGCCGCTATTTGGAGAGGTACGCTGATGGCTCCCTCCTGTGCCCATCATCGTATCATTCGGCGTATCACATGTGGGTGGCCCAGGATCAGGCCATCCTCTCTGCCATCCAGTCATCGCTCACGCCGAGCGTTTCGTAACTGGTCATCTTTGCCTCTACATCTCGGGATGCATGGACGGCGCTTCACACCAGCTTCGCCTCGCAGTCTCAGGCGCGTGCTCATGCTATTCGCATCGAGCTGGGTGAGACCAAGCTCCGCGACCTTGGCATCACGGACTACTTCAACAAGATGACCGGTCTCGCCGACACACTGGCCTCGGTCGGTCAGCCGCTTCTTCCCGAGGACTTCACCACCCACGTCCTTAACGGCCTTGGCGATGACTATGATAATCTCATTGAGAACGTACATGGTCACGACGCTCTGCTTCAGCCTCATGAGCTCTATGCGTGCCTCCTCGGCCCCGAACAACGCATCATGGCGCGCCATGCCTCCCCGAGCTTCTCCTCTTCCAACACCGTGACTCGTGGTAAGCTTCAGAAGCAGTCAACGGCTGGTGGCAAACCGACGTCCTCCCCTCAGCAGGCTTCATGGCCCACCATGCCAACAATCACCGGCGGTGGTTGCCCGCGCGGTTGCTATCCCCGATGTGGTGCTCAACAAGCGTGTCAGTTGTGTGGCCTTGAGTGCCATATTGCCTCTCGCTATCATCGATGCTTCAAGCAAGATTTCCTTGGCCTTCGCAATAATGGCAAGGGCAATGACAAGCAGGCCGCCTCTACAATGGCAAGTAATGAGCACGGGCACACATCATCCTACTCCATCAATCCGACGTGGTATATGGACATGGGGGCTACCAATCACGTGAGGAGTGAGATAGGCAAGCTCTCTACCCAGGAGCCGTACCATGGTCATGATCAGGTTTGCACTGCCAATGCAGCAGGTATGTGCATCTTACATGTTGGTCAGGCTTCACTTCTTGCACACAACTCTAGAAAACGACATCTTCTCAATGTCCTTCGAGTTCCTTCTGCTACATGTAGTTTGTTATCTATTCCTCAACTTACTCGTGATAATAATGTCATTGCTGAATTTCATCCTTTTCGTTTCTTCATCAAGGATCAGGGCACGAGGGTCGTTTTGCTTACCGGTCGTCTTCGCCATGGCTTGTACGCGCTTGACGCGCCGCCTTCACTTCCTGCGCAGCATGCTCCCTAGGTGTTCAGTGGTCTTCATGTGTCATCTACGCACTGGCATGCACGCCTTGGTCACCCAACTGCTCCCATAGTTCGTCATGTTCTACATCGACATGAACTTCCCATTGTGTCCAATAAGATTGCTGAAACTATTTGTGATGCCTGTCAGCAAGGCAAGAGTCATCAGCTTCTATTTTCAGAGTCGAGTCGTGTCGTTAAACATCCTCTTGAGCTTGTGTTTTCTGATGTATGGGGTGATGCCCAAACGTCTGTTAGTGGCCACAACTATTATGTCAGCGTTATTGATGCTTATAGTCGGTTTACTTGGCTTTATCTTATTAAGAGCAAAGCTGATGTGTTCGATGTTTTCATTCAGTTTCAAGCACATGTTGAGTGTCTCCTCAAGCATAAATTTATTCGTGTTCAATCTCACTGGCGGTGAATATCACAACCTCAATTCGTTTTTAAATAAACTTGGGTTCTCGCACCGTGTGTCTTGTCCTCATACACATCAATAGAATGGCACCGCTAAACGTAAGCATCGTCATCTTGTAGAGACTGTCCTTACCTTACTAGCTCATGCCTCCGTTCCTTTCCATTTTTGGAGTGATGCTTTTTCAACGGCATGTTTTTTTGATAAATAGGCTTCCCTCACGACTTCTGAAAATGAAAACTCCTCTTGAACTCTTGCTCAATGAACTCCCAGATTACACGTTTCTTAAGGTTTTTAACTGCGCATGTTGGCCTCACCTTCGTCCATATAACAAACATAAGCTAGAGTTTCGGTCTAAAAAGTGTGTTTTTCTTGGGTATAGTTCCCTTCATAAAGGGTACAAGTTGTTGGAATATGCCCTATAGGAAATAAATAAAGTGTTTATTATTGTATTTCCTTGTTCATGATAATCGTTTATTATCCATGCGATGATTGTATTAATTGGAAACACATTACATGTGTGGGTAAATAAACAACACTCTCTCCCTAGTATGCCTCTAGTGAACTAGCTCGTTGATCAAAGATGGTCAAGGTTTCCTAGCAATTGACATGTGATGTCATTTGATAATGAGATCACATCATTAGGAGAATGATGTGATGGACAAGACCCAAACTACAAACATAGCATATGATCATGTCAGTTTATTGCTACTGTTTTTTGCTTGTCAAGTATATGTTCCTATGACCACGAGATCATGCAACTCACGGACATCGGAGGAGTGCCTTGTGTGTAACAAACATCGCAACGTAACTGGGTGACTATAAAGGTGCTCTACAGGTATCTCCGAGGGTGTCTGTTGAGTTGGCATGGATCAAGACTGAGATTTGTTACTCCGTGTGACGGAGAGGTATCTCAGGGCCCACTCGGTAATACAACATCACAATAAGCCTTGCAAGCAATGTGACTAAGTGTTAGTTACGAGGTCTTGTATTACGGAACAAGTAAAGAGACTTGCCAGTAACGAGGCTGAACTAGGTATGGAGATACCGACGATTGAATCTCGGGTAAGTAACATATCGAAGAACAAAGGGAACATCATACGGGATTAACTGAATCCGTGACATAGAGGTTCGACCGATAAATATCTTATTAGAATATGTAGGAACCAATGTGGACATCTAGGTCCCGCCATTGGTTATTGACCGTAGAGGTGTCTCGGTCATGTCTACATAGTTCTCGAACCCGCAGGGTCTGCACACTTAAGGTTTGGTGATGTTTCGGTAGTATAGAGTTATGTATGGTGGTGACCGAAGGTTGTTCGGAGTCCCGGATGATATCCCGGACGTCACGAGGAGCTTCGGAATGGTCCGGAGGTAAAGATTCATATATAGGAAGTCCTGTTTTAGTCACCGGAAAAGTTTCAGGCTCATCGGTAGTGTACCGGGAGTGCCGATAGTGTACCGGGAGACCTCCGAGAGGGGTATTTCGACCCAAGAGGCTTCATGGGCTGTGGGAGAGTTAAAATTAGCCCTTAGTGGGCTTGTGGAAATTCCCACACAAGGCCCATGTGGCTGGAGAGAAAAAACCAATAGGAAAAGGTGGAAAAGGAAAAAAAAGGACGAATCCTAGTCCTACTAGGATTGGAGGAGAGTCCTCCAATCCTAGTTGGTTCGGCCGAAGCTCTTGGCTTGGGAATCCAAGGCTGCCTCCTCTCCTCCTCTCCTCTTATATATACTGGAGGTTTTAGGGTTTTTGCACTAGAATTTCAGCCACGTGCTGCCCGTTCCTCCAATGCATAGTTTCTCCTCTAGATCGGATTTCTGTAGTGCTTAGGCGAAGCCCTGTCGGAATTGCTCCACCACCATCGCCGGAGCGCCGTCATGCTGCCGGAGAACTGTTCTTCCTCGCCACTCCTTCTTGCTGGATCAAGACGGTGGAGATCGTGATCAAGCTGTACGTGTGCTGAACGCGAAGGTGCCGTCCGTTCGGCGCTAGATCGGAAGGATCATGATCAAGTTCGTGGGACGGATCGTGATCGGATTGCGGGACGGATCGTGATTGGATCGCGGGACAGATCATGATTGGATCGCGGGATGCACGGCGATTTGGATCGCGAAGACGTTCGACTACACCAACCGCGTTTCTTAACACTTCCCGCTTAGCGATCTACAAGGGTATGTAGATCCACTCTTCCTCTCGTAGATGCTCATCACCATGGATAGATCTGCATGTGCGTAGGAATTTTTTTGTTTCCCATGCAACGTTCCCCAATAGTGGCATCATGAGCTAGGTCTATGTTTTGATGAGATCTCGAGTAGAACACAAAAGGTTTGTGGGCGTTGATGCTTAGATTGCTTCCTCCCTTGGTCGTATTTTGGTTCAGAGGTATTGTGAGATGAAGCGGCCCGGACCAACATTACTCGTACGCTTATGAGAGACCGGTTCCCTCGATGCAACTTGTTGCCTAGATGGCTTGTAGGTGGCAGTTTGTCTCACTTTAGATGGATCGGATTCGACAAAGGCGGTCCTTGAGAAGGTTGAAAAGCAAATTATGTATCACCGTTGTGGTTTATGCATAGGTGAGAATCGTTCTTGCTAGAAACCCGTAGCAGCCACGTAAAACATGCAACAACAATTAGAGGACGTCTAACTTGTTTTTGCAGGGTATGTTGGGATGTGATATGGCCAATTACATGATGTGATATATGTGATGTATGATATGATCATGTGATGTATAGAATTTCATGACTTGCATGTCGATGAGTCGGCAACCGGCAGGAGCCATGGGGTTGTCTTTAATTATTGTATGACCTGCGTGTCAATCATTAAGCGCTATGTAATGCTTTACTTTGTCGCTAAACGGTATCAATAGTAGTAGAAGCATGTTGGGCGCGACAACCCCGATGGCGACACGTTGATGGAGATCAATATGATGGATATCATGGTGTCATGCCGGTGACGATGGAGATCATGCCGGTGCTTTCAAGATGGAGATCTAAAGCACAAATTCATGGCCATATCATGTCACTTATGAATTGCATGTGACGTTAATCCTTTTATGCACCTTGTTTTGCTTAGTACGACGATAGCATTATAAGGTGATCCCTCACTTAAATTTCAAGATGAATTGTGTTCTCCCCGAGTGTGCAACGTTGCGAAAGTTTGTCGTGTCCAGACACCACGTGATGATCGGGTGTGATAGATTCTACGTTCACATACAACGGGTGCAAGCCAGCGTTGCACACGCAGAACACTTGGGTTAAACTTGACGATCCTAGCATGTACAAACATGGCCCCGGAACACAAGAGACCGAAAGGTCAAGCATGAGTCATATAGTAGATATGATCAACATAATGATGTTCACATTGAAGCCACCTCAACTCACGTGATGATCGGACTTGAGTTGGTGGATTTGGATCATGTGACACTCAGATGACCTGAGGGATGTCAATTTGAGTGGGAGCTTTAGTAATTTCATTAACTAAACTCATTATCTTGAAAAATAGTCCAAGTAAACTTTGCATATTTATGTTGTAGATCAATGGTTTGCGCAGTAGCACCCCTGAATTTTAATGCGTTCCTAGAGAAAGCTAAGTTGAAAGATGATGGAAGTAACTTTGTTGACTTGGCCCATAATCTGAGGATTATCCTCACGGCTTCCTAGAAATTATATGTCCTTGATGCATCGCTTGGTGACCAACCAGAAGATATGACCTCCGAAGATGTTAAGAACGTTTGGGAGGCACGTACTGGAGATTACTCAATAGTTCAGTGTGCAATATTGTATGGCTTAGAACCGGGACTTCAAAGGCGTTTTGAACGTCATGGAGCATATGAGATGTTCCACGAGTTGAAGTTTATCTTTCAGAAGAACGCCCGAATCGAGAGGTATAAAACCTCCGATAAGTTCTATGCTTGCAAGATGGAGGAGAACGGGTCTATCAGTGAACATATACTCAGAATGTTTGGGTATTCAACTCGTCTAGCGGAGTTGGGAATTGCCCTTCCGCCAGAGGCGATCATTGACAGAGTTCTTCAATCACTTCCACCTAGTTACAAGAGCTTTGTGATGAATTATAACATGCACGGGATGAACAAGTCAGACGCCGAGCTGTTCGCGATGCTAAAAGTCGCCGAGTCCAAAATCCAGAAAGAACATCAAGTGTTGATGGTCAATAAAACCACAAGTTTCAAGAAAAATGGCAAAGTTAAGGGCAAGGGCAAGAAGGTTAAAACCAAGAAGGATGGCAACGCAGTTGCTACTCCTATAAACAAGCCCAAGCATGGACCCAAGCCAGAAACTGAGTGCTTTCATTGCAAGGGAACTGTTCACTGGAAGCAGAAGTGCCCCAAGTACCTGGCTGACAAGAAGGCGGCCAACGACAAACAAGGTATATATGATATAGATGTTATGGATGTGTACCTTACTAGCTCTCGTAGTAGTGCCTGGGTATTTGATACCGGTTTGGTTGCTCACATTTGCAACTCAAAGCAGGAACTATGAAATAAACGAAGGCTGGCAAAGGACGAAGTGACGATGCGCGTGGGAAATGGTTCCAAGGTTGATGTGATCGCCGTCGGCACGCTCTCTCTTCGATTACCATCGGGATTAGTGATGAACCTGAATAATTGTTATTTAGTGCCTGCGTTAAGCATGGACATTATATCTGGATCTTGTCTATTGCGAGATGGTTACTCATTTAAATCAGAGAATAAAGGTTGTTCTATTTATATGAGTAATATCTTTTATGGTCATGCACCCAATGTTAGGGGTTTATTCATATTGAATCTTGATAGTGATGACACACATGTTCATAACATTGATGCCAAAAGATGTAGAGTTGATAATGATAGTACCACTTCCTTGTGGCACTGCCGTTTAGGACATATTGGTGTAAAACGCACAAGGAAGCTCCATGCTGATGGACTTTTGGAGTCACTTGATTTTGAATCACTTGACACATGTGAACCATGCCTCATGGGCAAGATGACTAAAACGCCGTTCTCTGGAACAATGGAACGGGCGAGTGACTTATTGGAAATCATACATATTGATGTGTGCGGTCCAATGAATGTTACAGCGCGTGGTGGATATCATTATTTTCTCACCTTCACTGATGACTTAAGTAGATATGGGTATATTTACTTAATGAAACACAAGTCTGAAACGTTTGAAAAGTTCAAGCAATTTCAGAGTGAAGTTGAGAATCATCGTAACAAGAAGATTAAGTTCCTGCAATCTGATCGAGGAGGTGAATATCTGAGTTATGAGTTTGACAGTCACGTAAGACAATGTGGAATTGTTTCACAGTTGACACCGCCCGAAACACCACAGCGTAATGGTGTGTCCGAACGTCGTAATCGAACCTTATTAGATATGGTGCGTTCTATGATGTCTCTTGCTGATTTTCCACTATCGTTTTGGGGTCTGCATTAGAGACAGATGCATTCACTTTAAATAGGGCACCATCAAAATCTGTTGAGACGACGCCATATGAACTGTGGTTTGGCAAGAAGCCAAAGTTGTCGTTTCTTAAAGTTTGGGGATGTGATGCTTATGTCAAAAAGCTTCAGCCTGAAAAGCTGGAACCCAAACGGAGAAATGCGTCTTCATAGGATACCCGAAAGAGACAGTCGGGTATACCTTCTATCTCAGATCCGAAGGCAAAGTGTTTGTCGCTAAGAACAGAGCATTTCTTGAGAAAGAGTTTCTCTCGAAATAATTGAGTGGGAGGAAAATAGAGCTTGATGAGGTTATTGAACCGTTACTTCAAACAGAAAGTAGCGCAGCGCAGAAAGATGTTTCTGTGGAACCTACGACGGTAGAAGAGGAAGTTAATGATGATGATCATGAAGCTTCGGATCAAGCTGCTATTCAACCTCGTAGGTCGACAAGGCCGCGTACTACCCCTGAGTGGTACGGCAACCCTGTCTTGGAGGTCATGTTGTTGGACAACAATGAACCTATGAGCTATGGAGGAGCAGTGATGGGCCCGGATTCCGAGAAATGGTTAGAGGCCATGAAATCCGAGATGGGATCCATGTATGAAAAGAAAGTACGGACTTTGGAAGTATTACCTGAAGGGCGGAAGGCCATTCAAAACAAATGGATCTTTAAAAAGAAGACAGACGCGGACGGTAATGTCACCGTCTATAAAGCTCGACTTGTGGCAAAGGGTTTTTCACAAGTTCAAGGAGTTGACTACGATGAGACTTTCTCACCCGTAGCGATGCTTAAGTCTGTCAGAATCATGTTAGCAATAGCTGCTTATTTCAACTATGAAATTTGGCAGATGGATGTCAAAACAACGTTCCTCAACGGTTTCATTGAGGAAGAGTTGTATATGATGCAACTCGAAGGTTTTGTCGACCCAGAGAATGCTGACAAAGTTTGCAAACTCCAGCGATCCATTTAGGGACTGGTGCAAGCATCTCGGAGTTGGAATAAGCGCTTTGATGAGGTGATCAAAGCGTTTGAGTTTATACAAGTTTACGGAGAAGCTTGTATTTACAAGAAAGTGAGTGGGAGCTCTATAGCGTTTCTAGTATTATATGTGGATGACATATTGCTGATTGGAAACAATATAGAAATGCTGGAAAACGTGAAGGAATATTTGAACAAGAGTTTTTCAAAGAAGGACCTAGGAGAAGCTGCTTTCATATTAGGCATTAAGATCTACAGAGATAGATCAAGACGCTTAATAGCACTTTCAAAGAGCACATACCGTGATAAAGTTTTGAAGAAGTTCAAAATGGATTAGTCCAAGAAGGGCTTCTTGCCTGTGTTATAAGATGTGAAGTTGAGTAAGACTCAATGCCGAGTAACTGCAGAAGATAGAGAAAACATGAGTGTCATCCCCTATGCTTTAGCCATAGGCTCTATCATGTATGCAATGCTGTGCACAAGACCCGATGTCAGCCTTGTCATAAGTATGGCTGGAAGGTTTCAAAGTGATCCTGGAATGGAGCACTGGCAAGCGGTCAAGAATATCCTTAAGTACCTGAAAAGGACTAAGGAAATGTTTCTTGTTTATGGAGGTGATGAAGAGCTTGTCATAAAGGGTTACGTCGATGCAATCTTGACATTGATCCGGACGACTCTAAGTTGCCAACCGGATACGTATTTATTCTTAACGGGGGAGCGGTAAGCTGGTGCAGTTCCAAGCAAACCGTGATAGCTGATTCCACGTGCGAAGCGGAATACATCGCAGCCTCGGAGGCAGCAAAGGAAGGTGTCTGAATGAAGCAGCTCATGACAGATCTTGGAGTAGTGCCCAGTGCACTGAATCCAATGAACCTGTTCTATGACAACACTGGTGCCATTGCTCCGGCCAAGGAACCAAGGTTTCACAAGAGGACCAGACACATAAAGCGGCGCTTCAACTCCATCCAGGATTACATCGTGAAGAAAGACATAAATATTTGCAAAGTGCACATGGATCTGAATGTTGCACACCCGTTGACTAAACCTCTTCCAAGGGCTAAACATGATCAATACCAGAACTGCATGGGTGTTCGATTCATTACAATGTAAATCACATAGTGATGTGAACTAGATTATTGACTCTAGTGCAAGTGGGAGACTGTTGGAAATATGCCCTAGAGGCAATAAATAAAGTGTTTATTATTGTATTTCCTTGTTCATGATAATCGTTTACTATCCATGCTATAGTTGTATTAATTGGAAACACATTACATGTGTGGGTAAATAAACAACACACTGTCCCTAGTATGCCTCTAGTGAACTAGCTCGTTGATCAAATATGGTCAAGGTTTCCTAGCCATTGACATGTGATGTCATTTGATAACGAAATCACACCATTAGGAGAATGATGTGATGGACAAGACCCAAACTACAAACATAGCATATGATCGTGTCAGTTTATTGCTACTGTTTTCTTCTTGTCAAGTATATGTTCTTATGACCAGGAGATCATGCAACTCACGGACATCGGAGGAGTTCCTTCTGTGTATCAAACGTCACAACGTAACTGGGTGACTATAAAGGTGCTCTACAGGTATCTCCAATGGTGTTTGTTCAGTTGGCATGGATCAAGACTGGGATTTGTTACTCCGTGTGACGGAGAGGTATCTTAGGGTCCACTCGGTAATACAACATCACAATAAGCCTTGCAAGCAATGTGACTAAGTGTTAGTTATGAGGTCTTGTATTACGGAACGAGTAAAGAGACTTGCCAGTAACGAGGTTGAACTAGGTATGGGGATACCGACGATCGAATCTCAGGCAAGTAACATACCGAAGAACAAAGGGAATATCATACGGGATTAACTGAATCCTTGACATAGAGGTTCGACCGATAAAGATCTTCGTAGAATATGTAGGAACCAATGTGGACATCTAGGTCTCACCATTGGTTATTGACCGTAGAGGTGCCTCGGTCATGTCTACATAGTTCTCGAACCCGCAGGGTCTGCACACTTAAGGTTTGGTGACGTTTCGGTAGTATAGAGTTATGTATGGTGGTGACCGAAGGTTGTTCAGAGTCCCAGATGAGATCCTGTACGTCACGAGGAGCACCGGAACGGTCCATAGGTAAACTTTCATATATAGGAAGTCCTGTTTTGGTCACCGGAAAAGTTTCGGGCTCATCGGTAGTGTACCGGGAGGGCCGGTAGTGTACCGGGAGGGGTATTTCGACCTAAGAGGCTTCATGGGCTGTGGGAGAGTGAATATCAGCCCTTAGTGGGCTGGTGGAAACTCCCACACAAGGCCCGTGTGGCTGGAGGAAAAAAACCGATAGGAAAAGGTGGAAAAAGGAAAAAAAAAGGACGAATCCTAGTCCTACTAGGATTGGAGGAGAGTCCTCCAATCCTAGTTGGTTCGGCCGAAGCCCTTGGCTTGGGAACCAAGGCTGCCTCCTCTCCTCCTCTCCTCTTATATATACTGGAGGTTTTAGGGGTTTTGCACTAGAATTTCAGCCACGTGCTGCCCGTTCCTCCAGTGCATAGTTTCTCCTCTAGATCGGATTTCTGGAGTGCTTAGGCGAAGCCCTACCGGAATTGCTCCACCACCATCGCCAGAGCGCCGTCACGCTGCCGGAGAACTCTTCTTCCTCTCCACTCCTTCTTGCTGGATCAAGATAGTGGAGATCGTCATCAAGCTGTACGTGTGCTGAACATGGAGGTGCCATCCGTTTGGCGCTAGATCGGAAGGATCGTGATCAAGTTCGTGGGATGGATCGTGATCGGATCGCGGGACGGATCGTGATTGGATCGCGGGATGCACGGCGATTTGGATCGCGAAGACGTTCGACTACACCAACCGCGTTGCTTAGCGCTTCCCACTTAGCGATCTACAAGGGTATGTAGATCCACTCTCCCTCTCGTAGATGCTCATCACCATGGATAGATCTGCGTGTGCGTAGGAAATTTTTTGTTTCCCATGGAACGTTCCCCAACACAAGTTCCTTCATGTTCCCACCAATCGCGTTTACATATCTCGTGATGCCGTGTTTGATGAGAATGTGTTCCCTTTTTCTGCACTTCCGAACAACTCTACCACTCCTACGCCGCCTATGCACTCCACTATACCTTTGCCTGATCAATTTGTAGATGTTGCAAATACTCCTGTGCTGCTTCCTAACCATGCTGTAGGTATCGAACGTGGCGCTCGACTCGAGCTCCTTGATGATTAGGCGACGGACGACGATCTTGTCCAGGACCTCGATCCGGTGCACGCGTCATGCATGCCAGGTCGCGCCCCCCATCCCGCTGTTGCCTCGCCTGTGGTAGCTATGCCTGCTGCTACCCCGAGGGTGACTGCCTCGCCCGGACCAGTGGCCACCTCGCCATGTCTGGCGGCCGCCTTGCCCGGTCTAGTGCCTAGGCTGCCCGCCCCTGCCCTGGATCCCAGTGGGCCGCCTTCGCCTACCCCAACGCCGCCTGGCTCCCCATCTCTAGGGGTCTCCGTGTTTGGCCCCACGTCGCCGACCTCTGCGTCACCTAAGTCTGGCCCAGTGTCGCCAGCACCACCTGCTGCGGTAGCTCTTCGCCCCCCACATGTAGTCAGGCTGGGATTGTTCGTCCGAAGGAGCGCACCGATGGGACCATTGCATGAATTGTTGCTCGCGTGGCCCATGCTCGTCCTGATCCCGCAGCTGAGCCTCGCCACTTTGAGGCTGTTGTTGGTATTCCTCACTGGCACACTGCGATGGAGAAGGAATTTCAGGTTTACTGAAGAATGATACTTGGCAACTTGTTCCTCTTGTTTCTGGTTTCAATATCATTGATTCCAAGTGGGTCTTCAAGATTAAGCAGCATGCTGATGGTTCTATTGAATGTTGCAAGGCATGGTTAGTCGCCAAGGGCTTCAAACAGAGGTATGGTCTTGATTATGAAGACACGTTCAGTTTAGTTATCCAGCCTACTACCATTCGTTTGCTGCTCTCTCTGGCTGTTACTCGAGGTTGGTCTCTTCGCAAGCTTGATGTGCAGAATGCCTTTCTGCATGGAGTTCTGGAGGAGGAGGTTTATATGCGTCAGCCTCCAAGTTTTATTGATCCCACACATCCTCGGCATCTCTGTCGCCTTGTTAAGGCTCTATATGGACATAAACAGGCTCCTCGTGCATGGCATGCGCGTCTTGGCTCTGTTCTCCGGGCTCTTGGATATGTTCCCTCCACTGCTGACACATCTTTGTTTCTCCTTTAGCGTCCCGAGGTTACAATGTACCTACTGGTTTATGTTGATGATATCATACTCATCAGCTCCTCTGATGCTGCTGATGATCGTCTTGTGACTGCACTGAGTGGTGATTTTGCTGTCAAGGACTTGGGTGCTCTTCACCAGTTCCTTGGTCTGGAGGTCTCACGGTCTTCTGCTGGGTTGACTCTTACTCAGAAGAAGTATTCTCTAGACTTGCTGTGCCGTGCTGGTATGTTGAAGTGCAAACATGCGACCACTCTGATGTCAGCTACTGATCGGTTGTCTGCTCTTGATGGAGATCCTCTTTCGCCAGATGATGCTACTGAGTACCGTAGTCTCGTTGGTGGTCTGCAATATCTCACTATCACCAGAATAGATGTCTTCTATGCAGTCAATTGTGTGTGTCAGTATCTTCATGCACCTAGGACGTCTCATTGGTCAGCTGTGAAGCGTATTCCACGATACATCTGTTTCACTGCCTCGTATGGTTTGGTCGTCCAGCCTGCACCATCTTTTGAGCTCTCAGCCTTCTCAGATGTGGATTGGGCTGGTAGTCCTGATGACATGCGATCCATGAGGGGCTATGCAGTATTCCTTCATCCTAACTTGATCGTCTGGAATGCTCGCAAGCAAGCTACAATATCTCGCAGCAGTACTGAAGCTGAGTACAAGGCAGTTGCTAATGCCACAGCTAAGCTCATATGGGTACAGTCCTTATTGAGAGAGTTGAGAGTCTCTCTTGATCAACCTCCAGTCCTTTGGTGTGACAACATCGGTGCTACATACCTTTCTGCTAACCAGTATTCCATGCCCAAACGAAACACATTTAAGTTGACTATCACTTTGTCAGGGAACGCGTTGCACAGAAGCTACTCCGTATCAAGTTCATCTCCTCCAAAGATCAACTTGCTGACATCTTCACGAAGCCTCTTCCTCAGCCGTAGTTTGTAGGTTGTAGGCGCAATCTTAACTTGCTTTATACTTCGGGCCATAGTTAAGATTGAGGGAGGGCATTAGACTGTATATACGTAGACTATGTATACATCTTGTATTGTACCTCTTGGTAACTCTCTCTATATATATGAGATAGCCACAACCCGTTTGAGCATTGTGCAGTTTCCCAAACATATTGTTTTACAATGGCAAGTACATATACCAAGGGATAAGGACTATGGAGAAAAAACTGCATGTTAGTACGAAAGTGTAATTTTGGATGATGTGTGATGTTTATCTTTCGTAATAACACACTTGAGTTTAGAATTTGCACGTGTAATAAATTTAGAATGAAGTCCAAACAGGTAGTGTGAAAATTAAGTATAAGTCCATGATGAGGCCGAAAACTTATAGAGATAAAAACAAAATAATTTCTCACATGATAAGATCAGCAACATGGTGTTCTCTAATTCAAAACAAGCATTTCATGCCTAACATACTAATAACCTAGAAGGATATAACAAGAATACCTACGACATCTAGCCACACAAATGCGGACATCTTGCTCGTTTGTAGTTAAAAGTCATAGATATATTTGGTGATTCTTTTGGAAAACCCAACACAACCTTTCCTTTATATCGTATTTTTGGTGATATTTTTTAACAAAGAAAATAGTGAAATCATACTTTATCTGTAATCTTTGCTCACAACTTTTATTTTGTATCTCCTAACACAAATTGAATTTTCAGTGAAAACTCTATGGATATGTCATCGACGACACTACCAGGATAAACACCTATGTCGATGGCTCAGGCCGATGGCATAGCCCTGATTCCCGTCAGGATAGACCTATGCCGATTGCCACCGTCGGCGTAGGGCCATCGGCACCATATATGTCGGCATACCCCAGGTAACCGTCGGCATAGAAAGGCTGTTGGCGTAGATGCTACCCCGACGGTGTCCGTACAAACAGCGTCCGGTGGCGCCGTCGTCAAGAGTGTCCCAATCAGGGGCGGCCATGTGGCAGCCACTGGCAGGTCATGGGGCATAGTATGCCGACGGCTAGGCCGTAGTCATAGCCCTACCATGTGGCGGCCGCTGGTAGTTCCTAGGGCATATCTATCCCGACGGCTAGGCCATCTGCCTAGGGTGCAACTATGCCGTTGGCATGGCCGTCGGCATACACCGTCGACACAGGTGTCACGTGGCGGCCACTGGTTACTCGCACACTCTCTATGCCGATGGCTTAGCCGTCAGCGTAGTTTTTGGCTGATATTTTCCCTTTTTCCTGTTTTACATATATTCATTTCAATTCAAATAGCAGGTATATACAATGAAATAGACATGCACAACACCACCATCAAGAGCATCATAAATATATATGTTCTCACAACCACCACCACCACCATCACATCCTCACAACCAACACCACCACCATCACATCCTCACAACCAACAACATAAGCATATCAGAAACATAAGTATCTAGCTAAGAAGCACCCAAGTCATCTTAAGTAGCGTAAAAGGGCAGAAGTCATCTAAAGAGCACAAGTCATCCACATGCTTAAGCGCCAGTACGTCCACCTCCAAGGTCGTCAACGCCAAGTCTGCCAAAGCACAGGTCTTCACTACTAGCGGCAGCGCTACCGCCAATACCTCCACTGCTACCACCTCGATGGATTGGAGTGACTGCGCTCCGTGACTCGGGAGTGATGCGAAGACCGGCACCACCACCAACGGATGATCCACCGGTTCCCTAGATGTTTGAAAAGACATGTTCAGTGAATGTTATTGTGTTGAATAAACAGTAAGCGGTGGTTGAATAGTTTGGGGATGTACTAACCACCGTCGTCCCCAGTTGCTGTGCTAGAAATTCCTCAAAGGTAAGCAGCATTGGTTATGGTCCTGCAGGTGGTGGTGGTGCTTCCATTTTAGGAATTGTGTCGTTCCTAATGCTCTCAAACACAAGCTGCATGTTAATTGACAAAGCAAACATGAATGCCATAAGAAATGAAAGTGCAAAATGGAAATGAAATGAAAGGGGCTAAACTAACCATCATCATGCGAGTGTTGTGGTCCTGGACGGCTGCAACTCTCACGCTCCATGCCATGGTATCCCGGCATGTGTACTCCATGTAGGCCTACAATATGACGTGATGGAACTCATTCAACATCTCAATGTGGAAAATAAAGTGAGCAATGAAGATAAGAGGGAAAAATACTTACAGAGTGCTGCTTGGCTAGGAGGGACTCTGAGTGCACAGTGGTCATGGTCGTGCGCTGTATTAGGCTCGGGTCAGTAGCTCGGAGCTGTGTGAAGGTGATAGAAGGAGTGACCACAACATCTAGAGCCGGCTGCCGACCATGAGCCTTCGGCCCCATGCCAACCACCACCCTGTCGTCCAAAGGCGCCTTGATGGGGTCAGGTGTGTCAGGATGTAGCTTCAGATACGCCATAGAGTAGTTCTTCTTCTTCTCCGCGGTGTTGCCGTAGTACTTGGCCTTGCCAGGCTTGGGCCTCCTCCGAGTATGGGCGATCTCCCATGCCTCCATGTGTGAGAGCGGTCGCTTGAGTTTCTCCTCCTACACTAACAAATAGAGGTTAGTCATACATAAAAAAGAGACGGTAAATAGAAGAAGAACATTGTTTAATGAGGTTAGTCATACCTGAAGTGTCTTGTGGAGAAAGTGGTTCTGGTTTCCCTAAGCATGTACTCCCTCCTTCCCTCGGTTAGCATTGTTTTTGCTGCTCGTAGCCGCCCAGGCTTCATCCTGACCACACCACAGATCCACCAATGCCGCCCAGGACCCATCTTTTCCATCACACCAATTTGGACACACCTACATAATGAAAGCATAATGGCATGTCTAACATGAAACGATGAAATTTACCACAAACTTCGGAATGAAAAATCGTTTATACTTACTGCCAAGTACTTGTCCCTCCCCAAGGTAATGTCCCCTGTCTTTGCTTCTTCCTTGGTCATCTTCACACCAAGATAGTCATGATAGTATTGCGTGATGGCCACCAAGCGCACCTCGTACTGCATCTGGCGGGCCTTCTTCTTTGCTTGGTGCAGCATGATCTTGTCGGCAGTGGCCTTATGCTCCTGAAGAACTCAATAGTATTTCTACAATCATTCATGAAACTAGAATGGAAGAAGCCATGAGTTAAATCATTCATGAAACCAGAATGGATGTGTGCTTGTGAAGAGAACTCACCCAAAAATTAGAGATCACGGCCTTAGCATGGGTCATATGCTCCGCGTTGGGGGCGCTTCCTAGTGCTCCCAGGTCTTGGACAAAACCCAACGGTTCGGGTGCCTGACTGGATCCGAACAGTACATCCCCGACCAGTATTCCTTCAGCAAGACGGTGATGATGTCGTCGGGAACACGGGCCCCTTTAGGATGTGCCCAGTTACTGCAAAAGATTTAAAGAATGAAAATATTAGCATGTGACAAGCAAAAGAATTAAATTATTATTGAAATTATTAAGTGGAACTTACTCTATCCCCTTGCGATCAATGAGACACTTCTGCTCCTCGTAGTAGGAATATGCTTTGGGAGCTTTGCGTTACCACGCAGCCACCCCTTGTTGCCAACCCCGCCACCACCATCATCCCTGCCACCACCATCATCCCCGCCTGCCTCCTCCTCCTCCTCGCCCCCCTCCCCAACCTCCTTCTCCTCCTCCTCCTTCTCCTCCTCCTCACCCCCTCCTGAACCTCCTCGTGAACCACCTCCTCCTCCTCGTCCTCATCCTCCTCGGCAGAGGGTACCTCACTAGAGGAGGGCCTCGAAGACAACACCCCTAAGTCGGTGAGGGTGCGCTCTTTCTAGCCGTGACCCCCTATAGTAGCTCTCCCCCCACCCCTCGCCCTCTAGGGGCTCTCCTCCCGCCCCCTCCTCCTCTAGGGGCACCTCTCCCTCGCTCTTCCTATGAGGAGTCATCCTCAAGTAGTCAGGGGGTAACTGTACGTGCTCGACCACTCCGACTAGCAATGTCGACGACCTTGCATATGAAACCTGCACCATCGGCCTTCCCCTTGCCCATGTTCCACGAAGCTGCATTGAAAAGAGAATAAATAGTTAGTAAATTAATAATGAAGGAAAAAATAATAATAAGGTCTAATAAACACATTAAAAAATAAGCATAAAAGGCATATTCCTAAACCATAGAAAAAAAGACATGAAACATACATCTGCTAGAACCCATACGAATCATCACTATTGTAAGCGATTTCTCGCTCGGTCTCATCATCACTATCAATCATATCATTTTCGTTGTCTGACGGAGGTTGAGGCTCTTCCTCGTCATCAACGTATTTGTTTAACTTATCTAGCATAAGTATGTCATTTTCATTAACAATGGTCTCACCATCATTCCGTGCATCATCATCGTTTGGATCCACATCATCATCACCCAATGGTCCAGTGTCATGGTATCTGACCACATCATCATCAGGTTGCTCTTGATAGAACACTCCCTCGTCTATCATGGGGTTAATGTTGTAGTAATCATGTTCATTCGGGTCCGGTAGCTTACCATGTGGCGACACCTTGAACACAACTTCCCAACCCTTTAGGTACTATTTCTGACATGGGTAAGGCAGATAATAAACTTGTGTAGCTTGGGTAGCCACAATGAAGAGATCAGCTCCGGCATAGACGGTTGATGGTTTAACTTCGACCAAACAAATGGAAGGCGTATGTCTCTGCCCCTCATGGGGATCGAACCATCGGCATTTGAACACGGGTAGACTTAGGGTTTCGCGCCCTTTACGAAATGTAATCTTGTATATATTTTGTACCCTTCCATAGTAGTCTACTGAATTTTGACCGGGGGTGTAGACTCCGGTATTTATAGTTTTGGGATCAGGCCGGCTATTCTAGTGCTCCTCTGTATGGAAGCGATACCCATTCACATCATACTTTTTACATTTCATGACGGCAGGGTCAAATCCCATAGAAACCCATCTCAATTCGTCATCCATAGATATGTTCGGATCTTTTCCCTACAAGTATAATTGAAATTGTTGGGTGCATTAGTTTGGTTAACTAATAAATGTTGAACTAGGTATTTAATAGGGGAATGTGGAAAATTACTTTCTTCATGAACCAAGCAACAAAAAATTTATGTCCAGGGTTTCCCAGAGAAGAGTAAGTGCCTCCGCCTCAGTAGGAGGATTCATTCCCTTCCATTCCTCTTGAACGAAATCACTAAAAGAAGAAAAGCGGTGTTAGACCGAGACTAAGTGAACATAGAACATGATGATGTGCAAGACATACAGGAATGGTGTAGTGGTATTACCTCATCCACACTTCTTCAACTTCCTTGATCTTGTGCAAGACATAGAACATAAGGTCCTCCCACTCTTGTCGTGGCATGTTATAAGATTTCGAGGCCCCAGCCCTGCCACCTTGTCGTTGAATAGATGGAGCTTGGGTTGATACTTGGGCTCTTCTATATTCTATCGAGGCACCTTATTATGCAGATGGGAACGTGGTCTGGATAGTATGATATCCCGAGGCTTGACACCTCCTCTAGGATAACTGCCTCGGCTATGGAAGCTTCAATCTTAGCTTTGTTTCCACATTTCTGTCGGAGATGCTTGTTCTGTCTCTCAGGGCCATACTGCCAACGATTCTGCACAAGACCCCCCTAACAATACCTCTTTCGTGAGGTGTAGAATGAGATGTGTCATCGGAGTAAAGAAGCTTGGCGGAAAGATCTTCTCTAGCTTGACTATCAACTCCGGTGCCTTCTTATGCAATTGTTCAATCGCGTCTTTACTTACTTCTTTAGCACAGAGCATGCAGAACAAATGTCTTAGTTCGGCAAGCACTCGCCAGACATGCTCGGGGACATAGCCTCGAACCATCACCGGCATTATCCGCTCAATCCACACATGGTAGTCATGACTCTTGAGCCCGGTCACTTTGCCCGTTGAAAGATTTAACTCCCTTACTTATATTCGATGCATAACCATCGGTGAACTTCAAAATGACTTTCATCCAGATAAGTACTTCCTTCTTTTCTGGTGGTTTAAGGACAAAGTCAGCATCTGGCTTGAACCAGTTTCTTCGACCGCCTGTGGGAGGCTTCATGTTTAGACGTGGTCTATCACAAATTCTCTATTGATCGACTCTAGCTTTAAGGTTATCCTTCGTCTTATCTTGAATGTTCAGGATCGTGTGAAAAAGGGACCCTGCGACATTCCTTTTGGTGTGCATCACATCGATGTTGTAAGGAAGTTTGAGGTCGCTGAAATAGGGAAGCTTCGAGAAGGGGGTAATGTGAGTCCATTTGTGCGTCTCACCATATCCCTCGAAGCGTTTGCCTTTGTCTTTGCCTTTGACTTTAGACTTGAGAGCTTTTAGCTGAGCAAGAACATCTGCCCTCGAAAATGTTGGAATCTTGGTTACTTCATGGACAACCCGGCCTTTCATGAAGTTCTTCTTGTCTTCCCTGTCTGGATGGTCTGGAGGGAGGAACTGTTGATGCAGGTCAAAGGCTGAATACTTGCCACCCTTGTGCAGCCAAATCAAACGTAGAGCCAGCATGCACACTAGGCATGGCATCTTCCCTCTTGTACACCATCCGCAGAATAGTGCAAAGTTGGGAAAGTCATGCATGCAATACATCAACCAAACTTTCATCAAGAAATTTTTCTACCGATGTCGGTCCTATGTCAACCTTGGGAAGTACCAAGTGTTGGGGAACGTTGCATGGGAAACAAAAAATTTCCGAAGCACACACAGATCTATCCATGGTGATGAGCATCTACGAGAGGGAGAGTGAATCTACATACCCTTGTAGATCACTAAGCGGGAAGCATTAAGAAACGCGGTTGGTGTAGTCGAACGTCTTCGCGATCCAAATCGTCGTGCGTCCTGCGGTCCAATCACGATCCGTACCGCGATCCAATCATGATCCATCCCGCGATTCGATCACAATCCGTCCCAAGAACTTGATCACGATCCGTCCCACGAACTTGGTCACGATCCGTCCGATCTAGCACAGGACGGACGGCACCTCCGCGTTCAGCACACGTACAGCTTGATGACGATTTCCACTGTCTTGATCCAGCAAGAAGGAGTGGAGAGGAAGAAGAGTTCTCCGGCAGCCTGACGGCGCTCCGGCCATGGTGGTGGAGCAATTCCGGTAGGGCTTCGCCTAAGCACTGCAGAAATCCAATCTAGAGGAGAAACTATGCACTGGAGGAACGGGTAGCACGTGGCTGAAATTCTAGTGCAAAAACCCTCTATACCACCAGTATATATCTCTACACTACCAAAACGTCACCAAACCTTAAGTGTGCAGACCCTGCGGGTTCGAGAACTATGTAGACATGACCGAGACACCTCTACGGTCAATAACCAATGGCGGGACCTGGATGTCCACATTGGTTCCTACATATTCTATGAAGATCTTTATCGGTCGAACCTCTATGTCAAGGATTCAGTTAATCCCGTATGATGTTCCCTTTGTTCTTCGGTATGTTACTTGCCCGAGATTCGATCGTCAGTATCTCCATACCTAGTTCAACCTCGTTACTGGCAAGTCTCTTTACTCGTTCCGTAATACAAGACCTCATAACTAACACTTAGAGTGGACCCTAAGATACCTCTCCGTCACACGGAGTAACAAATCCCAGTCTTGATCCATGCCAACTCAACAGACACCCTCGGAGACACCTCTAGAGCACCTTTATAGTCACCCAGTTACGTTGCGACGTTTGATACACACAAGGCACTCCTCCGATATCTGTGAGTTGCATGATCTCATGGTCATAGGAACATATACTTGACATGCAGAAAACAGTAGCAATAAACTGACACGATCATAAGCTACGTTTGAAGTTTGGGTCTTGTCCATCACATCATTCTCCTAATGATGTGATCCCGTTATCAAATGACATCTCATGTCCATGGCTAGGAAACCTTAACCATCTTTGGATCAACGAGCTAGTTCACTAGAGGCATACTAGGGACATTGTGTTTGTCTATGTATCCACACATGTATCCATGTTTCCAGTTAATACAATTATATCATGGATAATAAACGATTATCATGAACAAGGAAATACAATAATAAACACTTTATTTATTGCCTCTAGGGCATATTTCCAACAGTCTCCCACTTGCACTAGAGTCAATAATCTAGTTCACATCACTATGTGATTTACATTGTAATGAATCGAACACCCATGCAGTTCCGGTGTTGATCATGTTTGGCCCTTGGAAGAGGTTTAGTCAACGGGTCTGCAACATTTAGATCCGTGTGCACTTTGCAAATATTTATGTCTTTCTCCACGATGTAATCGCGGATGGAGTTGAAGTGTCGCTTTATGTGTCTAGTCCTCTTGTGAAACCTTGGTTCCTTGGCCAGAGCAATGGCACCAGTGTTGTCACAGAACAGGTTCATTGGATTCAGTGCACTCGGCACTACTGCAAGATCTGTCATGAACTGCTTCATCCAGACACCTTCCTTCGCCGCCTCCGAGGCTGCGATGTATTCCGCTTCGCACGTAGAATCAGCTACCATGCTTTGCTTGAAACTGCACCAGCTTACCGCTCCCCCATTAAGAATAAATACGTATCCGGTTTGCGACTTAGAGTCGTCCGGATCAGTGTCAAAGCTTGCATCAATGTCACCCTTTACGACGAGCTCTTCATCACCTCCATAAACAAGAAACATTTCCTTAGTCCTTTTCAGGTACTTAACGATATTCTTGACCGCTTGCCAGTGCTCCATTCCAGGATCACTTTGAAACCTTCCGGCCATACTTATGGCAAGGCTGACATCAGGTCTTGTGCACAACATTGCATACATGATAGAGCCTATGGCTGAAGCATAGGGGATGACACTCATCTTTTCTCTATCTTCTGCAGTTACTCGGCATTGAGTCTTACTCAACTTCACACCTTGTAACACACGCAAGAACCCCTTCTTGGACTGTTCCATTTTGAACTTCTTCAAAGTTTTATCAAGGTATGTGCTCTGTGAAAGTGCTATTAAGTGTCTCAATCTATCTCTATAGATCTTAATGCCTAATATGAAAGCAGCTTCTCCTAGGTCCTTCATTGAAAAACTCTTGTTCAAATATTCCTTCACGCTTTCCAGCATTTCTATATTGTTTCCAATCAGCAATATGTCATCCACATATAATACTAGAAACGCTATAGAGCTCCCACTCACTTTCTTGTAAATACAAGCTTCTCCGTAAACTTGTATAAACTCAAACGCTTTGATCACCTCATCAAAGCGCTTATTCCAACTCCGAGATGCTTGCACGAGTCCATAAATGGATCGCTGGAGTTTGCAAACTTTGTCAGCATTCTCTGGATCGACAAAACCTTCGGGTTGCATCATATACAACTCTTCCTCAAGGAAACCGTTGAGGAACGCTGTTTTGACATCCATTTGCCAAATTTCATAGTCGAAATAAGCAGCTATTGCTAACATGATTCTGACAGACTTAAGCATTGCTACGAGTGAGAAAGTCTCATCATAGTCAACTCCTTGAACTTGTGAAAAACCCTTTGCCACAAGTCGAGCTTTATAGACGGTGACATTACCGTCCGCGTATGTCTTCTTCTTAAAGATCCATTTGTTTTGAATGACCTTTCGCCCTTCAGGTAATACTTCCAAAGTCCATACTTTGTTTTCATACATGGATGCCATCTCGGATTTCATGGCCTCTAACCATTTCTCGGAATCCAGGCCCATCACTGCTCCTCCATAGCTTGTAGGTTCATTGTTGTCCAACAACATGACCTCCAAGACAGGGTTGCCGTACCACTCAGGGGTAGTACGCGGCCTTGTCGACCTACGAGGTTCAATAGCAGTTTGATCTGAAGCTTCATGATCATCATCATTAACTTCCTCTTCTACCGTTGTAGGTTCCACAGAAACATCTTTCTGCACTGCGCTACTTTCTGGTTGAAGTAAAGGTTCAATAACCTTATCAACCTCTATTTTCCTCCCACTCAATTCTTTTGAGAGAAACTCTTTCTCAAGAAATGTTCCGTTCTTAGCGACAAACACTTTGCCTTCGGATCTGAGATGGAAGGTATACCCGACTCTCTCTTTCGGGTATCCTATGAAGATGCATTTCAATGCTTTGGGTTCCAGCTTTTTAGGCTGAAGCTTTTTGACATAAGCATCACATCCCCAAACTTTAAGAAACGACAACTTTAGCTTCTTGCCAAACCACAGTTCATATGGCGTCGTCTCAACGGATTTTGATGGTGCCCTATTTAAAGTGAATGCAGCTGTCTCTAATGCATAACCCCAAAACGATAGTGGCAAATCAGCAAGAGACATCATAGAACGCATCATATCTAAAAAGGTTCGATTACGACGTTCGGACACACCATTACGCTGTGGTGTTCCGGGCGGTGTCAACTGTGAAACAATTCCACACTGTCTTAAAAGACTATCAAACTCATAACTCAGATATTCACCTCCTCGATCAGATCGCAGGAACTTAATCTTCTTGTTACGATGATTCTCAACTTCACTCTGAAATTGCTTGAACTTTTCAAACGTTTCAGACTTGTGTTTCATTAAGTAAATATACCCATATCTACTTAAGTCATAAGTGAAGGTGAGAAAATAATGATATCCACCACGTGTTCCAGAGAACGGCGTTTTAGTCATCTTGCCCATGAGGCATGGTTCACATGTGTCAAGTGATTCAAAATCAAGTGACTCCAAAAGTCCATCAACATAGAGCTTCCTCATGCGTTTTACACCAATATGACCCAAACGGCAGTGCCACAAGAAAGTGGTACTATCATTATCACCTCTACATCTTTTGGTATCAATGATATGAACATATGTGTCATCACTATCAAGATTCAATATGAATAAACACTTAACATTGGGTGCATTACCATAAAAGACATTACTCATATAAATAGAACAACCTTTATTCTCTGATTTAAATGAGTAACCATCTCACAATAAACAAGATCCAGATATAATGTTCATGCTTAACATAGGCACTAAATAACAATTATTCAGGTTCATCACTAATCCCGATGGTAATCGAACAGATAGCGTGCCTACGGCGATCACATCAACCTTGTAACCATTTCCCAAGCGCATCGTCACTTCGTCCTTTGCCAGCCTTCGTTTATTCCGTAGTTCCTGCTTTGAGTTGCAAATGTGAGCAATCGAACTGGTATCAAATACCCAGGCACTACTACGAGAGCTAGTAAGGTACACATCAATAACATGTATATCATATATACCTTGTTTGTCGTTGGCCGCCTTCTTGTCAGCCAGGTACTTGGGCCAGTTCCGCTTCCTGTGACCAGTTCCTTTGCAATGAAAGCACTCAGTTTCTGGCTTGGGTCCATGCTTGGGCTTCTTTGCAGGAGTAGCAACTATTTTGCCATCCTTCTTGGTTTTACCCTTCTTTCCCTTGCCCTTGACTTTGCCATTTTTCTTGAAACTAGTGGTTTTATTGACCATCAACACTTGATGTTCTTTCTGGATTTCAGACTCAGCGACTTTTAGCATCACAAACAGCTCGGCGACTGACTTGTTCATCCCGTGCATGTTATAGTTCATCACAAAGCTCTTGTAACTAGGTGGCAGTGATTGAAGAACTCCGTCAGTGATCGCTTCTGGCGGAAGGGCAATTCCCAACTCTGCTAGACGAGTTGAATACCCAGACATTCTGAGTATATGTTCACTGATAGACCCGTTCTCTTCCATCTTGCAAGCATAGAACTTATCGGAGGTTTCATACCTCTCGATTCGGGTGTTCTTCTGAAAGATAAACTTCAGCTCCTGGAACATCTCATATGCTCAATGACGTTCAAAACGTCTTTGAAGTCCCGGTTCTAAGCCATACAATATTGCACACTGAACTATTGAGTAATCTCCAGTACGTGCCTCCCAAGCATTCTTAACATCTTCGGAGGTCATGTCTTCTGGTTGGTCACCAAGCAGTGCATCAAGGACATATGATTTTTGGGAAGCCGTGAGGATAATCCTCAGATTACGGTCCCAGTCAACAAAGTTACTTCCATCATCTTTCAACTTAGCTTTCTCTAGGAACGCATTAAAATTCAGGGGTGCTACTGCGCAAACCATTGATCTACAACATAAATATGCAAAGTTTACTTAGACTATTGTTCAAGATAATGAGTTTAGTTAATCAAATTACTAAACCTCCCACTCAAATTGACATCCCTTAGGTCATCTGAGTGTCACATGATCCAAATCCACCAACTCAAGTCCGATCATCACGTGAGTTGAGGTGGCTTCAATGGTGAACATCATTATGTTCATCATATCTACTATATGACTCATGTTCGACCTTCGGTCTCTTTTGTTCCGAGTCCATGTCTATACATGGTAGGCTTGTCAATTTTAACCCGAGTGTTCTACGCGTGCAACACTGGCTTGCACCCGTTGTATGTGAACGTAGAGTCTATCACACCCGATCATCACGTGGTGTCTCAACACGACGAACTTTCGCAACGGTGCACACTCGGGGAAAACACAATTTATCTTGAAATTTAAGTGAGGGATCACCTTATAATTCTACCGTTGTACTAAGCAAAACAAGGTGCATAAAAGGATTAACATCACATGGAATTCATAAGTGACATGATATGGCCATGGACTTGTGCTTTAGATCTCCATCTTGAAAGCACCAGCATGATCTCCTTCGTCACTGGCAAGACACCATGATCTCCATCAATGTGCCGCCATCAGGGTTGTCGCGCCCAACATGCTTCTACTACTATTGCTACCGTTTAGCGATAAAGTAAAGCATTACATAGCGCTTAATGATTGACACGCAGGTCATACAATAATTAAAGACAACCCCATGGCTCCTGATGGTTGGCGTACTCATTGACATGCAAGTCGTGAAATTTCTTTACATCACATGATCATCTCATACATCACATATATAACATCATGTAATTGGCCATATCACATCACAACATACCCTGCAAAAACAAGTTAGACGTCCTCTAATTGTTGTTGCATGTTTTACGTGGCTGCTACGGGTTTCTAGCAAGAACGATTCTCACCTACGCATAAACCACAACGGTGATACAAAATTTGCTTTTCAACCTTCTCAAGGACCGCCTTTGTTGAATCCGATCCAACTAAAGTGAGAGAAACTGCCACCCGCAAGCCATCTAGGCAACAAGTTGCATCGAGGGAACCGGTCGCTCGTAAGTGTAAGAGTAATGTTGGTCCGAGCCGCTTCATCTCACAATACCGCTGAACCAAAATCCGACCAAGGGAGGAAGCAATCTAAGCATCAACGCCCACAAACCTTTTGTGTTCTACTCGAGATCTCATCAACACATAGACCTAGCTATGATACCATTGTTGGGGAACGTTGCATGGGAAACAAAAATTTCCCTACGCACATGCAGATGTATCCATGGTGATGAGCATCTACGAGAGGGAGAGTGAATCTACATACCCTTGTAGATCGTTAAGCGGGAAGCATTAAGAAACACGGTTGGTGTAGTCGAACGTCTTTGCGATCCAAATCGCCGTGCCTCCTGCGATCCAATCACGATCCGTCCCGTGATCCAATCACGATCCGTCCCACGATCTGATCACGATCCGTCCCACAAACTTGGTCACGATCCTTCCAATCTAGCACCGAACGGACGGCACCTCCGCGTTCAGCACACATACAGCTTGATGACGATCTCCACCGTCTTGATCCAGCAAGAAGGAGTGGAGAGGAAGAAGATTTCTCCGGCAGCCTGACGGTGCTCCGGCGATGGTGGTGGATAAATTCTGGCAGGGCTTCGCCTAAGCACTATAGAAATCCAATCTAGAGGAGAAACTATGCACTGGAGGAACGGGTAGCACGTGGCTGAAATTCTAATGCAAAAACCCTCTATACCACCAGTATATATCTCTATACTACCGAAACGTCACTAAACGTTAAGTGTGCAGACCCTGCGGGTTCGAGAACTATGTAGACATGACCGAGACACCTCTACGGTCAATAACCAATGGCGGGACCTAGATGTCCACATTGGTTCCTACATATTCTACGAAGATCTTTATCGGTCGAACCTCTATGTCAAGGATTCAGTTAATCCCATATGATGTTCCCTTTGTTCTTTGGTATGTTACTTGCCCGAGATTCGATCGTTGGTATCTCCATACCTAGTTCAACCTCGTTACTGGCAAGTCTCTTTACTCGTTCTGTAATACAAGATCTTGCAACTAACACTTAGTCACATTGCTTGCAAGGCTTATTGTGATGTTGCATTACCGAGTGGACCCTGAGATACCTCTCCGTCACACGGAGTAACAAATCCCAGTCTTGATCCATGCCAACTCAACAGACACCCTCGAAGACACCTGTAGAGCACCTTTATAGTCACCCAGTTACGTTGCAACGTTTGATACACACAAGGCACTCCTCCGATATGTGTGAGTTGCATGATCTCATGGTCATAGGAACATATACTTGACATGCAAAAAACAGTAGCAATAAACTGACACGATCATAAGCTACGTTTGTAGGTTGGGTCTTGTCCATCACATCATTCTCCTAATGATGCGATCCCGTTATCAAATGACATCTCATGTCCATGGCTAGGAAACCTTAACCATCTTTCGATCGACGAGCTAGTTCACTAGAGGCATACTAGGGACATTGTGTTTGTCTGTGTATCCACACCTGTATCCATGTTTCCAATTAATACAATTATAGCATGGATAATAAACGATTATCATGAACAAGGAAGTACAATAATGAACACTTTATTTATTGCCTCTAGGGCATATTTCCAACACCAAGAATGGTGCAAATCATCCACAACTGGCTGCATAAACATTGCCAAATTCTTCCCCGGGTATTCAGGCCCTGAAATGATCAGCGACAAGAACATGGTGTTGCGTTGCATTAGGACACCTGGATGGAGATTGAGCAGAATAACAAACACATGCTAGCAGCTGTATGGATTGGTCGACATACCATATGGATTGACCCCATCACCTGTTATTGCAACTCTGACATTCCCAGCCTTGGTTGCTTCCTCGGGGTATTCTTCATCAAACGACTTCCATGATTCGCCTTCCAATGGATGTACGATTTTATTTGGATGATACCTTTTACCTTCCTTGTGCCACTTCATAATTTTGGCAGACTCCTCCGTGATGAAAAGGCGCTGTAGTCTTTGTATGAAATCGAGATACCGAAGAACCTTAGCAGGTATGACTAGCTGCCTTTTCTCACCATCCTCACCGACCACCTCAAGGTACCGAGACGAACCACACTCCCTACAGTACTTGTCATCCGCATACTCATGCCTAAACAAAAAGGCAATTCTTCGGACAAACATGTATTTTACTATAATCCATAGAGAGTACCTTCCTGATTTTCTTTGTAGCGTACATGCTTTTCGGCAGTTTATGACCCTCAGGGAGGCTGTTAGACCATACTTTCAAGAATGCTTCGAAGCATTTCTGGCTACAGCCGTACTCAGCCTTGACTCCAATCATTTGCGAGATGACATCCAGCTGGGATATTTTGGCACCCTCATAAAGAGGTTTCTTCGACGAGGCCAATACCTCCAAGAAGGCCTTTGCGGTTGCCTCCGGCTCCTCCAGTTCATTCTCTGAAGGTGTCGCATTTGCCGTATCTATAGCAATGGCATCATCTAGCATGTCTCTGACCCCGTCTTCTTCATAACCATCAATGTGTTGTCGCATCACCTCCTCTATACCACGGTCATGCTCAGCTCAGTTTATCGGCGGCATGTCAAAGTTTGGCATATATCCATGCGTGCGAAGGTGGTCAGTCATGTCCTTCTGATTTTTACGGTGACGTCTACCACATCTCGGACACGGTCATGGTGGGATAATTCTCATTGGACTACAGAATATATCCTTCAAATACACATTGGTTTTCGCGATCCACTCTGCTGTTACTCGATTCCGATGGAGAAAACACTATACATCCACTGATTATCTGCCATCATCTGCTTTATTGGGAGCCACACAACAAAATTAAGGATTCATTTAAATTAATCACATCAAATTTTTATTTTCTACTGTGTTGAATCCACCAACATCTCTAATAGGTAAAGATGGATCCTAATCCCGCCCGAGGATGTCTAGATTGAGTATGTACTCCATGCTCTACCCCGTTCCGAGACAAAATTTCGGCAGCACCTCCCCACTGTTCTCCAAATACACGTCTCGGTAAATATCCAAGAGAATGTGCTCCGGAGAACAATGGGGAGGCATCGCCAAAATTCTGTCTCGGAATGGGGTAGAACATGGAGAATGTACCCAATCTACACATCCTCGGGTTGTCCATGGAAAACGCTGGACAATCTGAAAGAGCTACGGTCATGAATATGCAATTGAATGCATATTTATCAATGAAACCCTTTTGGACGGGAGACACCTAGGTTACGCGACTTGACTTGAAAATAAAATCTAGTTACATGAAAAAAATGGAGGAGATGGATTTGTAGCACACCCTCGGCTATAGGGGTAGTAGAACAGCAGAGGGATGCTCAGGGACCAATGCGTCGGATGACGGACACTCCGATGAAATACAACACCATAAAGCCTGCAAATTCCATAGCGACAAAAATTTAGAACATCACAACTCATAGAGCACATTTAAGCATTTACACATGCATTCATCCACTTAAAGTTTCACATTCAAAATATAAAAAATGTAAAATCCCAATGAACAAGTTACCATTTATCTCAAATAACTATTTCATCAGTATTTTGTAGCAACACCATCATGAACAAAAAACAACCGTGCAAAAAGTATATATCATCACATCACAAAACAACATTGACACTTCAAACTTGAAAAAACTCATATCGCCAATCACATCCATTGAACAGTATTTTGCAAACTAACTATATCTAACACATATGACATACATTCCATCCATCTATGCATCCATCTACCTAAAAATAGTAGAAAACACTAAAAATTGAAATTAAAAAAAATGCTCACCTAGAGGGCCGAGTGGTCGGGGGGAGGGGGGCGTCGAACCGCTGGAGCCGGTACTCACCAGTAGCAGACGGCCGGAAAGGGGCACCTGACCGTCGGAGCCGTAGCCGTGGCCACTTCACCAGCAGATGTGGGGCCAGAAGAGGGCGGGGACGACCAGGCTGGTGCGAGGACGGGGCGGGCAGGGACTGTTGGCGGCGCTGCGAGGCAGGTGCTGACGGCCGGCGGTGCTACGGGGCGGGGATGGGGCGAGCGGGGTAGGGCGGGGCGGGGACGGCCGGCGGCGCTGTAGGGAGGGGACGGGGGCAAGCGGGGCGGGCGAGGACGCCGTAACGCGGCCCGGGCAGGGCCGGTGGCTCAGAAGAGGGCGGCGGCGGACCGGAGCCAGCGACGGCGGGGGAGATCATGGGGCGGGCATGGATCCGGCGGCGGCCAGGCGTGGATCCAGCGGCAGGCTTGCGTGGAACGACTGGTCGCGGGGTGTGGGGGAGGGGCTGGTCGATCGAGTGGATAAGGTGGGAGGTATGCCGCATAGGTTTCGGCATATATTTTTAATTTTTTTAGTACACACGATTAGTTATTTCAGTTATGTCATTACTGATTTCATGAGATGTGAATGATTCTTATTTTATTTGAACAAATAGTACACATGGCATAGCTACACCTCGAAGGCCACCCCGAATCCCCGTTGACCAGGAGGTCTATCCCTTTGACTATCGCCGGATGGGGTTTGACCAGTGGACTCTTCCACGTGACGGCGGCAGTGTCGTCCGTGTAAGGGGACACACCCCAAAGCCCCAAGACGGGCGTCTACGCATGCCACGTCACTTTCACACATTTCTAGACGCGTAAGAGGGCCCAACGCAAGACCTAGCGGCCTAGCTACCCCCAAAGTCCCTTGTCCCGTCTAACCCTGGCTCAGTTGACCGGACGGATCTACCCCTTTGAATTTTGCCGAACGGGGTTTAGCCGATGGACATTTTCACCTATTGTGATAGGCCATCCCATAGGTACACTTCGCATCAAGGTTCAGGACCAGCCCACCGCAAGATTCCCTCGGTATCGACCCGATGCCACCATTTCCCCCTCCATGTGCTGGCGGCAACGCCGTGTGTCAAGAGGATCACACTCCGGAGACGCGTGCTGGTTGTTTACACCCGCTACCACATTCCAGATGCATAAGAGGGCCCAGGGCAAGACCTGGCGGCATTGCCATCCCCCCAAGTACCCTGTTCGATCTAACTCTGACACTGTTGACCAGACGGATCTACCCCTTTGACTTTCACCGAATGAGGGTTAACCGAGGTACATTTTCACCTTGTTGTGATAGGCGAGACCATAGGTACACTCCGGATCAAGGTCAGGGCCCAACCCACCGCAAAATTCCCTCCGTGTCTACCCGACGTGGCCGTTTCCATCCTCCATGTGATGGCGGCAACGACGTCCGTGATGGGGGGCACGCTACGGAGCTGCGTGTGTGGTACTTACACCTGTCACCCCTCTTCCACACGTGTAAGAGGGCATAGCCCCCTCCAGGTCCCCTGTCCCGTCTAACCTTGACACTATTGACCGGACAAATCTACCCCTTTGACTTTCACCAAACGGGGTTTGACCAAGGGACATTTCCACCTGAATGTGATAGGCGAGCCCATAGGTACACTTCAGATCAAGGTCCGGGCCCAACCCACTACAAGATTCCCTTCGTGTCTACATGATGTGGTCCTTTCTATCTTTCGTGTGACGGCGGCAGCGACGTGCGTGATGGGGTTCATGCTACGGAGCTACGTGCCAGGTGCTTACACCCGCCACCACATTTCGGGACGTGTAAGAGGGCCCAGCGCAAGACCTCGCAACATAGATACCCCCCAAAGTCTCCCGTCCCGTCAAACCATGGCCTAGTTGACCGGCGGATCTACCACTTTGACTTTCACCGGACGGGTTTTGACCGAGGGACATTTCCACCTGGCTATGATAGGCGAGCCCATAGGTACACTTCGGATCAAGGTCCAGGAACAAACCACCGCAAGATTCTCTCTGTGTCTACCGGACGTGGTCGTTTCCATCCTTTCTGCGATGGCGGCAGCGACGTCCGTGATGGGGGTCACACTATGGAGCCGCGTGCCTACACCCGCCACCACATTTCGGGACATGTAAGAGGGCCCAACGCAACACCTGGCGGCATTGCTACCCCTATGTACCCTGTCTCGTCTAACCCGAACATAGTTGACCGACGGATCTACCCCTTTAACTTTCGTCGGATGGGGTTTGACCGGTGGACCTTTTCATCGGGTCGTCATAGCCCAGCCCATAGCTACAATCCCGAACACGGTCCTTGCCCAACCTACCCCAAGATCCCCTCCGTGTCGACCCGGCGTGGCCGTTTCCCCACTCTGTGACACGTGTAAGAGGGCCCAACGCAAGACCTGGTGGCATTGCCACCCCCCAAGTACCCCGTCCCATCTATCCCTCGCACTATTGACTGGACGGATCTACCCCTTTGACTTTCACCGGAAGAGGTATCACCGATGGACATTTTCACCTGGTTGTGATATGCCAGCCCGTAGCAACATCTTAAAACAAGGTCTGGGCCCAATCCATCGCAAGATTCCCTCTGTGTCGACCCGACGTGACCATTTCCCCCCTCCAGGTGCCGGCGGCAACGCCATCCGTGAAGGGGGTCACACTCCGGAGACGCGTGCCGGGTGTTTGCACCCGTCACCACATTTCCACATGCGTCAGAGGGGCGAGTGCAAGAAATGAAGGCATAGCTACCCCTCTAAGTCCCCAATCCTGTCTAACCCTCCCTCAGTTGACCAGCGAATCTAGGCCTTTGACTTTCACCAGACGGTATTTGACCGAGGGACATTTTCACCTGGTTATGATAGGTCAGCCCATAGGTTGACTTTTGATCAAGGTTCGGGCCTAGCACACCGCAAGATTCTCTCCGTGTCTCACCGGCGTGGCCGTTTTCCACCCTCCATGTGACGGCGACAGCGACATCCGTGAGGAGGGTGACACTCCGGAGACACATGCGGGGTGCTTGCACCTACCACCACACTTCCATAGGTGTAAGAGAGCCCAGGGCAAGACCTGGCAGCATTGCCACCCTCAAGTACCCCGTCCCGTCTAACCCTATTACTGTTGACCGGACGGGTCTACCCCTTTGACTTTCATGGGACGAGGTATGACCGATGGACATATTTCACCTAGCCGTAATAGGCCAACCCATAGGTAGCCGCCACCACACTTCTAGACATGTAAGAGGGGCCAGGGCAAGACCTGGCGGCATTGCCAACCCCCAAGTACCCCGTCCCATCTAACCCTAGCATTGTTGACCGGACGGGTCTACCCCTTTGACTTTCATGGGACGAGGTATGACCGATGGAAAATTTTCACCTGGCCGTGATAGGCCAGCCCATAGGTAGCCGCCACCACACTTCCAAACGTGCAAGTGGGCCCAACGGAAGACCTGATAGCATTGCCACCCCCCCCCCCAAGTACCCCGTCCCGTCTAACCCTCGCACTATTGACCGGACGGATCTACCCCTTTGACTTTCACTGGACGGGGTATGACCGGTGGATATTTTTACCTAGTTGTGATAGGCCAAGCCATAGGTACACTTCGGATCAAAGTCCGGGCCCAACCCACCACAATATTCCCTCCACGTCGACCTGACGTGACCGTTTCCACCCTCCGTGCGGTGGCGGCAGCGACGTCCGTGAGGGGGGTCACACTACGGAGCTACGTGCCGAGTGCTTGCACTTGCCACCACACTTACAGATGTGTAAGATGGCCCAGCGCAAGACCTGGCGGTATAGCTACCCACGTAAGTCTCCCATCCCGTATAAACCTAGCACTGTTGACCGTACGGGTCTACCCCTTTGACTTTCACCGAACGAGGTATGACCGGTGAACATTTTCACCTAGCTGTGATAGGCCAACCCATAGATACACTTCGGATCGAGGTTACATTACAGATATATAATTTATCCGGAAGAACATGAGGTCACATTACGTACCAACATACACGAAAACATTTCATGCGAAAGAACATGAGGTCACACCAAATCGATATATAATTTATGCATGTTTATGTTTAGATAAGGCACATTTACCTAAAAAAAGATTAAAAAGATATGCGAGAAAACAGATTAAAAATATATAATAGAAAGATATGGTTTGTATTTAGAAAACATAAAAAATAACAAAAAAAAGAAAACAGATTAAAAAGGTATACCGACGGCAAAGCAGTCGGCATACCTATGCATGTGTCGACCAGGTTTGCCCTGCCGCACGCCTCGGATCGATGACGTGTCACGAGCCACGGATCGATGACGTGGACAACTATGTCGACGATGTGGCCGTCGGCGTAGGTATGTCGTCGGTGTAGGTCTGACGGCATTAGCGCACCGTCCATCCCCGGGTCGCCTACGTCACATCTACGCCGACGGCCCGCGTATACCGTCGGCCACCGTCAGCATAGATCACGATATGCCGACGACCTGTCTACGCCTACGGCCACCGTCAGCATATATGGAGGTATGCCGACGGCTTCTTTACTCCTACGGCCTTGCGGCGGCCGTTGGCATACCTCCATCTATGCCAACGGTGACCATAGGCGTAGATATGACCGTTGCCAACATTAGTTATTTTGGTAGCGCGAGGTCACACAAGCTGTTGTCCGGCCAAACACAACCATAAGGTGGCTGCTGGGTCTGTATTTTCAGTGTCCACACAGCCAAAATTGATTTGTTAATTATAGCACCGATTAATTGACCCCACCTTTAGTGAAATTGTTTAGGTCATTTGCATGTCTTATAATAGCAATGTGTTCTTAAAAATATTGCAGTTTAAGTCATGTGCAATATATATTTTGCCATAAATTTAGTGCACTGTTTAAGTATTCTGGTTCGTTAAAACCGGGCAAGCGCTTGTTATCTAAAAATAAATTTAATATGTACTGTCAGAAAATTTAGTGACTTCCTAGCCGAATGTTCATAGATGTGGATAAATGAGCTGCTGGAGATAATACAATCTATCCAAAAAACACTCCAATAGTTTTGTGGGGGAATGAAATTACAATTCTATTTAACGGCACTTGTTGTGACAAGTAAAATACAAGTGTGAAAATTTGCCACACTCCCAAAACAAGTCTCTTCGGTGAAGTTTGACCACAGAACTCCAAGGTGAACATTTTACCAATTTGTTGATTCAAGGATCAAATCAACGTGAAAATGTACTCACTGATGTAGTTTCCTAATTTATCTAGACTCTCTAATCGCAATCTCTCTTTCACATCTCCTGGCACATTTAATTTGCGCTGAAAGTGAATTATAAGTTTTAGACGTTCATTTGCAGTTTTCCTTCGATTTGTCTCATGTTTCGGATTGGATCCACTCGTGTTAAATGGGTGTTTGAGGCAATAAGACCACCAAATATCTAGGCAACGACGTTTCGCAGTATTCTTTGGTGGGCTAACATGTCCGGTTCATAAAAATGTCCACGTACACTAATCATTCTCCACAACTGTGTTTCAAATTACAAATAAAGTCCACTGTGATATCGGTTGTAATTCTTGACATTTCTTGCACCGTCTAGTCTCATATTTATGCGAAAACAACCCAAACACCCAGCATATAACCCACCTAATCTTGCTTCGGCGTCCGACCACCGTGCGCTTAGCATGGCGACTCACACATGCAGATGCGCTACATTTTTGGGTCGCCGTAGCAAGCCCCCGTGTCGTACTTCTCGCTGATGCACCATGCGCGGCAGATGTCATTGTTGTTTCCAACACAGATGTCTGGTACAGGGCAAGGTGCACAAGGGTGGGTGCCGCATGTAGCTCCGGCTGCTCCGGCTGTTTTCAATTAAGAAGTGTCCGGTGTTGTTAGATTAGATGACGAGGTCGAGAGGCAACATCGATCAAGACATGCATCATCCAAGAGATCAGATATGCATGTTCTTTCTTGTTGTGTTTTGCAGGCGCTTACCGGTAAAAGATGAGAGGATGGCCAATGCAACGATCGCCGTCATAGTTGTTGTGATCTTGCAAGCCGCCATGGCTGTGAAAGTTGGAACTGATTGAGGTGTAGGGAGATAAGGCTGTGAAGAGGTGCCTCTTTATATGTTGGTGCATTCTCAGATGGTTGTTCAATTAAGCATACATTTATTTTTATCGACCATATGAGCTGGATAATTTGGCATCGATCTGTGTGATTTGGCTGCCATTCAATGTTAGTTTTGAGATGGTATACTAGACACTTCCGACATATATTAACACAAATATTCTATCATGTGATGTCGCATTTGGACCATGATTCGGGATTGGATAGGCTTGATGAACATGGTTGTGGACATTTAAGCAACCTACACAATTGGTGGTTGTCGATGACTCATTTCAGTGATGGCTGGAGCAAAGTCATGACATATTTAGTCTTGCTGGTTTCTTGGGAGATTTGGAATGAAAGTTATGCATAGGTATTTCAACACGACTCTTATTTCTTTGGGGTCATTTTTTATTGCACGGGGAATTCAGAAAACAGGATAAACATGGCATTTTATTTTTTTAACTAAGAAAAATAGAAAATAAAAAGTGGATACAGAGAGTTGTGTCTAGTAAATTCATCAACTTCATACCTCTCAAAAATGATCCATTAATAAGGTTGATCCAGTCTTATTAATAACCACCTTCAATTAGCATGAAACCGAAGAACTTTCATAAAACACTAAGCTACCTCAACGGGGATATGCATATCCCCAATCATAATTATATCATATTTCTTTTTGGTAGTAGGTATAGGTAGATGAAAACTTCCAATAGTGAGTGTCGGAGAATTTTCAATAACATTTACACCATTCACTTGGAATTGTTTCTTTAGAAAGTGCACTATATGCTCATTATCATTGATATGAAAAGTGACTTTGCTTTTATTGCGATCAATAACAGCCCCTATAGTATTCAAAAAGGGTTTACCAAGGATAATCGACATGTTGTCGTCCTCGGGCATCTCAAGAATAACAAAGTCTGTTAAGATAGTAACATTTGCAACAACAATGGGCACATCCTCAAAAATACCAATAGGTATGGTAGTTGATTTGTCAGCCATTTGCAACGCTATCTCAGTAGGTGTGATTTTATTCAAATCAAGTCTTTTATATAAAGAGAAAGGCATAACACTAACACCAACTCCCAAATCACACAAAGCAGTTTTTTGTTTTGCAGAATATCCATACCAAACGAAGTCCAAACGCGATAAAAACTCATGGAGATTTTTTTGAATATATAGTTGATTTTTGGGAAAAAATAATCAACGCGAGACGATGTCCGAGGAGGTCACAAGCCTGCTAGGCGCGGCCCACCCACTTGGCTGCGCCTGGCAGGCTTGTGGCCACCCCTTAGGTCGGTTGGAGCTGTCCTTTGGCCGCAATAAAGATATATTTCAGATAAAGATCCCCTCAAAATTTTAGCCGGATCGGAGTTATGGATCTATGGGTATATAAGAAACAGTGAAAGGCCAGAATCTGGGAGCGCAGAAACAGAAGGAAACAGAGAGAGAGAGAGAGAGTGATCCAATTTCGGACGGACTCTCGCCCCTCCGACGCCATGGAGGCCATGGACCAGAGGGGAAACCCTTCTCCCATCTAGGGGGAAGGTCAAGGAAGAATAAGAAGGAGGGGTATCTCTCCCCCTCTCTCCCACTGGCATCAGAACGCCGTCGGGGCCATCATCGTGACAGCGATCTACTCCAACAGCTCCGTCATCTTCACCAACACCTCCATCACCTTCCCCATATATCTACATCGGTCCACTCTCCCGCAACCCGTTGTACCCTATACTTGAACATGGTGCTTTATGCTTCATATTTTTATCCAATGATGTGTTGCCATCCTATGATGTTGGAGTAGATTTTTGTTGTCCTATGGGTTTATTGATGATCATGATTGGTTTGAGTTGCATGTTTTATTATTGGTGTTGTCCTAGGGTGCCCTCCGTGTCCCGTAAGCGTGAGGAATCCTCTTTGTAGGGTGTAGCAAGGTGTTCATGATTTTCCTATGGTGGGTTGCTTGAGTGACAGAAGCATAAACCCGAGTAGGTGGGTTCTTGCATATGGGAGTAAAGAGGACTTGATACCTTATAATACTATGGTTGGGTTTTACCTTAATGATCTTTAGTAGTTGCGTATGCTTGCTAGAGTTCCAATCATAAGTGAATTTTTTCCAAGTAGATAAAGTATGTTGGCTTATGCATCTCCCTCATATAAAATTGCAATAATGATGACCGGTTTAGTTATCGATTGCCTCGGGACAATTCTGCAACTCCTACCACCACT
This sequence comes from Hordeum marinum, assembly GCA_022496015.1. Taxonomy (NCBI): domain Eukaryota; kingdom Viridiplantae; phylum Streptophyta; class Magnoliopsida; order Poales; family Poaceae; genus Hordeum; species Hordeum marinum. The sequence goes on along the minus strand of CM039677.1, from coordinate 135,012,273 downwards.
TTTCCACACTCGTTAAACTAACTTAGTTGTTTCTTTATCTTACCAGCCCCTAGTTTTTATTTATGTGCTCTTTATTATCTTGCAAACCTATCTCGTTACACCTACAAAGTACTTCTAGTTTCATACTTGTTCTAGGTAAAGCGAACGTTAAGCATGCGTAGAGTTGTATCGGTGGTTGATAGAACTTGAGGGAATATGTGTTCTACCTTTAGATCCTCGTTGGGTTCGACACTCTTACTTATAGATAAAGGATACATTTGGTACCCTATACTTGTGTGTTATCACGAACCTGGGTAAAAATACCTCGTGTTGTTCGTTAGATCTGCTCTTTGGGCACCCCCTCTCCCTTCCGAATCGTAAAGGGATCCGCACGATCCCATAGGTGTCGTGTCCCGACAGCATGATCATTGGTTAGTAAGAATATTGTGAATAAAATGGTGTTAAGTTGTTGTTCATCTAAATATTTGTATGGCATGGTGATGATGTGTGGACACTCTTATTCCTCATTGAAATCATAGTGTTGTTTAAGTCAGAGGTAAGCGATGGTTAACTCCTCCCAACCTCCTCCCTACGGGTGTGTGAGTAGTACTTTGCCTAAAGAGAGATAATAAAATCTTGAAATAAGTATGTGAGTTTTTCATGAATAATGTGAATACCATGGATATACACACTCTCACCACCTCATATTTGCAAGCCTCTTAGGTACTGTGCCTTGCCCATTCTCACCTCGAGGATCAATGCAACCTTCACGGGTGCATCCAAACCCGGTGACATGATACGCTCTGTTGCACATAAGACACCTTATATCTTACTCAAAACAAACACTGTACCTACCTATTATGGCATTTCTATAGCCATTCGAAGATATATTGCCATGCAACTTCCACCGTTACATTATATGGCTTGTACTTTCATTGTCGCATTACTTTGCATGATGATATAAGCTAACATAGTATTTGTGGCGAAGCCACCATTCATCATTTTTTGATACATGTTACGCTTGATCATTGCACGTCCTGGTACACTGCTAGAGGCATTCATATAGAGTCGTACTATTGTTTAGCAGTTTTTCATATTGAGCGGTAAGTAAATAAAAGTGTGATGATCATTATTATTAGGGCATTCTCTCAATGAGGAAAGGATAATAGAGACAATGACAACCCCACAAGTCGGGATGAAACTCCAGACCAAAAAGAAAAAAGAAAAGGAAAGAAAAATGAGAGAAAAGAGAGAATGGATAGTGCTACTTCCTCTTTTTCCACACTTGTACCTCAAAGTGGCACCATGTTCTTCATATAGAGAGTCTCTTGTTTCGTCATATACTAGTGGGAATTTTCATTATAGAACTTGGTTTGTATATTCCAATGACGGGCTTAATCATATGCCTGAAGTCTTCATGAGCAAGCAACTTGGATGCACACCCAGTTAGCTTCACTTAATATTTTATACACTTATAACTCTAGTGCATCCGTTTCATGGCAATCTTTACTCCTCGCATTGATATCTATTGTTGGCATCTCCATATCCCGTTGATATGCCTAGTTGATGCGAGTCTTTCTTCTCCACTTTTACCCCTTTGAAACCTACCACCATATTCTGTTCCACCTTTATGCTGTATTCATGGTTCACACTCATATATTGCATCAGTAATACACTGCTGAAGTTAATTAAAGAGTACGATCCTATCGTCTGACTTAACACCGTGGACCTTGACATTTGTATTTATGTGGTGAAGACAGAGCCATGCCATGCTAATATGATAAAATGAATAGGGGGTGAACATTCTTTAAGGATCGTTCATTTTGAAACTTGATGAGTATGTTACCTAACGGAGGACAGACGAGTGTCAGCACGCCAGGCGTCACAGTTTCCTCTTTGGTGCAAAGGGAGCAAGGACGTACGTGGGCTCCCAAAGCGCCACCCAAATGTTTCATCCCGGTGCAACAAAACCACGACTACCTTCCCCATAGGGCCGATGTGATCGCTGAGCCCACCATTGCATCACCATCAGCTGCTTTGTAGGTGAAGACTACCTTGGATAGTGATAACCCACAAGTATAGGGGATCGCAACAATTTTCGAGGGTAGAGTATTCAACCCAAATTTATTGATTTGACACAACGGGAGCCAAAGAATATTCTCGAGTATTAGCAGCTGAGTTGTCAATTCAACCACGCCTGAAAGACTTAATATCTACAGCAAAGTGTTCAGTAGCAAAGTAATATGGTAGTAACGGTAACAGTGGCAAAGTAATAGTAGCAGTTCTGTAGTGATTGTAAGAGTAGCAACGGAAAAGACGAAGCGAAGATCAATATATGAAAATCTCATAGGCAATGGATCAGTGATGGATAATCATGTCGGATGGTATTCATCATGCAATAGTTATAACATAGGGTGACATAGAACTAGCTCCAATTCATCAATGTAATGTAGGCATGTATTCCATATATAGCCATACATGCTTATGGGAAATAACTTGCATGACATATTTTGTCCTACCCTCCCGTGGCAGCGGTGTCCTATTGGAAACTAAGGGATATTAAGTTCTCCTTTTAATAGAGAAACGGACCAAAGCATTAGCACTTAGTGAATACATGAACTCCTCAAATTACGGTAATCACCGGAAAGAATCCCAGTTATTGTCACCCTAGGGATGCGGATCATAACTCGTAATAGGTGTCTACACCTTGCAAGATAGGATAAAGAACAAACATATATTCATGAAAACATAATAGGTTCAGATCTGAAATCATGGCACTCGGGCCCTAGTTAACCCAACCAAACTAACTCGATTACATGATAAATCTCATCCAACCCATCACCATCCAGCAAGCCTATGATGAGATTACTCGCGAACGGTGGGGATCATCATGGAATTGGTGATGAAGGATGGTTGGTGATGACGAAGGCGTCGATTTCCCCTCTCCAGAGCCCAAAACGGACTCCACAGCTGGTCTCCCGAGGAAGAACTGGCGATGCCAACGGCTACGTATCGTGAAACGCGGTGAACTCTTCTCTCTGTTTTTTTCCTCGACAAATAGGTTTATATGGAGCTGGAGAAGAGGTCGAAAGAGCCAGGAGGGGCCCACAAGCCTGCTCCACGTGGCCAGGGGGTGGCCATGGCTAGCAGGCTTGTGGCCTGCTGGTGGCCCCCTCTGGTTAATTCGTGCGCCAGTATTTTTTATTAATTCCAAAAATATTCTCCGTAAATTTTCAGGACGATCCGAGAACTTTTATTTCTGCACAAAAATAACACGAAGGCAATTCTGCTGAAAACAACGTCAGTCTGGGTTAGTTACATCCAAATCATGCAAATTAGAGTCCAAAACAAGGGCAAAAGAGTTTGGAAAAGTAGATACATTGGAGACGTATCAACTCCCCCAAGCTTAAACCTTTGCTTGTCCTCAAGCAATTCAGTTGATAAACTGAAAGTGATAAAGAAAAACTTTTACAAACTTTGTTTGATTTTGCTGTTCTAAATACGTCTAACTTATGCTCAGATTTTCAGCAAAGATTATACACTAATCACATTCACAATAACATGTAGGTCTCACATTTACTCATGTCAATGGCATAACCAACTAGCGAGCAATAATAACAAGTCTCGGATGACAACAACTTTATCAAAACAATCATGATACAATATGGCATAATGGTATCTCGCTAGCCCTTTCTGAAACCACAAAACATAAATGCAGAGCACCTCTAGAGAGCAAGGACTGACTAAACATTGTAATTCACGGTGAGAGAGATCCAGTCATGCTCATACTCAACATCAATTAATAGCAATGCAGACAAATGACAATGGTGCTCTCTAACTGGTGCTTTTTATAAGAGGATGATGACTCAACAATAAAGTAAATTGATAAGCCCTTCGCAGAGGGAAGCATTGATTTGCAGAGGTGCCAGACCTCAAGCTTTTAAAACAAACATAGGTAACGATTTTGGAGCGGTATGCTTTCGTTGCTCACATAACGACCAAGAGGTTTGCAATATATTCCATGCTAAATACATTATAGGCGGTTCCCAAACAGAATGGTAAAGTTTTTACCCCCCCCCCTCCACCAATCAATCACACTCCATGGTGGGCCGAATTCACGGGTACCGTCCATACAAACACATTCCTGGGGGAGTTTTTTAATTATATTTTGCTTTTTATATCGAGCATGGAACTGGGCATCCCGATTACCAGCCACTTTCTCGTGAATGATAGTGAATCAACACATATCGTGATAATAACCCACCTTGCATGGAAGATACTAACAGCCCTCAGTCACCACATGAGCAATTTGGGCATACAAAACAAAAGGTTTATTTGAAGGTTTAAAGTTTAGCACATGCAAATTTACTTGGAACGGCAGGTAAATACCGCATATAGGTAGATATGGTGGACTCGTATGGAACAACTTTGGGTTTATTGAGATGGATGCACAAGCAATATTCTCTCTTAGTACAAGTGAAGGCTAGCAAAAGACTAGGGAGCAACCAACTAGAGAGCGACACAGTCATCAATATGCCTTGAGATTAGCCAACATTGAATGCAAGCATGAGTAGGATATAATTCACTGTGAACATAAATATCATGGAGGCTATGTTGATTTGTTTCAACTACATGCATGAACATGTGCCAAGTCAAGCCACTTGAATCATCTAGAGGAGGATACCATTCTATCATACTACATCACAACCATTTTAATGCGCCTGTTGGCACTCAAGACGAACCATTATCCACTCTTAGCTAATTAAGCATGGAATGAATAACTATAATCTCTAATTGTTATTGCAAACATGTTCAACCCATAATATTTTGAATTCCGAACGATGAGCTAATCATATTTACAAAAACAAGATAGGTTGAGTTCATACCAGCTTTTCTCCATCTCAATCTTTTCATCGAATATCGTCATTATTTCCTTTCACCATCACGACCAAACGATGTGAATAATAATAAGAGTGCGCGTCCATTGGACTAAGCTGGAATCTGCAAACGATAAACCAAAGGAGAAGGCAAGGCAATATGGGCTCTTTGTAAGATAAGCAATAATGCATATGAGAGCCACTCAACACGTCATCATGGTCTTCTCCTTACGACCCAAAGAAAAGAAAAGAAAATTATTTACACGAGAAAGCTCCCAACAAGCAAAAATAAGAATGAGAAATCTTTTTGGGTTTTCTTTTTAATGCTACAACTAAGCAGCTAGGAAATAAATCTAGAACTAATTTTTTTGTATTTTTCTCAAAGTTAATTAAACACACAAGAAGAAGGCAAAACAAGAATATAAACTACTGTATATAGTACAATGAAAAATTATGAACATCGACAACTGAAATAAGTGTGTGAACATGAATGTAATGTCGGTTAGAAATACGTACTCCCCCAAGCTTAGGCTTTTGGCCTAAGTTGGTCTAGGGCCATGGTTGGCGTGGATAATATCCGAAGTCAATGTTGGGGTTGTGCTGGGCTGCGACCGCTACCGCTTGTACCACTGCAGCATGAAGGCGCGCGGTTTCTGCATTTCACTCGTACTCATTTGCCTCCTCCCTGGTTATAAAATATCTCTGTTTTTCCTAAAAATTAAAGAAGGCAGGAGCAGAAAGGCTTACGTGGACAACACGTTGCCTGTCAAAAATTAGTCTGTACTGAAGGGATTGTTCATTTCATTCAAGAAACTGAAAGCGCACCAAAGCCTCATAATCAAGGAAAGCAGGGGGTAACTCAATGTCATTCCCTTTTATGGGTACACTAAGATACTTAGCTACACGGGTGGCCTGAATTCCACCAAATAAATCTCCATCCTTAGCATTATGATGTAACCTCCTGGCAATAATAGCCCCCCAAGTTATATCGTCTATCTTCCATTACCGCACTCTTAAGGATGCTTAGATCAGGTGAGCAAAGGTAGCTATGCTCAAGTTTACCGTCAATACATCTACCTATGAAGAGAGCAAAATAATGTATAGCCGGATAGTGAATGCTCCCCAAAGTAGCTTGTGTAATGATTCTAGTTTCTCCCACTATGATGCTAGCAAGGAAATCATTATATTCATTTTTATTAGGATTGCTATAACTACCCCACTATGGAATTTTGCATGCATCATTAAAATCTTCTACGTCAATGGTATAGGTCTTATCATAAAGATCAAATAGAACAGAATGAGAATTACACTTAGATGAAAATTCAAACCTCCGCACGAAAGAGTCACTGAGTTGATAATATTGTTTGCATCGATCTAAAATGAAATCCTCAAGGTAGGCATTCCTTATGAACGCATAAAATTCTTCCTTAAATCCAGCGTTTTCCATGAGTTGATCCGACGGCCATTCACAAGGCAGTACTCAAGCTTCCCTGGGTAGTTCAAAATCGGGCTCATGTAGCCAAGTCTTGGGGCTTTCTTGCTCGAGGAACCACCTTGGTACATTCTCCTCAACATCTTTTCTTCTCTAAAGAATTTCTAAAAAATTTAGTGAGTGAAAATAAAGGTGAACAAAAGTCAACAAAACTCATAGCAACTACTCCCTCAAGTGCCTAGAGACCATATCATGCATCAAAACTACTTGGGGCCATAAAAATTTGACATGCAAGCTCAAAAAGAAGGTCACCACAGCAGCAAAAATTTGCAATATATAAGGCACTAGAACAAAAACTAATTGGACCATTGGAGGAGTCACATACCGGTGAGCAATCCCCTAAAACAGTTTTGCAAATGGAGCTTTGAGCAAGGAGATCAAAAATGGCAGCAAGATGAGCTAGAACAAAGGTTTGAGCAATGGTGGGATTTTTTCTGGAGGAAGATGAAGTGAATGGGTGCTGGAATAAGTGGAGGGGGGCACGTGGGACCCACAAGCTTGCTAGGCGCGGCCAAGGGGGTGGTCGCGCCTTGCAGGCTTGTGGCCCACTGGTGCAGCCCCCTGATGCATTCTTAGTGCCAAAAATTCTTAAATATTCCATAAAAAATCATACTAAATTTTCAGGGGATTCTTGGAACTTCTATTTTCAGGTCATTTTTCTATTGCACGGAAAACTCAGAAAACAGAAAAATAATAGCATTTTTACTCAATTTCATCTAGGTAACAGAAAGTAAAAGTTTGGTGCGGGAAATTGTGCTTCCTAAATTCATACATCTCATGCTCCTCAAAAGGAATCCATCAATAAGGTTGATCAAGTCTTATTAACGAACTTCTTTTGAATGACATGAAACCGAAGAATTTTCGAATAACACTAAGTTACCTCAATGGGGATGTGCATTTTCCCAACAGTAAGTATATCATATTTCTTCTTGACAGTAGGAAGAGGGAACTCAAAGTCTCCAATAATAATTGTTGGAATTTTTTCAATAGAGTTGATACTATGAACTTGAGGTTGTTTCTTCGGAATGTGTACCGTATGCTCATTACCATTAATATGAAAGGTGGCATTGCCCTTGTTGCAATCAATAACAGCCCCTGCGGTATTCAAGAAGGGTCTACCAAGGATGATCGACATACTTTCATCCTCGGGAATATGAAGAATAACAAAGTCCGTCAAAATAGTAGCATTTGCAACTATGACAGGTACATCCTCACAAATACCGATTGGTAGAGCAGTTGATTTATTGGCCATTTGCAAAGATATTTCAGTAGGTGTCAACTTATTCAAATCAAGTCTACGGTATAAAGAGAAAGGCATAACACTAACACCAGCTCCAAGATCACATAAAACAGTTTTAACATAATTTCCTTTAATAGAGCATGGTATAGTAGGTACTCCGGGATCTCCTAGTTTCTTAGGTATTCCACCTTTAAAATTATAATTAGAAAGCATGCTGGAAATCTTAGCTTCCAGTATCTTTCTTTTATATGTCACAATATCTTTCATATACTTAGCATAAGGAGACATTTTCAAAATATCAATCAAGCGCATACGTAAAAAGACAGGTCTAAGCATTTCAGCAAAGCGCTCAAAGTCCTCATCATCCTTTCTTTTGGATGGTTTAGGAGGAAAGGGAATGGGTTTCTGAACCCATGGTTCTCTTCCTCTACCATGCTTCCTAGCAACGAAGTCTCTTTTATCGTATCTTTTATTCTTAGGTTGTGGGTTATCAAGATCATCAGCAGGTTCAATCTCCACATCATTATCATTACTAGGTTGAGCATCAGCATGAGCATCATTATTAATGTTATCACTAGGCTCATGTTCATCACCAGATTGTGTCCCAGCATCAGAAATAGAAATATCATTTGGATTCTTAGATGCATCTATAACAGGTTCACTAGCAGCATGCAAAGTATTATCATCATTCTTTTTCCTACTCTTACTGGAAGGAATAGGTGCATCAATATTAACTCTTTGAGAATCTTGCTCAATTCTCCTAGGATGGTCCTCATGATACAAAGGTTCCTGAGTCATTCTACCACCTCTAGTCACAACTTTAACATAATGATAATTGTCTTTACTATTTATCTCATTAAGCAAATCATTTTGAGCCTTAAGTACTTGTTCTACTTCAGTGGTTACCATGGAAGCATGTTTACTAATAAGCTTAAGATCATTGACAGTTCTACTCAAATAATCACCCAAGCGATCAAGCATATAAGCATTATATTTCAACTGTCTACTAACATAGGCATTGAAATTTTCTTGCTTCATAATAAAATTATCAAATTCATCCAAGCATTGGCTAGCAGGCTTATTATAACGGATATCTCTTTCATCAAATCTTTTGAGAGAATTTACCTCTACTACCTGTGTCGGGTTATCAAAACCATGTATTTCTTCAATAGGTGATAGATTCTTAACATCTTCAGCTTTTATACCCTTTTCTTTCATAGATTTCTTTGCCTCTTGCATATCTTCAGGACTGAGGAATAGAATACCTCTTTTCTTCGGAATTGGATTTGGAGGTGATTCACGAATAGTCCAATCATTATCATTGCTCAATATATTATTCAATAGTAATTCAGCTTATTCAACAGTTCGTTCATGAAAACACAACCAGCACAACTATCTACGTAGTCCCTAGAAGCATCAGTTAGTCCATTATAAAAGATATCAAGCATTTCATTTTTCTTGAGAGGATGATCAGGCAAAGCATTAAGCAATTGGAGAAGCCTCCCCAAAGCTTGTGGGAGACTCTCTTCTTCAATTTTCACAAAGTTAATTATTTCCTGCAAGGCAGCTTGTTTCTTATGGGAAGGAAAATATTTTTCAGAGAAGTAATAAACCATGTCCTGGGGACTACCCACACAACCAGGAGCAAGAGGGTTAAACCATTTCTTAGAATCACCCTTTAATGAGAAAGGAAAGAACTTAAGAATATAGTAATAGCGAATTTTTTTCCTCATGAGTAAATAGGGTGGCTATATCATTCAATTTGGTAAGATGTGCCACAACAGTTTCAGATTCATAACCATGGAAAGGATCAGATTCAACCAAAGTAATTAACTCGGGATCGACGAAGATTCATAATCCTTATCAGTAACAAAGATGGGTGAAGTAGCAAACTTAGGATTATATTGCATTCTAGCATTCAGAGATTTTTCCTTCCACTTGTGAAGCAATTTCTTAAGATCGTCTCTATCCTGACAAGCAAGAAAATCCCTAGATACCTCTCCTTCCCTAACATATCCTTAAGATATATCAGGAAATTCATATCTAGGAGAGCTAGGTCTAGCAGGTAAATCATAGTGTTCAGTTTCAATAATTTCATCAGATTCGGAAATATTATTAGTTTTAGCATTAGCTCTAGCAATTTGGTCATCGAGAAATTCACCTAGTGGCACAGTATCATCAAGCAGAGTATCATCATAAGCATCATGCATAGTAGAAGTAGCATCATCAATTACTTGCGACATATCAAAATTACTAGAAGGTGGTGGTTTCGCAAACTTACTCATAACAGAAGGTGAATCAAGTGCAGAGCTAGATGGCAGTTCCTTACCTCCCCTCGTAGTAGAGGGATAGATCTTGGTTTTTGGATCTTTCAAATTCTTCATAGTGATCAACAGGAATATATCCCAAGTGACTCATAGAATAGAGCTATGCTCCCCGGCAACGGCGCTAGAAAAAGGTCTTGATAACCCACAAGTATAGGGGATCGCAACAGTTTTCGAGGGTAGAGTATTCAACCCAAATTTATTAATTCGACACAAGGGGAGCCAAAGAATATTCTTGAGTATTAGCAGCTGAGTGGTCAATTCAACCACACCTGAAAGACTTAATATCTGCAGCAAAGTGTTCAGGAGCAAAGTAATATGGTAGTAACGGTAACAGTGGAAAAGTAATAGTAGCAGTTCTGTAGTGATTGTAACAGTAGCAACGGAAAAGTAATGGAGCGGAAGATCAATATATGAAAAGCTCGTAGGCAATGGATCACTGATGGATAATTATGTTGGATGGCATTCATCATGCAACAGTTATAACATAGGGTGACACAGAACTAGCTCCAATTCATCAATGTAATGCAGGCATGTATTCCATATATAGTCATACGTGCTTATGGAAAAGAACTTGCATGACATCTTTTGTCCTACCCTCCCGTGGCAGCAGGGTCCTATTGGAAACTAAGGGATATTAAGGCCTCCTTTTAATAGAGAACCGAACCAAAGCATTAGCACTTAGTGAATACATGAACTCCTCAAACTACGGTAATCGCCGGAAAGAATCACAGTTATTGTTACCCTAGGGGATGCGGATCATAACTCGTAATTGGTGTCTACAACCTGCAAGATAGGATCAAGAACACACATATATTCATGAAAACATAATAGGTTCAGATCTGAAATCATGGCACTCAGGCCCTAGTGAGAAGCATTAAGCATAGCAAAGTCATAGCAACATGAATCTCAAAAGATAGTGGATACTAGGGATAACACCATAACCAAACTAACTAGATTACATGATAAATCTCGTCCAACCCATCACCGTCCAACAAGCCTATGATGAGATTACTCACGAATGGTGGGGAGCATCATGGAATTGGTGATGAAGGATGGTTGGTGATGACGAAGGCGTCGATTTCCCCTCTTCGGAGCCCAAAATGGACTCCGGATCTGGTCTCCCGAGGAAGAACTAGTGATGGTGGCGGCTCTGTATCATGAAACGCGATGAAATATTCTCTGTGATTTTTTCCTCAGCAAATATGGTTATATGGAGCTGGAGAGGAGGTCGGAGGAGCCACGAGGGGCCCACAAGCCTGCTCCACGTAGCCAGGGGGTGGCCGCGGCTAGCAGGCTTGTGGCCTACTGGTGGCCCCCCTCTGGTTAATTCTTGCGCTAGTATTTTTTATTAATTCCAAAAATATTCTCCATAAATTTTCAGGACGATTCGAGAACTTTTATTTCTGCACAAAAATAAAATCAAGGCAATTCTGCTGAAAACAGCGTCAGTCCGGGTTAGTTCCATTCAAATCATGCAAATTAGAGTCCAAAACAAGGGCAAACGAGTTTGGAAAAGTAGATACGTTGGAGATGTATCAGACAGTGTGCGGATATACTCATGTCCCCCTTTAAAATTGGCCGTTGTAGGATTCCTTCCCTCCATTGTAATAAGAGGACCCAGGCCACCGCTATATGTAGAAGCTAGGCCGCACCGTAGAGGGGATCCCCCGAATTCGAGCCAACACTTAGCCACACAATACACCACCACAAGGTAAGGAGCCAAGAACACACCTTGAGCTCCCCTCACAAGGCTCAAGCTCACTGTACTAATTCATCCACCAAAACCACCATGAGTGGCAATCCACCAAAGCAGGAGTAGGGTATTATGCTTCGCAGCGGCACGAACCTGGGTAAACTATCGTGTTCATCTTCTTCCTCGTCATCGAGCGAGTTTTCCGTTATGTCCATCGTGTAGCGGGCTAGGTTGGGTCAGGCCACAAGGAAGCCTTTGCACACGCCCTTGTGTTCGAACCTCAAGGGTTTTGCGGAGCCCGAAATCCGATAGAATTGTCCACCCAATTTAGGGTGTGGTAATGTTGAGATTGTTTCCCTTCAAATTCCAAATTACCACGCCCTAAATTTTTTGCAAATTAGTTCACGCCTACCAAACCTAATTTACTGTAGTAGGCTATAATAACACCTACTCAAAAATTACCTCACATTCCTCACCCCCGCCACAAAAATAGTATGCCTTTCTTTGTTAGTCATTCATTCCGTCTTCCATGGCCGGTAGGGAGTCTGGGTGGAGATATATCTAGGGAAGAAAGACCAAGGCCACGAAAGCAACCGAGGGGTCCCGCCACCACTGCGAGGAAGTGCTAGAGAGCTCCAGCCACACTGCTTTGGCCGCAGCTGAGAAGTCCGGTGGCGCCACGGATGCCCGAGAGGATCTTTCGCGGAGAGGCCACGACTCTCACAATCACAAGCGCATTCGCCTCGGAGGTGAACTGGACAAGTTGGTAGTCTTGGATTCCTTAGCCAGTGATGACATGTGCGATGATATCAATAGGAAGGATGCGTTGATCGATAACTTGGTGAAGCTGCTGGAGAAGAGTGACACCTCAGTTGACAAGGCAGCCGGCCTCATGGAGAAAATTATGGAGGAGAATGACACCTAGAAGAAACTGCTCAAGAAGAAAAGTGCCTTAGAGGGGAGGCTGAAAGAATTCGCCGAGGAACTTTTGGAAGACTTGGCGAAGCTCTACATTGAGCGCGAGGGGCTGGTGAAGGAATTTGTGGCGCATGTCAAGAAACTTCATGCGTATGCGGCGTAGACCATCGATGCTCTTTAGCAAAAATCCCACGCCATGGCCGCAATGCGGAAGATGGCATATGAGAGGCGAGAGGAGATGGAGGTCGTGGAGGGGATGAAGAAGGATATTGAGGAACTCCGCGCCCAGAAATCCATCAAGAAATAGATAGCAGTTGGCAAGATCATTTTCTTTGTCTTCCTTCTTCATCCTCTTCCTTCTTCTTTTGCCCCTATGTCTTTGGGGAATTGACGCATGTGGAATTTTTGATTATCATGGATATGTAAGAGAATAATTATCCTTTGTCGGTGCGAATTTGTTGTTATATTATTCCGTTCGTTTGTACATGTATACGACTCAAAAACAGATGGAACGTCAAGTAATCGGCAAGGCACAAACAAAACAATGGTTACGTTGAGCGGGGCAATGGGATCACAAGCAAACTAGTCCCTCTGTCTAGGCACATTAACCACATGATAAATAGCGGGTCGGACACCATTAATTCAGAAGTTGGGAGCAAGGCGAGGGGGTGGAGGTCAAAGTATCGCTTCCCGATGAGCATGCACAGTAGACTGCTCTAATGCGTCCCGTCAAACATGCACGGTAGACATCTCTCCCACATCATGTCGAGCCTGCGCGGCGGATAGCTCGCATGCTCCCGTCGAGCATGTGTGGCGGAAAGCTCGCATGTGTCCTGTCATGAACCAGCTACAAGCACGGACCCCCATATGGATGCGTGGCGCCAAATGGTTATCATATGAGTTTTGTATTTATGGGAATTCAAAAACCCAATATTATCATTGATTACGGACGAGCTATCATGCCAAAATGTTTCTAATTCATTCACATTCGTATAAAAAGGGCCCTAGAAAACTCAGTTGATGTATACAAAGGGCTGAAGTGGTGTACTATAGGACACATTGAATGTAGTTTCGCTACCAAAGGTGACATGTTCCGAATCAAAATCACGTGGTCAGAGCATGGGCTTCTAGTTCAAAATTTGAACTACGCATATTAAATCACTAGAAAACTCAGTTAATGTATTAAAATGGCCAAATTGCTGCACTAGACGACAAACTGAATGTAGTTTCGCCACCAAAGGTGCATCTTCCCTATTCAAATCACAAGACTTCTTGAATAAGCTTTGGCATGTAAGATGCATGTCCCAATATTTGTCCCAAATTCGTCAAAAATATATACACCGTATATGTGTCATGGCATGACACTTTGTAAGTTTCATGAATTCCTTGCGAGCTTTGGGTTCTTTGTAATTTTGAAACCAAGAGTCTCAATGTTTGTGGCCTAGTCACGACGCCAAGATGTTTGTATTTCGGTGACCAACAGCGCATGGGATCTAAACATGGACCAAAGGACACAAAATGGTTTATATTTATTTTGGTTCCTCAGAGCCCGTGCTTGTAATTCAAACTTGAGTTCTTCACATTAAGTGCATGCCTAATAAACTCAAATGTCATTTTGTAGGATCGATAGAAGAGTGTCTAGAAGGGGGGTGAATAGACTACTAACAGAAATTTAAAACCTAACCTTTTCCTAAGGTAATTGGTTGGCAGATTTTAACTATTTTAGCAAGTCTAGCAAGTCTAACAGCCCTACGCATGCATGTCTACAAATATGGCAGAAGAAAGTAAAGACATTGCACATGTAAGTAAAGAGATGGGATAGGAAGATCAAACGCAATAGGAGACGCAAGAATTTTTTCCGTGGTTCCGATAGGTGGTGCTATCATACATCCATGTTTATGGAGTCTTCAACCCACGGAGGGTAACGGTCACGAGAGTCCATGGAGGGCTCCACCCATAAGGGTCCACGAAGTAGCAACCTTGACTATTCCATACGGCTTCCGTCCATGAAGGAGTAGCCTCACTATGGGTAGACCTTCACGAGGTAGGCAATATCCTTGCCTTTACAAACTTCTTGGTTCACTCCACAACACGAAGTAGGAGACTCCCAAGCGACACCTAGCCAATCTAGGAGGCACTACCCTCCAAAAGGTAATAGGCTCGGTAATGACGATGAACTCCTTGCTCTTGTGCTTCAAGATGATAGACTCCTCAACACACAATCACTCTATCATAGATTTGGCTTGGTAGAAGAGATGGGATTGGTGGAAAGCAACTTGCGGAGGCTAGAAATCAAGATCCATATGGTTGGAGTGGAAGATCTTGACCTCAACACAAGGGTAGGTGGTTCTCTCTTAGAAAACTGAGTATGATAGGTATGGAATAGTTATGAGTGCTTCTCTTTCGAGTGGGTGGCGGTGAAGGGGTATATATAGGCATACCCAAAAAACTAACCGTTACACACAAAATGACTAACTCGGTGACACTGATGCGTTAATCTTGGTGGTACCGAAGTGACCAAAAGGTGGCAACTTTTGAATCTCGGTGAGACCGATATAGGAATCTCGGTTGCACCGACAAGGTGACCAACGGTCAGAATTGCCAAACTCGGTGATGCCAATTCAACATTCTCGGACGGACTGAAAGTGTGAACTTGCGTAACAGAAAGTTGGCAACCCAACTCGATGGCACCAAAAGCAGTGTCGGCTGCACCGAAGTGGCTAGGGTTTGGCTGAGTCTATCTAGGGTTTGGAATCGATGGCACCGGGATAGGAATGTTGGTTGCACCAATTTTGCATGTTTGGCTAGGTACAGACTTTGGTGGGAGAGCTTGTGGATGTTTTTGGTGACTATCACTTGTGCACGTATGAGCATTTTGTTCACCATCAAAACCTTACACCCTTTCAATAGTATTGGCTTTCCTATGGAATCAAAGTGATTTCTCACAAATGTAAAATGTAGAGTCCTCTTTCTTGAAGCTTGGCCAACCTATTTCCTTGCATCTTGGGGTAGTTCCACAATCTCCTCAATCCTTTTGCCATCCCAACTCTCCATGGACTATTATCTAAAATACACTAGATAAAAGTATTAGTCCAAGACCCAATGTATGTTGTCATGAATTATCAAAACCACCAAGGAAGCATGTTGTGCTTTCAATCTCCCCCTTTTTGGTAATTGATGGAAACATACAATCAAAGCTTCAAATAAAGATATGCATGGATGTAGTGAAGACTATGAGAGACACATAACTCGGATTTGCCCCCCCCCCCTAAATGTGTGCAGTCCTTTAAAGGATAGTTGCTTTGGAATGCATGGACACATATATGGATGAAAGGGGTATAAGGAGTCATGTGTATCTTGGCTATATGCATCAATATAAGTGAATGAAATGTATACCCTTGATCAAGACTTCACTCTTGCAAACAATATGTGGAGGAAGCAAGAGATCATATTGATCAAAGATGTGATGCATATACTTACCTTGAGTTCTTGAGCATTCTAGTAGTAGAGACACACTTGAGAAAACAATGTTAGGAAACACAAGAGTATTCTACTAAACCAAGGCAATAGAACTCAACGGGTACCAAGATATGGAGAACATATGAGATATGATAATCCTTAAGATTGATATGTCTCCACCTTTAGCATAAATCTATTATATCTTTTCTCCCCTTAGATATGAAAGTGGTAGTACATCCTTTGTTCATTTTGGACTTTTCTCCAAAAATAGTTTTCACCCCCTACATTGTTGTTCTCCCCTTGTTTATATAAGTGTGAATTTTTGATATTTTCCTCTCCCCGTAAATCATATCTCCCCCTTTGCATAAGCATGTAACTCTCCCTTTAGCATGAAGCTTTGATATTCTCCACCTTTGGCATAAAATACCAAAAAGGTTAAACCAGGGAGTAATGGTAGGGATCATTGACAAGGAAGGGATCCTTGAGAGCAAGGTTCATTGAAAGTAGGGTTCATAGAAACGAACTAAGGGAATCATTGAATGTAACTTCTCTCCCTTTTGCAAATTTTAGATTTATTCTCCTTGGACCTAGAGATCCTTGAATAAAGAAATTCTCCCCTGAAGTATTGTTTGTTCTTCTCCCCCTAATTGTTTTCAAGGAAGGGGTCATCGAAGGAACAAGAATATCACAAGAACAGGAACAGATAAACAATATTAAAGAAACTTAGACTTAGAGAAGAAATAAAAAATCGGTGACTCCGGGATAAATAAATCGATGGTACCGAGATTGTGTAGTGCAGCTTATCTGCAAATTCGATAGAACAGAGTTATTTATATTGGTGACTCCGAATGAGAGACCATGTTTCAGTTTTCACAGAGAAAAAGAAATAGTTTCAAAAATAAATTGTGAAAGTTTTACAAAGGACATCAAATAGATAAGATTTGAGTGGTTACGAGAGATCATGCAAATTCAGAACAAACCACGCAATATTGACATAGGAGCCAAGCAAGAATCCTTGAGCATAGGTCATACTCATCATTTAAGCTCAAAATGGGGTTACCATTTTTTGATTAAGCATTTGGATGTCTTCGTATCTCTTGAATTGATTTAGCCCATGACTTGGAGTAAAGCCTTTTCAAGGATATGAGTAAATACATTTGAGTGATGTTGATGACGTTGCTCGTAGGTGAACTTGTTGAGGATGCTCGAGGTTGATGAAGGTCATCTTGAATTTGGAGCAATCCTTCTCGTTCTAGTACACTAGTCATCTACAAAGGTTAGTCATGCAAGTAAGAACAATGGATATATCCAATCGACATGATACTACTTAAGGTTTTGCAACTAAGATCAAGTATATGTCAAGGATATGTTTTTGTTGTCTTCTTCCATCCATCATCAAGAGGGGTTGTGGATTCTTGGTAATGACAAGATTGCTTATGATTGGAGTTGATGGCAATCTTGTGGAATGAAGTTCTTCCAAGTACCTACAAAATAGTAGATGCAATACAAGGGAGCATAGAACTCCATGGCATATGATAACGAGCTACGGGCACATGGAGATAACAAGAAAGCTCATGCCCTTGCTTGCAACCGAATGAGTCTAACTCAAGTGTGAAGCATCAATGATGTTCAACTCACTCCTCACATGACAAAATGTTTTCCCAGCAAGTGGCTTGGTGAAGATATCGGCCAATTTCTTGTTAGTGCGAACATGCTTAAGATTGATATCTCCTTTGGCAACATGATCACGAATGAAATGATGTCGAACTCAAATATGCTTTTCGAGAATGTTGCAGAGGATTATGTCCAATTTTAATAGCACTTCCATTGTCACAAAGTAATGGAACATTTTTAACATAAATTTCATAATCCTTAAGCGTTTGTGTCATCCATAGTAATTGTGCACAACAAGATCCTGCAGCAATATACTCAGCTTCGGCAGTAGATAGAGATACTGAGTTTTGTTTATTGGAGGACCAAGACACAAGAGATCTACCTAAAAATTGACAAGTACCCGAGGTGGATTTTTTATCAACCTTGTCACCGTCATAGTCCAAATCGGAATAGCCAAGAAGATTAAAAGAAGATCCCTTGGGATACCAAATGCCAAAGTTTGGTTTTTGTATCAAGTATCTCACAATACGTTTCATAGCCAAAAGATGACACTCTTTAGGTGTTGCTTGATATCTAGCCCACATGCAAACACTAAGCATAATATCAGGACAAGATGCACATAGATATAGCAATGAACCAATCATAGATCGATAAACCTTTTGATCAACCGGTTCATCCTCCCTGTTAAGGTCAACATGTCCACTAGTGGGCATAGGAGTTTTCATAACTTTGCAATCCTGCATGTTGAATTTCTTGATAAAGTCCTTGGTATACTTAGTTTGAGAGATGAAAGTTCCTTCTCTTGATTGCTTGATTTGCAACCCAAGAAAGAATTTCAACTCACACATCATAGACATCTCATACTTCCCGGACATCAACCTTCCAAACCTTTCACTAAATTGAGGGTTAGTGGAACCAAAGATAATATCATCCACATAGATTTGGCACACCAAAAATTCTCCATTAACTCTCTTAGTGAACAAGGTTGCATCAATTTGACCAATTTCAAAACCTTTTTCAATGAGAAACTTCATTTAACATTTATACCAAGCACGAGGGGATTGCTTAAGACCATAAAGAGCTTTACGAAGCTTGTTAACATGATTAGATTTCTTAGGATTCACAAAACCAGGTGGTTGCTTAACATAAACCTCTTCTTCAATTTCACCATTTAAAAATGCACTTTTGATATCCATTTTATAAAGCATGATATCATGGTAATTAGCATAGGGAAGAAGAATACGAATAGCTTCAAGTCTAGCGACGGGGGCATAAGTCTCACCGTAGTCCATACCTTCGACTTGCGTGTATCCTTGGGCTACAAGATGAGCCTTGTTGCGCATGACTTGACCATCCTCATATTGTCTGTTCCGAAACACCCATTTGGTTCCAATGATGTTGTGCTCATCTTCGGGCTTCTCCATGAGTGTTCACACTTCGTTCCTTTCGAAGTCGTGAAGCTCTTCATGCATAGCATTCACCCAATCCGCGTCTTGAAGAGCTTGTTCTACCTTCAATGGCTCAATGCTAGAGATGAAAGAATAATGCTCACAAAAGTTAGCTAGACGGGTTTTAGAGCGAGTGATTCTCCCTATTTGTATATCACCAAAGATTAGGTTTAGGGGATAGTTCTTGGTCACTTGAGCTCGAACTCGGGTCAGCTTCCGATTGTTGGATGGTGGAGCTTCTTCTTCATCATCATCATTTCCTTCATCTTTATTGTTGTTGAAGGTGTCGTTCCCTTGAGGTGGTGGTGAAGGTGGTTGTGTTGGATCTTTATGATGCACTTCCTCCTCTTCATCATTTCGTCGTGTATCGCTTGTGGATGCCTCCATGTCGTGTTCAGGTTCACCTTGACGTGAAGTAGGGGCTTCCAGTTGAGTTTATGAAGTACTTTCCTTCACCTCCATGGGACGAATCTTGCCGATGGGTAGATTTAGAATAGCTTCCGAAGGGACCTTATCACCTACATCATTTGGCAATTGTTCGACTGGCGAACCATTAGATTCATCAAACTTCACATCTACCGTCTCTTCAACTTTTCGAATGAAGTTGTTGTAGACACGGTAAGTGTGAGAGTTCGATCTGTAACCAAGTAGGAATCCTTCATGAGATTTGGGAGCACATTTAGTACGACGATGCTTATCAAGAATGTAGCACTTTGAGTCAAATACACGAAAGTATCCGACTTGGGGTTTGTTACCGGTGAGTAGCTCGTATATCGTTTTACCGAGAAGCTTGTGCAGGTAAAGTCAGTTTGTGGCATGACATGTTGTTTCAATGGCTTCTGCCCAAAAGTGTCTTGGAGTCTTGTATTCATCAAGCATCGTTCTTGCCATCTCAATGAGCGTCCGGTTCTTCCTCTCAACAACTCCATTTTGTTGAGGTGTGTACGTAGCCGAGAACTCATGTGAGACACCTTCTTCGTCAAGAAAGGTATCCACATGGGTCTTCTTGAACTCTGATCTGTTATCGCTCCGAACCTTCTTGATCTTCACTTCAAACTGATTTTGCGCTTTGCGAGCGAAGTTATTGAAGATCTTTTGAGACTACGACTTATCATCAAGAAAGAATACCCAAGTAAATCTGCAAAATCATCGACTATAACTAGGCCATGGGAATTTCCACCGAGACTCTTCTAAGCATTGGGACCAAAAAGATCCATGTGAAGTAACTCAAGTGGTCTCCTAGTAGTCATAATATTCTTAACGGGATGACTTCCACCTACTTGATTTCTAGCTTGACAAGCACTACAAAGTCTATCGTTGTAAAAGATAACATCTTTAACACCAAGTATATCATCACCTTTGATTAGCTTGTCTAGATTGCGCATGCCTACATGTCCAAGTCTTCTATGCCAAAGCCAGCCTTTAGAGGATTTTGCAATTAAGCAAGTATGAGGTTTGGATCTCTTAGTGAAACAACAATGTATAGATCACCTCTACAGAAACCGGTGAAGACCATTTTATGATTATCTTGGCGAAACACTCGGCAATCTACTTTCGTGAATAACACATTGAAACCGAAGTGGACTAGTCTAGATACAGAAAGAAGATTATAGTCAAGGGATTCAACAAGCATAACATTTTGGATAGAGCTATCATGGGATATGGCCACCTTACCAAGGCCAAGTACCTTACCCTTAGAGTTGTCTCCAAAGGTCACGTACCGTCGAGGACCTTGATTAGGCGTGATGTCTTGAAACATGTATTTATCACCAGTCATATGATCCATACATCCGCTGTCGAGAATCCACTCTTTTCCTCCGAACATGTAATCCTTAAAGTTTGCCATAAGACTCAGACTCTTCATGATCTTCTCATGCTCGATGTCGAACAACTCATCTTCTTCATAGTGGCCATGTTCCACATTTTCATCATCAAGTGGGAAATCCTCATCATAAAGAACAAGAGATTCGTTAGGATTGATATAATGACAATGTTAAAGTCTATGAATGTGAGTGTCTTCAAAGGTAATGTTGTTCATAGTAGTGACATCTCCTTTAGCACGCATAAGATCACGGAGCTCAAATAGGCATTTATCAAAGTTTGGATCACTAGGCTTCATTTTGTGAAAAGCAACAGTTTTATGAAGAATTTCATCAAGATTTCCTAATGAAAGATTTGGATATCGTTTCTCTAAATCAGTCCACAAGGTATAGGCACATGCAAAGTTCTTCAATTGAGAAAGCACGAATCTTGGTAAAACTCTAACAATAAGATTGACAGTTCTTAGGTTACCAAGCATGTTAATTTCCTCTTCGTGTGTGGGATGCAATTCATCAATGGGGAGCACATAAGGGTTTTCAATATATTTTGTCAAATGGAATTTATCAAATAGATCAATCATGGCATTCTTCCATTGACTATAGTACTCTCCATCAAGAATGAGCACTCTACAAGTCAAACTCTCTACTCTAGACACATCCATCTTCCTCCACGGTGATTAAACCGAAGCAATGGAGACCACAGCTCTGATACCACTTGTAGGATCAATAGAAGAGTGTCTAGAGGGGGGTGAATAGACTACTAGCAGAAATTTAAAACCTAACCTTTTCCCAAGTTAGTTGGTTGGCATTTTTACCTATTTTAGCAAGTCTAGCAAGTCGAATAGCCCTACACATGCATTGTTACAAATATGGTAGTAGAAAGTAAAGACATTGCACATTTAAGTAAAGAGATGGGATAGGAAGATCAAACGCAATAGGAGATGCAAGAAGTTTTCCCGTGGTTACGATAGGTGGTGCTATCACTACAGGAATCAACAACTTTGCCGTTAGCCATCCCGGACGGCAAAGGCATGCATGGCGCACGGCAAAGGCTTTGTCGTCGGCCAGCAAACGGCCAACCGTCCGGCTGAATAAGCCACGATAAAGGGTGCTTTACCGTCTGTGGGCAGACAGCAAATATCCTTAGGTCTTTGCCGTCCACCAGCGGACGACAAAGACCGTTGACGGCACACATGGGAGCTTACGTCCGTTAAGGGGTTAACAACGTGCTTTGTCGTCCGCTAGCAGACGACAAAGACCTAAGATTCTTTGTCGTCTGCCAGCGGACGACAAAGCACCTGTTTCTTTGCTAGCCTAGGTGGTTTCTTTGTTGTCCGCTGGCAAACGGCAAAGAACCTTAGGTCTTTGTCGTCTGCTAGCGGACGGCAAAGAAACCACCTAGGCCACCCTAGTGCTACCCCAGGTTGCATAGGTAGCTGCCACATGGCAGCTTTGCCGTCTGCTAGCTGACTACAAAGACCTTTGTCGTCGGCCAGCAGACGACAAAGTGGCTATATAGCCCCTTTTTTCTATTTTTTCTTAAATTCATTCAATTTGACAGAATTTCACATATATATACACATTTCAAAATAATTTCAACAAGCATACCAACAATAAGTTTCCAACAACATATCCAACATACAAGTTTCCAACAACATATCCAACATACAATGGTTTCCAACAACATATCCATACATACATATCCAAAACAAGTTTCCAACAAGTTTCCATAAACAAAAAGGAAGCACAAGTAGAAGAGTACACTCCATCAATGCAAGCTTCCTCATCTATAGCAAATCTGCAAATTAGGAAAGATGAAAGTTAGAAGAAGAAGAAGTCTAGCTAGAAGAAAAAGAAGAAAAAGCAGAAGAAAAAGAAGAAGAAGAAGAATTTATATTCTCTTTTGTTTTTCTCCTCTCCTCTTCTTTATCTTCTTCTTCTAACTAAGGTAGGTAAAAATGCCATTTTTAGCTAAGGTAGGTAAAAATGCTAAGTGTGTAGGTCATTTTAGAGCTAAGATAGTTAAATAGGTCATTTTGGAGCTAACCTAGGTAGTTATGCCATTTTTGAGCTAACTAAGCAAATTTACTCATTTTGGAGGACAAAATGGTAAGTGTATGTCATTTTAGAGCTATCCTAGTTAAAATCGGTCATTTTGGAGCTAGGTAAGGTTATTTGTCATTTTGGAGGAAAATAAACTAATTATATGATAGTTTGGAGCTAAACCAAGGTTATTATAACATTTTTACCTAAGTAAGCTAATTATGTCATAAATGAACTAGGTAAGTTAAGTATAGATTAGTATTTAGCTATCCTAGGTAGTTATGACATTTTTCAGCTAACTAAGCATATTAAGTCATTTAGGAGGAAAAATGCTAAGTATAGTTCATTTTATAGCTATCCTAGGTAAAGTATGTCAGTTCGAAGCTAAGTAAGGTTATTATGTTATTTTCGAGGAAAATAAGCTAAGTATAGGTCATTTTGGAGCTAAACCAAGGTTATTATGCCATTTTTTACCTAAGTGAGCTAATTATGTTATAAATGAACTAGCTAAGCTAATTATAGATCATTATTGAGCTATCCTAGGTAGTTATGCCATTTTGTACCTAAGTGAGCTAATTATGTCATAAATGAACTAGCTAAGCTAGCTATAGATCATTATTGAGCTATCCTAAGTAGTTATGCCATTTTCTAGCTAACTAGGCATATCAAGTCATTTTGGAAAAAATGCTAAGTATAGGTCATTTTATAGCTATCCTAGGTAGAATATATCATTTTGGAGCTAAGTAAGATTATTATGTCATTTTTGAGGAAAATAAGCTAAGTATAGGTCATTTTGGAGCTAAGTAGGTCATTTCTTAAGCTATGTATGCATTTGTTAAGCACGCTGCACCAAAGATCATTTGCAATGTCTCCTTAACATGATGCAACTCTAATGTGAATACTAGTAACTAATGACCATTCAAATGAAACTCACCATGGGTGCTATAGCAATATGGGGCATCGATGGAGGGGTTTGACCATTGTTCTGGCACACGGACTGCACATTTTGTTTTCACGAGTCATTCATATTAGTTAGTGATGAAATGAACATTACGTGCATGATTTGGCTAATATGCAGGAGAAACTTACCACGAGGTGCTCGTATAGGGCCCGGTGAGACGCGTCATTCCGATTCCTCTCCTCCTCCAACAGCCTAGCCGTCCTCTCCTCCATGTCCCTCTCCCTCTGTGTCGCCTACCTGTTTGCCTCCGCTAAAAGCTCCTGGGCCCTAGCCTCAATGGTGAGCTCCATTGTCCGAGGACGAGGCCTTATCTCAGGATCAGAGCTCGTCTGGCGCTTCTTGATCTCCGGGAGAGTTCTAGGACAATGTATCAGTCCATCCCCAATGGCTATCGAGCCATGGGGCCTCCCGCCACTAGATATCATCATGAGCTCTAGATCAAAAGGACTGTGGCTCGGGTTGAAGTCCTCCCCTTTCCTCGCCTTCCCCTCATCTTTGTACCTCACGAGATTGTTGTGGGAGGAGATGTTGCTGAAGCTCTCTGGATGATCGAGGTCATCCTCAGAGAATGCCTTGGCCTTCTTGTACGAGGCAATATGGGCAATGGCATATAGGTCGAACAAAGGTGGCACCTCCTTCTTGTTTTCTCGTGCCTAAAAGAGAGGAACAAAATATTAGTTAAGGGCTCAAGCTAGCATGAAGAATGAAATTGGATGAATCATGAAGCAAACCACATACCTAGTGATCCCCGTACTCAAACAGGTTGGAGCTCCCTTGATGGTGTGGCACACCTTTCATTTGGGCACGCTTATCCTTGGCCTTGTTGTGTTCGGCTAGCCATTCGGGAGAGCACCACTCATCCACCAATGCCTCCTAACAGTCCATCCTATCTGCACACCATCTCGGGGGCACCTAAGTTAGACAAGGGAAATTTCCGTGCTACGCCTACGAATCAAAGCAAGGAAACTAAGTACAAGGCCTTAAGAATAGATAATTACCTTCATTAACTTCTCCTTACTCAGATAATTTCTGTGGCACTTCTTCTTGGCCCTCTTAATGTTAGTCGAGGCGTAGTAGTCTCGAATAGCCTACACCCGAGCCTCGTGCCATAAGTTCTGAAGTAGGCGCTTGCACTCGGCTACAAGAACAACAACCGCTTTCGCCTCGTGTTCCTCAAGACACCTGTAGAAGGTCTGCAATCAAACAAGACAACACTGATTAGTACAATCACTAGGTGTTGTTGGTTTTTAATTCGGTAAAGGACAAATTAACCAAAACCAATGGATCACAATGTCAGTCACCATCTCGCACAAGACACCATCAACCATCTCCTCCGGTGGGACCGGGGCAGCCATGTCTAGCTCCCAGGTCAGTGCTACCTATGGAACCTCACCCTCACCAGGCAACTGGACCTTCCCTGAGAAGTGGTGCCGGAGAAGCACACCAAGGATCCGGTTGGGCATGCGGACACCACGCTCGTGTTTCCAACCCCTGCAGTATGACAAGGCCAACACATTAGATATTAATTTGAAGAAACATGAAGGAAAAAGGGTTAAAAAAAGAGTAAATGCACTTACTTCTCCGCATTAGGCTCAATCAACCAATTCTAATCACGGGTCATCGGCACGGGCGGGAGCTTTGTACAACCACGCTGGTTGACCTTCTTGCCCTCCTCAACCAGATCGCTCTCGCTATAGGTGTCCTCAGACAAGTTGTCCTCGCCACCATAAGCATGGCCACTAGCCTCCGGAGTCACATGGAACGAAGACTCTGGGACCCGAGTCTCCTGGGACGAAGACCCTGGGACCGGAGTCTCCTGAGACGAAGGCTCGGTGACCCGAGGCTCGGCGACCGGAGTCCAAGATGGGTCCAAGTCAGACGGGTCCACCTGAGACAGAGAACTCATGTGGTCGGGAGAATCAGCTCGGGGTGGCGGCGAGGAAGGTGCAGCAGCCTTCCTACCTCTACCACCTCTCTTCGTCTTCCCCCAACCTCTCCCGGTCGAAGAAGAAGTGCCTGTCGGTGTCTACATACAGTGTACCAGTGCTCTCCGGAGTTGCTAGGGTGGAATAATAGCACCCCTCCCAGCACGCACCGAGGAAGGAGGCATGGAGTGCTCTCGACCCGCGCCCACCATCTGTCAACACCTGCAATGATAAAGAGTTAACGAAATTAGTTCAACATAAAAAAATTGAATACCTAATAACATGAACTAATTAATAATATATATGTACATAATAATAATTGAATACCTCACATTACTAATATTAATCTTCATCGTCTATATATGCTCCGAGATCAATAAATGCATAATCATCATCACTATTAGTAATGACGTGCTCATCAGCATCATCAATAAATGCATCAACATGTGGAAGGCCTCTATGTAATCGGTCAAGCATTGACAAGTCATCCGTAGCAGTAACCTCTTCTTCTTCCGTCTCTTCTTGTTCCGGCTCAGGGGTGAAGTCGGATTCACTGTCGCTGTCAACCTCAATGTTTTGGGGTGAAGTATAGCGGTTCGTGAAACATTTTTTGGAAACATGTGTTTCTTGGAAGAATTCTCCTTCATATGTGTCTGGGTTAATGTGAGGTTCATAATCATCTTCATTGAGGGGAGGTGGTCTAAAATGTGGCGGCACATCATAAACGACATCCCAACCTTTCAGATTTGGATCCGTTTGGCTCGCCCACGGTAGATAGAAAACTTGGGTCGCCTGTTGAGCCCTAATATAGACATCGGGAACATCTAAATGGGTGCTTTGTTTGATTTTGACTACCCCTATATGTTCATGAGTCCTTCTAGTCTCCTCCATAATATTTGAAGACTATGACGTTTGGTGGGTTTCACCAAAGAATGTAAGTTCATAAACTGCTTCAACTCTTCCATAATACTCGACCCCTCCTTTGCCGACAGCGGAGACACAACAATTTGTAGACTTTCGTCGGCCATAGATAGCTCTTTGCCAAAATTACAAAAGCGATACCCGTTGATGTCGTATTTGTCAAAAGAGCGGACCTTACAGTCAAAACCATTAGCGACTTGTCTCAATTCGGAGTCCATAGACTCTGCATTAGCCTACAAGTTTAATACGAAAGGATTGTTGCATTAGCCACAAACTAGGCAAAGAAATGAAATCTTCTAATGGAAATTACCGTTTGCTTGAACCAAGAGATGAAACCGGGATAGCCGCCACCATGCTTTGCCAGAAGCTCATACTCTTCGATGGAATCCTTATGGATCACCGCTCCATCCAAGAATTTGGTGACGTATCGACTGTATCACATATCTGGGAATAAGAGCATTTCATAAGAATTATAAGTCGCGAAACAATGTACGAGAACTTACTCGATGTACGGCCGCACTTCTGTTAGGTTGTTGAAGATATACAATGAAATGGTCCGCCATTCTTCGACATCCAATGCTATTGCTTTCAAAGCACCGGCTGGTGTGAGCTTCCCTTTGAATAGGCTGAGGTTGGATCGACCTTTTTCACGGTTTCCCTCATTGTACTGAGGCTTCAGATTATGCAAATGACGATTATTGGCTTTGTAGTGTGTTGTCATGAAGTTTGTCGCCTCCTTAGTAATGAATGCCTCGGCCATCGATGCTTCAACTCTATGTTTATTTTTACATTTTGCTCGAAGCGTCTTCTGCATCCTCTCAGTAGAGAAGCACCAATGATTTTGCACGGGCCCCCCCAATCTTGCCTCGGTCGGGAGATGCAAAATCAAATGCTGCATTGTATTAAAGAAGCCCGGTGGAAAGATCTTTTCTAACTTGCAGATCAACTCCAGCGGAAACTCTTCAAGTTCGTCTAGCATGTCAGGCGATAGTTCTTTCGCACAAAGAGCATGGAAGAAATAGCTTAGCTCTGCTAGTACTAGCCATTCATCATCTGGGATAAAGCCACGCAACATCACCGGCATTACCTATCAAGCCATATGTGCCAATCATGACTCTTGAGACCAAATATTTTCAATTTGTCAAGACTCGCTCCCCTCTTTAGATTCGTTGCATACCCATCGGGGAACATCGACTGCATATTCACCCACAAGATCATGTCCCTCATAGCTGGCCTTCCAAGATTGAACCATGCCTTTGGCTTCCTCCAGTTTTTCTTTCCTTTCGGTTGTCGAATGTTTTGTAACGGTGTATCACATAGAGCCTCCTGATCGACTCTAGCCTTAGGATTATCCTTCGACTTCCGCTCCATGCCGAATAATTTACCAAAAAGGGCATCTCGTCGATGTTGTGTGGGGAAAGGAGGTCTTTAAAGTAAGGCAGATCCCACAAACATATCTCGTGAGTCCAAGCGTGTTTTGTATTATACCCTTTGAAATACCCTGGACGATCTGGATCCGGCTCAAGAGCGTTTATCTGATCTAGGATTTGTTGGCCTATCAACACAGGTGGTGTAGTGTTTTTGACAACTCTACCTTTGATGAAATTCTTCTTGTCTTTTCTGAACTTATGGTCAGGATCCAGGAACTGTCTATGCATGTCGAAGCAAGAAAACTTGCGACCCGCCTACAGCCAATGGAACTCAAGAGTTGCCTTGCATGTGGGGCATGGAAACCTTCCATGCACACACCAGCCAACGAATAGCACATACGCCGGCAAGTCATGTGACGAATACATGTACCACACATGCATTTTGAAGTTCTTTTTGGTAGCGGCGTCGTATGTCTTGATCCCATTATCCCAAGCTTCTTGCAATTCATCCTTAAGTGGCTGCATGTACACATTCATATTCTTCCCCAGTATTTGGGCCCTGGAATTATCAACATTAGGAAAATGTTCTCTCTTTTCATAATCTCTCCTGGGGAGATTGAGTGGAATGACAAATACAGGCCAACAAATGTATTGTGCTGCCATCATACCATACACATTGAACCCATCCGTGATGATGGTAACTCGAGGATGCCTTGGATCTGCCGCTTTATCCTTATGTAATGCATCGAAGTACTTCCACGCAAAAGCATCTGAAGTGTGTCCCATCATCGGATTCCCATCTGCATCTAGTTCTGTTATTTTGCCCAATTTATGCCACGTCATCTGTCTGGTCGTCTCTTCGAACATGAAAAGACGTTGAAGTCTTGGTATGATTGGCAGATACCGAAGAACATTAATGAGGATTTGGTATGACTCTTCTCACCCATTCCGTTGTCTACCAGAACATACCTGGAAGCATTGCAAATGGGGCAATAGTTCAAGCCCGCATACTCAAGCCTAAATAAGGCACATCCATTCTCACAGGCATCTATCTTCTCATAGGCCATCTTAAGCGCACATAGGATTTTGTCCGACTGGTACAGGTTTGCTGGCAATACATGGCCTTTGGGTAGAAAGCCTCCAAATATCGTCATCATCGTGTCGTAGCATTCTCTTCCCAGGTTGAATTGAGCCTTCAGAGCCATTACTTGCGTGATGGCATCCAGCTGACAAAGCTTAGTGTGCTCGTGGAGAGGATGTTTTGAAGACTCCAACATTTCATAAAGGGCCTTTGCAGATTCCTCCATCTCATCGTCCGAATCCCGAGCATCATCAAAGTCTTGCACCATGTCTTCGATCCCGGTACCATGCTCGTCGATGTGACGATGAACCACCTCAGCTTTGGCACGTTGGGCAGGCTCACCATGAAATGTCCAGACCATATAATTAGGCATAAAACCCCACTTCTGCAGGTGTTTGATCATTTCAAACTCTGACTTCTTCTTACAGTTGTCGCAATCGACACAAGGGCACCAGGTTGATTTCTGTCCATTTGCAAATGCGACTCTCACAAACTCCTTGGTTTTTGTTATCCATTCACGGGTCATGTCTTTATGACTAGTGCGACTGGTGTACATCCACCCACAATCACTCATCTTGCCTAGCTACTAGATACACAAAAAATATATACATAATTCAGCAAACCATATTCATCAGTTAATAGAGTTTGTCAGTTTTATTACGTCGATGCAACCTAGACGCTATTAGGTAAAGATAGGTCCTAATCCCACCTGAGTATGTGTAGATTGGATTCGTTTTCACATGCTCCGCTTCAGATCCAACGCACAATTTTGGCAGCACCTCCCCGTTGTTCTCCTGATACACATCTCGGCAATAAGCAGAGAGGATGTGTACCCGGAGAACAACAGGTAGGCACTGACGAAATTCTACATCGGATCCGGAGCAAAGCATATGGGAAAACGAACCAAATCTACACATACTCGGGCTGTCCATGGATAACGTTGGACAATTCGAAAGAATCACAGTTATAAATATGCTAATGAATGCATATTTATAGATGCAACCCTTTCGAACGGGAGACGCATAGTGGTCACGCATACTAATGATTGAAGACACCTATAGCTAGCAAGTTTCATCGGCACGAAGACCGGAACAGAGCAATTTTTTTAAGGGTGCTAGGGGAGAAGATGTCATTTGTGCTCACCAACGAACGCAGCAGGGGAGCTCGTCAAATGCACGGGGAGGTCGTCGAAAAACTGCACATTGAAATTCACCCGATCAACACAAAATATGATTTTTTTTATAACAAAATAGGAAAATATGTGACCTAGCTCACAATTTACAAAACTATGACCTCCTCGGCCTCACGAAGGCCGAAGAGCACCTTTTTGGTCAATAGGAGGCAGAATAGGTGTTGCGGGTCGGGGGTCAGTGGTATCGGGAGATAGTGGCATCAGGGGTTAGTGGAGTCCAGGGTCGGTGGCGTTGGTGGTCAGGGGTCGATGGCGTCGGTGGTCGGGGGTCGGAGGTGTCGGTGGTCAGGGGCGATGGCGTAGGTTGTTGGGGGTCGGGGGTTCGCGGCGTCGGGGGTCGGTGGCATCGGGGGTCGAGGGTCGGTGATCAGGGGTCAGTGGAGTCGGGGGTAGGTGGCGTTGGCGGTCAGGGGTCGATGGCGTGGGTGGTCGGGGGTCGGGGGTGTCGGTGGTCGGGGGCGATGGCGTTTGTGGTTGGGGGTCGGGGTCGGTGGCGTCCTTCTTCTTCTTCTCCTTCATCTTCTTCTTCTCCTTCATCTTCTTCTTCTCCTCTTCTCCTCATCCTCTTCTCCTCATCCTCTTTTTCTTCTTCATCCTCTTCTTCTTATTATTATTCTTCCTCTTCTTCCTTCTTTTCCTTTTTCCTCTTCTTCCTTCTTTTCATTTTTCCTCTTCTTCTTCTCCTCTTCCTCCTCTTTTTCTTCTTCTTCTTCTTCTTCTTCTTCTTCTTCTCCTCCTCTTCTTATTCTTAACCTAAACTAAACCTAAAACTAAACTAAACCTAAACTAAACCTAAACCTAAACCTAATTAAACTAAATCTAAAGTAAACATAAACCTAAAAAAAAGGAGGGCAGAGAAGAGAAGCTCACCTTGGGCGGCGGCAGGGGCGAGGGCGGCCGGCGGCAGGGGCGGGAGGCGGCAGGGGAGGCCGATGGCAGGGGTGGGGCGATCGACGGCAGGGGCGGGGGTGGCCGGCTGTAGGGGCGGGGCGGGGGCGGCTGGCGACCGGCTGTAGGGGCGGGGGCGGTCAGTGGTACGAGGGGCGGCGACGGCTCAGGCACGAGGGAGGCGGGGGTGCGGGGACGGGAGATAGAGAGGGGAGAGAGAGGGGTGGGCACGCTGACAGGTATACTAAGGCTCTTTGCCATCTACTAGTAGATGGCAAAGATCCTTAGTTAGTGGGGTGGGGCTGGGGGGAACGGCCGTTAGATGGCCACTCTCTTTGTCGTCTCAAAGAGATGGCTGACGACAATGATATCTTTGTCGTCAGCTCTTTGTTTGCCATCAATTTTATTTAAGCCGATGGCAGACGGCAAAGGGGAAGGGTGGCCCACAATGAGAACCAGCTAACGGCCACTCTCTTTGTCGTCTCAAAGAGATGGCTGACGACAATGATATCTTTGTCGTCAGCTCTTTGTTTGCCATCAATTTTATTTAAGCCGATGGCAAAGACCTTCTTTGCCGTCAGCAGATGGCAAAGAGCTGGATGACGGCAAAGATCCTGATTCCAATACTGTATCGTACATCCATGTTTATGGAGTCTTCAACCCACGGAGAGTAACGGTCGTGAGAGTCCACGGAGGGCTCCACCCATAAGGGTCCACGAAGTAGCAACCTTGACTATTCCATATGGCTTCCGTCCTTGAAGGACTAGCCTCACTATGGGTATGTCTTCACGAAGTAGGCGATCTCCTTGCCCTTACAAACTTTTTGGTTCACTCCACAACACGAAGTAGGAAGCTTCCGAGCGACACCTAACTAATCTAGGAGGCACCACGCTCTAAAAGGTAATAGGCTCGGTAATGATGATAACTCCATGCTCTTGTGCTTCAAGATGATAGACTCCTCAACACACAATCACTCTCTCACAGGTTTGGCTTGGTAGAAGAGATGGGATTGGTGGAAAGCAACTTGGGGAGGCTATAAATCAAGATCCATATGGTTGGAGTGGAAGATCTTGACCTCAACACAAGGGTAGGTGGTTCTCTCTCAGAAAACTGAGTAGGATAGGTATGGAATAGTTCTGAGTGCTTCTCTTTCGAGTGGGCGGTGGTGAAGGGGTATATATAGGCATCCCTAAAAATCCAACCGTTACACACAAAATGACCAACTCGGTGACACCGATGTGTTAATATCGGTGGTACCTAAGTGACCAAAAGGTGGCAACTTTTGAAATCAGTGAGACCGATATAAGAATCTCTGTTGCACCGACAAGGTGACCAACGGTCAGAATTGCCAAACTCGGTGACGCCGATTCAACATTCTCGGACGGATCGAAAGTGTGAACTTGCATAACAGAAAGTTGGCAACCCAACTCAGTGGCACCGAAAGCAGTGTCGGCTGCACCGAAGTGGCTAGGGTTTGGCTGAGTCTGTCTAGGGTTTGGAATCGGTGGCACCGGGATAGGAACGTTGGTTGCACCGATTTTGCATGTTTGGCTAGGTACAGACTTTTGTGGGAGAGCATGTGGATGTTTTTGGTGACTATCACTTGTGCACGTATGAGCATTTTGTTCACCATCAAAACCTTGCCCCCTTTTAATAGTATTGGCTTTCCTATGGACTCAAACTGATTTCTCACAAATGTAAAATGTAGAGTCCTCTTGCTTGAAGCTTGTCCAACCTATTTCCTTGCATCTTGGGGTAGTTCCACAAGCTCCTCAATCCTTTTGCCAGCCCAACTCTCCATGGACTATTATCTGAAATACTCTAGATAAAAGTATTAGTCCAAGAGACAATGTATGTTGTCATGAATTATCAAAACCACCAAGGGAGCATGTTGTGCTTTCACGTCTCAACCACAAAGGTGACATGTTCCCTATCGAAACCACCATGCTTCTCGTGGGAAGCTCCAATTTGTGACAGGTTTATCCCAAAACTTGTCCCAGATTGGTCAAGAAAATTACCATGTCCTATAATTTGTCATGTCGACACCCCGGTTTCAATAATTTCAAACGAGTTCCAAATTTATGGGGATTTAAAAGCAAACTTTCTCAATGTTTGCGACCTAGTCACGACAAAAAGCACATTTGCTCCCTTGGTGGTTTTGATAATTCATGACACCATACATTGTCTCTTGGACTAATATATCTACCTCGTTTATTTCAGTTTAGTCCACGAAGAGTGCTAGCAAAGGGTGTGAGGAGATTCCCCAAGAAGAGGAAGAGTAAGGAATAGGATTGACAAGATTCAATCAAGGAGACTCTACATTTTACTTTGTGACAAATCACTTTGAGTCCATAGGAAAGCCAATACTATCAAAAGGGGGTGAGGTAATGTTGTTGAACAAATTGCTGCACGTGCACAAGTGCTAGCCACCAAAAACACCCACAACCTCTCCCACAAAAATACTCTGGATAAACCCTATCATGCAAAATTGGTGCCACCAAGTTTCCCACTCGGCCCTACCGATTTTCTCCCTAGATAGAACCCTAGCCAAAATCTAACCTCTCGGTACAACCAAGTACTACACTGATGCAACCGAGTTTTGGTGACCAAGGTTCGGGTGACCAAATTCATGGAATCAGAATTTCCGAGTTATATGGGTCGGTCTCACCGAGTTTGGAAAGTGCCCTCGGCCACTCATAACGATA
This sequence comes from Hordeum marinum, assembly GCA_022496015.1. Classification (NCBI taxonomy): domain Eukaryota; kingdom Viridiplantae; phylum Streptophyta; class Magnoliopsida; order Poales; family Poaceae; genus Hordeum; species Hordeum marinum. Next base: position 134,978,320 of record CM039677.1, on the reverse strand, counting down.
CTACCGAGAATGTCATATAGGTCTCATCGAGATTCCTAAAGTTGCCACATTTTGAATAGGTCGGTACAAATGAGTTTTTCTTCGGTCACCGGGTTGGTCAATAATCATGTAATGGTTGGATTTTTGGAGATGCCTATATATACCCCTCCACCACATCCCACTCGAAAGATGTAGCGACCCGACTCAAAACGAGTCAAGCATCTGTGTGTTTCTGTGTCATCCCTGGATCAATATGCTGGCACACACAGTACATCAATGTATATATCAAAGTGCAATCACATGTAAATAACGTAAAACTGATATATACCTTAAAATAGCAGCGGATACAGTCAACGGGAGTGGAGTCCCAATAACACCAACGGCAAGTTGAGTGCGGACCGTAACCCTGAATCGTACTCTTACCCATCGTAGAAGAGTATTTGCAACATAAGACGTTGCAGCCGTGTAGGTCAGTACATTGAATGTACTGGCAAGATCACCATAGTAGAACAGAAGAATAAAGACTATTCTATATGCAAAGGCTTTGTGGCTCTGTGTCTGAGTTTTTGCGTAAAAGCTGATTTTATTTTCCCTACAACAAAGGAATATCAGGAATTTCATTAGGAGTTACCTATCATGACATGGTTCCGCCAACCAATGTCTCAAATGCCCACAAGTATCTTAAGTTGCCCACAATTAAGTTATCAGTCCAGTGTTGAGGGTTTAGAGATAGATCCAAGTCTAGAAGCTCAAATTGTCCGTAACCGGGGACACGGCTAATCGATTAGGTTTAACTCTGCAGAGTGTTGTGTACTTTACCCACAAGATTCTTTTCCTCCTGGTAAGTCCTCGCACTGCCTGGTGTTTGAGAACAGGACGAAAGAAACATGGTCTTTCAGAGTGTTTTCCCTGACTGTCCGACAGTGCCCATCCAATCCTAACGTCGACTACATCTCGTAGCACTGCCCAGCAGAGTCACAACAAAGATCAACCAAGCCAGAGCCCATAATGACTTGTGGCTACACAGGTAAGCTTCCGGGCATGAAGTATTCATCCTTCTCTTTGAGTCTGGGTGAAGCTTTCCGCAAGATGTCATGGCGCTTCTCCATGCATCCCGGCCACTCACTGGTTTCTCCAGGGTGCCCAATCAACCATCCTTCACCCAGTAGTGTGTATTGAAAACTTGTCTTCTCGAGTCTTGAAGTCTTGAGGTCTTGCAGATGCAGGACTTGAAGATGCCTTCATGAAGTTGTCGTCTTGACGTAGAGTCCTTCTTCACACCACTCACAAACACTCATACCAAACCCCGTCTAATTTAGCATAGCATAAAAGTAACTAACGTTCCTAGGGCTTTAGTAACCAAGGGTGGGTTCCTACCTCATGCATTCTACTCAACTACAAGAATTTCAATAACACTACGGGAGGGATTTGTTGAATGATGTCACTACATTCAATAAAAACATAGGTATGAAATAGATGGTCAAGGTGAACTTGCCTGTATTGTTGATGAAGAGAAAGATCGCTCTCAGAAATAACTTGATAGACTATTCTTCACTCTCTGATGAAAATCTATATAACAAACATTGCATTCATAAGCAATCATACAAGCAATCAATTCTAACAATCACAAGGTAACACAAGAACAAAAGCAACAAGGTTGATGAAGGAAATACTTAAGACAAAACTCAAAGTCAAGAAAGTTTTCATAAAAACAACTAAGGTAGTTTTCCCCTAAAACAATTATTTTCAATAGTAACAAAACAACAACAAAGTAAAATACAACAAAAGGATTTTAGTAAATATTTTACTAGCAAAAATAATTACTTTTTGAAGAACAAGTAAAACTATTAAAACATCATCCTAAACAACATAAGTGTTTGCCTAATGAACTCAGCCTTAAACTAAGAGAAAGAAAATTATTAAACAACTAAGTTAACATAAAGTAATTAATAAAAATCTATATTATAAAATAGAATTGATTCATCTAAAACTTTTGTGAAAAGGATTTCTACTAAAACTAAATTGTTTTATAAAACATCACCTAATGATATAGATTCCTATAGTAACTAAACTATTTTTATTAACCAAAACATTTGTTAACAGAAAAGATTTAATAAAACTTTTTCTTAGAAAACAAAACTTAATTATATAAAACTTTGTTGGAATAAACTATTACTAACTAGTTTGTTTTATAACAAATTAAACCATTTTGAAAAGGAGTTGAGATTCCTATAACCATAAAGAAAAAACTAAGCAATTTTATATTTTTATTAACAGTAAGTAAAACACTAAATGTTTAACTAACAGAACCTACTAAAACAATTAAAACTAAATCTAATTTAAACCAACTAAAAACTAATTAAATAAAACTATACTAACTAATAGGCAGAATCTGTTTTTAGCTAAAACACTAATCAAATTCATCCTAAAAATTTCTCAAACTAAGCATGAATATAGTCCTAATTAATACCAAACAGTAGCAAAAAGAATCATGTCAAAATCTATTTTCAAACTCTAGCTATTCAGATTTGAATGTTTTGAGAAAATTTGATTCAATTCAAATTTTCTAGGTCAAATTTGAAATTTAAAAGTACAGGGTGAAACTACATGAAAAATGTGAGCTATTGCAAAAAGAATCAACTCAAAACACTAAACACATTAAAAGATATAGCTAAAACAAATTCAGAATAGTTTCTGTTAACTAAAACAAAACAGAAAAAGGAAAAATCTACCGGACGGCCAGGGGCTACATGGCAAGACCCTATTGGCTGCTAGCGCGTGCGTGCGAGAGATACGGGCAGGCGACCGAAGCTTACAACATAACGCTTCGTGCTATTAAAGCATCTAATCGTGGTCGTCGATCCAAAATCGGACGGGAGAGGAAGCTCACCGAGGATGGGGTCGCCGGCGATGGAGATCTCCGGTGGTCCGAAGGCGGCGAGGACGTCGGAGAGGAGCTCCAGTGGTCAAGGGAGGCATCAGAGGACTCCAGATGACGGTGGTGATCCTCCGGCGATGATTGGCGGCGTCGGAGAGGCGAGGGGGCGACGGTGACGAGTGGCACAAGCTCGGGGGCAGTTCGGTGGAAAATGGAGCTCCGACGAGGTGATGGTTGTGCCGTTCTGGTGGGTCTCCGATGAATCAGAGGGGTGGGGAAGGTGCGCACGGGCGAGAGAAGGTGGATGGAGGGCTCGGGGGAATCGGAGTGGAGCAGTTGCTCAAAAATGGCGCGACGGCCATGGGTTTCTCCGGTGAGGAGTTCCGGCGAGGAGAGGGCTCGGGGAGAGGGGGAAACAGGGGGAATGAGATGAGGGGAGCAGCGGCTTTATATAGGCGGGCTCAGGGGGTCGGCGAATGGAAGGGGGCGAGATCCACGGCGAGAGGTCGCCGGCGTGGTCAACGGGTGCGAGAGGAGGAAGGAGGTGACCGTGGGCTCACAGGGTCGGACGGGTGGGTCCTGCTGTCAGTGGGAGAGAGAGAGGCGCAGTTATTGGGCGACCGTTGAGGAGGAGTTTCGGGGTGGGCTTAATGAGCAGGTGGGCCGGTCGTCTTAAAAGGCTTTAATGATTTTCCTATATTAATTTACAGGGCAATAAAAACAGCATTAAGGCATTCAAAACTTGTCCAAAAATTAAAATGTATATATAGAAATGACCAGGGAAATAATATCCATTTAATGGAGATTTTTCCACGGCCAAATTAAATACTTTTAAAAAAAATTATTTTCAGAAAATGCCTAAATGGCTTTATTTATTATTGCAAATTATTTTTCATATAACCCCTTTGGGTTTTATGATTCAAAAACTTCACAAAAATACCCCTGGTTTGGAGTGTCATATTTACTCCTCTCAAAAAAAAAATTTGACAACAGGTTTGAATAATTTGAAAACTTGAATAGGAACCAAATATGAAATGGATTCCAAAATAATTCAGAGGCACTTTCAAATCCTTTTAAACTCCCAACTCATATTTCATATAAATTGAAGAAGTCATATTATCCTCTATCATGAAAATCATTGAGTTGCATAAAGTTTCTAAATTTGAAATATTTTCAAAGATGGAATTCAAATCTCATGGGAAAGTCATTTTATTCCCTCTCATTCAAAAGTTTTCAAAAGTTTCAAATTTTCACTCAATTTCAATCACTCAAGCAAACAAACAATCATTCTAATAATTATTATAACATTCCAAAGTTTGGGATGTTACAAAAGAGAAGCACTCAAAATAGTCCCCCACTTTCATATCCAAATTTCTGAGAGAGAACCAGCTACCCTTGTGTTGAGATCAAGATCATCCACTCCAACCATATGGATCTTGATTTCTAGCCTCCCCAAGTTGCTTTCCACCCAATCAATCTCTTCTACCAAGCCAAATCTGTGAGAGAGTGATTGAGTGTTCAGGAGTCTATCATCTTGAAGCACAAGAGAAAGGAGTTCATCATCACTATCAAGCCTATTACCTTTTGGAGGGTGGTGCCTCCTAGATTGGTTAGGTGTTTCTTGGGAGCCTCCTACTTAGTGTTGTGCAGTTGAACCAAGAAGTTTGTAAGGGCAAGACGATCGCCTACTTCGTGAAGATCTAACCATAGTGAGGCTAGTCCTTCGTGGACGGAAGTTGTTATGGAATAGTCAGGGTTGCTACTTCGTGGACCCTTATGGGTGGAGCCCTTTGTGGACTCCCATGACCTCTACCCCCCGTGGGTTGAAGACTCCATAAATGTGGATGTACAATAGCACCACCTATAAGAACATAGAAAAATCTTCGTGTCTCCAAATTGCGTCTGATCTTCCTATATCTACTCTCTTACATATGCTTGTCTTAATTTCTGTTGCCACATTTGTTGACTAGCATGTGTAGGGTGCATTAGACTTGTTATCATTGCTAAAAATATGTCAACCAAGTAACTTGGGAAAATGTTAGGTTTTAGTTCTTGCGAGTAGTCTATTCACCCCCCTAGACGTCTCTTCTATCGATCCCCTCAATTGGTATCAGATCATTGGTCTCCATAGCTTCAGTTTCATCACCGTGGAGGAAGATGGATGTGTCTAGTTTGGGAGTATTAATTATAGAGTGCTCGTTCTTGATGGGGAGTACTATAGTCAATGGAAATACGAGATGCTTGAGCTATTCAATGAATTCCATTTGATCAAGTATGTTAAGAGCCCCTATGTAGCTCCCATTGATCCCTTACATCCCACACATGAAGAGGAAATTGATATGCTTCATAATCTTAGAACTGTTAATCTCGTTATCAAAGGATTACCTAGATTTGTGTTTGGTCAAATGAAGAATTTTGAATGTGCCTATACTTTGTGGCATGATTTGGGGAAATGATATCTAAGTTATTCATTGAGTAATCTTGATGAAACTCTTCATAAAGCTATTGCCTTTCACTTAATGAAGCCTAGTGATCCCAAGTTTGATAAATGCTTATTTGAGCTTCGTGAGCTCATGCGTGCTAAAGGAGATGTCACTACTATCAACAACATTACCTTTGAAGACATTCGCATTCATAGACTTGAACATTGTCATTATATCAATCCTAACGAATCTATTGTCTCTTATGACGAGGATATCCCACTTGACGATGACAATGTGGAACATGGCTACTATGAAGAAGATGAACTATTCGACATCGAGTGTGAGTAGACAATGAAGAGTCTAAGTCTCATGGAAAACTTCAAAGGTTACATGGACGGAGGAAAGGAATGGATTCTTGATAGTGGATGCACCGACCATATCACCAGAGATAGAGATATGTTTCAAGGAATCACACCAAACCATGAAGGGCGAAGGTATGTAACTTTTGGAGACAACTCCAAGGGTAAGTTACTTGGTCTCGATAAGGTGGCCATATCACATGATAGCTACATTAAAAATGTCATGCTTGTTGAATCCCTTGGCTACAATCTTATTTCCGTATCTAGACTTGTCGACTTCGGTTTTAATGTGCTATTTACCAAAGTAGATTGCCGAGTGTTTTGTCAAGATAACAATAGACTGGTATTTACCGGTTTTCGTAGAGGTAATCTATACATTGTTGATTTCACTAAGATATCTAAACCACATACTTGTCTTATTGCAAAATCTTCTAAAGGTTGCCTTTGGCATAGAAGATTAGGACATGTTCGTATGTGTAATCTAGACAAGCTCATCAAACGTGATCATATTCTTGGTGTTAAAGATGTTATCTTTGACAAAGATAGACTTCGTAGGTCTTGTCGAGCCGGAAAGCAAGTAGGTGGAAGTCATCCCGTAAAGAAAATCATGACTACTAGGAGACCACTCGAGTTGCTACATATGGATCTTTTTAGTCCCAATGCTTACAAGAGCCTTGGTGGAAATTCCTTTGGTTTACTTATAGTTGATGATTTTTCCAGATTTACATGGGTATTCTTTCTTGATGATAAGTCACAGGTACAAAAGATCTTCAAGAACTTCGCTCGCAAAGCCCAAAATCAGTTTGAAGTGAAGATCAAGAAAGTTTGAAGCGACAACAGATCAGAGTTCAAGAACACAAATGTGGACACCTTTCTTGACGAAGAAGGGACTCTACATGAGTTCTCGGCTACGTACACACCTCAACAAAATGGAGTTGTTGGGAGGAAGAACCAAACTCTTATTGAGATGGAAAGAACGATGCTCGACGAGTACAAGACGCCAAGAAACTTTTGGGCGGAAGCCATGGAAACAGCTTGTCATGCCACGAACCGACTCTATCTTCACATGCTTATTGGTAAAGCGGCATACGAGCTACTCACCGGTAACAAGCCCCAAGTTGGATATTTTCGGGTATTTGGCTCCAAGTGTTAAATTCTTGATAAGCATCGTCATTCTAAATTTGCTACTTAATATCATGAAGGTTTCCTACTCGGTTATGGATCAAACTCTCACACTTACCGTGTCTACAACAACTTCACTCGAAAAGTTCAAGATATGGTAGATGTGAAGTTTGATGAATCTAATGGTTCGCAAGTCGAACAATTGACAAATGATGTAGGAGATAAAGAACCTTCGGAAGCTATCCAATACTTGTCCATCGACAAGATTCCTCCCATGGAGGTGAAGGAAAGCACCTCATAAACCCAAGTGGAAGCTCCCACTTCGCGTCAAGGCGAACCTCAACACGACATGGAAGCATCCACGAGCGGGTACACGACGAGATGAAGAGGAGGAAGAAGTACATTATGATGATCCACCTCAACCTTCTTCGCCATCACATCAAGGAGATGACACCAACAACAACAATGAAGAAGAAGAATATGAGGAGGAAGCTCCACCATCAAACAAGCAAAATCTACCTCGAGTTAGAGCAAGAGTGAACAAGAATCATCCCTTAGTGAAGTCAATAGGTTTCTTCCGATTCCCAAAGGTCTTCCCGGGGATGTGCACCTCGATCCTGTAGCGTCCATCTTGTGGAAAAGACATGATAGGAGTCCCGGTGATGCTCGGCAAAGCAATCCTCACGTCCCTGACGATCCTCATCAGTTCCTTGCCAAAGGGCATCGTTGCGTTAGGCTGGCAAAACTTCGTGATCAAAACTGGAATGAAGGTGGCCATCTATAAATTTTGAAATAATCGGAGGGAAGTCAGAAACGAGTAAATGAGAGTATAAGAATTTCAAAGACAAAGAGAAATGAATCCTAAGGCTTTTCCAATCCTAGAGGTTACGTCCTACGGTCAGCGTGTGCTCTGATACCATTTTCTGTAGCGACCCGACCTGAAAGGTCGAATCTCCGGTGTTTCTGTACCATCCCAAGATCATGCTGGTACACACACGATACATCAATGTATATATCAAAGGGAAATCACATAGCATAAATTAATCGAAATCTCATATCGAGTCCTTTATTACAATAAGGATTACAATAAAGTGGCTGAAGGCCAACTCATGAGATAAACTAAACCATAAACTTGCGGAAGCATCGAAGGTAGATGAGTCCATCTGACTCCAAGGGCATCTCACCGAGCGTAGAGCGCATCCTCACTCCTGGTCGGAAAAATACTCCGCAACATGATACGTTGCAGCCGTATAGGTCAGCATATTGAATATGTCGGCAAAGTCACAAGAGAGGGGGTAAAGTAAATATCTAGTCTATATGCAAATATGGCAGGTGGGGTAGTAAGTTTTTGCATAAAGCCAAATTTTTCCTACAACAAGAGAGGGCAAAGGCATAATTACTACAATATTGCTTGATTCATGAGATGGTTCCACAAACCAATTCTCATACCCAAGTTGACATTAATAACCCACATCAATATAATTAATTGTGTTGAGAGTTCCAGATAGTTTCAGTTCCTTTGGCTCAAACTGTCCATGACCATGGACACGGCTAATCGATTAGGTTTGGGTACTCTGTAGAGTTTTGCACACGTTCCCCACAAGATTTGGTCACCTCCGTTTGATTTCTCGCACTTCAGGGTGTTTGAGAAACGGATGACCAAAACATGGTCTTCCAAAGGGTTTCCCTGCGACTCTGTCGGTGCCCATCCTTTCCTACCGTTCTTCTACATCTCGTAGCACCGCCTGTCCAGGGTCACCACGATATCCAACCAAGCCAGAGCCCATAATAACTTCTGGCTGTGCAGGTAAGCCTTGGGTCTTGAAGCATCCATCCATCTCTTTGTGCCTGGGTGGACCTTTCCGCATGAATACTGGCACATCTCCAGCATCATCTAGGATAACCACTGGTTTCTCCAGGGCGCCGTTCAACCATCATCCACCCAGAGGTAAGTTGAAGAACTTAGAGTCTTGAAGACTTGATCATCATGTAGGTCTTGAAATTATTAATTCACAACTCTCATGAATCACACAACCAACCCCGTCTACTAATAGCATAGCAAAATGTAAAACAATGTTTCCCGGGGCCAATGTGTCAAGGGTTGAGGGGTACCTACCACATGATACTACAACAAGTAACCAAGTTTCCAATTTACCTACTTTGCATGCAATTGGGGTGATGGAAGAACTAATGCAATAAAACATAGGTATACATGATCAAAGTGACTTGCCTTGTTGACGATCCTCATACTCGAGTGACTCTAGATAACAAGCTTCGCACTCCGGATGATCTAACGAATCAAACAAGAGCACACCATAAGCATAAATACAAAACAATTCACCCAATTCAGCAAGGTTAAACAAACAATACTAAACCCATTCAATAGTATCAATCAAGAGAAAGAAATTAAAATAAAAGTTTTGACTCACAAAAAATTTTAGTGTCAAAAACTTCTACTACTACTACTTTAAGACAAACAACCAAGCAATAGCTAGTAGAAAAAGAAATAGTAAGAAAATCAATTTTAGTAAACAGAATCAATTTTACTAAAACTTTTGTGTAAAGAAACACTACTAAAATGAAAATAACTATAATGTTCCTATAACTTTGGAATAGGAAATCAAAACAATGATATTATTAACACTAATATTATTATCATCATATTACTTAACAGAATAGATTTACTAAAATTATTTATTATAAATCTATCTTAATCATCTAACTAGTTTGTGAAAGTAAAACTAAATTGTTTTATAAAACTATACCTAATGAAAAAGATATAAAGATTCCTATAACAACATGGTATAAAACTAAACAATCATTCTAAATATTAGCAAGTAATGTTACCTAAATATTTGAAACAACAGAAACTCATGAAAACTATTAACAAAAGTTAAACTAATTCAGGTTCAAATTAAATTAAAATTAGGAAAACTAAACTACATTAAGAACTAAACAGATTCTGTTTTTGTTAAAAACAGTAACTAAATTTATTCATAAAATACTCAAATCATGTAGAATGATAGGTTTAACTAATACCAAACAGTGGCAAAAAGATTCACTCAAAAATATATTTTTAAACTATAGTTATGCAGATTTTAGTAATTTGAACAAATTTGATTAGATTCTGAATTTAAAGGTCAAATTTGAAAACTAAGCATACAGACATAAACTACATCAAATTTCTGAACTAATGCAAAAAGAATCAACTAAAAACACTGAATAGTTTAAAAGATATGATAAAAACAAGATTTGGAAACATTCTGTTTTCTAAAACACAGTCAGAAAAAGAAAAAAGAAAAACTCATCGGACAGGGGCTACGTGGCGTTCTCTGGTTGGCTACGGGGTGTGCGAGATCTGACGATTCGAGTGGACGGCCGAGCTGTAGAGGATACCGGTTCGGCTATTAAAACGATCTAATCCTACGCGTTGATCTACGATCGAACGGACAGGGAGGGAAAGGGCCTCACAGAAAGATGAGTCGCCGGCAAGGGGGTTCTTCGGCAAGGCCGAGGCGACGAGGTCGTCGGGGGCGACGCTCCGGTGGTTGGGGATGGCGTCCGAGGGGTTCAAACGACGGTGGCGGGGCTCCTACGCACTCTGGTCGTGTCGGAGAGGAGTGAGGATGACAGAGGCGACGGCCAGGTGCTCTGGAAGCTTCGGATGGGGATCCGAACTCCGGCGAGGCTGTGGGCAGTGCTCTGGCGAGGTAGAGTGGGGGCTCGGGGGTGGAATGAGGAGCGGAGGGTCGGGGCTACATATAGGGCCGGAGCGGTGGTCGGGGAAGGAAAGAGGAGGGAGATCCGGAGAGGAGGATTCGCCGGCGAGGTTCTGTCGACGAAAGGAGGAAGGCGACCGCGGCGTCTTCGGGATCGGACGGTGGGGCCAGGGTATCAGAGAGAGGGAGGGCGGCGTCAGCGCGTCGGTCGGTCGGCTCGGAGCTGTTTCGGGACTTAACTAATGTGGGCCGGCCCGTTTCGAATTAAATTCGTTTCCTTTTTAATATCCAGAGCAGTAAAACTCATTTAAAAGTATTCAAAACAATTCCAAATATAGGAAATATATATATCAAAATGATCAAGAGAATTAATGCTATTAAATGAACATTTTTCCTCTGTCATATTGAATACTTCGAAAAAAAATATTTTTCAGAAAATGCTTATTTGATTTTAAATCCTTTTGCAAAAAAAAATTCAAATAGCCCCCTGGTTTTATTGTTCAAATATTTCACCAAGATGCCCCTGGTGTGGAGTCTCATGTTACTCCCCTCTTTTCTTTGAACTTTTCCAGAGATTTTCAAATAGGTGAAACAAGAAAAGGGGAAAGATGAAAGTGACATTTCAGAAATTCAAAAGAAACACTTCAACCATTATATTCATTCAAACAATATGATGATGATGCATAGATTTATATCATAACATTCCAAAATGAAATTTTGGGATGTTACAACCATCCAACAAGCAAAATCTACCTCGAGTTAGAGCAAGAGTGAACAAGAATCATCCCTTAGAGAAAATCTTTGGTGACATTCAAACCGGGAGAATCACTCCCCGCTTAGCTAATTTTTGTGAGCACTACTCATTCATCTCTAGTATTGAGCCTATGAAGGTGTAAGAAGCACTTCAAGACCCGGATTGGATGAATGCCATGAAGAGCTTCACAACTTCGAGAGGAATGAATTGTGGACACTAGTGGAGAAGCCCAAGGACGAGCAAAACATCATCGGAACCAAATGGGTGTTTCGGAACATGCAAGATGAAGAGGGTCAATTAGTTCGGAACAAGGTATGCCTCATCGCGTAAGGCTACACGCAAGTCGAAGGTGTGGACTATGGTGAGACCTATGCCCCTGTTGCTAGACTTGAAGCCATTCGTATATTGCTTGACTATGCAAATCATCATGACATCACTCTTTACCAAATGGATATTAAAAGTGAATTTCTAAATGGGGAGATTGAGGAAGAAGTCTATGTTAAGCAACCCCTGGTTTTGTGAATCCTAAGAAACCCAACCATGTTTACAAGCCTCATAAAGCTCTTTATGGACATAAGCAAGCCCCTCACGCTTGGTATAAGTGCCTAACGAAGTTTCTTATTGAAAAGGGTTTTGATATTGGTAAAATTGACGCAACCTTATTCACTAAGATAGTTAATGGTGAATTATTTGTGTGCCAAATTTATGTGGATGATATAATCTTTAGATCTACTAACCCATAATTTAGTGAGAAATTTGGAAGGTCGATGTCTGAGAAGTATGAGATGTCTATGATGTGTGAGATGAATTTTTTCCTTAGCTTGCAAATCAAGAAAACAAGAGAAGGAACTTTCATATCTCAAACCAAGTACACAAAGGACTTAATCGAGAAGTTCAACATGCAAGAGTGTAAAGGTATGAAAACTCCTATGCCTACTAGTGGACATGTTGATCTTACCACGAAGGACAAGCCGGTTGACAAAAAGATTTATAGATCAATGATTGGTTCATTGCTATATCTATGTGTCTCCAGTCCTGATATCATGCTTAGTGTTTGCATGTGTGCTAGATATCAAGCTGCTCCTAAAGAGTGACATCTTAAGGCCGTGAAAACAATTGTGAGATACTTGATACATACACAAAACTTTGGCATATGATATTGACATGTCTCGATAATTTATGAAGTATTCATGCCATATTCACCTATGTTTATAATAATTTTATATGGTTTCAATGCACTTTATATGATTTATTTAGAACTAACCCGGACTAACATTTTCAGCAGAACTACCGTGGTGTTGTTTTTGTGCAGAAAATGAAAGTTCCCGGAGTCGCCCCAAACTTTTTGATGATTTTTTTGGAACAAAAGAGGCACTAGACGCTTCGTGGGAGGGCTAGAAGAGCCACGAGGTGGGCACCACCAACCAGGGCACGCCATACCCCCTACTCGCGCCCTGGTGGGTGCTCCCCACTTTCTGTCCCATCTTCGCGTCAAACCGACGCCCCCAAATCCTATAAATACAAAAACCATCAGAAATAACCCTAGACTTTCTGCTCCTCCGCCGCAACTCTATGTATCAATGAAAACCCAATCTGGAGACGTTCTAGTACCCTGCCGGAGAGGGGAATCCATCTCCGGTGGCCATCTTCATCATCCCGACGGAGGCCATGATCAGGAGGGAGTAGTCCTCCCACGGGGCTGAGGGTATGTACCAGTAGCTATGTGTTCAATCTCTCTCTCTCTCTCTCGTGTTCTTGAGATGTCACGATCTTGATGTATCACGGGCTTTGTTAATATAGTCGGATCACATGATGTTATTCCCTCTCTATCTTGTTGTGATAAATTGAGTTTTCCCTTTGAGATTTTGTTGTCGGAGTGAATACTTTTATGGATTTGAGATCACTTGATGTATGTCTTGCATGCGGATACCCTTAGTGATATTGGGGTATTCAAGTGATTCACTTGATATATGTTTTGGTACTCAACTTGCGGATTCCCGTGGTGACATTAGGGTAATCTATGCATAGGGTTTGATACACGTTCTTGTCCTACTTTCTCCGATAGAAATATTGGGGCACTCTTTGAAGTTCTTTGTGTTGGATTGAGTATTATGAATCTGAAATTGTTTGATGTGTATCGTATTATTAACTCATGGATACTTGTGGTGACATTGGAGTATCTTGGTGACATTAGAGTTGGTTGATGCGTATCATATGGTGTTATTCTAGTAAGAACTCTTAGATAGATCGATCAGAAAGGATAAGTTGGTTGTTTTAGTACGAACTCTTGGATAGATCGATCGGAAAGGATAGCTTGGTTATTTTAGTACGAACTCTTGAATAGATCGATCAGAAAGGATAACTTTAAGGTGGTTTTGTACCCTACAAACACTTTCTTATTATGGTCTCCGCTAGATAAGAACTTTGGAGTGATTCTTTGTTGCACGTTGAGGGATGGTTATGTGATCCAATTATATTAGCATTGTTGAGAGATTGCACTAGCGAAAGTAGGGACCCTAGGCCTTGTTTTCAAGCATTGCAATACCATTTCTGCTCACTTTTGTTACTTGCTACCTTGTTGTTTTTATATTTTTAGATTACAAAAACCTATATCTATCATTCATATTGCACTTGCATCACCGTATCTTCACCGAACTAGTTCACCTATAAATTTTTCCATTGTATTGGGTGTGTTGGGGACACAAGAGATTTCTTGTATTTGATTGCATGGTTGTTTGAGAGAGAGCATCTTCATCCTACACCTCCCACAGATTGATAGACCTCAGGTCATCCACTTGACGGAAAATTGCTATTTTCCTGCAAAATGCTACGCTTGGAGGCCCAACACGAGTCTACAAGAACAAGTTGTGTAGTAGACATTAGGTATCCCAAGGGATCTTCTTTTAGTCTTGTTGGCTATTCCGACTCGGACTATGCCGGAGACAAGGTTGACAAATCCACCTCCGATACTTGTCAATTTCTGGTAGATCTCTTGTGTCTTGTTCTCCAAGAAACAAAACTCAGTGTCTCTATCTATTGCCAAAGCAGAATACATTGTCATTGGATCATGTTGTGCTCAATTTCTATGGATGACCCAAACACTTAAGGATTATGGCATACATGTGAGACATGTACCATTGTTGTGTGACAATGAGAGTGCAATCAAAATTGTGTATAATCGCATGCAACCTTCGTGAACTAAGCATATTCAAGTTCGACATCATTTCACTCGTGATCATGTTGCCAAAGGAGATGTCAATCTCAAACATGTCCGTACCGACAAACAATTGGCCAATATCTTTACTAAGCCACTTGATGAGAAAGTGTTTTGTCACTTGAGGAGTGAGTTTAACATCCTTGATGCTTCAATCTTTAGCTAGACTCAGTCGGTTGCATGCAAGGGCATGAGCTTACATGACTATTCCATGATACCTTTGACATACTATCTTATATCTTGGAAATATATGCTCCCTTGTATTGCAACTAACCTTTTGTAGGTACTTGGAATAAGTTCACTCCACAAGATTGCCAACAACTCATATCACAAGCAATCTTGTCATCACCAAGTATCCATAACCCTTGTTTGATGATGGAAGGAAGAAGACTACATAAACCATATCCTTAACATACATTTGATGAGATCACAATCAGTTGCTCACAATTGGTATCATGTCATTTGGATATATCATGTTCTTCCTTGCATGACTAACCCATGTAGGTGAGAAGAGAACCAAAACAAACAAGGATTGCTCCCAACTCAAGATGATCCTCATCAACATCGAACATCCACAACAAGTTCTCCTACATGCTACATCATCAACACCACTCAAAGATTTGTCCTCATATCCTCGAAAAAGCTTTACTCCAAGTCATGAGATAAAGAAATTCAAGTGATGTGAAAACATTGAAATGCTTAATCGAAAAATGGTAGCCCCATTTTGAGCTTAACGATGAGTATGACCTATGATCAAGTAATCTTGCTTGGCTCCTAAGTCAATATACTCTAATATAGGTGACCTAGTCACCGACCATCATCTAGATGAGGATTCTTGTTTGGTTCATCCTATATTCGCATACTTTCTTGGAACCACTCAACCCTTATCTAGTTAACATTTCTTTGTAAATTCGTTTGTCTTTTCTTTGCAAATATTTTTGAATTTTATTGCAAATTTTCTAAGATCATTTGAAAGTTTCTGTTTAAATCTCGGAGCCTACGATTCAAACTACTCGGTTACACCGATTATGCAGATAGACTACAAATCCACAATTCGGTTTCACTGACATATTTGCCTCGAAGCCATAGATTTTGTTCTCTTCTATGTTCTATGATAATATTAGCAAATCCCTATTTATTCAATGGTCCCTTAAAAAACTTGAAGGGGGGGACTTTATTCAAGGATCCCTAAGTCAAAGGAGGAGAAATCTTACAAGCTTTCAGATCAATGAAAGGGAGATAATTGTTCTCTATGATCCCTCAGACTTAAATGCTCTCTATGATTCTAATGTCTCCATGATCCCTACATTCTATGACCCTTGTTCTCAAGGATCCCTTCTACCTCAATGATCCCAGTGTTTGTCCCTGTGTATGAACCTTTTGGAAATTAATGCCAAAGGGGGAGAAATACCAAAGCTTCAATGCAAAGGGGGATTATAAAATCAAGGGGGGATATCAAAGCTTATGCTTATATAGATAGGGGAGAATACAAAGTCTGCGTCTATCCATAGGGGGGGGGAAACATCATGATTACCAAAAGTGGAGAAACACTACTTAAGGGGGATAGAGCATGTCTAATATATTATATCATCTCTGTCTATCCATATGTTTATTCTATTTGCCTACTCATGTTAGACTTGTCTTACCCTACCTACTCCCAATATATGCATGCTAAGATTCAGGGGGGAGAGGATGACCTACAATTTCATATTTACGGGAGAAAGCTCTAAATGATCTTGGATACATATCAATCTTAAGGAATAATATCTTCTATATGTTCTCCACATCTTGGTACTGTTGAGTTCCATTGCATTTGGGTTTGTAGAATACTCTTGTGTTTCCAAACATTGTTTTCTCAAGTGTGTTTCTACTATTTGAATGCTCAAGAACTCAAGGTAAGTATATGCATCACATCCTTGATCAAGATGATCTATTGCTCCTTGCGCATATTGTTTGCAAGAGTAATGTCTTGAACCAGGATAAAACTCATTATATATATTTGATACATATAGCCAAGGTACACATGACTCATCTTATCCCTTCTACTATATGTGTGTCCATACATTCCAAAGAAACTATCCCTCAAAAGGATTGCACACATTTAGGGGGAGCAAGTTATTTAGTCATGTGTCTCTAAAAGTCTTCATTACTACTTTGCACATCTTTATTTGAAGCTTTGATTGTATGTTTACATCAATTACCAAAAAGGGGGAGATTGAAAGCACATTTGATCCCTCTGTGGTTTTGATAATTCATGACAACATACATTGTCTCTTGGACTAATATCTCTACCTAGTTTATTTTAGGTTTAGTCCATAGAGAGTGCTGGCAAAGGATGTGAGGATATTCCCTAAGAAGAGGAAGAGGAAGGAATAGGATTGGCAAGCTTCAAGCAAGGAGACTCTACATTTTACTTTGTGAGGAATCATTTTGAGTTCGTAGGAAAGCCAATACTATCAAAAGGGGGTGAGGTAATGTTGGTGAAAAAATTGCTCCACGTGCACAAGTGCTAGCCACCAAAAACACCCACAATCTCTCCCACAAAAATATTTTGTCTAAACCCTATCATGCAAAACCGGTGCCACAAGGTTTCCCACTTGGCCCTACCGATTTTCTCCCGAGACAGAACCCTAGCCAAACTCTAACCTCTCGGTACAACCAAGTACTACACTTGTGCAACCGTGTTTTGGTGGCCAAGATTTGGGTGACCAAATTCTTGGAATCGTAATTTCCAAGTTTTATGGATCGGTCTCATCGAGTTTGGAAACTAACATCGGCCACTTATATCGGTACTACCGAGAATGCCATATCGGTCTCGCCAAGATTCCTAAAGTTGCCACATTTTGAACAGGTCGGTACAACTGAGTTTTGCTTCGGTTTCACCGAGTTGGTCAATAATGTTGTAATGGTTGGATTTTTGGATATGCCTATATATACCCCTCCACCACATACCGCTCGAAGGAGAAGCACTCAGAACAGTTCCCCACTTCCATATCCAAATTTCTGAGACAGAATCACCTACCCCTGTGTTCAGATCAAGATCATCCATGTGGATCTTCATTTATAGCCTCCCCAAGTTGCTTTCCACCCAATCAATCTCTTCTACCAAGACAAATATATGAGAGAGTGATTGACTGTTGAGGAGTCTATCATCTTGAAGCACAAGAGCGAGGAGTTCATCATCACTATAAAGCCTATTACCTTTTGGAGGGTGGTGCCTCCTATATTGGTTAGGTGTTTCTTGGGAGCCTCCTACTTCCTCTTGTGGAGTTGAACCAAGAAGTTTGTACAGGCAAGGAGATCGCCTACTTTGTGAAGATCTACCTATAGTGAGGCTAGTCCTTCGTGGACGGAAGCCGTTATGGATTAGTCAAGGTTGCTACTTCGTGGACCCTTATGGGTGGAGCCCTTCGTGGACTCTCACTACTGCTACACTCCGTGGATTGAAGACTCCATAAACATGGATGTACGATAGCATCACCTATCGGAACGACGAGAAAAATCTTCGTGTCTCCAAATTGTGTTTGATCTTCCTATCTCTACTCTCTTACATATGCTTATCTTACTTTCCACTGCCACATTTGTTGACTAGCATGTGTAGGGTGCATTAGACTTGTTATAATTGCTAAAATCTGCCAATCAATTAACTTGGGAAAAGGTTAGGTTTTAGTTCTTGTAAGTAGTCTATTCACCACCACCACCCCCTCTAGACGTCTCTTCTATCGATCCCCACAAGGATGCCAAGATGTTTTCAATCATTGCATGGGACCTAAACAGGGACCCAAGAACATATAAAAGATTTTCTAACCCATTTTGGTGCCCTGGAGCATGTGCTTGTAGTACAATTTTTTTATTATGTACACTACATGGATAGAAATGTATAAAGGGCCCCAAACAAGCCCTGAATAATTCCACATTTTAGCATTTCACTTTTTTTAGTCTAAGTTGCATGTCGAAAAAATATCAACTCAAGAAGAGACATTTTGGTATGTTCCCTCCACAAAGGTGACATGTTCGGTATAGAAACCACAATGCTTCTTGACAGAAGTTTTGGTGTGCAAGAGACTTGTCCCAAATTGGAAAAACAATACCATGTCGTATAAGTGTTGTGTCATGACACTAGGGTAAGTATCAAGAATTTCAGATGAGTTTTGGATTTATGGCAATTTAAAAGCCAAGTTTCTCAATGTTTGTGGCCTCCTCATGACTCCAAGATATTTGTAATCCATTCATGTTCATTGCATGCGACCTAAACAAGGGACCCAAGGACACAAATATGTTTTTTCAGCCCATTTTGGTGACACGAAGCATGTGATTTTACTTCAAATTTGAATTATGCATATTATGTCTAGACACTTAACTAATGTAGCATACAAAAGGCTAAACGAACCATGAATAATTTAAAGCAGTTCTATACGCCCGTCTGGAGCTCATGCAAGTGTAAGCACGCTATGCGCACGTGTCGTGCTAGCTTGAGCTTCCTTCTTTCATAAGTTATCCAATTTGTATTAAAATGGTGTTCTATCCAAACACGCTTCTCCTGCCACTCCCACAATCGGTCTCCTACCACTCCCCCAATCGGTTTCCCGCCAAAGTGTCGGACCCATCATCAACCTCCTAGATGAGGAGGATGAGACAGAGCAGGCCGGAGAGCAGGCAAAAGCAGCACCGCGCCATCGAGCATGAGCGAGACGTCATCATCAGCCCATGCAGACATTGGCAGGCATCGCCATGCCATCATCGCACACGGTTTCTAGTACTACCAGAAACGTTTATGATACGTAGTTGGTCCCATGAGCTTCCCATCAGGGCACGCCTTGTAAATAATAGGAGGCAACCCTGACCAGTAAGATGCAGCTTCCCAGTCTGTAACCCAGTCTAATATAACTAGGAAGTTGAGCGTGCTTTGGATGGAGTAGTCAAGGATGGGTGACCGGTTGGGAAGTTGCTAGATCTCAAGGTTCATTTAGGCGGTGTGATATGATCACTATAGGCATTATAAATAAATGCATGTAGTGACTTTGCTCATATGGCCACATATGATACTCTTTGCTTGAGAGTCGAGTTGCTTTAATCTCTTCACATCAGCAACATTAATAGTGGGAGTGATGGAGGGAACACCATTTTCCAAAACATATCATTGTCAATTGCCTCAAGATGCATGCGCATCTTGTTCTTCCAGTAGGGGTAGTTTGTCCCATCAAACATAGGACACCCCGTAGAAACCTTGATCATACCTTCGGTCGACATAACAAAAACTCCAGGCAGTTAAACCAAAATCACACAGAACAAGGGAGTTCCTTGCTCTGATATCAATTGAAAGTGCGTTATATCGACTAGAGGGGGTGAATATGCGATTTTTACAAAATTTTCACTGAGGAATTACTAGTTGAGGAGTTTGCTAACTGACGAAATACTAGCAGTGAAATAAGTACTCAAGTGCATACATGCTAGAGCATTAGCATACTCATCATGACGAAATGAAACATACACAGAGCACAAGTAACGTGAAAACAGGATAAGCAGGTGAAAGACAAGGTGACTCGAGAATTTGAGATTGACGAAATTGAGAAAGTCTTCAATCAAAGTCTTCAAATAGCAATGATCAATTTGATCAGAAAGTTAGCAAGGAAATGAAACAGTTGAGGAAATAGAATCAGGAGCTCAATGAAGATAATGATTTGATGACCCGGTTCTAACTGTTGTGACAGTCGTACGTCTGGTTTGGAGCGGCTTAGTATTTAAACCGAAGGACACATAGTCGTAGGACACATAGTCCTTATCAAATTATCCTCGAGTTAGGTTCACACATACTTTGCCCAACACTCGTGGTAAGTATTCAAGGTAGACTTCCAAACCTTCACAAACTTGGTCACCCAGCAATCCACAATTTCCTCTTGGATGCTCTAGACCATGACGCCTAACCGTCTAAAAGATGCAAAGACTTCAAAGCTAACAAGCGTCGGTTCCTGATATGTCTCTATTGTATCTATAATTTTTTATTGTTTCATGCCAATATTATACAACTTTCACAAACTTTTGGAGAGAATTTATATGATTTATTGGACTAACCTATTGATCTAGTGCCTAGTGCCGATTCCTGTTTCTTGTGTGTTTTGTGTTTCACAAAAATTCCATATCAAACGAAGTCCAAACTCGATCAAAAATTATGGAGATTTGTCTTGGAATATTTATGAATTTTGAGAAATGGAATCAACGCAAACGAAGTCCCATAGCCTCCACCCTTTACCAGGGCACGGCCTAGAGCCCAAACGCGGCATGGTGGACCGTGCCTACCTTGTATGTCGGTTGGAGTTCTCTTTCGGGCGCAAGGAAGCTAATTTTTGGATAAAAATCGCCTCAAATTTTCAGACCGGTCAGAGTTATGGATCTCCAGGAATATAAGGAACGGTTTTCGGCTAGAAAATAGGAACGTGAAATAGAAGAGAACAGAGAGGGAGATCCACTCTCGGAGGGGCTCCCTCCCCTCCGCCGCCATGGAGGCCATGTACCAGAGGGGGACTCTCCTCCCATCTAGGGGGAAGCCAAGGAATAAAAAGAAGGAGGGGGCTCTCTCCCCCTCTCTCCCAGTGGCGTCGGAACACCGCTGGGGCAAGGATCGTGACGGCGATCTACATCGACAACCTTGCCTCCGTCAACACCAACTCTCTCCCCCTCTTGTAGTGGTGTAACACCTCTCTTCCCCGCTATGATCTCTACTTAAACATGGTGCTCAGCTCCATATATTATTTCCCAATCATATTTGGCTATCCTATGATGTTTGAGTAGCTATCTTATGGGTTAATTGTGGTATGATGTTATGGATGTGAGTTGTATGTTGATATGGTGATGTCCTATGGTGCCCTTCGTGTCGCGCAAGCATCAGGGATCCCTGTTGTAGGGTGTTGCAATATGTTCATGATTTTCCTATGGTGGGTTGCTTGAGTGACAGAAGCATAAACCCGAGTAGGTGGGTTGTAGCGTATGGGAGTAAAGAGAACTTGATACTTAATGTTATGGTTGGGTTTTACCTTAATCATGTTTAGTAGTTGCGGATGCTTGCTAGAGTTCCAATCATAAGTACATATGATCCAAGTATGGAAAGTGTGTTAGCGTATGTCCCTCCCTCATTGCATATAATAAGTATCTATTGTATCATATTCCATTGCCTAGGGACAATATTTCTCTTGTGTTACAAAAAGCTTGCTACTACACTACAAAGTTTATTTTCTTGCAAAGTACTCATAGTTTTATTCCCGCAAAGAAGTTGCATACTTGTTCTAGGTAAAGCAAATGTTAAGTGTGCATAGAGTTGTATTGGTGGTCGATAGAACTTGAGGGAATATTTGTTCTACCTTTAGCTCCTCTTGGGATTCGACACTCTTACTTATCAAAAAAGGCTACAAACGATCCCCTACACTTGTGGGTTATCAAGACCTTTTTCTGGTGCCATCACCGGGCAGCAATAGCATGGGGTGAATATTCTCGTGTGTGCCTATTTGATTTATCAGTAAGTAATTTATATTTTCTTTTATTAGTTGTTTTATATCTTTATTTATGGATATGGAACACGAAACACCAAAAAATAGTGGTACTTGCTACTCATGGAGATGGGGAACCTCCTAAAACCCTCGATGCTAGTTATGTGCAAAGTATTAAATACTACTTTCATAATCCTCAGAAAACCCCATTCAACTTTATGATGGGAGTAATGTTGGATCAATGTGAATAATTTAGGGATTATCTCCTGACTCAAAAAGGGAAATTGTTATGGGATCAAATTCATATGTTGCATTAGTATGCTCGGGAGTTATGCTTGAGATATGATATTACTTGTTGCTCTAGGATGAACGCTCCACACCTTCCCTTTTCATGTGAATTTAATGATAATGAAACCTTTGCCAATGGTACATATGATTACTATGATGTGGAACGAATAGAAGAATTTGTTGCTTTTAAGGGTGCTTATGAAATTGCTTCTTTGCTTGAAAAGTATGATGATGTTTCTTACGAATCTGAAATTCTTGTCATACTTAAACATTGTTATGATAATTATGAATGCAATTCTGATATTATTGAATTTATTGAGAGAATGACCACTTCCTTGGAAGAGATTAATATTTTGCAGGGACCTATGGAAGAAGAAGTTGCTGAAATTGTGAGCTCATTAGATGAAAAAGATGAGGAGGAGAGTGAAGAACAAAAGGAGGAAGAGCGGATTGATCACCCGTTCCCACCTTATAATGAGATTAACTCTTGAACTCATACATTGTTTAATTACCCTTCGTGTTTACCGACGGATGAATGCTATGGTAATTGCTATAGTCATGTGGATTCATTTGAAATATCTCTTTTGGATGAACTTGATGCTTGCTATGCTTGTGGACAAGATGCCAATATGAACTATTCTTATGGATATGAACTTGCTATAGTTCCTTGCGTTAAGCATGAAATTTTTGCTATTGCACACACATATGATATTCTGACTATCCTTTTGAATTCTCCCAACTAGACTATATCGGAGAAGTTTGCTCTTGTTAAGGATTATATTGATGGGTTGTGTCTTGCTACTACACATGATGATTTTGATGAATATAATATGCATGTGCTTGCTCCTCCTACTTTCAATTATAATGAGAGAGGAACCAAATCTTCACCTCTATATGTTTCCAATGCGATAAAATTGCAAGGAACTACTTATGCTATGTATTGGCCTTTACTTTGTGTTAATGAATTGTTCTTTTGTGACATGTTGATGCATAGGAAAAGAGTTAGACTTCGTCATTGCATGATATATATCACTTTGCTCTCACTAATGAATTACAAATCATTGTTAATTAAAATTGTCTTTGATATACCTTGAGATCCGGGTGGATCCATTACTTGAGCACTTTATGCCTAGCTTAATGGCTGTAAAGAAAGCGCTGTCAGGGAGACAACCCGAAAGTTTTAGAGATTCATTTATTTATGTTGTGTTCTTTTTTATTATATGGTGCCAATATTTTCCTTTAGGATGATTTAAAAGATGACTAGAAACAATGTTGAATCTGTAACAGAAACTTTGGCTCCAGTGCGCAGATTTTCAGTTTTTACTGGAGCATGATAATGAGCTGAAATTTTAACATACTATTTTCACACAAATTCTTTACATTTTCCTAATGTTTCATAATTTTTGGAGTTACATAAGTCTGGTCAAAGTTCATATTACTACAGACTGTCATGTTTAAGACATATTCTGTTTTTTGATGCATTGTTTTGCTTGTTTTGATGAAACTATTGATTTTATCGGTGGTGTAAGCCATAGAAAATTTATAATAAAGCAGGGATAATGCAAATCTAAAATATGAATGGGTGTGCAATAGTACTTAAAATAGTATTTTTGCTTTGCTATAATAACGGATCTTACCAGTCTTCTGTTAAGTTTTGTGTGAATGAAGTGTTCGAAGCTCGAGGAGGTCTCGATATGACGAGAAGGAAGAGATGCAAGAGTTCAAGCTTGGGGATTCCCAAGGCACCCCAAGTAAATATCCAAGGATACTCAAGCATATGTGTTGGGGGATGCTGTAGCGACCCGACCTAAAAGGTCGAATCTTCGGTGTTTTCGTACCATCCCAAGATCATGCTGGTACACACACGGTACATCAATGTATATATCAAAGTGAAATCACATAGCTTTATTAATCGAAAATCTCATATCGAGTTCTTTATTACAATAAAAATTACAATAAAGTGGCTGAAGGCCAACTCATGAGATAAACTAAACCAAAGACTTGCGGAAGCTTCAAAGGTAGTTGAGTCCATCTGACTCCAAGGGCATCTCACCGAGCGTAGAGCGTATCCTCACTCCTGGTCAGAAAAATACTCTGCAACATGATATGTTGCAGCCATATAGGTCAGCATATTGAATATGCCGGCAATGTCACAAAAGGGGGTAAAAGTAATCATCTAGTCTATATGCATATTTGGCAGGTGGGGTAGTAAGTTTTGCATAAAGCCAATTTTCCTATAACAAGAGAGGGCAAAGCAAAAGTTATTACTACATTTTTGGTTGATTAATGAGATGGTTCCACCAACCAATTCTCATACCCAAGTTGTCATTAATACCCACATCATTATAATACTTTGTGTTGAGAATTCCAGATAGTTTCAGTTCCTTTGGCTCAAGTTGTCCATGACCGTGGACACGGCTAATCGATTAGGTTTGGGTACTCTGCAGAGTTTTGCACATGTTCCCCACAAAATTTGATCGCCTCCGTTGGATTTCTCGCACTTCAGGGTGTTTGAGAAATGGATGACCAAAACATGGTCTTCTAAAGGGTTCCCCTGAGACTCTGTCGGTGCCCATCCTTTCCTACCATTCTTCTACATCCCGTAGCACCGCCTGTCCAGGGTCACCACAATATCCAACCAAGCCAGAGCCCATAATGGCTTGTGGCTGTGCAGGTAAGCCTTGGGTCTTGAAGCATCCATCCATCTCTTTGTGCCTGGGTGGACCTTTCCGCGTGAATACTGGCACTTCTCCAGCAACACCTAGGCTAACCACTGGCTTCTCTAGGGCGCCGATCAACCATCATCCACCCAGAGGTATGTTGAAAACTCGGAGTCTTGAAGTCTTGTTCATCAAGTAGGTCTTGTAATTATTATCTCACAACTCTCATGAATCACACAACCAACCCCGTCTACTAACAGCATAGCAAAATTAAAACAATGTTTCCCGGGGCCAAAGTGTCAAAAGGTTTGAGGGGTGCCTACCACATGATACTACATCAAGTAACCAAGTTTCCAATTACTTGCTTTGCATGCAGTTGGGGAGATGGTAGAACTAATGCAATAAAAACATGGATAAATATGATCAAAGTGAACTTGCCTTGCTGACGATCCTCGTACTCAAGTGACTCTAGATAACAAGCTTTGCACTCCGGATGATCTAATGAATCAAACAAAGCACACAATAAGCATAACTACATACAATTCACACAATAGCAAGGTAACAAATACTTCAACAAACAATAGCAAAATCAAAAGAAAAAAATCACTCAAAGTAGAAAACTCTAAAAGTTTTGGTGGCAAAAATATCTACTAAGACATAATAAGACAAGTTGGTTTTCGGCAATTTACTAATAGATAACAGAAAAGAAAATACAAAAATTTTATTATAAAACAGGGAGTATTTCATTAAACAAAATTGTGAAAAAGGTTTACTACAAAACATTTTCATAAACAATAAAAATGGTGAAAACAAGGTTTACCTAATTAAACTAGAGCACAAAACAAATTAAAATATTTTTATTATTAGAAAATAGTTCACCTAATGTTTAACAACAGAACTAAATAAACTAAAATAAAAAAGTTAAACTAGAACCAAATCAACTAAAACTAAAATGAAAACAATTCAATTAAACACTAAGAAGAAACTAAACAGAATCTATTTTTACTAAAAACCTTAATCTAAAATTTACTAAAAAATCTCAAACAATGCTGGATGGTAGGCCTAACTATTACAAAGCAGAGGCAAAAGGAATCATTCAAAAATAAATTTCTAAACTCAAGTTATTCAAGTTTTAGTGATTTCCTCAAGTTTAACAAAATTCAAATTTAAAAGTTCAAATTTGAAAACTAAGACTACACACAGAAACTACATGAAATTTGTGACAGGTTGCAAAAAGAATCATGCAAAAAACTCTAAATATTCTAAAAGATATAATAAATATAAAAACAGAACACATTGTGTTTTCTAAAACAGAAACAAAAAGAAAAAATATTTAGCTATCGGACAGGGGTGACGTGGTGGCTTCCTATTAGTCGACAACGTGTGCGCGTGCGGTGTTTGCGGCAGACGACCGAAGTGTAAAAGAAAACGGTTCACCGTTTAAATCTTCTAATCCGATCCGTTGATCCTAGATCTAACGGCTACGGAGAGGGGCGGGGCTTACAGAGGTGGAGGTCGGGGTTCCGGCGAGGTCGACGGCGGCCGGACGTTGGAGGTGGTCGGAGACGATGGTGTGGTGGTCGAGGGCGGCATACGAAGGGTCCAGGCGACGGTGACGAAGCTCCGGCGATGATTGGTGGCGTCGGTCGGGGCTGGGGACAACAGGGGCGATGGCGTCGAGCTCGGAGAGCTTCGGTGGGGTGCCGAACTACGGCGAGGTGCGGGGGCGATGTTCTGGCGAGGGGAGTGGGGTTTCGGGGTGGAATGGAGCGCGGCGAGGGTAGAGCTTTATATAGACGCGGCGCGGGGTCGAGAGAGGGAAAGGGGAGCGAGATCCGGGGAGGAGGGATCTCCCGCGAGGTCGGGGGACGCGGGGAGGGAGATGAGCGCTGTGATGGCGCTGTCGGACGGTGGGGTCCGCTCGTCAGTGAGGGAGAGGGCGGCGTCAACGCGTCGATGACCGATCCGGAGTGATCTCGGGGAGTAAAGGCTGGTGGGCCGGCCAGTTTTCTAATTAAAACTTTTAAATTCGTTTCCTTTTCTATTTTCCACAGAATTAAAATCTCATTAAGGCATTCAAAACATTTCCAAAATTTGAAGATATATATATCAAATTGATCAGGGGAATAAATGCTATTTAATGAACATTTTTCCACGGCCAAATGAATACTTTAAAAAAAATATTTTCAGAAAATGCCTAAATTGATTTCAAATTCTTTTGCAATAAATTTTCAAATAACCCCCTGGTTTTATTGTTCTAATATTTCACAAAGATGCCCCTGGAGTGTCATGTTACTCCTCTTTCTTTATGAACATTACCAAGGGTTTTTAAATAGGAGAATCAAGTAAATAGAAAAATGAAAGTGGCCTTTTAGAAATCCAAAAGAAGAACTTCAACAATTCATTTCATTCAAACAATGTTATGATGATGCATAGCTATATTTCATAACATTCCAAAAATGGAATTTTTTGGGATGTTACAGATGCGCCGGAAGGAATCCCATCTTTCTTCAACAATATCGGTAGGTTTTCGGATTCGTTTCGTTCATGTGATATGTGTAAACCTGGGAGAGTCTTTAAGTTTTAAATTTTATTTTATGCATCATGCTGGTATGAGATAGTCCATGGTTTATTTATAGAATGCTCATTTCACTTCACTTATATCTTTTGAGTATGTCTTTATAGAATGCTTCATGTGCTTCACTTATATCATTTGAAGTTTGGATTGCCTGCTTCTCTTCACATAAAAAACCGTTATTTGTAGAATGCTCTTTTGATTCACTTACATTTATTAGAGAATGGTCTTTTGTAGAAATAATTAAGCTCTCTTGCTTCACTTATATCTATTTAGAGAGTCAACAGGAATTGGTCATTTGCATGGTTAGTCATAAAATCCTGCATAAAACTTAGGGATCACTGAATATTATATGTTTCATTCCTTGCAAAAGTTTTGCGATATAGTGATGATAATATGTGGGATGTACTAGTGGATGATCATGTTTAGTAAAATATTTGT
Organism: Hordeum marinum; assembly: GCA_022496015.1. Classification (NCBI taxonomy): domain Eukaryota; kingdom Viridiplantae; phylum Streptophyta; class Magnoliopsida; order Poales; family Poaceae; genus Hordeum; species Hordeum marinum. The sequence goes on along the minus strand of CM039677.1, from coordinate 134,950,427 downwards.
GTTAAGGTTTTTGATTCCCGAAGCGTGCACGTATAGTCTCCCGTTATGCTAGGAAGTTGGAGCACAATTTATCCTTGATTGTCTATCTTTGTGTGAAGGTCGGGGGCGCGCGATGGTTAACTCCTACCAACCTACCCCTAGGGGCATGCATAGTAATACTTTACTTCAAGGTCTAATAAAATTTTGCAATAAGTATGTGACTTATTTATTACTAATGTGAGTCCATGGATTATACGCACTTTTACCTTTCCGCAATTTGCTAGCCTCTACGATACCTTGCATTGCCCATTCTCACCTCGAGAGTCGGTGCAAACTTCGCCGGTGCATCCAAACCCCGTGATATGATACGCTCTATCACACATAAGACTTATTATATCTTCCTCAAAACAGCCACCATACCTGCCTATTATGGCATTTCCATAGCCATTCTGAGATATATTGCCATGCAACTTCCACCACTTCTGTTTTGATGACTTGAGCATTCATTGTCATATTGCTTTACATGATCGTAAGATAGCTAGCATGATGTTTCCATGGATTGTCCGTTTTTTGATATCTTTGCTACGCTAGATCATTGCATTCATATAGAGTCATACTTTGAGTTATAATATTGAGTTCTAAGTAAATAGAAGTGTGATGATCATTATTATTAGAGCATGTCCCAGTGAGGAAAGGATGATGGAAGCTATGATTCCCCCACAAGTCGGGTTAAGGCTCCGGACAAAGAGAAAATTATAGAAAAAAATGAATGAAAAGAAAAAAATGATAAGAGGCAAAGATAGAAGGCACATGCTAATTCCACATTTGTGCTTCAAAGTAGCACCATGTTTTTCATATAGAGAGTCTCCTATGTTGTCACTTTCATATACTAGTGGGTATTTTTCAATATAGAGTTAGATGCACACCCACTTAGTTTTTATATTGAGATTTCATACACTTATAGCTCTTAGTGCATCTATTGCATGGCAATCCCTACTCCTCGCATTGATATCTATTGATGGGCATATCCATAGCCCGTTGGTACGCTAAGTTGATGCTAGACTTTCTTCTCCACTTTTACCCCTTTGAAACCTACCACCATATTCTATTCCACCCATAGTGTTATATCCATGGCTTGCGCTCATGTATTACATGAGAGTTGAAAATGTTGAAGCGCATTAAAAAGTATGAACCAATTGTTTGGCTGACACTGGGGTAGTACATGATTTATACTTTGTGTTAAGAAGACAGAGCATGACAAGGCTATATGATTTTGTAGGGATAGCGTTCTTTAGCCTTGATATTTTGAAAGATATGATTGTTTGTTGGGAAGCCTGACTATTGATGTCTTTATGTCAAAACTAGACTATTGCTTTGAATCACTTGTGTCTTAATATTCATTCCATGATTAGATATATGATCAAGATTATGCTAGGTAGCATTCCACATCAAAAAATATCTTTTTTATCATTTACCTACTCAAGGACGAGCAGGAATTAAGCTTGGGATGCTGATACGTCTCCGTCGTATCTATAATTTTTGATTGTTTCATTCCAATATTATACAACTTTCACATACTTTTGGCAACAATTTAGATGATTTATTGGACTAACCTATTGATCCAGTGCCTAGTATAAGTTCCTATTTTTTGTGTGTTTTTTGTTTCGCAGATATTCTATATCAAACGAAGTCCAAACGCAATAAAAAA